>ML677341.1:45147602-45158068 GCA_007922305.1 Dermatemys mawii | reverse complement strand
TGGACCATTAAACCCCCACCAGAGCCCCGCGGCTGTAGCCCTGGGGAGTGGTGGCGAGTCTCTGCCGAAGCCCTGCTGCCGCTACCCCAGGGCTCCGGCAGTGGGACTCTGCAATTTAAAGGGCCTGGGGCTCCAGCTGCTGCTGGAAGCCCCAGGCCCTTTAAATTGTCTCCTGTGGAAGCCGGTCCTGGTACGGTGAACTGGCTCTTGACGCTACGCCATACCGGTGCATACCGGCTTACTTTCACCTCTGGTTTTACCCCTATTGAGCTGGGAGAACAGACACAGGTTAAGTTCCCCAAGACCAGAGAGCAAGTTGTGACAAAGTGAGGATTGGAATACAGGACTCTGGACACACAGCCATATGCTCACTCCCAAGCTTCCTCTTCAATACCTTTTCATGGTGGTGGCTTCTAAGGAAAGACGGGGGAGGCATCATGAAAGCACTTGTTACTATCTCCTCACACACACCTGGTGTGAAAAAGCCCTGCTTCACAAACCGGACAATGGCTAAGCAATTAGATTAGCTGCTGAAAATGGCTTCACACTGAGCCATGCCAAGAAACCCACTTTATTTCTGAAAACCAGAAAGAAAAATATGTTAATTGTCCTGATTCTAGAAAGTGACTTTATGATCCTCATACTGGTATAAAAGCCTTCGCTAGCATTAGAAAATGAAATCTGACAATTGCTCCCCAAAGAACAAATTCATGCCAACAGAAAAAACGCGTGTTACCTAGGTAGGGTGATCATACATCCTGCTTTGGCCAAAACACTGCCTTTTATAATCTTTGTCCCGGCCGTCCTGACTTTCTTTTGGTAAAAGTGACTTCCCTGTTGCTGGAGAGGAGGGTACTGCCATGCCGATGGTGATCCTCGTAACAGCAGTAGGGAATGGACAGCCCTTGTGCTGCATTGGACTCCTCTGATGACAAAAGCTCAGATCCTGGGTCCAATGGTGGTACTGTTGGAACCAGCAGATGCATTTAAACCACAGGAAGATGAGTTGAAGTTCAGAATGACTGTGGCAAGTCCTCCCTAGGAGATCGGACTTCCATAGGTGTGGATAGCAGAGGGAGGCGTGGAGAACTCAGCTCCCTTAGGTCGAGATAGTTAGGTGAATGCAGTCCCCATGTATAAACTGTGTTGCTTATATTGCCTGTTGCGGTCTTTGACAGCCCACGCCCCATTGCTGTGAGGATAGTAGCCCAACCCCAGACGTTTTGGGCTGGTCAGCCCAAGCCCCACCATCCTGGGCTGGTCAGGTGGGGCTGACAGCTGGAGCCCCACCACTCTAGGACCCTACAAGGTTGTCAACCCAAACCCCATGAACCCAAGTCAGGTGGCACATGCCAGCCATGGGGAGCTACTTGCAGTGTAGACATACCCTCCAGGACTGGAGGAGGGGCAACCCTTGGAGCCTTTCTTTGGTCTCCGCTCAGCACTGCCAGCTCCCTACTGATCCCCTAGAAGCTTTGAGTCCACAAATGCCTTGTTAGTTAGGGCACTGACCAAGGGATACCAGGAGAACAGGGTGTCCAGTACCAGACTCCAACAGTTACCCTCTGAGCAAAGGAGGAAGAAACCTGATGAAGAAATCAGTTTATGGTATACAGTTAAACCAAGATTACAAGTTACTTCTGGGCCAATGTCAGAGCTGCACAGCCAGCTCCTTTCTCTACAGGCAGCAATAGCAGCAGGCCACACCACGACAGAGGCATTCTTTTCTCCTGCAGGCTGCATGACTGCCACTATTTCCAGAAATTGCCAGAAATCGTTACTTTCATTTTTCAGCTTCTGCATCTCTTTACAGCCACCACCAAAAGCCAAGAATGAGGAACAGTGTAACTTGTAGGTTCAGAGAAGGAAAAATGAATTACCTGTAATTTTGCTTCTTTGAAGATACCACTTTATGGAATTCACAGTGTCTGGTCCCCTCATGCCAGTATACAGGGTAGCTTGGAGCTGTACATACGCAAAGTGATAAACTTGCGAGATAATATCTTTAAAGAAATAAACTGTAACATGACAATGAAAGACAGCAGATTACCAAACTCAACATTCAGCTTTGATGTCATAGTCCATTTTTAAAAACACATTAGTTTTTTGGGGAGAAAAAGCTGTGATAATCATTTAGGTTTGTTGCAGTTTTTAAAATGTTTGATAGTAATGATAATCCATCAAGATCACCTAAAACCCCACTTTAAACCCCTCCTTATTATTAATCTTACATGGTTCATTGTTTCTATAAACCAGATTTTAAAACTTGAGTGATTAAAGGCAGGCGAGTTGCAATGCTGGGCCATTGGGAATAACCATAACCTTTCAGTTCCCTGGACTGGTGATCACTAGACATGTTGAGCTGATCATTGGCCATGCTGTGGGAAGCACAGAAAGACAGATGGTAACTGCACATACATTTGTAACTACCCACCAAGTGAAATTACACTAGCATTGAGACTAGAAAATGCTGTTCAGAACCATCCACACAGATAAAACTGTTTGCCAGCATGATACTATAGGTGGAAAAGGGCCCAGGAGTGAAAAACTGTGTTTCCCTGGTGTGATTGGATAATGCTTAAGGCCAGAGGCCACCTGTACCTGCTGATAATGGGAGATGAGGGGGATGGAATAGGGGCAGCCCCTTCAGCCGACATTACTGAGCATGCTCAGTACAAGCCAAGTAGCACTCGGAGGGCGGAGGGTGCACATGACTCTTCGTGCCCCCTTTCCTTCATGCGGAGCCTCTGCTCAAGGCCCTCATGACCAAACATAGATGGAACGAACCAAGGTGCTTTGATGGTACCTAAGTACCATGTTGACCTCACATTGCTATAGCCTCTGAACACCAATAATGTATTGATTTATCTTCATGACACCTCGCTGAGACAGTGCCATTCTATCATCACCATTTTACAGTGAGGCACACTGACATTAAGCAACTTGTCCAAAGTCACACAGGAAGTCTTTGGCAGCACCAGGAAGTAAGCGCAGCTCTGAGTCCTGGCCCAGTTCCTTAACTCCAAGACCATTCTTCTTCCTCCCCCTATGCTAAAAGGCAGAATCATGCACTGACAAAAATAAGTTGTTAATAATTAAAAAAGCAATTGAAAAAAATAGAGGAAAACAAAGTCATGTTGGCAACATAAAATAGTTTGGGTCCAAATACTGATTTTGCCCCAAATTGAGAGCAAGTTGTTCACTGTCTTTACAGTTCTGGCATCATACATTTCAGAAGAAAGCAAAGGGCAATGCATCAGAAAGAAGACCTTAGAACAAATGAAAGAAAAAATGCTGACTAAGCTTATCAGGTATGACTTTTTCTTCCTGCTCCCAGGAGAAAATGCTGCATTACTGTTGAGCTGGCCTTAATAGACTATACATCAGTAAAATAGGCAAGTCTTTACCATAGAGGTGATCACTTACAAGCCCTAGAAAAAAATAAAAGGGCAAATTTAAAGGAGCAATACTTAACTGAAAGAGATTCTATTAACCTATGTAATATAATTAGAAACACTTATGGCAAACAATGAGAGAAATCTGAACTAAGTATCAAAGACTTTTTTTATTTTTAAAAATTAGAATCTTTTTGTTCAGAAAGTAGGCAGCTGACAATTAAACAATATTACGGAAGTACTTATGCTGCAATTAAAATAAAAGCATTTGTATTAAAATAAAATTAAAATTATTGTATCCATTTTTATTCTACTCTTATCAAATGTTTTTTATTAGCTGTCAAAGACCTAAGATAAGTCACAGATGCTCTAAAAGTAAGTTGAAGTGGAACCAAAGCCATGAATGAAAACACTGCAGGAAAGACAAATTCTTAAAAAGTAAGGCCTGATCCAAAGCTCACTGAAGTCAATAAGAGTCTTTCCACTGACTTTGATGAACATTAGATCAAATCTTAAGCAACTTCCAACAAAGAAAATACATATATGATATTTCAAAAGATAAACATTTGATTCATGTTATTTTGTCTGAAAGTATAACATGAAAACCAGAAATGAACAGATTATCCACCAAGTTTGTGAAACTGGGCTTACTCCTGCAATCTTGGAGCTGATGTGGCTAAATGACAACTCCATGCCACCAGATCTATCCCAAACTCCTATTTTTATATTCCCAAAACCTCTGGCAACCTCCATAATAAATACTAAAATAAATAATAGTTAAGGAGTTGATCACACTATACAGCAGAATATATATTTACACTATTAAGGGAATTATAGCTTTTTTTTATTTTTCAGTATATACATTTGATGCTGATTATTCTCTTGAACAAGTGGTCACCACATATTGCATAACGCAAACATAATACAAAAACCTTATCATCACAGTTCAGAATAATATACAACTGTACAACATATATTTCACTTAATACTCACTAAGTGTATTGCCAAACATAATGGCCAAAGGTCAAATATCCCTGAAAATGGGAGAATGTCAAGTAATCAATTCCGGTGTAAATCATTCCAGTCATAGGGAAAGGCATTTAATAGAAGCTAAAGAATTACAGATAGAAAAGTCCCATTTAGTTTACTTTGTCTATAGCAGTCATACTGCAGGATTGTTTTTTGTACTATACACAAAAGCTTTGTTCAGCCTGTTTTTAAAATGGGCCAAGAAATGGGATTTCTACCACGTCCCTTTAAAGAGCATTCCAATAGTTTGTTTTTAACATTACGTACTTTCATCCCTCTGTTCCTTACTATATCTCCTTGGACCACCCAAACAATTAGTTTCTCTGAGTTGTTTGTGGACTATACCACATGTTCCATAATCATTTGGTAAAGCTATATATATTTAAGTTTGATTTTTGTGGAAAAAGTAAATCCCCTAGATCCTTAATTATTTTTGTTAAACAATTCACAAATCCATCAATTAATAAAAAACTATTATTATCCTTTCTATAACTGTTGCTCTTCAAGATGTGTTGTGCATATCCCTTCCAATGGTGGTGTGTGCGTACTCAAGCACAGCTACCAGGAATTTTCCCCTCAGTGGTACCCGGTTGCATCAGCTCTGGTGCCCTCTGGTGCTGCATGCTCATAGCGCCAGTATAAACAGCCTGGCCAACCCTGTGCCCCCAAGTTCCTCCTTTCCAGTCAGTTCTGAATTGGGCTAGGAGAGTAGGTCATGGAAAAGACATGTGCAAAACATTTTGAAGAACAATAGTTACGGAAAGGTTATTAACTGTTTTTCTTCTTTGAGTGACTGCACATGTCCATTCCATTATAGGTGACTCCCAAGCAGTTGTATAGGTAGAGGTGGAGAATAAGATGGTTACCTACCTTGTAACTGTTGTTCTTCAAGATGTATTGTTCATGTCCATTCCAAATTAGGTGCACGTGTGTCGTGTGCATGAATGTCGGAAACTTTTTCCCTCAGTGGCTCCTGTCGGGCCAACAAGGGAGCCCCCTAGAGTGGTGCCCTTGTGGCTGTGCATGTATTATCCTGCTGGCTGGACCCGTCTTTGGTTCCTTCTTGCCATTGACTCCGGCAGAGAGGAAGGAGAGTGCGTCTTGTAATGGACATGAACAACACATCTCGAAGAACAATAGTTACAAGGTAGGTAACCATCTTTTCTTCTTCGAGTGATTGTTCACGTCCATTCCAAATTAGGTGACTTCCAAGCTTACCGTAAGAGGAGAGTAGGAATAATGGAACAATGGAGTGAAGAATGGCCCTGCCAACCGCTGCATCGTCTCTGGCCTGCTAGTTGATCGTGTAATGGGCCATAAACGTGTGCACTGAGGACCAGGTCGCTGCTCTACAGATATCCTAGATTGGGACCTGGACCAGGAACACCACTGAAGAAGCAAGCGCTCTGGTGGAATGTGCTGTGATCGCCGGGGCCGGAACCTTGGCCAACTAATAGCAGGCACAAATGCAGTCCCAATCTATGAAGATATGCACTGCGCTGAGACTGGAAGGCCCTTCATTCTGTCTGCAATGGCGACAAACAACTGGGTTGAATTCTGGAAAGGTCTGGTCCGTTCCAAATAGAACGCCAGAGCTCTATGGACATCCAGAGAGCGCAGACTATGGTGGCTTGGGTCTGTGTGAGGTTTAGGATAGAACACTGGCAAACAAATGTCCTGACCCATATGGAATTGCAAGACCACCTTCGAAAGAAATTTAGGGTGCAGCCTGAGTTGCATCTTGTCCTTGTGAAAGATTGTATATGGTGGCTTGGAGGTGAGGGCCCTCAGCTCAGATACCCTCCTTGCTGAAGTAAAGGCCACCAGGAACATCACTTTTCAGGAGAGGTGAAGCAGAGAGCAAGGCCAGGGGCTCAAACCGAGGGCTCATGAGCCTAGAGAAGACCAGGTGTAAATTCCAGGGTGGAACCGGAGGTCAAGTGTGTGGGAACACCCTGTCCAAACCTTTGAGAAAACCCCCACTATGGAGTTGGAAAATATAGAGCAGCCGGAAACCCCTGGGTAGAACACCAAGATGGCCGCCAGGTGCACCTTGATCGAAGAAGGAGAGAGAACCTGCTGCTTTAGGTGCAGGAGATATTCCAGGATGAGCGGGACAGAGGCCTGCAGCGGCTGCATCTGCTTGGGCTCACACCAGCAGGAGACCCCTTTCCACTTAGCTAGGTAGGTTGCCTGGTGGAAGGCTTCCTACTGCCAAGGAGGATCTGTCTCACCGGAAGAGAGCACTGGCTCTCCATAGGATTTAGCCACAGAGCTTCCACGCCATGAGATGCAGGGATTGCAGGTCCGGGCAAAGCAGGCACCCATGGTCCTGTGTGATCAGATTGAGGTGAAGGGGCAGTGCAATTGGGATAGTCACCGACAGGTCCAACAGAGTCTCAAACCAGTGCTGCTGAGGCCAAGCTGGCACGACCACTATCACTGTGGCCTTGTCTCTGCATATCTTGAGGAGGACCCTGTGGACAAGTGGGATTGGCGGAAAGGCATATTTCAGACTCTTGCCCCACGGAATCGAGAACGTATTGGTGACCGAGCCCGGACTGTGATTCTGAAAGAAGCAAAACTGGGGACACTGACTGTTGCTCCTGGTGGCAAAAAGGTCCATTTGAGGATACTCCCACCTCTGGAGGATCGACTGTATGATCGACCTGGCCGACCACTCGTGCATGCGGTACGACCTGCTGAGAAGGTCTGTAAGCTTGGTCCAGACCCCTGGGAGGTAGGACGCTTTGAGATGGATGGAGTGGGCTATACAGAAGTTCCAGAGGAGAAGAGCCTCGATGAGTGGGCTCCATCCTGCTTGTTTATACAAAACATGGCGGTAGTGTTGTCTATCAGAACTGTCACACTGTGACCTTGTAAAGCGGCATGCAAGGGCTGGCTGGTCAGATGAACCACTCTGAGCTCCTTTACTTTGATATAGAGCTGCAACTTGTCCTTTGACCACAGGTGCTGTGCCCTCAGATCCCCTAAGTGAGCGCCCCAGCCGAGATCCAACGTGTCTGTCACTAGCATCAGAGCAGGCTGTGGCCTCACGAAGGGGTTTCCTGTGCAGACAACCGGACGGTCCAACCACGAGCGCAGGGACTCCAACACCTGAGCAGGGATCATCACCACCAGATCCAGGGGATCTCTGTACGGGAAGTAAGCCCAGGCGAGCCACACCTGTAAAGTCCTGAGCCTCAGCCAGGTGCTTTTGACTACGTACATGCAAGCTTCCATATATCCTAGGAGCTGCAGGCAATACCTGACGAGGGTGGTGGAAAACTGCAGCATTGAGCTCATGATCTGCTGCATGGCCAGGAATCTGGGTTCCAGCAGACACGCCTGCACCTGTACCGAGTCCATTACTGTGCCTATGAACTCCAACCTCTGTGTTGGAATCAGAGAGGATTTGAGCACACTGACGATGAGGCCTAATCTGAGAAACATGTCCATGGCCACTGACACGAGACTGTACCTGCTTCTTGGAACTGCCCGTAAGGAGCCAGTCGTCGAGATACAGGTACACCCAGATCTGTATCTTCCACAGAAAGGCCGCCACAACTGCCGTACATTTTGTGAACACGCATGGGGCAGCAGCCAGTCTGAACGGCAGGACCATGAACTGATAATGGCAGTGATTCATGACAAACCGGAGGAAACGCTGATGGGCAGGTCAGATGGTCGTGGTCTGGCCTTTAACCAGTCAGTCATCAAGGTAAGGGAAAAGCTGAACTTCTTGCCACCATGCACTTTATAAATACTGATGGGGCTGCCGACAGGCCTAACAGGAAAACCACGGATTGGTAGTACATGTGGTTCACGATGAATCTGAGGAAACTTCTGTGTTCCTGAAATATCAAATTGGAGAAATAAGCATCTTGACTGAGGGCTTTGCACAGGGGTAAAAGCCTACAGATTCCAGAAAGGCCACTGTACTGGCATCTGCCACTGTCCAAAGGCACGCAGCCAACAGAATGGCCTGGCCTGGGTCCATCGCAGGGTAGTGCCAAGCTGTATACCGGTGCTGGCTCCTGCAGGAAGTATACAATTCCACCTCTGCCTCCTCCGACTCTGAGGAGTCTGTTTGGAGATCAGGGAGAAGTGGTATCCACCAGTGTCAGTGAACAGTGCTGAAGTGGGGAAAACCGGGACTGCATCATCATGGCTGGTTTCCATTTATACAGTACCAAGGTAAAGCCGCTAACCTGTTCTTTTATTCCTACTGGTGCAGTCGGCTCTTGTATCACCAGAGATGCTGGTACCAACAGTGAGAGTAGGTCTATAGCTGTAGCTCCAGTATCATGCTGCTCTTCTGGTACCGGGCTCAATGACACCTGAACTGAGGGCAAAGTCAGTGTTGCCGCCTGTGTTTCTGAAGCTGCGGAGTGACCTGGTGTGAGTCGTCATAATTTCCATGTCCAGCCATCCTAGGGGTTGGGGAACATCCTCTCTCAGCTATCTTCTTCTGTTTCTTCTTCAGCACCGGAGTTGGTAAATGGTGCAGAGGCTCCTGAATGATGGCGGTATCCTCATCGATGCAGAGCTGCTTGGTGCCGAATCTGAATGTCCCAGCTCCGAGGGAGGTCTGAGCATCACTGTCATTAGAGTGGACTTCAGTCTAATATCCTGATCTTTTTTGGTATGGGGTTTGAAGCCCCTGGAAATTTTGCAGTGCTCCCAAATGTGTGCTTCCCCCAGACACTCGAGGCAACTGGAGTGCAGGTCACTCAGGCACAAGGCACAAGACATGAAACCTGGTGACTGAGGCATACTCGGACATGGGTAGTGAAGAAAAAACACTGCTAAAATGGAGAAAAAGGAAGTCTAACAACTATGCAAGAAAACATAACTATGCATAAAAACTGTGTACAAGAAATAAGAACAAAGCTCACGGAGAAACAACCTTCAAGAGCAAGGACAGAGTAGTTCCAATGACCATCATGGGTGGTAAGAAGGAACTGAGGGGTCGCAGAGTTGGCCAGTCCCTTTAAACCTGGCGCTAAGAACACTTGGGCATTAGTGTCGACCCAACGGATACCACTGAGGGAAAAATTTGTACCGTGCTTGGGGTATGCACACACCTACCTTGGAATGGCCATGTGCAATCACTCAAAGAAGAACTGTAAGTTACAGATCCCTAAAGGAATGTATCTATTTTCCAATCAGTCATTTATTAATTTCAGGCTTATTGCATTCTCGTTTTATCCACAAACTTTATAACCATAACTGTCCTGGGGTGCAGCTCCACAAATGGAGCTGTGATGTAAACAGGGCTCATGTTTCTTTCTCTGTTACCTAATGCCAAATCAGGTTAAATGCTGTAGGGTCTGATCCTGATTGTACTGAAATCCATGGTCTTGTCTACAATAGCAAATTTCAAATTCTTAAATTCTCCACCAGAGTAGATTTGCTGTAGAAAGGTGTAGACAAGGTTTGGTGTTTTTACCTTTGTTATCTAACCCTAACATGCAAAAAGTAAAGAAACTGAGGATGTTTAAAATGTATTATATAAAACTTACAATGTTAGAGTAATTTTAGATAGATTTTGAGGAAGGATTTAAAGGAGCAGAAGGAGATTACATACTACATAGCATAAACCCATCCTTTCTCCTTCTTAAAACCCATTGCTTTCCACATTCTCTCTAATGATGATCCACACTTCCTATCCAACTTCATAAAATTTATTGTTTTAAGAAAGGGTTACAAATATTTACACCTTTTAAAAACAAGTAATTGTATAAACTTTATTTGTATAAACCTTCCTCCACGTTGCCTGATGGAATCTCTCCCTCCATTCTGCCATGTTGCATCTGATCTAGGACACAGTGCTTACTAATATGGCTGAAATCCTGGCTCTACTGAGGTCAATGGCAAAACTCCTGTTGACTTTAAAGAGCCTGGATTTCATTTTTGCCTCTAGTGTTTGCAGGATCAGGCCCCTCGAGTGATGGTCTAGGAACCATTTCTCTATCCCAGGGGTTGGCAACCTTTCAGAAGTGGTGTGCCAAGTCTTCATTTATACACTTTAATTTAAGG
>ML677341.1:45055102-45145102 GCA_007922305.1 Dermatemys mawii | reverse complement strand
TGTAGTAACTGGTGACAAAGGGTTTCAGACCATGAAAAATCCAGTCAGATTACATAGAAAAAGTACAGGAAATCAGACTAGATGAAGACAGTGATTTCTTCTGGCCTTAGACTCTATAAATCTGAGTACAGGAAAACAGGGCATGCTGCAATCTAAGTTAGAGAGGCACAAGTATAAATATTCTTTAAAAATGTGAACTGCTGTAAGTCTCATAATTTAAACAGAGATGATGAATAGCAGCAACAAAGAGGTTGAACAACATGAGGCTAATCTGTGATATCTGCTTGTCCATTCATGAGTGAAATTAAGAATGCTGAAGAACTGAAAGAGCTCAGTTCAAGCCCTCATAGCCACAGGGTAATTTTAGTGACACAAAGGCATGTGTGAGGGTGTATGTAGAGTGTAGTACCAGAGAGAGGCTGAAAATCAGAGTTGGGAAAACATTAGGACTGAGATCCTGGCTCCACTGAAGTCAATAGCAACATTTCAGTGGACTCCACTGGGCTCATGATTCCATTCAGGGCTGGAAGAGTGACCAAAATCAGAATCAAGAATTTGCAGGCAAGGGAGAGTCTGAAAAGCAGAAATTTAAAAGAACAAACACAAAAAACCCAAATCTGACTTTGTTAACCATATGGAATTTCTGCATGTTGTTTATGCTACAAAAAGGAAAGAATATTTCAGAATTCTACATTACACAAATGTTATAAAAATGTATCAAGCACAATATTATTCACAAAAGACACAAAGCTTCAGGGTTGTTTTTAATTTATAACACTTAAGTTACTGTCTAGTTAAGAATCAGAGGGGTAGCCGTGTTAGTCTGGAATTGCAGAAGTGACAAAGAGTCCTGTGGCACCTTAAAGACTAACTAAAATTTTAGAGCATAAGCTTTTGTGGGCTAATACCCACGTCATGCATCCGATGAAGTGGGTATTAGCCCATGAAAGCTTATGCTCTAAAATTTTAGTTAGTCTTTAAGGTGCCACAGGACTCTTTGTCTAGTTAAGAAACTCATTCAAAAACGGAGTTGCAAACAACCGGAAAGTTCATTTTTAGAGGACAGAAATAAAAGTTTACTACTAAAAACTACTATTTCCGCTATTGAATTTTTTATTAAAAAATAAAGTATACTAAAATTAGATCAGAAATTGTAAAATAAGTTCAGCCAGTCAGTTGTTACAAAGGCAAAAATGACATACACTGTAATCACTGATGCTAAGGGTAAATCCTATTCATTCCTCCATAAGCATGGAGCATAGTTGCTCATCAGGGCTGTTTGCTTATTGCTTTGCAGCAGGACAGTCAACAGACAGGGCAGAAGACTCTGATAGGAATCCAGCACATACTCTCCTGCATAGAGGTAGGGAGGGCCTTTAGGCAATGAGGAGGCCAGAGTGTAGCTCTGATGGTGCTCCACAGCTTGAATGAAAGGATTCCCCCCTGTGCTATGCTCTGACAGACAATTTAGGGTTTAGGAAAAAGATGGTTACCTTTGGGAACTGTTGTTCTTCAAGATGTGTTGCTTGTGTCCATTCCATTGTAGGTGTGCATGCTTGCCAAATGCACCAGTGCCAGATGTTTTTCCCTCAGTGGTATCTGCAGGGGACTGGCTCTGGCGCCCTCTGGAGTGGCACACATATGCACCGCTATAAGGGGCACTGCCGTCTCCCCTCCAACAGAGAGGAAGGAGGTTGGGTCATGAAATGGACATGAGCAACACATCTTGAAGAACAACAGTTACGAAACATAACCATCTTTTCTTCTTCAAGTGCTTACTCATGTCCATTCCATTATAGGTGACTCCCAAGCAGTACCACCAGATATGGGTAGGAGTTAATGGATTAGTTGATTGCAACACAGCTCTGCCAAATCCAGTGTAATCTCTGGCTTGCAGGGTGATGGCGTAATGTGAACGTGTGTATCGAAGACCATGCCGTAGCCCTGCCGATGTCCTGGACAGAGACATGCGCTAGGAAGGCAGCTGAGGACGATTGAACCATAAGTTGAGTGAGCCTTCACTATCGGTGCCAACTCATAACAAGTATAGGTGAAGATGGTGATCTAATTCTAAATCCTTGGGGGAGGAGAGCTCAATGGTTTGAGCATTGGCCTGCTAAACCCAGGGTTGTGAGTTCAATCCTTGAGGGGGCCATTTAGGGATACTGGGCAAAAATCTGTTGGATGATTTAGTTGGGGATTGGTCCTGCTTTGAACAGGGGGTTGGACCAGATGATCTCCTGAGGTCCCTCCCAACCCTGATATTCTATGATTCTATGACACCAGAGGGCCCTTCATCCTGTCAGCTTCTGCGATAATGAGCTGGGTCTATTTGCAGAAGGGCTTGGTGAGTTCCAGGTAGAATGCCAGGGTGTGCCTAACATTTATAGCGTGCAGCCAGCTCTCCTCATTGGTCATGTGAAGCTTTGGAAAGAAACATCAGGAGGAAAATATCCTAGTTGACATGGAAGTGCGACACCACCTTTGGCATGGGATGGGGCCGCAGTTGGACCTTGCCCTTGTAGAATACCATGTATGGGGGCTCCGAAGTGAGCGCTTTTGATTTTGGAGACACATCTTGACGAGGTAATAGTTATAAGGAATGCAACCGTCCACAACAAGTGGGAAAGGAAACAAGAAGCCATAGGCTCAAAGGGTGGACCAGTGAGCCTG
This sequence comes from Dermatemys mawii, assembly GCA_007922305.1. Classification (NCBI taxonomy): domain Eukaryota; kingdom Metazoa; phylum Chordata; order Testudines; family Dermatemydidae; genus Dermatemys; species Dermatemys mawii. The sequence continues at coordinate 45,142,429 of ML677341.1, read as the reverse complement.
GAGAGGACCAAGTTGAGGTCTCATTGGAGGACTGGGTCCCGGACCAGTGGAAAGAGACTTTCAAGGCTTTTCAGGAACCTAATTATCGTGTCATGAGAGAATAACTGTCCATCCTGGACAGAAGGGTGCAAGGCTGATATAGCTGCCAGGTGAACCTTGATCGAAGAGAAGGCGAGGCCCTGGTGCTTTAAGTGAAGCAGAGACGACTGAGTCGGGGAGATATTTGGCTCTGTTGCCCAGCATAAGAAATGCTTCCACTTTGCCAGGTAAGTTGCTCTGATGAAGGGCTTCCTGTTCTCCAAGAAACCTGCTTTACCTGACTAGAGCAGGCTTGTTCCTCTGGATTCAGCCACACAGCATGCGAGGTGGAGTGAGGTGAGGTTTGGGTGCAGCAGCCAACCATGATTGTGTGAGAGCAGGTGCAAGCAGCTGGGAAGTGCCCACGGGGCTGCTACAGCCAGGTCCATAAGAATACCAAACCAATGCTGGCGAGGCCATGCTGGGGCAACAACAATAACAGTGACTTGTCTCTCTTGATCTTTATGAGGACTTTGCTGATCAATGTGATCAGGAGTACATCATGCATGATCAGGCGTACATCAGGTCTCCTGACCAAAGCACTGGAGAGTGAGCCTCTGCTGAGGCCTTGCAGGGAGCAGAACTGATGACACTTTCTGTTCTGCCTAGTTGTGAACAGGTCCATGTGGGGAGCTCCCTGCTCCTGGAAGAGCATCCTGACAACCTCTGAGTGGAAGGACCACTCGTGGCGAGAGAAGGAGGACCTGCTGAGGCGATCCATTAGCTTGTTTCAGATGCTAGGAAGGTGTGAGCCTTCTAGGTGGTCTGCACGTCGGACCCACAGGTGAAGGACTTCCTGGCACAGAGCTGATGAACAAGCTCTCCCCTGCCTGTTGACCTAGGACATTGAGGCCATGTTGTCTGTCAACACCTGCACTATCAAAATGGAAAGGTGGGAAAGGAATATCCTGCAAGCTAGAGGGATGGCTCTGAGCTCCCTGTCATTTATGTGAAGTGTGAGCTCCTCTTTTGACTATAGCCCCAGTGTTCACAGTGTGCCGAGATGTGCTCCCCATCAGGGGTTGGAAGCATCAGATATCAGGGAGACACGGGTTGTGGACTTGCAAATGGCATACCTTCCAACATCAGCGCCATGTCACACCACCAATACAGGGAAGTAAGTATCGGTGGCAGGACTGTGAGGAGCTTGTCAAGGTAATGCCTGGCCAGGGAGTAGACTGATGCGAGCCACATCTGAAGGGGGTGCAGTCTGAGTCTCGTGTGCCAAACCATGTGCATGTGGCCATGTGCCCCAATAATTTGAGGCACATCCAGGCAGTGGTGAGTGGGTGGGCCATGACTTTGGTAATCAGATCTGACATTGCCCTGAACCTGAACCTGAACCTCTGGTGGGAAGGCTCTGGCTTGGGTAGAGTTGAGGATGCTCCAATAAACTTTATTCTTTGAACTGGAACCAGTGCTGATTTTTGTTTATCAACAGACCTAGAGCTTGACAAGTGGCTCGCAACATTTCAGTGCTGCACTGGATCTGGACTTTGGAATGCCTCCTTCATAAGCCAGTCACTGAGGTATGGATAAATCTGGATACCCCGACATCTGAGGTAGGTCGCCGCCACCAACATGCGCTTCATAAACACCTGTGGTGCTGTTGCTAGACCAAAGGGGAGCACTGTGAATTGGTAGTGGGTGGTCCCAGCTATGAAACGTAGGAAACTTCTGTGTCCGTGAAAGAGCGATATGTGAAAGTAAGCATCTTTCAGGTTGAGGGTTTTATACCAGTCTCCTGGATGCAGAGAAGGAATGATGGAGGCCAGGGAGACCAATTAGAACTTCAACTTCTTCTTGAGATACTTGTTCAGGCTCTGCAGGTTGAGGATGGGACGTAGCCCCCTCTTGGCCTTTGGGATAAAAAAATAACAGGAGTAAAATCCTTTCCCTCTCAAGTGCAGAGGGACTTGCTCCACAGCTCCCGCTTGCAGAAGGCCCTGCACCTTCTGAGGAAGCAGATGCTCATGAGACAGGTCCCTGAAGAGGGACAGGGCGGGGGGATAGAGGCTATTGCACTCAAAAACATCTAACAGGGAATTGGAGGATTCTGACAACTCCTCAGCCTCTAACTCTAGGTTCTAAGCCACCTTCTTAAAAAGCTCCTGGTGAGCTTTTATATCATCCTGGAGGACCGTGTGGGAAGGTCTCACTATTATCTCAACAGGCAAAGATGATGAGGAGGCTGGGGCTGGCTGACCTGGGGACCTTGGTCTGATTCTGCTTCTGAGTCTGCGGGTGGCTGGGAGACTGTTGCAGACTGTTTCTCAGATGCTCTTGAAACTGACTGGTACCCTTACAATGGTTGGGGAAACCTCATGTGGTTCCATAGCTGCCAGGGAGCTGGCCATGTAGGCACTGGTGGTCCAAATGGAAATGTCAATGCCCCTGATGGGCTGTCAGTGTCAATGCCCCTCTCTAAGCCTGAGGAGGAAGAGAAATGTTTGGGGAACCCAGGACGGTGCTGATGCTGCCGGTCTACCTTGATCCCATCAGCCTCTCCATGGGTCTCCAACGGTGACCTGTACCAGGAAGACAGCTCCCAGTGCAATGCCTCCGGTGACCAGTGATGGTATTCAGTGGATCGGCAACTGTACCCCGACAATTGATGCCTCACTCTGTGAGAGCGGTGCCGTTCCGTGGATGAGGAACAAGAAGCTCGACGTCCCGGCTCAGGGGATCCATACTGGCAAATCGGAGACTGGTGATGGGACTGGGGATTAATGTCTAGACTCTCTGGGGAGGTGCCGTGAGTTTGGAGATTGACCCTGCCGCTCCAGGGACCAGTGCCGGGACTGCAGGGATTGGCGACACACTTCCACTGGTCTGCGCCAGACAGCCCGTGAACAACATTGGGATCCTGTGGAACACTGTCTAGAGTCTGGAGAATGACGTGGGGAACTCTGACAGGTAAGCTGGGGGTGCTGTTCTGGTGGAGCACTCCCTGCATCGGGGAGCAGTGCCGAACCAATGGGGACTGTTGGAAAGGTCCCAGAGTGGGTTTACCCTCGAACGGGGTACCAAGCTGGTCATCGTGTGCAGCACCGGAAGGTGCAATATGTCCTTAGTGGCCTGAAAGGCCTCTGATGTGGACAGCACTGCCAAGTGCTCAGTGCCTCTGCTGCTTCCCAGGATGGCGGGTGGGTCATGAAGGGGGCTCCACAGCTCAAAAGGTGCTGAAACCTGGCCACCGTCCAAAGGGAAGAGCTGCCCCGCAGGGCTCTTAGCTCTCCTCTGGCTCTCTTCTTCCCTTGATGGGATGTAGAAGAATGCCCTCTCCTGGCCTTTCTCTGTTTTTTAGCCGGTATAGGGAATGGGGATCAGCAGCGGTCAGAGACTGGTGCTGGCAGTGCACTCCGCACTGAAGCTGCAGTACCTGGAGTGCAGTCCAATCTGGCTGGGGTGTGAGGACTGACTCCATAAGAAGCGCTCTTAGTCGAACGTCCTGCACCTTTTTGCTTTGGGGCTTGAAACTCTTACAAATGCAACACTTGTCGTTCATGTGGGTCTTCCTCAAACATTTAAGACAGCTTTGATGGGGATCACTGACTGGCATAGGTTTTTTGCAGCGGTCACAAGGCTTAAAGCCCAAGGCATGCCTCATCCCTAGGCTAAGTCCTGCAGGGGACTAACTATTTCTAACTTATACATGAAGGGAATTAATACACTACTCAAAACTTTCTAAGAACTATATACAAGAGAATTCATAACTAGGCACAACTGAGAAGGAAAGCTTGCTGAGGCAAGGAGTCATTCCAGCACCGTGACTGGCGGTAAAAAGGAACTGAGAGAGGGAGAGGAGCCGGCTGCACCCCTTATACCAGTGCACACATGCGCCTCTTTGGAGGGCACCAGAGCCAGTCCCAAACGGATACCACTGAGGGAAAAACGTCTGTCAGTTTTGTGCATGTGACAAACACGCATACCTCCAATGGAATGGACGTGAGCAAGCACTTGAAGAAGAATATATAGCTAACCTATAGAAGAGCATTTAGATATTTTTCAAGTTGGGATAAGATGTTATGGCCAACACGAGACATCTGAAAGGGGCCTGGATTTTCAGAACTTCTTGAGCATTCACTCACTGACAACACAACACACAAAAACAGGTCCCTTTAAAGGTGTCTCAGATTGGGCACCCCAAAATTGAAGCAGCCCAAATCACTGGTCACTTTTGAAAAGACTGGACCTCACTTATTGCACAGATAAGGTACACTTGGTGCTCATGAAAGGAACCAAATAGTGTAAAAACAGAATCAAGAGGTTGCGCTTATAAAAATGGCAGAGAGTAGCAAAGTTCACAATAATTAACTATAGACTATGTTATTAACTCTTTAAAACATACTTTTTAGAATAGAGGCATTTCTATTTTGGGCTAATAAAAGCAGTCTTCAGTCTTGCTACTGCTTTCTAAAGAAAGAATTTCTAGGTCTACATTTCATCAGATATTGATCTTCTCGCTTAGAGATTCTAATATAACTATGCTTCTAGTCACTGTACTAAAGAAATATAATCATGTGCATAAACTACACAAGGTTACATAATTTCTCCTAATGTATTTATTGGAGGACATCTCACCTCCTAAACAGCTTGCAAACAGAGAGACAAACAACCTCTTCTTTTCCTGTTATATTATCATCCATTTTGACAAATTAGATGTTTTACTTCAACTTGTGCAACATATACAAGATTAAATTAATTTCAAATGCCATTTCACTCACTTTTACCCTTTCTTTTTTGCCATCACCTCTATGTAATTTTGTATTATATAAAGCTAACATATTAATCAGGTAGCCACATTACCGTGGAATGCTATTTGGAAATTGTTTTAAAAATTATTAAATATAAAATCTGGCTGTCATCTGGAATCTAAAAGGTATTAACACAACATGGAAGCAACATGTTTCACACTGTATTATATCAGAATGTATTAGAAGAATTACAAGATTGCTCACCTGCGACCACATTCTGAATATTTACCAATATTTTTTAATATTAAGGCAGCCGTTAATCGGATGTGTTTAGTTATTGGTCCCTCTTTTTCATCCTAAAACAGAAAGAAAATCATATTAAAAACAAATCAGTCAACCATTAATTTCAAATATACAATCTAAACGACTCTTACTGTGAAATCTCTGAAGACAAGGTTTCTTGATCCCCTTCTTAGTGCCATGAGGGCAGCACTAGGATGATTCACAATAGCCTTCTGTGCTCTAGGAGTAGAGGTACTACCCCCTGCAGTTTGCTGCCTACATTGATAAAGAAAAGATATAGATATTAAGCATTATGTGCTGCTTTTTAGCACATTTATATTTATCAAGACAGTTACTCTTCATAGGTTTAGACGTGAGAAATCGATCCCCAAAGGCACTCACCGTCGACTCCGGAGCTCCAGCTCACCGAGAGGAGTAAGTGGAATCTATGCGGGAGCCCGCTGCCGCCATGAGGCTGCCAAGTAAGTCAGTCTAAGATGTGCCACATTCAGCTATGTTATTCATGTAGCTGAAGTTGTGTATCTTAGGTTTACCCTCCCTCACTAGCGCAGACCAGCCCATAGGCTTTTATGTTTAACCTTTTTGGAGCTCACAGGTAAAGGAGTTCTCAGTGCTCAATACTTATGTAATTTGTCTTTTGATTCAACAGGGAAAAATTGTGGCTCACAAGTGCCACAGGATTAGTTAGGTGACGACGAGAAAGTACACTTCTCTTAGAGAATTACTGCATTTCACAGATGGCATTTGTAAAAGAAAAGTAGCTTTCTAACTAATCAACACTAGAATACTTCAGAACAGGCTAGCTTTCTGATGGCTGCTTGAAGAAATACCTTATTAGCCAAGATTTAAAATGAATGGGATGGTGGCTACCAAATGCCAACTAAAACAGTAAACTCTGTGTCCAGCACAGCTCAGTTATCCCTTCTCACCCACCTCTCCAAAGGTGAACGATCCAGGGAAAAGAGACAACAACATAGTATGGACTAGCATGGAGTCATTGGGGATATTTGTGAAAGGGGAAGACAGATATGGAGGGAATGGATGTGAGGAGCTTGGGGGGACAGAGCTGAAAGCCTCCTTATTTTTCCACTGCACAGCTCAGACCCACGATCCTTTCCATCCGACTGTTCTCTGCACTGCTACATCATCCCAACATCTCTCCTCACTGCTCACCTTCCTCACCACTGCTCAGACTGCACTAGTCCACACCTCAGTCATGCTCCAACTCCACACTCCTACCTATCATTCATTCCATGTCCCTGAAAAGCTTGGAGGAGGCATGGGTGATGGTGATGGAGATTGGGTGGCGGTGGTGGGGGAGGAGGCTATGAGGAGCACATGTATAAACTGGAGGCAGGAAGGGGCATGACAGTGAATATGTAGAGTTCGTCCTTCCCCAAATCTGGGCCTAGTCTGTGTATGGGGAAGGATCTCTACACATCCCTCTGCAGCACAAGAGACACAGGGCTTGGCTATACTTGCAGATGTACAGCGCTTTGGGTTAAACCAGCCTTTTGAGAGCGCACTAGGGAAAGTGCCTCAGTCTGTCCATACTGACAGCTGCCAGCGCACTGGCATGGCCACATTTGCGGCACTTGCAGCTGCATTGGGAGTGGTGCATTATGGACAGCTATCCCAGCATTCAAGTGGCTGCAACGTGCTTTTCAAATGTGGGGGGTGGGGTGGAGTGTGTCAGGGAGTGTGTTGTGTGTATGTAGGGGGAGAGTTGGTTTTTGGGGTGCTGAGAGTTTGTCAGCATGCTGTCTTGTAAGTTCAGACCCCTCCTTGCTGCCTCTCTCTCATCCAAAGCAAACAATAAATGTTTGTTTTGTCTCAGAGCAAATAAGCAGCCCTCTGTCTGAAATGGAGCTTTGACAGGGCACTTCCGCATTCCTGCAGCTGATTTCACAACAATGGGAAGGGTGGCCACTTGACTTAAGGGAACTATGGGACTTTTCCGGAGGCCAATCGGAGCGCAGTAACAATTCCTCGTTCACACTGATGCTGCAGCGTCTCACCCAATATGCATCAGATATTATCCCTCTCACCGAGTGGAGTACCAGGAGTGCTCTAGCCAGGGAGTCAGAGCGCTCTTCATGCCTTGCCAGTGTGGACGGGGAGTAAGGTAGAGTGCTATGGGCAGCTTTATTGCGGTATAACATGCAAGTGTAGCCAAGCCCTCGGAGAGGTATGAAGTGGACCATTCACATCAATGACATATTCTCAGCTGAATAAGAACACCCATGGAGATGCAGATAGCCTGAAATAATAGGTCTGAGAGGTGTGAATTGCTTTATTCAACTCAGTAGATGTCTCCACCTCACCTCAAAGGTCTTAGCACTTCTGGGTCTGCGCAAAGCATGCTTTGAGAATGCTTGTTCTTCAGCTCCTATGATCTTGGTCAGTGGTTCTCTAACTGGGAGTTGCAACCCCGCTGGGAGCCGCGGGGCAATTCCAGGGGGGTCGCGAGCTGCCGTCTGCTTCGTCGGCATTTCAGCAGTAGCACCAAACGCAGGAGCGTGTTCGTCGAAAAGCCGCCGAAGTGAAAGCTTCCGCTGCCGGCGGCATTTTGGCGGACACAAACATGAATGCTACGTGTCTGCCAAAATGCCGCCGAAAGCGGAAGTGTTCAATTTGGCGGCATTTTGGCAAACACATCCCTGGGCAGCAAAGCAAAAAGGGGTCGCACAACAAACAAGTTTGAGAACCACTGATCTAGGTGCTGTGCATTGTGCCAGCACCAAATATATCCATTCTCAGTTTCTCATTCCATTCTCTGCACTATATACCTGTGCCATGCATTGAACATGCTCAGTCCCAACTCCCCATCTGGTCTCAATACTGTAGGGGCATGTTTTAAGAGGGGAGACAAGAAAGGATGTGTATGGATGTGGAGACATTTGTGGGAACACTGCTAGAGCCCCTACATCCTCACTGCATAGTTCCTCCTTTCCTCCTCACACCCTTCTATAAAAAAGTGCTCTGACCACCCCTTTTCCTCTAGAAACATCAGCATTACAGGAAGGGTAAACCTGGGGGGTGGGGGGGTGGAGATTTCTAAGTTCCTGCCCTGGTTGGGGAGCAGAGGAGGAAAGGGGAGGCATGGAGCCCCCTCTGTTGGTCTTAGGAGGAACTGTAGGGGATGGGGATGCTTACAGGGGGACCAGAAAGGGCACAGATGGCTCCACTTCCCACCAAGACAACACTGGAGGGAAAGGCGCCCTACTTTCCCTCCTTACAGTCCTGCTCAGTGAGCACTTCCGAGCTTCCAGACAACAGAGGTCTCTTTGAAGGCAATCCTTTATTCATTAAGGTATGTATCATAGAAGAATTATCTTTTTGAAACCCAATTCTCTGTCAAAGCTCTCTAGTATCAAACTGAATTTTCAAAAAATGGTATTTAAACAGTTCCTTGCAATGTGGGCTATTATCTAGGGGCATGCTGGCTCCTATGTAGCTGTGCCAGAGCACAACTATTCGGCAAAAGGGGAAGAGGCCCCAATATTTCACTCTCCCAACCTCCACAGCTCCTGCACAGCTCCAGCACATACACACTCACCATTCCTCCTCACTTCTCTGACCCCGCAACAGTCCCTTACTTTGGTTCCCCAAAAATTATAAGAATCTGGAAATGTTTGAGCAGCTCATGTTACTGGGGCGGTGTATCAGGAGCTCTTGAACTAAACGACATCAGTTTCCTTTGATCACACTCAGTCTCACGGTTCATTATAAATTCATTACCCTAACTTCTTCCTAAAGTAGTTTATCTTTCCTCTGTTTAATTAATGCTATTTTCTTTGACAACAGTAAACAAAGAAACTGTCTACAAATTTAAGCTATTTTAAATTATTGCTCTTGACTCAGCAATTTTGGTTTCAGAGAAAAACTACCCAAACAAGCCCCCACAGAAAGCAGTTAGAGAGCAAGGAACATGCACAACAGACATTCTCTGACAGTTGCAAGGACAGGACTTGAACTCAGTGCATCTTTTAACCACTCAATTACTGTGACAACAGACTGCATTGCACAGACACAGACTGTCAACAAAGCCATAATTTTGCTACCCATGTGCACCTCATTCTCTTTGGCTTGAGCAACTGACACATTCAACTACAATCCTGAAGGTCATAGGTTCGAGTCTTGATCAATTGATCATTCAATTCCATCTTGATCAGGGATTCTCAAACTTCTTTGATTTGAGACCCCTCTTCATTGTGCCACGTCTGCTGCCGCCTCCGGGGTATGTCCACCGAAAAGCCGCCGAATTGAATTCTTCCAGTTTCAGAAGCATTTTGGCGGACACGCAGCTTTTCTCTGTGTGTCCACTGAAATGCCCTGAAAATTGGAAGAGTAGCTCTTGGCGGCTTTTTGGCAGACACACTCCTGCATTTGGAGCATCCGCTGAAATGCTGCTGAATGCAATGGGAGCTCGCGACCACCCTGGAATCGCCTTGCAACCCCTGGGGAAGGGGGGGTCGCAATCCCAAGTTTGAGAACCGCTGATCTTGATCATACTGAAAAGCCACCATCAACTCACCCAGCTGCAAAATGGGTACTTGATCCATAAGGGTACCGCAGTTAAATATGGTTGGAAATGATGCTGGCCACATCACTCCCTAGTCGTAATGTATCATTGGCTACAAAACTGTTGTGCCTTAACCACACGAAGAGCCAACTCAAAAAGCCATTGGCTCAGGGAACTTTGACTTTTAACTGACATACCAACTGTTAACTCCAGTTACATTGAGTTCCTAACTGAAACTGAATAACTTCTGCAGAGAAATGCTCCAAAGGGTGCAGTAACTATGATAAACCTGTGTAGGGGGCCTGGGTGGCTTCCCTCTGAGCCAGAAGGGGAAGAATCACTCTCTCAGCCTGAGTGGGCGGGGCCAGACCAAGCTGGCTCCACCCCTAGGAAGGGGAGGGGTGGAACAGGAAGTACAAAGGGCGGGGCCCTTAGCTCAGTCACGACAGCACCAGGGAGGGAGACAGACACAGACGGCTGGCTGCTCCCTCCACCCTCTGCTGCCCAGCCAGGAGAGGCCCTGGACCAAGGGTTACCAGACCTGCCCACCACAGAGTACCCTGAGGAACTGCCAGAGCCCAGCAATGACCTGTACTTGACGGGGGCGGATGCTGAGGGGGAACCGGAGCTACCAGAGGCGGACGACCCCGACTCCCGCTGGTGCCCGCTCGCCTGTGAAGTGCACCCCTGACTCTTTGCTGGCACTTCCCTGCCTGAGGAGCGCGCCACGGACTCGTGATGGCACACCTCCCGACCCTAATTCCCCCTGACTGGAAGGTGCAACCGAGGTCTTTCAGCGAGATAGTAGCTCCCCAGCGGCTCGGAGGACCCACTGATCCTTGTACAACCTGGAACAGTTCTGGGAGGATCAGAGCCCCAGGTTGCATAAAAAAATCTTCAAAGAACCAGATGATTTTGTAAAATGCTGTATCTTTAGGGGGCTTTATATTGACAACTTTTTGCTCAAATGACCCCAAATTTGGACAATTATCCCTATCCCAAACTCTCACGAGGCACAGCAAATTTTGATACAATCTATATCAGGATGTGGATTTTAGCGCATTTAGAAGTGCAGTCTTTTAAACTGTAAATGACTCTCAACATTAGTTACATCAGAGCTGCTGATCCACTACAATCAAAAAGATAATGTTGGTTGGTTGGGAGAGAATTTGGAAAGTATGGTGAGGATAGGGCTTGTCTCCATTACTGAAGATGGGTGCTTATCTTTAATCAATGACTCAAAGTTTAGAGGCACAGAACCCTCAATTGCTCTTTTTCACCTGTGCTTTACATGACTATTGTGACCTTTTCTCTCAGATGTCACAATCACTCATTTCTCTTGTCTATTTTATATTTTATGCATCACTCAAAATATAGTAATCATCAATATTGGATTACTATATTTTGCTCTGCCTAGAACAATGTCTGATAAATCAAATTATAAATACACAACCTTTTTCCAGTGATTTCTGACTATTTTTTTCTGTCAGTAACAAGGATCATGTCTCTTACTTATTGGAAGGTTTCTGATTTCCTGCTTGTCCGTGCTCATCTTGTTTTAATCCTGCAAGTAGAGCATCTCTGGAGCAGTGCTTATCCTGTTTGAAAAAAAGGAACAAATTTACCTGAAGACTGTTAAATGAAATTCCACATTTTACTTTACAAAAGAATAGTGAGAAAATCTGTACCTGTAAGTGGGTAATGAAGGAAAACCTCTGCCGCTGGAAAGGTTCACAACCCTCCCATAAGCACTGCCCTGGATAGACATCTTTTCCTCCATGTTCAGTTGCTGCATGATAAAAAACTTGTGATGGTGTTTGAAACCACCTAAAAAGTATAGAAGTAAAAAATGCTGTAATTGCTTTTGCTTGGTTAATGTTAAAGCAGCAATACCACCTTTGATCCAATACTGGCTAACACTTTTGTTCTTATGAACAGACATATGCATTACATACTAAAAATGTATGTAACTGTCATATTTAAATATGGAAATCTCCAAGAGTGTGTGTACATGTCCATTATCCGTAAATACCAGTAAAAGGCCATTTGATTTGGCTGAATCCAATTATTTAAAATTATTTCAGCATTTTAAATTTAATTGTAGGCAGTTTAAAATGTTCTTATTGATGCGCTGATCCAACTGGCTTTAATGTGGGCTACTTGTTTAAACTCTCTGTACAACCAGACTACTGTACTACCGTGAAGCACTTTGCATTACAGATATTGTTGTCTTTTATATATTCTCCTTCCTGGATTTTGTCTGACTAGCCAGCACTTGTACTGAGAACATTTAAAATGTGACTAGCAAGCAGAAATACGAAATCATTGATCCCGCAGTCTTTTATGTAATGTAATGGAAAGCCAAATCACATTTGGAGTTGCAGTTAGCAGGAGAAGCTAAGAGTAACAAGAAGGGTTTCTTCAGGTATGTTAGCAACAAGAAGAAAGTCAAGGAAAGTGTGGGGCCCTTCCTGAATGAGGGAGGCAATCTAGTGACAGAGGATGTGGAAAAAGCAAATGAACTCAGTGTTTTTTTTTTGCCTCTGTCTTCACAAACAAGGTCAGCTCCCAGACTACTGCACTGCGCAGCACAGTATGGGGAGGAGGTGACCAGCCCTCTGAAAGACATGGTTCAGGATTATTTAGAAAAGCTGGACGAGCACAGTGGTAAACAGCTGCTATTCACATATATTAACTCTTTGTTTATAAACTTATCAATATTTCAGTATGCATATCTGCAATCTTGTCAAGCTGACTCACTGCAGTCAATTACAATATTTAAAAGCGTTGCCTGCTGATTCAAATTAGTCTGTGCTCAAATAATGGGACACCTTCGGGGTTTATCATGCAGACTTATTTAAAAATGGATTACTGTGTATATTTACCATCAGTGAAGATTAACATTGGTTTTAAAATTAACTAAAATACACACATATGGCCCCAAATTGCAAAGACTTAAGTAACTGTTTAACTTTAGCCATGTGAGTAGTGCCAGAGTATAAACTGTTAAATAGTAAAGACTCTCATTCAAGATATACATTTATGAGGACTGGACCCTTTTTAGGACAGAAAAAATCTTTGAGGTCTATTAGTTCTCATTCAGTTCCATGAGGTTTTTTCCTTAGTCCAATTTTTTAATTTTAGAGTATTTACTATGAATACGTTTTTACATACACGAAATGAAATTATAAAAAAAAATATTTAAACACTATTACTGGTCTCAACACAAAAGGGAGGAAATTTGATAGAATTAAAATGATATGATAGAAACTACTATTTTTAATATATTTGTATAATAGGGATCTCATATCAGCCTTGTAACATAACTGTTACATTTACTTTTAACTGGATCCTTTTAAGCTATTTTATAAGAGGGACAATATTAAAACTTGGGCAATGCAACTGATTTGAGATACCACTACTTACCACAAGGGGGCATTTTAATTTTATCTACAGGAATTTACATCTGACTCAGAAAAAATAAACTATTAAAAATATAGGCTATAAAAACAATCCACATAATATAAAAAGAGAGACTGATTCATTTCAGTTTTGGAATAAGTAAGCTTTCCATTAAAATAACATTGGACGAGCTTATCGGAAGGGGTCATAAAGAGTAAGTATCACACAGGGATTGTGCTCCTTTTTAATGAAAAAAAATATTGATGATGAATTGTATTGTGGTAGTACCTAAAGGCTCAACTCAGGGACTGGTGGCCTCATTGTTATATGTGTGAACAGCATCTAATACATAGAAATTTTTCCTGCCTCTAATAATGTAGTCTAATACAGCCACTGCTGAAGACTATACTCTGAGCACTGAAACATATCTTAACTGACAACTGAAGGGACCAAGAAAAATTTGTTGCAAAGCAGAGATGGCCTTTAAAGAATGAACAAAGGGACTGTGACAGGGCTGAGCAGCCCTGCACTGGTACCGTGGGCGTTAACCCTTTCCTCTTAGCTGAGGAAGCCATGCCCTGGAAGCTCTGCTGGGCATGCTCCAACTGGAGATCAGGTATAAAAGCCTGCAGAGCAGCTCAGTTGGCGCTGACTGCTGGAGGGGAAGGAGGCACGTCACTAACTCCTCCAGAGGGACAGCCAGGACTCCAGGTTCCAGAGGCCAGCCAAGCCGGGACGCGACCTGAGGCTCTGCTCGAGGACGGCCCTGGAGGGGAACCGACCGGAGGGCCTCCGGAACTAGAAGGCAAGGCAGTTCGAGTAGGAAGAAACCCAGAGGAGTCTTAAAGACACAAAGATGCTCGGCGTGTTGCGAGTGGATCCCTGCCGAGCTAGGGGCAGAGGGAGCCCCACCATCAGGTGAGCCCTGGGTCAGGACCCGGTGGAGAGGGCAGGCCCAGGTCCCCCTACCACTTCAGCCACCAGGCTGCACTACCCCTCCTCCCCCCCGTAAGGGGAAATATATGGACTCTGGCCATTGGGCCACCCTACCCTGAGACTTGGGGAAGCCATATGGACTTTGGACCTTAGGCCACGCTGCCCCGAGGCTTGGGGGAAGATGTATGGTCTCTGGTCATCGGGCTACACTACCCTGAGACTTAGGGGAAGGTATATGGACTCTGGCCATTGGCCCACGCTACCCTGAGACTTAGGGGAGGCTATATGGACTCCGATCATAGAGCCACACTGCCCTGATACCAGGGCGCGAGATATAGACGCTGGCCATTGGGCCACACTGCCCAGAGGTCCAGGGATGCCATAAGACACTGGGTCATTGGGCCATACTGCTCTGTGACTGGGAATCAGAGAGTGGCTGAGGTCCGACAGCACACCCCACCCTGTCACAAAGGGGCGCTACGGTACCAGACCTGCTACAGGGACACTTTGGGGATACTTTAAAGTGGTTGTTTAAAACAGGGGATGCCTGTTGTGTAGGTTTCATTGATGTTCAGTTTTTTCTTCTTATGTAAGATTAAACATTAATTTTAACTGCCTTTCTAAAATCCAATACAAAGCAAGATTTTTTTTAATCATAGACATATTGTATTAACATATACAATAAGGCAAAGTAAATGGTGCTATTTGCACTGCTGTAATTAAAGGGTATCCTACGACTTGCACTAGACCATCCAGTATGGTATAGTCTGTTTCATAACATCCTTGTAAATGTTCTTCCAGGTGAAAACACAGACATGGCACATCATACAATGAATTCTGCCTGTGGTGCTGGAACAATTTGTACAGTGGGGGTGCTGAGAGCCATTGAACCAAACCCAGTATATAATGGAAATCACTTCAGGCTATGGTGTGTGGCAGCATCCCTTGTTCCAGCACCTATGCCCACCAGTTACTTTTTATGGGCAGGTCTACACTACAGCCAGAATCGACGCTCTGAGATTGATTCACTGGTAGTTGATTTAGCGAATCTAATCTAGTGTAGACCACATGGTAACTTGACTTAAGATGTGTTGACTCCAGCTACGTTATTCACATAGCTGGACTTGCATAGCATAGTGGTAGTGTAGACATAGCCTAAGAGGGAATGGGTGGGGCAAGGGAAAAGATTTCATGAATATAGGGGAACCCATTTATAGGGAACTCATGGCAAAATTCCACCTATTGTTAAATCATAGAATCATAGAAGATTAGGGTTGAAAGAGACCTCAGGAAGTCATCTAGTCCAATCCCCTGCTCAAAGCAGGGCAAACTCCTACTAAATCATCTCAGCCAGGGCTTTTCAAGGGCCTTAAAAATCTCTAAGGATGGAGATTCTACCACCTCCCTCGTAACCCATTCCAGTGCTTCACCATGTTCCTAGTGAAACAGTGTTTCCTAATATCCAACCTAGACTTCCCCTCCACTGCAACCTGAGACCATTGCTCCTTGTTCTGTCATCTGCCACCAATGAGAAC
This sequence comes from Dermatemys mawii, assembly GCA_007922305.1. NCBI lineage: Eukaryota > Metazoa > Chordata > Testudines > Dermatemydidae > Dermatemys > Dermatemys mawii. The sequence goes on along the minus strand of ML677341.1, from coordinate 45,126,953 downwards.
AGACGAGCTCCAGCCTCTTTGGAACCCCTCTTCAGGTAGTTGAAGGCTGCTATCAAATCCTCCCCTCTCTCTTCTCTTCTTCAGACTAAATAACCCCAGTTTCCTCCACCTCTCCTCGTAAGTTATGTGCCCCAGCTCCCTAATCTTTTCTGTTGCCCTCCACTGGACTCTTTCCAATTTGTTCCACATCCTTTCTGTAGTGGAGGGATCAAACTGGAATCAATACTCCAGATGTGGCCTCACCAATGCCAAATACAGGGGAATAATCACTTCCCTTGATCTGCTGGCAGTACTCCTACTAATGCAGCCCAGTATGCTGTTGGTCTTCTTGGCAATGAGGGCACACTGTTGACTCATATCCAGCTTCTTGTCCACTGTAATCCCCAGGTCCTTTTCTGCAGAATTGCTGCTTAGTTAGTCAGTCCCCAACCCATTGCGGTGCATGGGATTCTTCCTTTATAAGTGCAGGATTCTGCACTTGTCCTTGCTGAACCTCATCAGATTTCTTTTGGCCCAATCCTCCAATTTGCCTACGTTACTCTGGATCTTATCCCTACCCTCCAGCTTATCTACATCTTCCCCCAGTTTACTGTCATCACAAATGTTGTGAAAGTCCCAAATTTCTACAATATATTTATACAAACTTTCATTCTCATGCAGAGCTTCACTTTCCTTACAAAAGGCTTACTTCTCATACTCTTTACACATGCTGAAAAGTACTTTACTCCTTTAGTGGCTCTATTAAAATCAATGGAGAGCTATTTGTAAAGTGTTACTCAATACAAGTAAGGTAGGTTGTCTAGAATAGATAGTGTGTGTTATTAAAAATTATGTTAGCTAACATAACATAATGTTTTAATCACCATATTTTACAATTCCAGTGTAGACATGAAAGTTGTATTTTAATATAAAAATGTATCTGTTGAGATGAACTAGCACCTCAACCAGATTTTAAAATCAGTAGTGCAGTGTTAGCTCACATGCTATAAAAAACAAAAACAAAATTTAATCTAGATGTCCCTAAGAGTATCAGAATCTGCCCAAATTAAATTCCTGAATCCCACAGAGAAACTGACTGCAACTACTCTGTGAAGGGGCTTGAAGCCAAAGATTCACTAGTGACTACAGATGAACTGCAGCCTAGTTTACCTTCACTCTTCTGAATATCTGCAAATTCATAGACATTAGATTGGCTGATGTTGGATCCAGAGACTCCCTATGACCCGCTATTCATTCCAATACTCCCCTCCACACGGACACATTTGTAGTTAGTATGTAGACCCAACTGTATAGCTGCTAGTCTCCTCACCCCCTCAAGTGCCAGTCTGCCAGAGAATTTATTTCATCCAGAGCAGTTTTTCTCACTTACAAACTGGGTTCCTTGTGCTAACACCCTAGAATACAGCAATTATCTTCTTGATAGTTGTCAAATTCCACATTCCAAAGGGATTATCACCTTCCACTCTGCTCTTGCTGAGGGAAGGGGAGCAGAAGACGCTTTGGGCATGGTTACACTTACAGGATTATAGCGCTATTGGTTATAGCGGTCCCCTTATACAGCAATATGTATAGCACTATTGTGTGTCCACACTGAGACACGCCAGCGGTATAGCATGGCCACATTTGCGGCACTTCAGGCGGCATTAAGAACAGCGCATTAAGGCAGGTATCCCAGCATTCAGCTGGGTGCAACGTGCTTTTCAAATGAGGGAGGTGAGGGGAGACGTGTTGTGTGTATGTGGAGGGAGAGAGCCAGTGGTTTTTCCATCCTTCTGAGAGCCTGTCAGCGAGCCTGTCAGCGCGTGTCCATTCACAGAGGGCTTTGTTTTCACACAAGCTCCCTCCTTAAACATTTGCATTGCTTATCTGCCGAGTTAAGAGAGAAACTCTAAAGAGGTACTTCCGCATTCCTCCAGCCGAGTTCAAAAGAAAGGGAAGAGACGTCAGTTGCCTTAAATGGCTCTAGGCATCTCAAGAGATCACTTGTAGCACAGTGGGTGTCCACACTACAGCGGGAGCGCTACAGCCCTTATTCCCCGTGCAGAGGTGGATTACCAGGAGCGCTATAATTCTGCGGTTATAGCGCTCTACGTGCCTTGCCAGCGTGGATGGGTAGTAGGTTATAGTGCTCCTGGGGGCTTTATAGCGCTATAAAGTGCCAGTGTAACCATGGCCTTTGCCACTAAACTGAAGAGTAGGAAATAAAGGAGAAATTTCTGGCTCCATGTCTTGCTGCAGCTGGCTCATAGCAGGGTGTGACAATACAGACTTTCCGACTCACTGCCTCATAGACAGCAGATTGCTCCTACAATATCAAGGGATGGAGAGAGCTCCTTCCACCACCATCAAGGTAAAGTGGGAGGCATGGAGGCTCCATATGCATCTACAGCTGTGTCATGGGATCTAGTCAAAATATAGACATTCCTTGCCATGGCTGAAGTTATTTTATCTCTGCAGTTCAGCCAGAATCTAAATGTATCTAAATATGTTCCCTGGGCTGTAGCAGGGTTTGAGACATGGCTATAGTCTGCCTATGCCGTGTAAATAGAACAGTTTTAACTGCGGGGAAATCCACGCTCTAATATGATCTCCTAACACTATTTGAAGTGCTGATAAGACGTAGAAGAAATCCTGACTGACTTTGTTGTTGTGGGAAGGAAGGTACTTTACTATAACACCAACTATTACACCAAATCTAGAACAGAGTTAAACTACCAAATAATGACAACATTACTGGCAAGATTTATCTTATTCAGAAATTAAATAAATCATTTTGAATCATGACTAAAAAGACAGGTAACATCTATTCCTTAAACAACAACAACAGAAACAAAGTTGCTGATAATGGTGCCAACAGAGGAGTTTTGCCTCAACTCTATCCTCATTTCTCCAGGGTTTTGTGTAGCTTTTTATCCCTTTTTTAGACTATTATAATGGCCTATTAATTACTGGAGTTTCTTTAATGTACCTCCCTCCCCCCATTTAGGTTGTTGTTTTTAAATATAAAACAATTCAAAAGCAGCTGTTCATCTCTTTCTCACCTGTGAGACAATGAAGCAGCTGTGGAAACTAGGCTGCTCACAACGAACAGCCCTTGCAGACAGCTGAACTTCAAAGGGAAAAGCAACATTTCTGCTTCAGCCTGACTGCTACACAGTACAGTGGGAAGCGTTAAAGATTTAGGCTGTGTCTAGACTGCCACTTTCAGTGCTAAAACTTTTGTTGTTCAGGGGTGTGAAAAAACAGTATAAGACAGTGCTTTATCGCCTGGAGCCACTCTTTCGGGCTGTTGTTTTCTTTTAACCGCTGTAATGTGGGTAGAGCAGACATACCCTTACTTTCACTTCAGATGCTAAATCAGAACTCTTTAGGGGCTGGGACAACCTGGGGCCCAACCTGGTTGTGACCTTTAGGCACTACCACAGCATACATGTTAAACACTTCTACCACTAAATCATATTTAAATAGTCCCTGTTTGGTGGTGTAAGTTAAACTCAGAATGTTATTGAGTATAGCAGCAAAGTTAGTAGGAAGGGAAAGAAACATTTACAATCTTCAAGCTGACAGTTTTATGCAACAGTATTTTTAAGGATTTCATCTTTCAGATATTTTCATTTATGTTTCATGTGAATTAAAGGAACACACCCAAAGAAACAGGTACAAATGATTACACCAAAATTCACCCCTTGTCATATCTTATTGCTTAATTAAATGTCACCAAATCCCCTCCCCCCCCAACAAAGAGTGTACTAATATTCTATCATTCTGTTATTATGAACTTGTCTGGCTGATATCTGAAGGGAAAAAAATTGCTAAGTGAAGTGAATGAGACCAGTCAATGGCTAATGATCAATTTACAAAATCTTTTTTCTATACTTGCAATCCAGTAAAACAGCTAAGTTTATACCAGCATTTTTATAATAAACTTCACTTCTAGCATATTTTAACTATTGTACTATAAAAAGATGGAACAAACCACAAAATATTTTTAAAGTTCATTAGAAACAGGAAGCCAGTAGGAGATGTCCTGTGTCTCATGGATTACCAGGTTGCTGCATAATTAAATAAGGAGAATGAAGACATGGCAGAGATGCTAAATGATCACTCTACATCAGTTTTCATTAGATAGGATTTTGAGGAAATACCTACCTAAATACTTTTTACATAATGAAGATGAAGATGAGGTACTGCTTGAGACAGAGGTGTCAAAAAGAAGGTGGAGGAACAAAAGGATAAATTACAAGAGCAACATATCACAAGAACTTTTAATCCAAAGGCTCTGAAGGGATTTAAGAATCAAGTTGCTGATCTGCAAACAAATATATACAATCTCTCTTTAAAATAAGCAACTCTACCACAGGACTGGTGGGTAGCAAATGTTTGTACCCCATTTTTGAAAGAGATGTTAGGAGATAAACTTGGGAAATAGAAGCCAGTAACCTTACTTCAGTATCAGGAAAATACATTGAAACAATAATTAAAAAACAGTATTATAACATCTAGAAAGAATATTATGTACCTCACAATAACTGCGGCTCAGAGATGTATTGCCAATAAAGATTCCACTCTCAGTGCACAAGAGCCTCATGCATGCAAGATCAGATACTTTTGAAGTGTCTACTTTTAAAGTGTCCATTGGGCTGTACCTGTGTCTTAAGTATCCTTTCACTTCCCATAGCCAAAGGCACGAACAGTGTTGGCTACAACCTACACTTATGCTTTGTCAATAATAAGAATCCCCTAAGAGCAGGGCCCTGAGCGGACAACACATCGCAGAGAAACACACTTACAGTCACTGTAAGATGATAGTCACCATCACATTTTCAGGTTCATAATGTTTAAGTTCCAAAAGAACTATCTGGCCCATGCTGCGGCTATCACAATGACCAAACCTACATCCTGTGTCAGTTTCCTCAAGATCCTGGGTAACAACAGAAAGGCATACATCAGACCAGGAGCCCACAGGATGACAAACGGTTCTGAGAGGAAGCATGGGCTTGCTCCTCCTCTAAGACAGAACCTTGAGCACTTGTTGCTGGGACATGTTTCAAATAGGCCCACCAGCAGGAATCTCCACCTGCAAAAGATCCTCCAGAGGAATGAGGTTCTGAAGAAGTCTCTACTATGAGATCCACAAGTGTGTTTTGCAGGCCAGAGAGGTATAGTGCTATCAGACTAAAGTGATGACAGATGCACCAGTCTCAGAGAAATACATCTTCCTGGCAGAGGGGATAGGTTCTGGCTCCCCCTTGTCTGCTGACGGAGTGCATTGTTGGGGTGTTGTCTGTCAGCATGTATATCATCAACCTTAGATGAGAGGCAGGAAAACCCTGCATGCCAGTCAGACAGCTCTAACTTCCAGAATATTTATGTGTAGGGTGGAGTCCTGTAGAAACCACTTCCCTTAATCTTCAGGTGCTTGAGATGTTCTCCCCACTCCTGAAAGGATGCATGCATAGCTAGTCTTTGTTGGCAGAGGAACTGAAAAGGGTGCTGTGCTGAACAGCATGAGTTGGATTCATCAACCAATCTAATGAGGACAGTGTTTCTCGAGAAATTGTGACCACCTTGTACATACTGTGTCTGTTTGGTAGATAGAGTGATTTTAATCACCCTTGCGTGGGATGAAGGTGAAGGTTAGCATACTGGGTCACATACATGAATGCCAACATATGCCCCAAGAGGGACGTGTATCCTTACCAGTATGCTGGGATGAGTCTAAAGTTGGTTGAGGAGGATGAACGTAGTCTGAAACTTCTGTTGAGGCAGGTACATTCTTCTGCAAAATAGAATCCAACAGTGCCCTGATAAAATTTGTGCTCTGAGTCTAGGTTGAAGTGGATTTTTCTCTGTTTACCTGAATTTTGAGCAGTCAGTCACTTATGGAGGTGAAGGGAGCAATTTCCCCCATACTAGCCAGTTATCTAAGTAGGGATATGCCTGGATTACTTGTCTTCTCAAACAGGCAACCACCACAGCTAGGACTCTGAACAGCCTTTGAAGAGACCAAAGGGTAGGAGTCTGTATGGACAGCATGATGTTCCTGTCAAGAACTTCAGGTACGTTCCATGAGCCAGATGTACTGATATGTGAAATCAAGCATCTTAAAGCATGAGTCTTTGGGATCCAGGGAGGGAATTATAGCGGAAAGGGTAACCAAAACAAATTCAAAGCGATGGAGGAAGGATCCCTCCCTAGACTCTGTGCCAGACACCCTCTGTGACACCCATCGAGGTGAGGGGGCACACTCCAGGTAGGAAGCTCTGCTCTATGCTTCTGATGGTGAGGAGAAAGAGTAAACCTTCTCCAGTGGTGGCACAGATCTGTCTGATGTATTCTGTTTCATGGTCAGTACTGTGGGTGGTTTGATAATAATCTCCTATAGCCTCTCAATGAGTCCGGGAGCAACCGCACATAAAGTTCTGTTGGTGTATGTACAAAAGCTCTGCAAACACAGATAGTGCGCTGCCAGAAACAAAGATTACAATAGTGACGGGGAAGTTTTCTGTGTAGAGGAAAGGAGTCTCAGTATGGGAGCAGTTGGTACCTCAACCCCCAATGCCAATGCAGATAGTGCCAAAATGCTCAGTGCCAGCATATCCAGAGGGAGTGTGGTCTTTAGAATGGGAAGATGGTGGGTGTCAACTTAGATTTTGGTGCTGGGACGTGGCTATGGGACTCTTTCTTAAGGCTTCTGGAGAATCGTGCCCTAGAAGAGGTTCTTGCCTCCGTGTTTGGAAAGGAGAATTGGTGTCCTGCCTGGTCCCAGGAGAGGTACTCCTTATGGCTCGTTTGAACCCATTCGGAGAGCTTTTCAACTGAAACTGATGCACCTTTTGACCTATCTGTAATAGAGAGGAAGAGTCTTGGGGATTTTCTAAAAGCTCTTGTCCTGTCCAGATAGAAGGCTACGACTCTCCTCATGTTCAACGTATGGAGGATGGCTTCTCTATTATCCTGATGAGGTTTGGGATGAAAATGTTGGAAGCTGGGCAATCTGGTTCATATGAAAAGCGGAAGTCACCTTGAAAGTTGACCTTCAGATGCATCCTGAGAGTGACTTTTTCAGGGACGAACACTCTGAAGAGGGGTGGGAGGGTGTGCCATTAGACCCACTATCTTCCTTATCCTTCCTGCCAGATGATGGCAATCAAGAATGCCATCTTTGTGGAAAGATGAGTTAAGGAAAAAATGGTCATGTATTCAAATGGCTGTCCAGTCAGACCTTTTAACATTAGGTTGAAATCCCATTGCGGGGTCGGAAGTCTGGGTTGGTGAACGCTCTTGAGAAACATCCCTGTAGTTGGGTGACAGAAGATTGAGTATCCTACTTGCTGGTGGAAGGTTGCAATTGCTGCTAAGTGGACCTTTAGTCAGCTGATAGAAAGTCCAGACTTCTTGAGAGTCAGCAGATAGTCTGGTACTACCAGTAGGGTGGTTGTATTTGGGATGACACCTTTGGGTTGGCACCAGATTTGAAATCTTTTCCATTTCTGTATGTAGGTACAATGAGTAGCTCCTTTCCTACTGTGCAATAATGCCTACTGTACCTCCTCAGAGTAACATGTGTCTATGCACTGGAACCACGAAGGAGCCAGGCTTTGAACTGCAGAATCTTCAGGTTCAGATGGAGAGTGCGTCTCTTGTTCAGAGACAGAAGTTAAGGAATGATTGGAAGAGTCGTCAGGGGACATAGTTCCAGCTGTGACAGGTAAGGATACCACATCTGTCTGGGCAACATGGGAGCAATCAGTATGATGTCTGCTTTTTCTCTTTCCACTTTTAACAGGACTTTCAGTATTAGAGGGAATGTGGGAAAGGCGTAAAGAAGGCCCTTGCATAATGGAAGGAGGAGAGCATCTCCCATGGAGTGTCATCCAATCCCCACTCTGGAGCAGTACTGTGGACATTTCCTGTTCTGGTAAGTAGTGAACAGGTCTATTGCTGGTGTCCTCCATTGTCAAAATATGTTGTGGAGAACCATCAAATCTATCTCCCATTTGTGGTCATGTGGGAATTTGCAGTTGAGACTCTCTGCTGTTGTGTTGTACATTCCAAGTAGATAGGAATTGTGGGAAAATTGCGGGAAACGCACCAGTTCCATACCTTTAGTGCTTCCATGCACGGGGAGGATGATCCGGTGCCTCCTTGTCAGTCATGATTTTTGTGTGTGTGTCTTTGATCAGCAGGAGGAAGTGAACACACATATTTTGACTACTCTGAGTTTGAGCAGGTTGATGTGAAGGCATGTCTTCATTGCTGACCATTTGCCCTGAACTGTGAGACCAGTGAGATGTGCACCTTATCCTATGAGGAATGCATCAGTGGTTAAGAGTAATGATAAGAAAGGCTGAACAAATGGGATTCCCTTACAACATTTACTTGGTCCTTCCACTAGTCCAAGGATTGCTTGACCCTGGGGGGGGCACTGATAGTAGTTTGTTTATGTTTTCTGTTTGGCCTGTAAACGAAACTGAGCCATGCTTGGAGGCATCTCATGCATAGTCTGGCATGAGCTATAACTGATGTGCCTGCCGTCATATGCCCAGGAGCTAGAAGCAGTGTCTGGCTGAAATTTGGGAGCTGGATTGCACTGTCTCTAGCAGCATGAAAAGACCGAGATATCTGTGATGTAGGAGGAGCACTCTCACCTGGATGGAGTTTAGGTCAGCTTCTCTGAATTCTAATACCTCTGTACCAGTGTTAATGTTGATTTGTGTGTGTTGATTTGTAGGCCCAGATTATGGAACAGGTCCAGTGTGATCTGGGTGATGCACTGGTCTTCGGCGAAGGAATGTGTCCTGAGAAGGAAATCTTCTAGTTAGGGATAAATCATGATCATAACTGGGCTGCCACTACTGACTATGGGGGCCGATGAGAGGCCAAAAGAGAGTACTCTGTACTGGTAGTGGTCTTGGCCTAGTGTGAACCTGAGGTAACATCTGTGACGTGGTATAATGAAAATGTGGAAGTACACATCTTGAAGGTCGAGGGCTAAGAACCAATCTTCTTTCTCTAATGCTGCAATAACCATTGATAAAACTATCATTTTGAACTTCTGAGCCTTGATAAATTTGTTGAGCACTTTGAGATCCAGTATAGGTCTGTGAATCCCTTTTTTCTTCAGTATCAGGAAGTAATGAGGGTAGAAGCCTTTGCCTATTAGATCTGTTTGCACTTGCTCTATGGCTCTTCAACCGAGGAGATGGTTTATCTCCTAACATGGCAGACTTTCATGAGAAGGGTCCCTGAAGAGAGATGGAGAAGAGAATTTGGGATGTGGGAGGGAGGTGAAATGGATGGAGTACTCATCTCGGGTGATCTTCAGCACCCATTTGCTAGAGGTTATCTGTTCCCAGCTGCTGTGGAACCAGGTGAGATGGTCTCAGAAGGTATGGTTGAGGTTTTACAGAATGCAATAACGAGGAGGAGAATGTTCTACAAGCACCTTGACCAACCAGTCAAAACCACCACTCTGAGGTTGAGGGTTGAGAAGAAGTGGACTAAGATCCTGATGTTTTCCATCTATGTAACCTGGGCTTCTTCCTCTGAGGTTCATATGATTTCTGTGATGAATACTGAGATGAATATTGTGACGAGCAAGGCTTGAATGGGGGCTTGGGGCTATACTTTTTGTACTCATGTGAATAGATCCCGAGGGATCGAAAAGTGGCCCTGGAATTTTTTAATGTGTGAAGGGAGTCGTCATTCTTCTCAGCTAATAGCTTTGTCTCTTCAAAAGGAAGGTCCTCCACAGACATTTGGACCTCTTTTTCAAAGCTGGATAGATAAAGCCACGAGGACTGTCTCATCACAATGGCAGTTGATACCGAACATGCCACCATGACATTGATCAAGTGTAGACTGGAGAGATATCTTAGCCACCAGTTGGCTTTCATTGACTATGACTTTCAATTGTTTCTTATGAGAATCGGGAAGGTGCTCAATAAAAAAAAAGAGTTTTGCATAGTTCCGATAGTCATACTTTGCCATTAAGGCTTGAAAGTCTGCTATGTGGAACTGGAGGATGGCCAGGTTTTATGCTTTCCTGCCAAAAATGTTCTAAGCGTTTCCAGTCCTGGTCATAGGGGGTGGATTTAAACTGGCGTTGGTGGCTCTTGGAACTGACTAAGTCTACAATGATCAAATTAGGAGACAGGTGTGAGAAGAGGAACTCCATTTCTTTCACTGGCACATAGTATTTCTGGTCAGCCTGCTTGCAAGTTTGTGGGACCAACACAGAGGTCTGTTATACGACTTTGGATCCAGGAATGCCTCATTTATAGGTAGGGCCACTATGGATGAGGTGCAAGAATGTAAAATGTCCACCAGCCTGTGGTGTGACTCACTCACTTCTTGTAGTGGTATCTGTAAAGCTTCTGCAACCCTCTGTGCCAGATCCTGAAACAGTTTAAAGTCAGCTGCCAAAGACGGCGGAGGGGGCATCACAGTCTCATCTAGTGATGATGATGAGAAGTGGGCTTGTGAAATAACTTGCTCCTCAACTTCAGCCTCCAGTTCTTCCCTTGCCTGCTGTGGGGGTTCAGAAGCCCTTGAGGTAGCAACTGAAGAAGGATGCCTTGGTAGCTGGTAGGTCATACTAGAGGGAAGGGGGTGGGGGTGCTGTTGTTTTTGAGCTTGCCAGAGATCCGAGTACGGCCATTGTGATGGGAAGGAACCTGGTGGTTGGTATCATGTCTGACCAAACGAGGGACACTGTGGATCAGGAGGATGATATGCCTGATGTCAACAGTGAAACTGGATGGGTGAGAAGAGCAGCAGGAAACCATGTCCTCTTGCTCACTTTCTGACCCTGACAATGAAAAGGGAAGTCGTTGGCAAGTCAAGGGCTCTGGATAAACCCAGTGCCGGGGTATCAGACACCAAAAGATCCATTGCACACCGTAAGTCTGGTGGTGTGGAAGGGATCAGTACTAGTGTGGTTGTCAGTGCTGAGATGCCCATACCAATGGTGTTGGAGATGTGGACCTGACAGCAAGGCCCGCTGGTGCTTGGTGTACTGCAGGCAGTACTGATGTTGATGTCTGTAGCAACAGGAAGGATCTTTCCCGGGGTGGATCTTATGTTTTTTGCACCCCAATGGTACCAGTACATCCTTGTCTGTGCCCACTGGGTCCTTAGGCAACCCGACTTGCTCAGTCAGTCCAGTACCGCGTGTGCCCTGGGTACCAGATTTAGACGGCTTTGGTGCCATTGGTACTGATGAAACTGAACAAGCCAGAGATCATTTTCAACTCAATCGGGTCTCTCTATGGGGACTCACAGACCTTTTCTTAGAGGCCTTACGGGAGTGGCTCATCGGCATCTCCCTGGGCTCTCCTCCTTCGAAGTAGATGGTTGCAGTGAGGACTCTCACTGAGACTGAGGAAGTTGAAGGGCTTACTCCATGATTAGGCGTTCGAGCCTCAGCTCTCTGTCTTTCCTAGATCTGGGTTTCAGTTGCTGACACAAACTACACTTCTGTGGAATGTGTTTCTCTCCCAGGGCATGAACACCCTGAAAGTGTCCACCAGTCACTGGGATAGATTTCTTTTAACTGAGGCACTTTTTGAAGCTAGGAAGCTGAGCATCTTCTGTCCTGGGAAGGTCCCCCTTCCAGGAGGCTGGCAAAAGACAAAGTCCTTTACTTTTTCTTTTCCTTTCTTTTTTTTTTTTGGGGGGGGGGGGGCCCCCCCGGGAGCAGCGCCATGGCCAAAATAAAATGTTAACTAAGTAAAGAAAGAAAAGAAGCTACAAGAAAGACTAAAAATTAGCAATTCTAAAAGAATTAATGATCCATGAATGGACAGCTATAATTCTGACTCTAGCCAAGGGCAGTTGAAAAGGAACCGAGGAGGGTCTGCCCACACACAGTAGCTAGCCTCATGGCACGTGAGGAGCAGCATATGCACGGGTTGAAGGGACACTGCTACCACAATTCTCTGCTCAGCAGCACAGGGATGCAGACACAACTACAGTGGAGCACCCATGGGGACACTACTTGAAGAAGAATATCACCCTATAAAAAGATCAAAATTCCATATAAATTCCCTGAGCTGTAATGTAGTTCTTAGTTCTCTTCACTTTATCTCCAAAAATATATAGTGGAAACAGAGTGGTGAAAATGATTAAAGGCATGGAAAGACTTCTGTCTGAAGAGAGCTGAAAAATATGGGAACTTTTCAGTTTAGGAAGAAAATTAACAAGAAGGAATATAATAAAGGTACATAAAATGATGGTGCAGAGAAGGTAGATCTGGTACTCTCATTTAGCCTCGACTGGACAACAAGAACAAGGGAATACAAACTAAAAGGCAACAACTTTAAAACTGAAAAAGAAAATAATTTTTCACAGTGCAAAGCTGACCTGTGGAACTCACTGCCACAAGATGATATTGAGACCAAAAACTTGGAATAATCACTTTATGGTGTCAATCTTGCATACACCTGTGCTCATGCTTAACTTTCTGCATGTGACTAGTCCTATTGAACTTAATGAGACTGCTCATGTGTTTAAAGATGAGCATGTATGTATTTGCAGGATTGGGACCTTATAAAGATAATGAGTATAGCCACAGTCTAATTACACAGGATAAAAAAAATGAGAAGAGTTATAAATCCTCACACTTCAGTGCATAAGAATACTGCTAACCACTATTAGCAGATTATGACATAATTGCCCCCTGGAGTTTCTTGCCCCTTTCTTTGAAGCATTTGGTACTGGCCATTAACAGAAATGAGATATTGGACTGAATGGAAAACCAGTCTAGTCTGTATAAAGATTCTTATGATTCTTTGTAAAATTGTGTTCAAGGCTGAGACAGCAAGAATCTGTAAGAAACATATTTTCTCTCAAAGTTATTTTAAGTATTTCAAATTTATGTCCGCATTTAATGGTTGGAAATGTCCTTTTTACCCCAAATATATTAGATTTAAAAGACACAAAAGTTGGCAAGATTATAACATTTTAGATGATTTTTTTTTACAAAAATTAAAATGCTGAATTAACACAGTAAAGTGGCTACCAAAGATGAAATAGCAACATTTCATAATGATTTTACAATACATTTTAAAATACACTGTACAGCAGCAGTTACAATCTATTTGATAAATTAACCTTTAAACTACCATCTAAATGCTTATTTACAAAATAGGTCATTGTGGGTACATTAGGTAAAGAACAATCATCTTCCAAAGAATTCTCAAATTTAGTATCATTTACAGATACGCAAACTGGAGTCATGATTTTTGTTGCATGGAACCGAAGAGTAGATCCACTGCTTAATTACCAAAGACTTCTCTCAAGATGCTGGTTAAGTTTCTGTGCATAACATTTGCTCATGTGAATGTAGGTTCTTTTTCAACCTAATCCTTAATCTAAGTAGCAGGATGAATCAACTTCCAAAAAAGGCAGAAAGGAAGGGTCATTCTCTAACTATAAGTACAGCTATAAAAGGCAACTGTATAAAGGCAGCTACAAAAGTAACTTTCCTTTTCATAAAAAATAAAATATTCTCCAAGAATCTACACTCAAGAGACTAAAATGCTAGTGAACTCTACTGGCCTGACTGAAAAAGGCAAATACAATCCTAGGATGCATTAAGTGACATATAAGATAGGGACGTATTAAAACTGTTCTACAAGAAACTGCTAAGACCTTATTTGGAATACCATGTATACTTCAGGTCACCTCTGGCTGAGAGAGACTGATTTAAATTGGAGCAGGTGCAGAGAAGAACTACTAGAATGATCGGGGGAAGGGTGGGCTTCTCTTATAAGAGAAGACTGGAAGGGCTTGACTTCTTTGGTCTAAAAAAAGAAAGGCTGAGAGGGGATATGATTACTCTCTATAAACACATTACGGGAGGGTAAAGAGCTGTTTATGCTCAAGGACAATGTTGGCACAAGAACAGGTATACGAACTGGCCATGAACAAATTCAGGCTGGAAATTAGGAGATTTCTAATCACCAGAGGGGTGAGATTCTGGAACAGGAGTTGTGGGAACAAACTAATTAGTTATAAGAGAGCACTAGACAAATTTATGAGTGCAATTGCATGAGGGGGTTGCTTGTGATAATAAGGGGCAAGGTTCAGCAGCAATGGGGCCCAATTCTAGTTTACATCTTATGTTTCCCACTCTGTCCCGAGAATTTGTGAACCTACCCATCTCCAACAGATATAGCTTGGAATCACCTATTGTGGAATACACACGAGCAGTCACTTGAAGAACACTAAATATATAGGCAGACCATTTTTCAGAAAATGTAGCAAAAGATATATTTAAACAAAGTAGATAGTGAAGGTCAATTTTAACAGTGAAATGCTACCAGAATGAAGATGATGTTTGAGAAACAAATTCGTGGATGTATGGTTCCTGCAAACACCATTGTAAAAAAAGGAAAAAAGGATTACTCATCAAAGCATACTGTACTCATAGCATATGCAACCCAGACTGAATAGCAGAGATTTTTTAAAAAATGTTTGCTAATCAAGTAATTAATAAGGATCCTAGATGGAATTCATTCAAGATCATATCAGCAGAGGAGCCTGGCTCCACAGATACATTTATTGTTAGAAAAAAAAAGAGAAGACATTTCTAAGATAGTCTGAATTCATCTTTATATAATGGTCCATAATATTATCTTACATTTATATAATACCTGTCATTCTAAAGGATCTCAAAGGCCTTCACAAGCTTTTTAAGTACAGGAATTATATCACCTACCAATGAAACACAGTCACCTCTGGGTGGAACCACGGCAGTTATTTAACTGCACACAAGAACAAAGTACTATTCAGAGGACAGCTCCAAAACCCATTTGATGTCTTTCCATTCATTTAAATGGGTTTTTATCATGTCTTACAGAAGAAAATTACGAATACCACATCAAAGAAGAGCTCTGTGTAAGTTCAAAAGCTTACTTCTTCCACCAACAGAAGATGATCCAATAAAAGATATCTCACCCACCTTGTCTTGCTAATATCAAACTGAAGTCACCACAAAAATTTTTGATAGACAGATAATAACTAGCTTTCAGTATTCCTCCATATCAAATTCATATGCCTCATCTTCATCTTCAGAGTCATCTCAATTCCACTTGCTAATGCCTCATCCCTAGTTGCATGCCACTCCCCTGAGCGTACTCTACACTCTGACAAATCAGTTCCATTTCCTTGATGTTCCCTTTGTCTCCTCCAAAATGTGCTCTCACACCTTTGCCCATGACACTGCCAGTTCCTTCAAAACCCTGTTATCCAGCCTCTCTTCTTTCCATTTTGCTATTATCTTTCAATCACCATCCTTCACCCCGTATTTACTCCAGACATTGACCCTAAATCTGATATATTAAAAAAACACTGTCAAGAAGCATGTAGCAATATGCTTATGATCTTACACTTCTGTAATGCTCATCCAAGTATGCCCTTCTTCCTCACTCGTTTTCTTTTTTTTACATCATTCCTTGCTGTGTTATCTATTTCAGAGTGCAAGCAACTTAAGTCAGAGATTTGTGTCATTTAATTGCTTGTGAATCCCCATAGCACTTCATTAATAAATTAATCATAATCCAAACAGGAGTTTGGCTAGGACATAAAAGGTACACATCCCTTGCAAAACTGGAAATATGAGAAAGGAACACATTTCATGTTTCAAAGTTAGCTGAATAACAAGAAAAGTGTAGCTGTTCCTATATTTGCAGAACTTCAAAATTAGGGAATATAGTTATTATGACTTACATAACTACATACAAATATTTTAGTCTTCACTGAAGTAACTTTAGATAAAAAGCAATTCACAACATATACATTAACTGCTTTGAAAAATGGTATTGAGAAGTTGCAAATCTGCACTCCCTCCACCTCAACTCCAACTTCCTTTGAAATTTTAATATTTTTTTCTCTCATCAGATGACTGATACCGTGTAGAGACACTTCAGGAGAGAGAAAATATAGTAATTTCACGGATCACATTCCAAATAAGACAGGGGTTCTCAAACTGGGGGTCAGGACCCTTCAGGGGGTCACGAGGTTATTACCTGGGGGATTGTGAGCAGTCAGCCTCCATCCCGAGCCCCGCTTTCTCTCCAGCATTTATAATGGTGTTAAATATATTAAAAAGTGTTTTTAATTTATAAAGGGGAGGGGTCACACTCAGAGGCTTGCTATGTGAAAGAAGTCATCAGTACAAAAGTTTGAGAACCACTGCAATGTGTTAGTAAAATGTTGTTAAATTAAAGAGCTATTTACTTTTTACAAGATTGCCACAGACACATGAAGTTCTGTCCAGGTTTTTTCACTTGCTCGCTGTGTTGACTTGGTGTTGGGTATGAAGAAGGCTGCAAACTGATCTGCTGGCCCTGTACTTGCACTGTTGGTACTGGTGTCACAGGTGTGCTCTGTAGAAAAGTTTCAAACACAAAGGGTTAAAACAACATACTAGAAGATAAAAACATACACTTTACAGTTTATTCTATTGTTTTTTAATATTACACTTTATTAACAATGAAGTTTTAGTTTTTAATCCACTGAACTTTGAGTAACTGGTAATATATCAAATAATTTCTTCTAGTTTCACTACTGCATAACCCTTGAATTATGTTTTGTACAGATTTTTCTGATATCTTCATTGCTGTAATTTATACACAAATTCAAATACTGAATTATATATCAGAGGATTTGTATTTGGTTACTTCTGCAGCATCTACATAGGCAGCTTTTTAAAGAGTAATTTTTTTTACCTTAGCAATAAACAAAACATGCACATAAACAATAGCTATACAGGAGTAGTAACTTTATAGTGAAGAGTCATATTATTAATTATTTAAGAGTGTGGTTTAAAGTACGATTTACACAATTTTTGCAGACCTGTCACATACTTTAGTCCTTTTCTGTTCTGCTTACAAGGAATATTATTCACTAATCCAATATACCCAGAACACCTAAGCTGAACCCTTTTACAGAGGATTCAATGCACTATCTTTACAAGTCAGATAAACGAGGTATCAAAAGTTACTATCAATTCTGAAAATCTCATAAACTCACTCACTCTGTCTCAAATGTAAAATGACCTAATGTGAGTCTGTTAGTGTATGGAGGACTGAAGGACTTTCTCATGGACTCTACACATGCAAAGATTCTTTGAGTTCCTGTAAAAAAATTAGCTTATGTACTGTTATAGAGAATACTAGAAGTCTAGCATTCCTGACCAGTCATATAACATAACAATGTGCTTTATGAGAAAGTAAAACCTTCGCCCCCCAATGTTTCAAGGACTGTTTTTAAAAATGAGTAAAAATGATCTTTTTTCCCTTTACAGGTCATTTTTAAAACTCAGTACGTTCCTTTTTTGTTGTTTATGATATACAAAAAAAGGCTGAAATGTGGATTCCCCTAACCTCAAAAAAGAGTATGTTTTCTGAGCAACAGAAATTCAACAATTTCTTTGTTTAATTTAATGCTAAAAGAGCTCATGATGCATATCTATGACCTTCAATCAGAACACCTCAAAAAATAAAAACTTGATACTCCTAATTTTCCTAAGGTTAAAAACCAAAAACAGCAGTGCATGTAAAAGGACCAAATAAACCCACCTGAGACAGAATCACAGCAATGGAGGTCCCTTCTAGTTCTAAAGAAATTATCAATTCTAGCCTCCTTTGCTGTGGCAGGCTCACCTGAACTAGACCATCCCTGACCAGTGTTTGTTCAACCTGTTTTTAAAATCCTTCAATTATGGGGATTCCACAACTTCCCTTGGAAACCTATTTCCAGAGCTTAACTACCTGTATAATTAAAAAGTTTTCCCCGCTATCAACCTAAATCTTCTGTGTGGCATATTAAGCCCATTACCTATTGTCAAACCTTCAATGGACCTGGAGAACAATTGATCACATCATCTTTCATAGAATCATAGAATATCAGGGTCGGAAGGGACCTCAGGAGGTCATCTACTCTAACCCCTGCTCAAAGCAGGACCAACCCCAACTAAATCATCCCAGCCAGGGCTTTGTCAAGCCTGACCTTAAAAACCTCTAAGGAACGAAATTCCACCACCTCCCTAGGTAACCCATTTCAGTGCTTCACCACCTTCCTAGTGAAGAAGTTTTTTCTAATATCCAATCTAAACCTCCCCCACAGCAACCTGAGACCATTACTCCTTGTTCTGTCATCTGGTACCACTGAGAACAGTCTAGATCCACCCTCTTTGGAACCCCCTTTCAGGTAGTTGAAAGCAGCTATCAAATCCCCCCTCAGTCTTCCCTTCTGAAGACTAAACACTCCCAGTTTCCTCAGCCTCTCCTCATAACTCATATGCTTCAGCCCCCTAATAATTTTTGTTGCCCTCCTCTGGACTCTTTCCAGTTTTTCCACATCTTTCTTGTAGTGTGGGCCCCAAAACTGGACACAGTACTCTAGATGAGGCCTCACCAATGTCGAATAGAGGGGAACGATCACATCCCTCAATCTGCTGGCAATGCCCCTACTTATACAGCCCAAAATGGCGTTAGCCTTCTTGGCAACAAGGGCACACTGTTGACTCATATCCAGCTTCTAGTCCACTGTAACCTCGAGGTCCTTTTCTGCAGAACTGCTGCCTAGCTATTCAGTCCCTTGTCTGGCTCCATGCAGCCCACCGGAGGCAGACATGCTGCCCCCCCGCCATCCCGGAGCGTGAAGTGCTGCTGCAGTGTTGCCTGGGAGGAGCCGCGGGCCAGAGAGCTGCCTGTGCGGAACGCTGAGTCTGCGGGGAAGGGAGGGCAGTGGAAGAGGGGTCAGCGGGAGCCTCCCCGGCCAGGAGCTCAGGCACCTAGTTAGGAGAGGTCCGCGGGGTCCCACGTAACAGTGCATGGGATTCTTCCATCCTAAGAGCAGGACTCTGCACTTGTCCTTGTCGAACCTCATCAGATTTCTTTTGGCCCAATCCTCTAATTTGTCTAGGTCCCTCTGTGTCCTCTCTCTGCCCTCCAGCGTATCTACCACTTCTTCCAGCGTCATCTGCAAACTTGCTGAGGGTGCAGTCCACACCATCCTTCAGATAATTGATAAAGATAATGAACAAAACCGGCCCCAGGACTGACCCTTGGGGCACTCCACTTGATACCAGCTGCCAACCAGACATGGAGCCATTGATCACTACCCGTTGAGCCTGACGATCCAGCCAGCTTTCTATCCACCCTATGGTTCATTCATCCAGCCCACACTTCTTTAATTTGCTGGCAAGAATACTGTGGGAGACCGTATTACAAGCTTTGCTCAAGTCAAGGAATAGCATATCCCACTGCTTTCCCCTCATCTACAGAGCCAGTTGTCTCATCATAGAAGGCAATTAGGCTAGTCAGGCATGACTTGCCCTTGGTGAATCCATGCTAACTGTTCCTGATTACTTTCCGCTCCTCTAAGTGCTTCAGAACCGATTCCTTGAGGACCTGCTCCATGACTTTTCCAGGGTTTGAGGTGAGACTGACTGGCCTGTAGTTCCCCAGATCTTCCTCCTTTCCTTTTTTAAAGGTGGGCACTACATTAGCCTTTTTCCAGTCATCCAGGACCTCCCCCGATCGCCATGAGTTTTCAAAGATAATGGCCAATGGCTCTGCAATCACATCCACCAACTCCTTTAGCACCCTCGGATGCAGCGCATCTGGCCCAATGGACTTGTGCTCGTCCAGCTTTTCTAAATAGTCCTGAACCACTTCTTTTTCCACAGAGGGCTGGTCACCTCCTCCCCATGCTGTACTGCCCAGTGCAGCAGTCTGGGAGCTGACCTTGTTCGTGAAGATAGAAGCAAAAAAAGCACTGAGTTCATTTGCTTTTTCCACATCCTCTGTCACTAGATTGCCTCCCTCATTCAGTAAGGGGCCCACACTTTCCTTGACTTTCTTCTTGTTGCTAACATACCTGAAGAAACCCTTCTTGTTACACTTAACACCCCTTGCTAGCTGCAACTTCAAGTGTGATTTGGCCTTCCTGATTTAACTCCTCCATGCCTGAGCAATATTTTTATATTCCTCCCTGGTCATTTGTCCAATCTTCCACTTCTTGTAAGCTTCTTTTTTGCGTTTAAGATGAGCAAGGATTTTCACTGTTAAGCCAAGCTGGTCACGTGCCATATTTCTACTATTCTTTGTAACAGCCCTTAATATATTTGAAAATTGTTACCAGGATCCCCTCTCAGTCTTCCTTTCTCAAAACTAAACACAGTCTCTTTTTTTAAAACCTTTTGCCAAAGGTCAGGTTATCTACACGATTCATCATTTTTGTTGCTTTCCTCTGGACTCTCTCCAATTTGTCCACATCTTTCCTAAAGTGTGATGCCCAAAATTGGACACAGTACTCTAGATGAGACGTGTTGAATGCTAAGCAGAGCAGGACATTTACTGCATGTGACTTACATATAACACTCCTGTTAATACACTTCATAATGATATTAGCCTTTTTTGCAGCAGGATCACATTGCTGAGTCATATTCATAACCTCCAGATCCTTTTCAGCCATACCATCATCTAGCCAGTTATTCCCAATTTTGTAGTTGTGCATTTGATTCTGCATTGTCTTTATTAAAGTTCATCTTGTTGACTTCAGACCAGTTCTCCAATCTGTCAGTCATTTTGAATTCTAATCCTGTCCTCCAAAGTGCCTGCAACCCCTCCCAACTTAGTGTCATCTACAACATTTACAAACAAACACTCTCTCCACTCCATTAGCCAAGTCATTAATGCAAATATTGAACAATACCAGACTCAGGACAGATCTCTGTGGGACCCCATGTTTGACAGCGAACTACTGATAACTACTCCAAGTACAGTCTTTCAACCACATTCGTGCTCATCCTATAGTTATTTCATTTACCCCACATTTCCTTGGTTTGCTGATGAGAATGTCATGTGGGACTGTCAAAAGCCTTACTAAAATCAAGATATAATACATCTTCTGTTTCCTCCCATCCACTAGGCCAGTAATCCAGTCAAAGAAGGAAATTAGGTTGGTTTGGCATGATCTGTCCTTGCCAAATCCATGCTGGCTATTCTTTATAACCCTATTATGCTTTGGGTGCTAACAAACTGATTGTGTAAGAATTTTTTCCAGTACTTTTCTAGTTATCAGAGTTAGGCTGGCTGGTCTATAAATACCCTGGATCCTGTGCATTTCCCCTTTATAAAGATAGGTACTATGTTTTTCTTCTCTAGTGTTTTGGAATCTCACCTGTCCTCCAGGAGTTCTCAAAGATAATTGCTAATGGTTCAAGATTGCTTCTGCTAATTCCTTAAATACCCAAAGATGAATTTCACCAAGCCCTGACAACCTGAATAAATCTAATTTATCTAAATATTCTTTAGTCTGCTCTTTCTGTTGTTAATATTACTTGTGCTTAGTATCTGGACATCATTAACCTTTCAGAGAAGACTGGAGCAAAATAGGCTTAAATACATCAGCTTTCTTGATGCCATCAGCTCTCCTACCCTGCTCAGCCAAGAGCGTACACTTTGCTTCATCTTTCTCTTACTCCTAATGTACTTAAAGAACCTCTTCTAATTGCCTTTTATGTACCTTACTAGATCTAACTCATTTTGTGCTTTAGACTTTCTGATTTTGTTAGTACATGCCTGCACTATTCTTTTGTACTCCTCCTTAGCAATGTGTACATCATGGGGAAGAAAAAGGATAAGGCTCAGTTTTTTTCTTTTCATTTTCAAGTCGCCTTCAAAAATTATGTTCAATACTTTGCTTAAGTTTTTTTCAACATCATTCCTCAGTATTTCTAGATTAGTGTTATGGGAAGTGAAAGAAACAAACTATTTAACATGGTTGACAGGGTCAGGCCAGAGGGCTACAGGAGAGTGATCCTATTCAGTTCCAGGAAGTGGGCAGAAGTGATAGAAGGCAGATATATTAGCCCCAGTTTAAGCAGGTCCCTTTTCCCTGAGTAAGATAAGGGGCTGTTCCAGTACAATCAAGAAGTTTCTGGACCCAATTATGGCAGGTAGGCTAATTAGGACACCAGAAGCCAACTAAGAAGCTGCTAGAATCAATTAGGACAGGCAGGCCAATCAGGGCTAATTAGGTCCTGGTTTTAAAAAGACTTAACTTCAGTTAGTGAGGTGTGTGCGAGGAGCTGGGAGCAAGAGGCGTGCAAGAAACTGAGAGTGAGAAAGCGTACTGCTGGAGGACTGAGGAGTACAAGTGTTATCAGACATCAGGAGGAAGGTCCTGTGGCGAGGAGGCCATGGGGAAGTAGCAGGGAGTTGTAGTGGTCATACAGCTGTTACAGGAGATACTGTAGACAGCTGCAATCCATGAGGCTCTGGCTGGAAACTGAAGTAGAGGGCGGTCCCGGGTTCTCCCTATCCCCCCACCTCCCTCCTGAATATAAGAGGAGTTGATGTGGACTGTGGGTCACACCAGAGGGAAAAGTCTCTGGCCTGTCCTCTGACCCACTAGGAGGGTCAGCAGAGACTGTGGGGACTGTTCTTCTCCTTTTCCCCATGCTGACCAGTGATGAGGTTAACTGAATGAACAGTGGGTTTGAACCACTGGCAAAAGTGACGAAATTGAGGGCTGCCATGAATAGGGTGACAAGACAGCAAGTGTGAAAAATCGGGACGGGGGTGGGGGGTAATAGGAGCCTATATAAGAAAAAGGCCCAAAAATCGGGACAGTCCCTATAAAATCGGGATATCTGGTCACCCTAGCCATGAATCTGAGGTGAGCAAATCCGCCAATAAGCGCAGGACCCACCAAGGCAGAGGAAGAACTCTGTCATACATGTTTCATTTGTACACTATACGTATATGGTTTCTCTGCTGTTTCTTGCAGGTACCATATAGAGTACTCATCAGTTACTCAGGAAATACCAACTCTAGCAAAGCACAGGTAAGCACTACTGGAATTGCCAAAACAATAAAACAAAAAATTTGCAAACCATAAAAGACAGGAATGGGAAGTTCATAAAAACATTATGAAATGTATGCAGCGCCCATGGTCTATGAGGTAGAAAAATACATCTGCTGTTACCTGAAGACAAGGCACTGATGTCCAACTATTCATAAATAAGAATAACTTTGAAATTATATAACAGTGTTCATCTTAGGCTCAATCACAAAACTATTTTACAAGCACTAAACAATGAATCTTCACAAAACACCTTATGTTGTAGGCAAATTCAGGTAGACACTATATGAATGACATTAAACATTAAAAGAAAATTAAGATTGCAAAATCAACACTCAAAAGTTAGATTGCCCATGCAGCCTTAATTTGCTCCCTTGTCCATATGGATTATGATACAGTCTTTAACTACAATAAATTTTTTCCACAGAACCCCTGCTTCATTCAATATACAGGAGAGACTGTGTTTTGAGAATAAGTCAGGGTTCTGTAATGAAGGACCCTTGTCTGTAAGCCCCCACCTTGTTGCTTGACTTTGCACCCTTAATATTCTTTTAACATATTTTTAACTGTAATTTCCTAACTTTAAAAAATTGAAAACAGAAATTTAATTCTGCGGAACCATACTGAATCCCCAAATAGGTCCCTGCAAGGTTGGGATCTTTAGATACACAATACAGATCTCTACTACTTGAGCTCATGGAGTATTTGGTAGCGGTAGAAGGCTATCTTCTACAAGGACCTAACACTATGTGGAGACAGACACACACACTTTGGCCGTCGGTTTCACAGCTATTTGCTATATCATCAGGTATGAAGAGACTCCACAATTCTAGGTACTATTCCAGGTTGTATAGAGAAGTGTTTTCTAATGGTCATACTCTTCTACTCCTAGCACTCTTCTCTTCACCAACAGCAGCCAACCCACTGGTTCCTGATCATCTTCCCTCCCCTTCCCTCTTATCCCTGCCTTCCTCATTACTCCATTCCTATCCTCCCCACTCTGGTCTCCTGCCCTCCCACACACTTCTCTTATCCTCTCCCCTTCCAAGCTCCTACCCTTCTTTCCACTCATTCTGCTTCCGCTCTGTCCTCCCCACCCATCTTCTGCCTACTGCTCTTAAATCCTAGCCCCCACCCAGATTCCAATCCTCCCTCTGAATTCCTGTTGCTGTCCCCCTGCCCTGCATCTCTTCCCCTTTCCCCCACACTGTTCCTCATGCCTCTATATTCCTTCAGGCAACTTCCTCCTTCTCCTCCATGCTGCCTGGCTACACCAGAGGAGCACTAAGAGCACTGGAAAAAAGAGTCTCCCTGCTCTCAGTTCCTATGCCTGGTGACACAGCAGCTCCTACAGCCCAGGATGGATCACGCTCAGTTGCCCTGTAGAGATAGTATATGCGAGAGTCTGGTCGGCACAAAGGAGCAGTGAAGACATGGAGCATGGTCAGTGCAGATGGAATCATTGGAGAATGTTGCTGTCAAATTCTAAACACAAATCTACTGAGCACGTGTGAACCAAGATTTTTCAGCAAACTATAACTTGGCCAAATGTTGGCAGTTTCATGGGGATGACAAAAGGCACATCCCTGATGCCAGAATAATCTCTCCTGCCAAATTTCAAGTCCCTGCTCCAAAGCACGAAAGTATTAGAGCCCCCAACAAACAGGTTTAACAATTCTTTAAACATAACTATAGTCCTTCCTTCATTTCATTATAAGAAATGGCTGAAGCGATCTACCAAAAAATTTTTTAAAAAAATCTGCCTGAAACAAACACCTCACATGGAAAATTTCAGCCCAAACTTCAGAAGTTTGGCTATGTTATAAGCAAATGAAAACATCATCTTATAGTGGAAAGTGTTGAGCAACTGTAATTGTACACTTCACTACTTGTTCAGTCTGTAATAAAGAACACAATAGTGGTATGTCCAAATTCTTGAGATCATTGCTTGTAGGGGACATTATTTCCAAAATGCCAGCAGAAGTAGTATGTCTACACTGAAAAGTGAAGGTCTGACTGTAGCATGGGTAGGCATACCCACTTTAGTTTTAATCTAGAGGGGTGCAGGCTCTGGGGTGGAGTTTGTGTGGGACTCTGGGCAGCGGCTGAGGTGTGGGAGGGGGGTGAGGGCTCCAGCCTGGGATGCGGGCTCTGAGGTAGGGTCAGGGATAAGGGGCTTAGGGTGCAGGAGGGGTCTCAGGACTGGGGAGGAGATTGGGATGGGCAGAAGGGAATTCAGGTCCCTGGGAGCATTTACCGTGGCTCTCAGGAAGCAGTCGCCAGGTCCCTGCAGCCCCTATTTACATTCTCTAACATGGCTTTAAAACAAGGCTTGAGATGAATGAGATAAAGCATTAATCCCCAAATGTGAAAGCTAGGAATTCATGCTCCTATATGATCTGAAAAAAACCTCATCTTTCAAATCATAGAAAGCATTCATCTCTAGCTCTGGGGGTTTTGCAAGATATGTAAACTTAGATCATGTTCTCATTGCAATCTTCTTTGAATCCCTAAATTATTTAGTGGCCTCTAGCTGAAAAAACATTGCAGTTAGACACCAATGCTTTATATCATCTGCCAGTGTAAATTCCCAGGTTTCTGAGTTAGAGATTAATACTTTATATTCAGATTAGGGATGTCGAGATTAAAAAAATTAATTGTGATTAATTGCACTGTTAAACAATAAAATACCATTTATTTTAAATATTTTGTATGTTTTCTATATTTCCAAATATATTAATTTCAATTACAACACAATACAAAGTGTACAGTGCTTATATTATTTTTTTATTACAAATATTTGCACCGTAAAAACCAAAACAAACATCAATTCAGCGCATACAAGTACTGTATCTTTTTATCATGGAAGCTGAACTTTCAAATGTAGAATTATGTACAAAAAACCCCTCTGCATTCAAAAATAAAACAATGTAAAACTTTAGAGCTTACAAGTCCACTCAGTCCTACTTCTTGGTCAGCCAGTCACTCAGACAAACAAGGTGGGTTACAATTTGCAGGAGAAAATGCTGTCTGCTTTTTCTTTACAATGTCACCTGAAAGTGAGAACAGGTAGTCACCAGGTACTGTTGTAGCGGGCATTGCAAGATATTTATGTGCCAGATGTGCTAAAAATTCATGTGTCCCCTCATGATTCAACCACCATTCCAGAGCACATGCTTCCACGCTGATAACGGGTTTTGCCTGATAACAATCCAAAGCAGTGCGGACTTATACATGTTCATTTTCATCATCATGAGTCAGATGCCACCAGCAGAAGGTTGATTTTCTCTTTTAGTGGTTTGGGTTCCGTAGTTTCTGCATCAGAGTGCTGCTCTTTTAACACTTTTGAAAGCATGCTCCACACCTCATCCCTCTCAGATTTTGGAAGACACTTCAAATTCTTAAACCTTGCTGTAGCTATTTTTAGAACTCTTACATCAGTACCTTCTTTGTGTTTTGTTAAATCTGCTGGGAAAGTGTTCTTAAAATGAACATGTGCTGGATCATCATCTGAGACTGCTATAACATGAAATATATGCAAAATGCAGTTAAAACAGAGCAGGAGACATACAATTCTCCCCCTAAGGAGTACAGTCACAAATTTAATTGACACATTTTTTTAACGAGCATGTCCTCTGGAATGGTGGCCTAAGAATGAAGGGGCATAAGAATATTTAGTATATCTTGCATGTAAATACCTTGCAACTCCGGCTACAAAAGTACCATGCAAACGCCTTTTCTCACTTTTAGATGCCATTATAAATAAGAAGAAGGCAGCAGTGTCTCCCATCAATGTAAACATACTTGTTTGTCTTAGCAATTGGCAGAACAAGAAGTAGAACTGAGTGGACTTGGAGGTTCTAAAATTTTATACACTGTTTTGTTTTTGCGTGCAGTTATGTAATGAAAAAATCTGCATCTATGAGTTACATTTGCACGATAAAGAGATTGCACTTCAGTATTTGTGGTGAATTGAAAAATACTATTTCTTTTATAGTTTTTACAGTACATATCAAAAATAATTATATTAAGTGAGCACTGTGCACTTTGTATTCTGTGTTACAATTGAAATCAATACTGAAAATATTGAAAAACATCCAAAAATATTTAATACATTTCAATTGTCAAAAGTGTGATTAATTTTTTTAATCATGATCAATTTTTTTGTGTTAATCATGTGAGTTAACTGTGATTAATTGACAGCCCTAATATAAAAAACATAGGAGAGAGACAAGGTGGATAAGGTAATATTTTTGATTGAACAAACTTCTGTTGGTAAGAGAGACAAGTTTGTGAACTTACAGAGCTCTTCTTCTAATATCCTGGGACCAACACAGCTACAACCACACTGCATATAAACATTATACTCATTTAATTCATGTTGCAATCCATGTCTCAATGCTCATATTTCAATATAATCAACCTCCCAACCTCAGGCAAATCTGTTAAAATTGGTAAATACCATCTTCTAAATAATGCCTTCTACTATCCTTTACATTTCAGTTTTAGATAAAATGTAAGCAGAAACACAAAGGACCCAGCATCTACAAAATCCAGCAGTCTACCCTACCGGAACACCTCACTTTTAAAATGACTATTCTAGTCAAAGGGTCTATACTGGGTTTTTGAGCCACTAGCGCAGCTACACAAGTGCAAACCCTGTAGATGTTGTGTATCAGTAGAACAGTCAGCTGGAGTGAGTTAGCTGGAGCAAGTTGCATGAGTGCAAATCATGGGTGAACACCAGTGCATTAGCACAGTGGTTAAAATGTAGTGTAGACAAATCCATAAAGGTAAGGAAAAAACAGAACGGCTGTACACAGTGATACAGAGCTATTTTCAAGATCAAGGCCTTACTCTACACTTCTGCTCCCTAATAATATACAGATACACACACACACACACACTGTGATTGTCACATGTATGTGTGTTTCTGTGTACCACTTGTGCAGTAATTAGCTAATATAAGTAAAATTTTCAAAAATACTTCTGTCATTTAGCAGACAAAGTCACAGATGCCTAAGTTTCTTAGTGCTTTTGAAAATCTTACCTTATGGACTCAATGTTCTCAAAATATTATGTTTATCACAGGTAGCTCACATGTGGAAAATAAAAACAGCAGGATTTTTTTTGGGGGGGGGTATGAGGGAGAGGTTGGGTAGTGGGATAGGCATTAAAATAAATTTCCTCTTTAATGATAAGAGATTATTAAAATTCAAATCTAATTGCATCAGTGTGCTTCAGGAGTGAATGACAACCAAATGCAGAGCTTCTAAATTTTACTAGCTCCAGCTGAGCAGTTCATTTGCTCTGTGGATAGAAATGAATTATGCTTCCTGGAGCTATGGTGCATGGAAACTCAGCCTACTGATCAATGGAAGATTGGAGTCAATGTTTATACTCATGCTCATAATTTTAGCAGCCTGCTTCCCACTCAAGGATTCTACAAGTGAGCTGCCTTAAGAAAAACGGAAGTGTCTGTTTATGAGGGGGTGACGATGATGAGGGCGAGACTGAATTTTTTAAAAAGCCAGACTGGCAATTAAGTGTAATTTTCTCACATCCAAGCATCTGGCATGACATTAGAGCACTTTTACAAAGCCAACTGGGACAAACCAACTTGGTTATGTTCAACAGGTGTTTTGTGGGAGATTGGAAAAAAAAAGTAGTAAATAATTACTCATTTCTTTTTCTCTCTTCATGCATCAGTCCAGCACAATGCCTCAAGGAAGTGAAAACGTAAATAAAGGGAGAGAAAGCCACCAAAGTAATATGCCAGCTCCCTCCATCCTTCAGGCTACCCATAGGACTGACTAAATACAGATGCAAATAGAGATAAATACCTTTAAGCAATGACATGTGTGTCACATTTTCCTGTTTGAGACAATCCACTAAACACAATATTTAAATACAAAATCAAATCCTATATCTATATAAAAAGATTCCAGAATTGTCACTCTATGTGTCACTATAAAGCTAGAACAGGGGTCATCAATCCTTTGGCACGCAGCCCATCAGGTTAATCTGCTGGCGGGCCGCAAGACATTTTGTTTACATTGACTGTCCACAGGCATGGCCTGCAGCTCCCAGTGGCAGCAGTTCACCATTCCTGGCCAATGGGAACTGCAGGAAGTGGCAGCCAACACGTCCCTGTTGCACGCATTGCTTTCCGCTTCTTCTTCATAGGTCACGTTTTTTAGACCTGTAATGATTTTTGTTACTCTTCTCTGGACTTTTTTCCAATTTGTCCACATCTTTCCTGAAATGAGGAACCCAGAACTGGACACAATACTCCAGCTGAGGCTTATTCAGTGCTGAGTAGAATGGAAGAATTACTTCTCATGTCTTGCTTAGAACACTTCTGTTAATACATCCCAGAATAATGTTTGCTTTTTTTGCAAGTGTTATAATGTTGACTCGTATTTATCTTATGATCTACTCTGTCCTCTAGACCCCTTTCTGCAGTACTCCTTTCTAGGCAACCATTTCCCCTTTAGTATGTGTGCAACTGATTGTTCCTTCCTAAGTGGAGTACTTTGCATTTGTCATTATTAAATTTCATCCTATTTACTTCACACCATTTCTCCAGTTTGTCCAGATCATTTTGAATTTTAATCCTATCCTCCAAAGCACTTGCAACGCCTCCCCCAGCTTGCAGTATCCATAAACTTTGTAAGTGTACTCTCTCTAACATTATCTAAATAATTGAAGATATTGAACAGAACTGGACCCAGAACTGATCCCTGTGGGACTCCACTCGATATGCCCTTCTAGTATGACTGTGAACCACTTTTAACTACTCTTTGGGAACAGTTTTCCAAACAGTTATGCACCCACCTCATAGTAGCTCCATTTAATCTGTATTTCCCTAGTTTGTTTATGAGAAGGTCATGTGTGACAGTATCAAAAAAAAGACAAGATATACCACATCTAACACATTCCCGCTATCCACAATGCTTTTTACCATGTAAAAGAAAGCTATTTGGTTTCACACAATTTGTTCTTGACAAATCCATATGGACTGTTACTATCACTGTATCATCTTCTAGGTGTTTGCAAATTAATTGCTTAATTATTTCCTGCATTATCTTTCCAGGTACAGAAGATAAGCAGACTGGTCTGTAATTTCCCAGGTTGTCCATATTTCCCTTTTTATGGATGGGCACTATATTTGCCCCTTTTTCAGTGCTCTGGAATCTCATTTTCCAAGACTTTTCAAAGATAATCACTAATGGCTCAGATATCTCTTCAGTCACCTTCTCGAGTATGCTAGGATGTATTTCATCAGGTCCTGGTGACCTGAAGGCATCTAACTTGTCTAAGTAATTTTTAACATGTTCTTTCCCTATTTTAGCAAATCATCTTTTGAGTTTCTTTGTTTCTCAACCAAGCTAATAGAAGCCTCAGTGGAAGTTTTGTGTGTTCCTTTATCACACTTGACAAAGACGGCTGGCAGCATGATTCTGTAATTGAAGTTCTTTGAGATGTGTCTCCTTGTGGGTGCTCCACTCTATGTGTCGGTGCATCCCGGCGCTCTTGTGCAGAGATTTTCGGTACCAGTGTCTGGTCGGAACGCAGACGCTCAGATGGTATCTCCCATCTCATGGAATCTTCCTGAGCTCCTGTGTCCCGCATCCCCTCAGTTCCTTCTCTACCATGGAGTGATTATACTCCAAAGTAGAGGGGAGAAGGGTGGGGAGTGGAATACTCACAGGGATACATCTCAAAGAACTTCAGTTATTGCAAGTGAATAACTTTCCCTTCATCTTCTTCTTCTTCGAGTGCTGTCCCTGTGGGTGCTCCACTCTAGGTGAATGTGTAGCAGTTCCCACTATGGTCAGTGGGACTTTGGGGATGCAGCAGTGAGTGCTGTAGAGAATACTGTATGGCCTACTATGGTGTCTGCCAAACCTGTGTCCAGATGACCATGTAGCTGATTTACAGATGTCAGAAATGGGTATGTTATGTAGGAAGGCAAAGGATGTCAACATAGCGCAAGTGGAATGAGTTCTAATGCCTTCGGGCTGCTGTATATTTTGAATACAGTAAGAGGAACTGATGCAGTCAGAGATCCACTTGGACAGACATTGTTTGGAGATATTAGTACCTTTCGATCTTTCAGTGATGGAGACAAAGAGTCATGGTGACTTATGAAATGGCTTAGCCCTAAGTAAAAAGTGATTGCTCGCTTTATGTCAAGAGTATACAGAGTGGCCTCGTGTGGAGTCTTATGAGGTTTGGGATAGAAAGTATGTAAGTATATAGGTTGGTTAAGGTGGAAGTGGATACCACCTTAGGGAAAAATTTAGGATGTGGTCTGAGAGTGACTTTGTCTTTGGAGAAGATTGTGTAGGAAGGATGGGCCATCAGGGTGCTTATTTCACCTACGCTCCTTGCTGATGTTATTGCAATTAAGAAAGCTACCTTCATGGACATATGGAGAAGAGAGAGGAGGTAGCCAACGGCTTGAATGGAGGCTTCATGAGAGCATGAAGAACAAAGTTAAGATTCCATGTAGCTGCCATTGGGTAAATCTCAGGGTAGAGGTTTTGCAAGACTGTAAGAAATTGTTTTACGGTGGGATGGGTAAAGAGTGAATTGTGAATAGTGAATCTAACAAGTCGTGGAAGGTGGTAAGCGTTGCTAGATGTATTTTGATGGAACTGAGCAAAAGTCTGTCCTGTTTTAGTTTCAGGAAGTAGTCCAAAATGTTAGGAAAGGTCACCATATTGGGCATTAAATGACTATGTGAGCACCAGAGGGCGAAACACTTCCACTTCTGCAGGTAGGTTTTATGAGTAGAGTATTTCCTACTGCTAAGGAGGACGTGTTGGACTTCCTCGGAACAGGCTAATTCATGGGTTTGGAACCATGAAGGAACCAGGCTGTCAGGTGAAGCTTTCGGAGTTGGGGGTGAAGAACCTGACTGTTGTCCTGGGAAAGAGATCTGGCCTGTTAGGGAGAGCCCATAGATGAGAGGAGGACATGTGGAGTAGGTAATGATACCACGTCTGTCTTGGCCAAGCTCGGGCAATAAGTATGACCCAAGCCTTGTCATCTATGATCTTCCACAGAACCCTGTGTAGCAAGGAGATTGGTGGGAAGGCGTACAGGAGAGAGTTGTTCCACGGGATGAGGAATGCATCACCTAGGGATGCAGTCCCGAGTCCCCCTCTGGAACAAAACAGGCAACATTTTCGATTCTGAGATATGGGAAAGAGGACTATTGACCAATACTTCAACACTTCAACACCAATACTATGGCAACTGACCAATTTGGTATTGTATTGGCAATTGACGAATACAATACCAACACTTCAACACCAATACTATGGCAAAGAGGTCTATTGACCAATACTTCAGCAGCTCTTCTATTGAGGGAGAAGTGCTGTTGAAGTATTGTGGGGTGTAGTTCCCATTCATGTTCTGTCGAGAAGTGCCTGCTGAGTGTATCAGCAGTAGCGTTGTGGCAGCCTAGTAGGTAGAAAGCAATGATTTGTATTTGATGTTGTATGCACCAATTCCATAGTCGGATGGCTTCCCTGGAAAGGGAATGTAATCAGGCTCCCCCTTGTCTGTTCACGTAGTACATACATGCTATGTTGTCTGTTAAGACCCGAATAGATTTGTTCTTTATGAGGGGAAGAAAGTGAAGGCACGCTCGCCTCAGTGCTCTGAGCTCTAAGAGATTTATGTGTAGGTGTGTCTCTGATGCGGACCACCAGTCTTGGGCCCTGTGTCCTCCTAGATGCACTCCCCAACCAATTAGGGAGGCATCTGTGGTGAGCATGAGCACCAGGGATTGTTGCTGGAAGGGAATGCCTGGACCATGAAGGTGGTGGCTGCCATGTGGCCAAGGAGCTCTAGGCAGATTCTTGCCTGTGTCCTTGGACAAATGGATAGCGTGCGTATGAACTGTGTGATAGCGAGGAATCTGTGATATGGAAGCGAGGCTCTGCTTTTGATTGAGTCTAGATGAGCTCCGATGAACTCGATCTGTTGTGTATGTGTCAGGGTGGATTTCTGGATGTTTATCTGGAGGCCTCAGCTGTGAAAGAGGGAGATGGCGAAGCAGGTAGATTGAAGTGTCTCGCCATAGGAGTTGCCCTTGATGAGGCAATCATCCAGATAGGGGAAAAGTGTGAGCCCACATTTGTGGAGGTGAGCCATGACCATGGCTAGAGTTTTGGAAAAGATTTTTGGCGTAGGTCTAGTATAGGCTTCCATCCCCCGGTCTTTTTCTGGGTTAGGAATTAATGGGAGTAGAATCCTTTCCCTCAATGTTACCTCAGTACAGGTTCCACTGAGTCTAGCTGGAGAAGGTGAGCCCTTCTATGAGAAGTAGGTGCTCGTGAGAGGGGTCCCTGAAGAGGGATGGGGAAAGGGGAAGGGTAAGAGGGTATGATATGAATGGGACAGAATAACCAAACTGAACTATTTCGAGGACCCAGCGGTCCTGTATAATTCGCTGCCAAGCATGTCGGAAACTCTGGAGGCAGTGACCAAATGGGCACGCAGGTTGTGGAATCAAGGGATGGTCGCACAGACTCTTGACCAGTGCTTCAAAATTGCTGTTTATTCCCGGGTGGGAGGGACATGGTTGCTTGAGCTTGATTTTGTCTGCACTTAGGGGTCTAGTGCGATTCCTATTTACATAGTATGGTTTGGGTTGAGGCCAATAATATTGTGTGCGCAGAATCACTCTAGAATCTTTCATCGTGTTAAGTAGTTTGTGGGTTTTTTTGGAAAACAGTTTGTCTTTATCAAAGGGAAGGTCCTCCACTTTGGTCTACAGATCTTTAGGGATGCCAAATGCAGAAAGTCATGAAGATCTGCGCATAACCACAGCAGCTACAGTAGAATGGGCTGCTGTGTCCGCCATGTCTAAAGAGGCTTGGAGGGCTGTCCTGGAAATCAATTGGCCCTCGCCCAGAATTGAGTCAAAGTCCACACTCCTATCCTCTGGAATGTAGGACGCGAATTCAAAAAGTTTATTGTAGTTATCAAAGTCATAGCTGGCAAGGAGTGCAGAATAGTTTGCAATCCTGAATTGCAGAGTGGAGGACATGTAAACCTTGCAACCCAAAATGTGTAGGCGTTTAAGGTCCTTGTCCTGAGGGGTGGGCCAATATTGCGGTGTTTCATCCTTTGTGCAACTGCGTCCATGAGGAGAGAGTTCGGTTGTGGGTGAGAAAATAGGAAGTCAGTGTCCTTAGCCGGAACATAGTATTTACGTTCAGCCTTTCTGCAAGTTGGTAATAAAGAAGCTGGATTTTGCCAGAGAGTGTCAGCCTGTTCCAGGAGTGAGTCATTTATGCAGCGCGTGATATTTGAGGGCGCAGAGGGTTGAAGGATTCTGAGGAGTTTGTGTTGTGTCTCCTGAACCTCTTCTAGGGGATGTCTTGACTGAGTGCCACCCTCTTGAAAAGCTCCTGGAGTTGTTTGGAATAGTCCACGTTCTGTGGAGGCGGGTGGAAGAGGGCTCCATCTGGAGCCGATGGAAAGTTAGGGTACAGTGAGTCAGAATATGGTTCATAGCTCACGTTCTCGGTGGGGGGGCGTTTTCAGGTACTCTAGAGGTGGACAGAGCTGGAGATCGAAGCACAGAAGCAGGTAGTGGGTTTGTGAAAGAGGTCTGAGGGTGAGTGGCAGGAGATGGGGCCAAGGGTACCACTGAGACCAAGGAATAGGGTAGGAGAATGCAGGTGCTGCCCATTGTGGGGGGCAAAGTAGGGAAACTGAGGGTGGTGGCTGTGGGCTGTAGCCTGAGGTGGAATAGGTTCCGGTGGAGGAGAAGAGGCAGGTGGGGAGAACTTTGTCTGCTGCTGTATAGCAGATGCACTGTCAGTGAAGTTAGCCAGTTCAGGTAGTGAGAGCAGGTGTTCAAAAAATGAGCCCTATGTATCCAGGAGTGGAGAATTGGGCTCAGGTGGCACTGAGAGGTTACATTGAGTAAGGAATTGTTGCTCCTGCTCCTTGGTCAGCTCTGAGCCTGCTCTGTGCTCTAGCTCTTTAAGAGCTGTAAGTGAAAGTAAAATCGGTGCCCTGGTTTGTGTGGAGGTGCCCTGCATGGGGTCTGCTGCTGCTGCCAGGGCAGGAGGCAGCCTCGGTGCCAAGGTTCTTTTTGGCACCGGGGCAGAGCGTGCAGTCAGCACCGGGGTTGTCTTTAGCCCTGAGAGGGTTGGTGCCAACGTTCTTGTCGATACTGGAGTGGAGCGCGCAGTCAGGACCGCAGCTATTTTTAGCGCTGAAGCACTGTGTGCTGCTGAAGCCTTCCCAGTACAGGAGGTTGAGTCCCTGCCTCTGTGCTCTGTGGGAGCCGTGGCTGAGGCATTAGAAGAGGCTGAGGTGCCTGCCTTTGGTGCTGTCAGCTCAGAGGGTAAGGATCTCACAGGAGACCCCTTACCTTGTTAAAGTCTCTCCCATGAGACTGCTGTGCCTCTGCTCCAGAGAGGGTGAAGCTATGCATCCAACCAGTTCAGATCGAGCCGGGGAGTATGTGGGAGTGGTTTTAATTTTCCCCATCTCCGAAGGCGGCTGCAGGGATTTTTCCATCAAGAGCATTTTAAGCCGCAGGTCTTTGCTGCACTGAGCCCTTGACTGGAGGCTCATACAGTGGAGGCATTTTGTGGGGAAGCGGGTTTCCCCAGGGCACTTCATACAATGTGAGTGGCCATTCAATGTGGCATGGAGTTCTGACAGGAAACATATCTTTTGAATCCTGAAGCCCTTGGCATATTGAAGTATAAATGGCAGGGGGAAGTGTCTCAACAGGAGACAAGCCTGAAGAGAAAAGTGTTTTGTTTTGTTGGGAGGGGGGTTATTTTATTTTTTTAACTAAGTAACTATGTAACTACACTAAAGGGAGGGAAACAATTAGGATGTAACTAATAACTAATTCTATATTCTTTGTTCCTTTTTTCCTACAGAGACCAGGGAAGAGAAGAAGCACTGCTCCGAGTCCCGTCTTCAGCCAGGGATGGTTGAGAAGGAACTGAGGGAGGTGTGGGATGCAGGAGCTCAGAAAGATTCCAACGAGATGGGAGAAACCATCTGAGCACTTGTGTCCCGACCAGGCACTGCTACCGAAAATCTCTGATCAATGGGGCTGGGATGCACCGACACCTAGAGTGAAGCACCCACAGTGATAGCACTCAAAGAAGAAATCATACATATTTTTCTCTTCCTCTCTTCCTCAACAATCTGTCTGTTAACAGTTCTGAGAAGCATTTTTTAATTCAGATCAGCTATGTGTCTAAGGAATAAACATTCACACAATCAGGTCAATACTTGATAAGACAGTTGACCATTTTCTATATCCATAGGATCTTTAATGAGACTACTCAAAAAAAACCCCCAAACTGCACAAAGACCAAAACCCACCCACACTCTGTACTCTAAGCAATGCATAGCTGATGTATCCATTTTGGAGAAAAGATATTACTTACCAAAGTCTGATGACCCTTTATGCTGCACACTGGCAATTTTCTTTTCTTGTCAAACAACTTTTATTCAAATCAAAGATCATGTGTCAATCAGAATAATATACAACTTTGACTTTCATTTAGATTTGCAAAATTTTCACAAAGTAGCATGTGCTGCTCTCACAGTTAAAAGAAAAGTATTCATCATAAGACAAGAAATCTCTTCAGGTAAAGAGTTAAGGCATCAGACAGATTTCAGTAGAAGTCTAACGATGACAGTGCAGGAGTACCACCCTGATTACGCAGGCATCAACTAAGTGGATTCTAGTTATAGCTCTGTTTGTGTCCATAAGTCTACACCTGCTAAATGCTTAAAATGAATATCCAGTAATAAAAGTTTCTTAACTCGATGCCTAAGAACAGTAACCTAAATAAATTTCTTTGATATTTCCCCCTCTCTCTCCACAATCTGTCCTCTTACACCCTCAAATTAGTTGATATCTCTTTTGCTCTAATTCAGAACGTGAAATAGCTTCTTAAAATGAATTCTCCTTACATGAAATTAAGGGATTTTCTGACCATATGCTGTGCTAACACTAGTGAATGTAAGAATTTTGAATATGATCAGGAATTTCCCTGGAAAATGGTACTGAGATGTACAAACTGGAATCTTCCTATTTACAATAGTATAGTAGGTGCTAAATGTCATATTAAGACAGGTCACATACTATAGCCTACACTGGTGGTGAGGTACAAGGAAGTTCACACTTATAAAGGTAAATAAAGTTTAATCTCAAAAAGAAACTAAGGCCCCTATCTCCAATCTGATCCATGCAACTGACTCTTATGCCTGTGTAAAGTCCAGATAGGACTGCAAGATCACAACCTACAGTGGAAATAAACAACATCCTTTTTGACTTATGGACAAACACTATTTTCTACTGACTGGAGTAAACTTAAACTGAAATGTTTCTTAACCTGTACAGATCTCCAAGTCCAAAAACTTTAACTTATTTCAGTAAGCTCGAAGACAGTATTAGAAGTATAATCAGTGGAGACATTTTATAATATCTATACAGAAACAATTTGAAATTCACTCCTCAGAAATACACTTATGTGAGCTACTAACAAAATGTGTAAGAACAAAATATAAAACATTACACAAAAGCAGAAACTGACACCTAACAGAATACCTATTCTAAGTGAGGAGGCAAGATATGGACAACACTGAGAGCAAGAAATGATAAAATAAATAATTTTAAAGATTCTAAAATACAAGGGACTATTTTTAACCTTCTAAATAACAAAGCAATTAAATAACAGAATAGTAAAACACAAGAAGTTTTCCCTTAAGGCATAATCAAATTGCAACCTGTTAGACTTTAATCCTTTTAAATAAATTTCAACTATGCTACTACAACTGGCATCAAAAACAGAATGAGAAGTATGAGAACAGCTTAAATAGGAGCACAAAAACAGCGATTTTATGAAAATTTTAAATCCCTCATGCGGGATAAGATCGGAATAGCAAATTTACATTTTGACATATCTGATTCTTCTACAAATCATATTTGGTAAAATAAACACAAAAAGTTTGCTTAACCTACCTGTGTGACCATGCTTTGTATATACGTTGTTGGATGCTGCTGCTTTTGCTGAACAGCGCTTTCTATTGCTACTTTAGCTACGGTGCTTGGATCCGCTCCAGCTGGCACAGCAACCATAGTTGCACTGCAACCTGCATTGTTGGGGTCACTGATTGTAACAATTCTAACTCCTACTTTATTTGGAATTCCTGGAACAGTTTCCCTATCGTTATCCTCTGCTGGCCTCTTTACAGTTTTGCATTCTGTTGTACCATTAGTAGACCGAACTTCAGATGACAGGGTAGACGGGGACACTCTAGGTCCTGAGTGTGGAACTGCTATGATTTGATGCCCCTGTATAACAGAGGCTGTAGATTGTGGTGAGACAACTACACTTGGGCGTTGCTGAGGCACATCTGAATTCAAACTTGAAGCTAAAGGTCCATTAAGAAAATCAGTGTTGGTACCACTAAGTTGCTGGGTTAACAGTTTTGCAGCTTCCTGTGTACCGCTTACAACAGGTGAACTACTCAAAGTTAATACAGGCCCATTAGAAATCCTTTCCCCTTGATCACCTTTGGCAGTCTCTTGCTGCGTGACATCTGAATTCCCTTGTTCCACTGGAGAGATCTCACCATTTCCTACATGATTGGAAGTTTTGTGATTTGGAATGTTTTTGCTCAAATGAGAACCATCTCCTTTATCAAAATCACAGATTCCATTAACTAGGGGCTTCTTCAAATCACTTTTAGTTTCCTGTGTGTCCATTTGTTCAAAGTTCTGCTTTCCAGGAGCTCCATTCTCACCCAATTCCAATGATGGCCCGTTACTGACTTGTGAGCACTGATTGGCCTCATTCTGAGTTTTCCCTGAGTTAGAAGGAGGTAGACTGGAGTCATTATACTTTCTCCCATTTAAAAGATTTCCCACCTGCATTTCATTTTCCTTTGCATCCCCATTACTGGTGTTTGCAGCTCCTCTTCGGCAAGAGGGATTTTCCATAACTTCAATTTTACGTTCATGAACGTGTAAACCTGTTGCTTCCTTTGCTTCTTCCTCCTTTTGGCAAATTATTTTATCACCTTTGAATGGAGGAGCAGCAGCACATGGTGATTGTCCAGCTGGAGGTGCTTGAGTAGCTGGAAGTGTTTGCACCTGAAGCCCAACTCCTGTCTGTGTTCCACTCACTGAGATGCCTGCTGGAGCAATGAGCTGAGTTGTATTTCCCTGACTCACAGTTGCAGTAGCAAAACTTGTATTTGGCACAACTGTTATGGTAACCTGGTTGCCAGAAGTCCCTTGGAAAATGGTTGCTGGGCTATTTGAGATCAACTGGCCTGGCAATATTTGTAGATTAGAAATGGGTACTGTTTGTACTGCCCCTTGGGGCTGGATTGCACTCTGGACCAGCTGAACATTTTGCTGTCCAACTAATAGCTGCTGAGCTGGAGACTGTCCTTGAACTCCAAAACTTGGTGCTTGGTTATTGGCCACCTGATAAACCACCTGAGGGCTAGGAGCTCTTGCATTGTTAGGTGGAGGAATCTGTGGAGCTGGCAGTATAAGCTTACCGCCAGGAGTTGAAGGGCCTCGTTTTGGAAGAAGCAGCTGTTTTATCAGACTAGATTCACCAGAGGAAGGCTGACCAACGCCTGCATTAGCTTGCTGTGGCTGAACTTGCATTTGTACCGGTTGTTGTTGCTGGACTTGGACTTGTACCTGTTGTGATGGTGCAGGTGAATGTTGCTGCTGTTGCTGCCTCTTCACAGAAAGCATCTGGCTGACAGTAGGAGGGGGTCCTTGTGACTGAGTAGTAGATGGAGATGACATGACTGTAGGAACCTGGTTATTTGTAACTGGTCCAGGAGATGGTGAGGAAGATGGAGTTATGTTTGGTTGTCCAGTCAACTGGACAGTTTGACCAGCTGGAAGAGAAGCTGGATTAGTTAGCACAATTTGGTGAATGGCTGGTCCATATGTTTGACCTTGCTGAGCTGGCTGGCTTACAATGACTACACTTTGTTGGGATGGTGGTTGCTGCTGCATGGGTTGTTGTACCACTGTAGGTGGGACTTGCTGAGAAGGCAGAGGCTTTGGCGCAATATTTTGAAACCCTACCCTAGAAGTTTGTGGATTTTGGACACCAGCAATAGTAACCACCTGCCCAGCTGCAACTTGGAAATTCTGTACTGTAGTGGCAGAAACAATATTGGATGCAGAGGTCGTGACATATTGTTGGGGTGCTATGATGACTGTGTCTTGTTGCTGGTTACCAGCAGAGGGCTGCTGAGATGAAGTTTGCAAAGGTTGTGATGATGTAGTGATTAACTGTTGACCCTGTGAAACTGCTGAAGTGCATGCTGGTAGGTTCTGTACTCTGCCAAATATATGACCCTGAGGTACAGCTTGTTGAATTACCGTAACAGGAGTGCCTGAAGGTATCTGTCCTGGTACCACTGCATGTAGTGGAGACTGTTGTTGAATTACAGGTTGGTGGTGAAGCAGTGTCTGAGAACTAACAACAGCAACAGACGGTTGTGGTCCTGCACTGCTGTGATTTTGATTAGAAGCTTGAGCTGTTCCACCTACAGCAATAGTAACAGGAACTGCAGATTGGGAAACTGAGCTCTGTATTACTGTGGCCTTGACTACCTCACAGGAAATTGGAGTTTTATTCTGAATGACAGTCACTGTAGCATTTTGTTGCTGCTGTGTGTGAACTGAAGGATTTTGTGGAATTCTAGAAACAGTCTGTGCCACAGTGTGAACACCTTGAATTGGAAAAGACATCTGTGTTGCTGTCAGATTTGAAGATTGGTTGTTAACTGGGGTCCTCTGAAAATGGCTTCCTACACTTTGAGGTCCATGTGGGATTCCTGTTGACCCAAATAAAATAAAACATCAAAAGTCTGAATGCTAAAATCTGAACCAAATCAACACAGTCCCATCCCCACACCTCAAAGCAAAACACATAAATATAAAGAATCAAAAATCCCAAATTTGGAATTATCATTACAGCCGAGTGAAGTAGTTTCTAAACTCAGCTGTAGCATGCCCGGATTAGTAGTGGATATAAGAGTGGCTTGTCTGGTGACTTGCAAATTTAAGGGTTAGGTACATAAGAAGGGCCATACTGGGTCAGACCAAAGGTCCATCTAGCCCAGTATCCTGTCTACTGACAGTGGCCAATGCCAGGTGCCCCGGAGTGAGTGAACCTAACAGATAAAGATCAAGTGATCTCTCTCCTGCCATTCATCACCCCCCGCTGACAAACAGAGGCTAGGGACACCATTCCTTACCCAGCCTGGCTAATAGCCATTAATGGACGTAGCCTCCATGAATTTATCCAGTTCTCTTTTAAGCCCTGTTATAGTCCTAGCTTTCACAGCCTCCTCAGGCAAGGAGTTCCACAGGTTGACTATGCACTGTGTGAAGAACTTCCTTTTATTTGTTTTAAACCTGCTGCCCACAAGGTGTCAAATGCAAGACAGTATCAACCCAGATACTACTTAGCAACACTCTGTCATCCAACATTATAAAGCATTAAACAAAAAAATTAAACGACTAGTTTCTCAAAATTTCTTTTCACGGAAGTTTACTGTGTTTTACTGTAGTTTCAGAAGCAACAAAAATGGCTGTCATATAAAAGATAACGTAAAAGATAAAGAACCTGCTGGTGAAGGAGACGGAGATACATCAGGAATAGAATCAACCCGGACAACAGGGGTAGCAGAAGTTGGTTGTTGCTGATAGTACATCTGAATGGGAAGTGGTATAGCTCTCCTTTTAACTCCTACTACGTGTATATGTGCCTGCCCGTTGTTATTTGGATCCTCTACTCTCTTCACTGTGTGATTTGGAAAGACAGTTCTGCCAAAACACAAACATACAGCTATATACATAACAAAAATTCAATCCTTTCAGTGTTATTTTTTTTCCTCTCTTTTCATTTTTAGCACATAGACTCTGCTCTCTACACAGTGAGGACAAAGACAAACATATATACAAAAACTAAGT
The DNA here is from genome assembly GCA_007922305.1 of Dermatemys mawii. NCBI lineage: Eukaryota > Metazoa > Chordata > Testudines > Dermatemydidae > Dermatemys > Dermatemys mawii. The sequence goes on along the minus strand of ML677341.1, from coordinate 45,085,042 downwards.
CATCAAATACTTCATTGTGTACCTAACTGCAAAATCTAGATCCTAGGATACTAATGTCAGTCAGTCAGTTAGGGTTACATTTTCAACCTCTGCCAAAAAGAGAAGGAATGGGCATGGGAAGTCTCCATTCTATTTTTCAAATAGAAGAGTATTTTTCAGTGGCGAATTTTTCGTGACAGCATCTGTCTCTGTTTCTGCAGAGATGCAGCCTGTCACGAGTCTTCTCACCAGAGTGTGATGCTCAGATGCTTTTTTTAGAAGACTATCTCCTTGGGGACTGAGAGGTTGACCAGAATTAGCATTTCCAATGGACAAGAGAAATGAAAACTATAACCCCCAAAAGCTAGGAGTGGAAGAAATATATGACCAAACACATACAGCAAGCTCTAACAAAGTCTTTAAAAAGAATTAAATAATTACATTGATCAAATTGGGGTGGGTTTTTTTGTTTTTTTACTTAAAATATCAAATGCTAACAGAACAGAGCAGTCTTTAAAACTCATCTGAGAATAGTATTTCCCTAAAGAAGTTTGAAGTTGCAGATTAGCATTAGGCATCCACAATTTCCTGTTTATTCTTCTATAGACTTTTCACCTTACCGAAGACATTTATAAAATCCAGTTGATGTTAGGATTCCACCTCGAGCTAATTTACTGCAAGTTGAGAGGTATTCAGAGTACATTTCTGCTCGAGAGACTGAGCAATCTGAATTCACCTCAAAATGTGCATTCAACCTAAAAATGAAGAAAGAAAAATAAATGATGAAACATGCTGCAACATAGATATTACTTTTTAAAGGGCCGAAATGCTACTCTCTGGCTGAGTAAAGGATTTTGGACAATCAAAAACAACACTGCTAATTTAAAATATTGAAAACAGCATTTTAATACACTCTCCTATCAAACACCTCCTCAATGCAATGTAATTTTATCTTTCACAAGGTAAACCTCAATGTCCAAAGTTAATACAAGGAAAAGCACAAAGATAAATGGCAAAAATCGATCACAACATCCTGTTGAGATGATTATTTACATGTATAATATGCAAGACTTAGGAACATATTCACAAATCAAAAATTTATCTGAGAAAATTTCAGATTGAAAGTATGTTTCAATGAAGTCCTCAGAACAACTTTACATATTCTCTACAAATTTCTACTACTTAAAAAAAAAGAAAAAGAAAAAAAAACCTACTTAAACCCCACAAATGTTAGAATGTCTGGAAATGAATAGCACAGTTTCGCACTGCAATATAATCCTTAATCAGCTGCTCACCCCACCCAACTGTGTCTATCAGTTAAATATGTTATAAATTTAAAAGCTTTAAACTATATCTTTTAAACTTTTGTTCTAAAGTCAGATATACTTTAGCATTGCATACTTATTCTCTATCAAAAGGTTTCCATCAAAAATTTGCTAAGTTTTTCAGACTGATCTGGTAATCTAGATGTAGTGCTATACAGCAAATCAGGAAAATCAGAGATATAGTAACCACCTTACCCTGAGCTACCAGGATCATAAGGGATTAGCAGTGCTTTAAGGCAGAACATTCATGCCTGGAGGCAAGCAGGGTGAAGGCCTCATGTTGTCCTCGAACAACCGACTCTGGCCAATGCTCCAGGCAATATTAATAAATTCCCAGGGAGCGAAGCAATGTGTGGTTCCTGAAGGACCTCCACAAAACCACAGCCAATCGAAAACAAAAGGATATTTTCCTTAACTGGTAATTTTTATTTCTTTGAGATCCTCTATGCCAGCTCAGAAAGTTGAAAAATAGTTCCTTTCTGACAGCAAAAGGAGACAGCAACAACTGTCTACAGAATATCGAAATATCTGCATTGCCATGCAGGATCAAAGAGTATCAATATATATTTTTAAACTGTCAGCAGTACAATCTATATCACCCATAGGATTTGAAAAAACACACCTTGTTCTCTATTGTTTAGCTTAATCTAAAAGTACAATAACCAGAATGTAACTGGAAATTCTAAAGAGAAAGAAAGCAGATTAGAGATTTAGTGTTGTCTTCTTTCAGTCAATACAGCCAGTGTTCTCTCTAATTTTTCACACCCAGGTGCAGAATGAATTTTGTCAACTGCACCAATATGGAGGTGATGTGTGATACCTCATTTTCTTATTGGTGCACATAACAAAATTTATGTGATGGGGGGTGAGGGCTCCAGCTGAGGGTGTGGGCTCTGGGGTGGGGTTAGGGACGAGGGGCTCAGAGCTGGGGCAGAGAGCTGGGGCGTAGGAGTGTGAGGACTGAAGGTGTGGGCTGTGGGGTGGGGTCGAGGATGAGGGGTTTTGGGTGTAGGAGGGTGCTCAGGGGCTACGGTGGGGAGAAAGGACTCCTCGCAGCTCTCTCCTGCTGCAGCAGCAGCATCTGGGCTGTGGGGAAGAGGCACCTCTCCCCGCCACGGCAGCTCTGGGATTGGGACTGCAGGATAGGTGCTCCTTCCACTGCAGGTCCAAGCCAGGGATGTGCCGCCTTGGCCACACCTAGGGCTGCCCCTCCCCTGGCAGGTCCCTGGGCTTGTTCCTTGAGCACCTGTGCAGCGACAATAGGCTGCTGCACAGCTGTGCAGCCTTGCAGTTACAGAGAACTTAGAATACAACAGGAGTAAACATGATGCCATTTTTCTTGGCCAAACTTTTACTATAGTTACAAAAATTGAATCCACATTCTGTGTAATAATCATGGGTATTATGAAAAAAATCAATATTCCTGCTTTCTCTAACCAGATTGTCATTAAAAACAGCGTCAGCCTCCCATCACACACACCAGTATCACTGTGACCAACGAATGGCAGGGAAGGTGTTCTGTGTCTCATAATCTTGTTTTGGGAGTTGATGATTAGATCATGATGTTCACTTACCTTGCAGGGGATCCTCCTTCTGGCCCAGTTGGTTAATATTAGGGATATTAGTTTTAATACATTGCTTCTCTTTAGCATTTCCTTCCCCTGCTTCCAAGAGACAGTAATATTTCTAAATTCTTTCATTATGCCTTACTCCCTTCCAACTTCTCACAGTAAGAGACAGTGACAAAAACTTACTAAGAGATTTTACAACCCCCCTCAATTTTAGTCTCTTTCAACTGTGTTTGCATCAATTCTGTTTCCCCTCTATTTCCCCTTCTTCAACTCCAAGAAAAACAAAGGAAAAAATATCATGGTTAATATTATATTTTAGGCTCGTGTACAGGACCACCTGTTCTTTTATATCTTGTTGGTTTATTTCCATTTAGAATTCAGAAAAAGAAAAATAACTTATATTAATGATATCTCACACAGAGCACAATGTAAGTGTCTAACTACAAGCAGGAGCACAGGAGGCAACTCATCTGACCAGCTAGGATCTGCAACAGAACTACTATGACAAGATAACTGGCTCTGTGGATGAGGGGAAAGCAGTGGATGTGTTATTCCTTGACTTTAGCAAAGCTTTTGATACGGTCTCCCACAGTATTCTTGCGAACAAGTCAAAGAAGTATGGGCTGGATGAATAGACTATAAGGTGGATAGAAAGCTGGCTAGATCGTTGGACTCAACGGCTAGTGATCAATGGCTCCATGTCTAGTTAGCAGCCAGTATCAAGTGGAGTGTCCCAAAGATTGGTCCTGGGGCCAGTTTTGTTCAATATCTTCATTAAGGATCTGGAGTGTGGTATGGACTGCACCCTCAGCAAGTTTCCAGATGACACTAAACTGGGAGGAGTGGTAGATACGCTGGAGGGTACGGATAGGATACAGAGGGACCTAGACAAATTAGAGGACTGAGCCAAAAGAAATCTGATGAGGTTCAATAAGGACAAGTGCAGAGTCCTGCACTTAGGACGGAAGAATCCCAGGCACTGCTACAGACTAGGGATTGAATGGCTAGGCAGCAGTTCTGCAGAAAAGGATCTAGGGGTTACAGTGGACGAGAAGCTGGATATGAGTCAACAGCGTGCTCTTGTTGCCCAGAAGGCTAACTGCATTTTTGGTTGTATAAGTAGGGGCATTTCCAGCAGATTGAGGGACTTGATCATTCTCCTCTACTTGGCATTGGTGAGTCCTCATCTGGAGTACTGTGTCCAGTTTTGAGGCCCACACTACAAGAAGGATGTGGAAAGAGTCCAGCGGAAGGCAAGAAAAATGATTAGGGGGCTGGAGCACGACTTATGAGGAGAGGCTGAGGGAACTGGGATTGTTTAGTCTGCACAAAAGAAGAATGAGGGGAGATCCGATAGCTCCTTTCAACTACCTGAAAGGGGGTTCCAAAGAAGATGGATCTAGAGTGTTCTCAATGGTACCAGATGACAGAACAAAGAGCAACAGTCTCAAGTTCCAGTGGGGGAGGTTTAGGCTGGATATTAGGAAAAACTTTTTCACTATGAGGATGGTGAAGCACTGAAATGGGTTACCTAGGGAGGTGGTGGAATCTCCTTCCTTAGAGGTTTTTACAATCACGCTTGACAAAACCCTGGCTGGGATGATTTAGTTGGGATTGGTGCTGCTTTGAGCAGGGGGATTGGACTAGATGACCTCCTGAGGTCCCTTCCAACCCTGATATTCTATGATACTCTTGTGAAGCCAAAATGTTTGTTTAGTTATAAGTGAAATGACAGACTTTCAGTATAGAACCACTCTGCTTCTTGTAAAATGCTTCTCACTTCAACGTAAAGACATTTGTGTGTAGATGAATATTTGAATCCATTCAATAACGAGATCCATCTTGTGAATGTATTAGCACGTATTATTTTTGTAAGGGAAGCAGGGAGCATTGGAAGCAGAAGAGTTTCAGGAACAGATACGTCCAAAGACTTAGAATTTGAGCAGACACATATAGCTCAACACTAGTTTGAATAATCACCCTAGCCCTACTTGAGAGTTTGAGTTGGGTATCAATTCTCTAGAATATTGGATGTGCAAACGTACATTATAACTAGTAAAAATACTAAAGCAAGTATGTGGGGGAGAGAAGGTTGGAGGAAAAAAGGTCTTTCATCTTCCCTGGTTTCCTTGAGCCTCCCACGGATGAGCCTCCAGCCTTCCAAAAATCTAGATTCAAAATTTGAGAAACACTTTCTTGTATAGCTATAGTAGCACAAGATGAAAATACTGTTCAGTTAGATAATGCTGCTGTACAGCTTTATAGCAAGATTAGATTTGTAATTAAATTAAAGAAAACTAAAAGAATTTAAATTTTAAGAAAGAGAAAACAACTGTTTTGAAGTATCATGTCACGTGGCTAACATTTTTTGTTGTTTTTCTTCTTCCTCAAGAGAGTATTTGAATGGAACTGTATACTTACCACTGGCATGCAAATTTCTCACTGTCTATTTCTACTATTCCTGGTGGTGGAGCAACATGCTGTGCTGCTCTTGATGCTGTGAAAAGAGGAAATAAAAAGATACATTTGCTAACATATAATTATGATTCTTCCCATAAAATTGAACATCTCAGGCAACACAAAGGATCATCTGAAGTTCAGCGGTTTCAAATTTGATTTGAAATTTGTTTTGTATTTTTGCGAGATCTCTCCCCTCACTCTTCCCCCAAAGAAGTTCATTTTGACAAAATTGAATGTTAAGATTAATCACTTACTTATATCTGCAGAGAGATTCATAGACACAAAGTATAACTATATATATTTAAAGAACTCCCCACATCCATGTCTTAAAGGGCAATAGCTTGTTACTGAATGATCCAATTTGCTTTAAATCAACTCTGTTTAAATGCATGCCATGTTGTTTCAAAGATGTAATGAGATGTGTGTGAGGACACGTCCCCGGCAAGGTTTTTAGCCACTAGTGTAACTGTATCAGTGCAAACCACTACGCTAAATGTACTGCACTAGTATAAAACCTTGACTTGCATTAGCACACCTGGTTTCAAACTGGTTTTATAATAGAATGGAATGGAGTAACAGGAACCACCAGAGCCATGGGCAGTAAGAAAGAACTGAAAAACAAGTTGGTCCACTTCACCCTTCATCCCCAGGAGGAGGATATGTCAAGGGTGTGAGGCAGACCTATTGACACTGTTATTACTTCTGATTTCAAGTTCATGAGGTACATAAGCACCAACATACAGACACATACATATAGACAATCAAAGAAGAAATGTTACTTTTTCTCAAGTTTGGTTGACCCCTCTGTCTTAGCTCCTCAATTCTTCTTGCCTGCACAAATATTTTAGCTGCTTATATCCCAGGGCAGAACTAATCAGAACCAACCTGAGTTGACCTTAAAGTAATAAAAAATGACTGCATCTTTATGCAAGATTCAAGCTTATGACATCAAGATGCTTCAACAGAACAGCAGTGCACTCTTGTTCAAGGGTGTTAAATCCTGGCATGTTACTTAATACTCTTCTTAAAAACATCATTAGACTTCCAAATAGGAAACCTAGCCCTGGTGATCCATGCCATCATCATCTCTGTGCTGAACTACTGCAACGATGTGATCATGAAGGCCACAGAAGAGCTGCAATTACTGCAAGATGCAGTGGCCTGCCTATGCAGCCTGTTCACAGGCAGTCCTGTAAACCTGTTACACTGGTGACTGATAACCTGTCTTAGGTCTATACAGGTCTATATCTGCTTCAAGGTCTTGGCACTAATCTTTAAAGACCTTGACATGCTAGGACCTAGCTACCATACGTCTCTATCTTCCTGTCTAGCACTCCCATTTATGATTAGCAGGAATTATGCAGCTGATGCAAACAATGAGGGACATGTCATTCTCAATGTTTGTCCATTGGCTGTGGAATTCCCTATCGTTATTCAGAATACCGAGATGGTCTGGGAACAAATAAGGTTTTCCCAACTACTCTCCCATAATCTATTTTTCGACTTATGTGCATCCGAGGTGTGGGGGGATGTGCACTCATGCACCATGTGCACAAGAACATCTTTGCTTAAGGAAAATGCTAAAACATGCTCAGGGCACTATTTTCAAAATGGTAGTTAGTTTAGTATTTCTAAACTAATTTTTTTTCCAAATATTAAAATCACGTTCCTCATTGAGGATTATGTTTGAACTTTTATATAAAAATACTTTGAGTTTTCTGAACACATAAAAGTTTCACTTGTTCTTTAAAGTAGGCAAGCAACTTGTAACCACTTAAAATAAAATTGGACCAGCTGCTTACATTAACTTAAAAACAAAAAAACAAACAAAAAAAGAAACACCTTCAAGAGCAGACCAAGATTGAAAGGTTTCACCAAAGGGAAACTTTTGAAAACGTTACAAATTGTGGGAAAAGAGGACTACAGAATGAAATATAAAATAACTACTAGCGCCGTCTTAAGAGATGTTTTGTGTGTAACACAAATACTAAGATTTTCGTTTGCAGTGGGAAATTATTATTTTGTAGAATAAAAATGTGACTGATACTGGGATATAATTATCTCATACTTCAATGATTTCCATATTAATTTAACTCTTTCAATCCAAACCACTAGGCCACCTGGTTTAGTATCATGCAGATATTTCAGCATAGTCCTATTAGAGTCTGTAGTGGGCCAGTCACCCCACTCTGGCCCTAAAGGGTTAAAAGCCAGCCCTTGGGGAGGGCTGGAGGTGAGAGCCAATAATAAAAGGCTGATTAGGGAAGCAGCCACAGCTGGGTCCATGACGAATTAGGAGAGAGCTGGCGCTATAAAAGGGCTGTGAACCAGCAGTTGGGTCAGTCTCTCTCTACCTGTGGAGAGAAAAAGACCTGGCTTTCTGGGATAAAAGGGTATGTGGAGTAAAGCAGGGCTGGGGAAAGGCCAGAGGAGCTAGGGAGTTCCAGCCTGGCAGGCCTTGTTAAAGGCCAACAGAGGTGCAGCGCAGAGATAGGCAGAGGCAGCTGGTCCAAACCCATTGCATATGATGAGTGGCCATTACAGAATGCCAATTGCCCCAGTGGGGCTAGATGATGACTAGCAGTAGGTACTGAGGCAAGGTGGGCTGAGAGGGTTGGGGTTCCCCTGGGAGTGGAGACCCAGAATGTGGGGGCACTGCCAGGGGGCAGCAACCAAAGGCAAAGGGGCGCCGGGATCTGAGAGGGACATGGAGGTCAGCAACAGGCAAGACACTGGCCACCAAGACACGCACCGAGGGCCGGAGAGCTAATTCCCTGGATGACCAGCAGGAGGTGCTGCAGCGCTGAGTCTTCGCTCTGCTACAGAGTCAAATATGTTCCATTAACATATTCCATTAACAAGAGAGTAGTTACTAAAAAGTAAAGCTATACATAAATGCTTACACTACTTACATGATTAAATATTCACGTAGACATATTGCACTAATATCAAGTTGGGTATTCATTAATGCAATTTACTCCAGTAACTTGCTTTACAGAGATGGAGCACATTTATATATGAAGTTTGCTCCTGTGTAACTACACCACTGTAGTCATATCAAAACAAAACTATCTAACGTGGGCAAGGCCTTCAATCATCAAAAAGTTTGTCAAGATTTCATGGCTCATACTTTTCTGGAGTCAAGTCACTGCGAACTGCAATGTTTTATAAAAAATGGTTTTGAGAAGAAGAATCTGATTAACTGAGAGAGGATCATAGAATCATAAAATATCAAGGTTGGAAGGACCTCAGGAGGTCATCTAGTCCAACTCCCTGCTCAAAGCAGGAACAATCCCCAACTAAATCATCTCAGCCAGGGCTTTGTCAAGCTTGACCTAAAAAACCTCTAAGAAAGGAGATTCCATCTCCTCACTAGGTAACCCTGGATGAGTGGGTAATCCAACAAACCACAATGTCTATTAAATCCAAGAGGGAAAAGGAAAAAAATACTAGGGAAAAAACTTAAGTTTATATTTAGTCACAGTAATGAAACGGAAGTACTAGAGTCTTTGAGACTGACTCTGACTTGAATGGGAGTTGCAGCTCATCAATATGTCTCAGGTTTACACCCTTTAGGAGCTTCAGAGAACCACACAAATGGGCCTTTCAAAAGTCTGTGATACTTTAAGTATTTAGGGGGAAAAGCTGGGGTGCTGGGGTTGGATTTTTTTGGCAGGGAGGGAAAGGGGGAGTTTTTAAATTTGAAAAGATTTTAACATATAATTATTGTTTTAAAAGCGGCAGCATATGTCAAGATGCGTAGTTATTTCACATATCTATACATTTCAAACGGCTGAAAGCACCTGACTCCTGGGTCTCCAGTATGAGCCAAATCATGCAAGTTTCACTTTCACTGAAGTTATGGGAATGAGGGCAGCAGTATTGGGCCCAGCAAGTACACACTTGATTGTATTATCAGTTGTTTAATTAATGAGAGTGACATTTATATTTGGATTGAATGAGTCACCGTGGATGCCACAATCCAACAATGCCCATAACTTTCTTTATATGCAATGTATACCTTTGAAAAGTACTAAAAAAAGACATTTTTTCCTATATTTGCTGCAAGAGGAATCACGTAGGTCAGCAGAATGTAATTTTGTATGTGAAGTTAACAAAAAAAGTTCTAGTTAAAAATTTTGTGTGCGCACATCAAAACATACCAAATATCTAGAGCGCAATTTTGACCCTACTAAAGTGAAAGAGTGCTTTGCCATTCACTTTAATGGGGCCAGAATTTCACCCTGAAAATAGATTTTCTACAACTAAACAATATCAGCGATATCAAGTACATTCTGAAGTTCTAATGACTTCAACAAAGAATGAATGAACTTTCCTTTAGGCTTTAATTGTAAATTTTGGCCCACATCACAAATGAAATGTTTAGTGGCTTCAATGCAGTCATGAGGTTTTTTTTTTTTATCATCTTCATTTCTATGATTCCATTAGATCCAGTAGCCCATTCTTCTAGAATCTGACCCTTACAGTAACTGAGAACATACTGCCACCTACTTGCTATTCACATGGAATATAACACAAAATGGACTTGCTACCCCTCTGTGAGTTGTAGATATTTTATTGACATGCAAATGAACAGGTTAATTTTAAATTAAAATGTGTAACATTTTCATTGTGTACTTTTTCAAGATTGACACCGTTAAAAAATGTTGAGAGTTTTTCCATGTTACTTCAGAGTGTTTTCATGTAATGTAATGACCAACATTGTTCCAAATATTTATTGTTAGAAAAAGAAAAGAAAACAAAGATTAATTTAACATCCATTTTGCCAGTAACCATACTAAAAATATGCATGTCTGATTTGACTCATTGAAGCACAAGTTAATCACTAAATTACGCACAGCTATATAGCTATAGACATGCACGCAATTATATAGTTACAGAGAGAAAAACAGATTGACAGTCACATATGCTATAAAGAATGTTCTAAAGAAATACAAAAGATGTTCTCCTATAATAGCACTAACCTGGGACAGCTGTTGCATGGGCTTGTGAGGACACGTGCTCCACCACCTGTGGCCTAATTTCAGATACTTGATGGTTGGAGCTTTGATGTTCAATGAGTTTTACTGCAGTAAGTGCATCAGGTCCAAACATCTGGATGTCCATAGAAATCAGACAGACTAATGTATCTAAAAGATTAAATGCAAAACCAATAACGATATTACAACAAAACAAATGAGTGTTTGAACCACACTGATTTGAATTAAACTGACACTTGCTGAAAGAAAAACAAACCTTCACATATTTCTATGGATTTCTACATCATATTTTTCATGGCATATAAAGCCAATATATAATGCAAAATCCTGACCTGCTTTGGTCTCTATTTTCATTAATTCTCTGAGAAAACAAAAATTCAGTTATGTAAATATAGGCAACAATATGCACATAACATACAAACACATATATTCTCTAAACTCTAACAAAGTACAATTTTTGAATCCCTGAATGTGACACTCTGTCAATTATTTTTCCTCAACAAATAAACTAATAGGATATTTTGTTTTGCTTCTTCCTCACCTATGCTCTTGTCTACTTTAGCAATTTTTGTGCAAGCCACTTCTCCCATTTCTGTGAGCATGTATAGCACTTCGAGTGCTGAGATTACAAGCAGCACATCTGGTAAAGTGAGATGACATATTATCTCTTTGTAGGATTCTTGATCCACATATTCACAAATTAATACACCATTATCTTCAGCTTTACAAAGATTCCCCAAGATTTCCATGCCTGAAAAACAAATATAGAATAGTATTAAACAGCCAAAAATCATTCTCTTACTATTTACAAAAAGTTAGCAGTCTTAAGATCTTACCTCTCATTTTTAAGAATCTATCCCTGGCCATTAGGCATTTTGTAACAGTGTGAAACATTAGATGAGTAGTTTTGAAATCAACAGGGTCCAACAGAAGCTGAGAGAAGGGAAAAAACATTTTTTAAGCTGCAGTCCACATTGTACGTACAGTCATAATAGTTACAATTCTTAAATTTGCATACCAAATTCAAAAGTCTTTACATGTTGGAATATATTGTCACTTCTGTGAGCATGTAAGACTGAGCTTTAAACGCCTAGAGTTCTTAATTATTATTTTAAAAATTGCATTAACCCTTTTCTCTTCTGAAGCAACTGGGAAGAGGCTCTGAACTTCTCTTTTTAATTTGAGTCTTTACAGTAAGGAAAATAACTGAATTCCTAGGCTGTCCTCAGGATGGATATGAACATTTTCCTGAGCCTTACGAAACAGTAGCAGAGATTAGAGGTTAATTCTCCACTACGGCTTTCACCATCCTTTGCCTTATTTGTACAGCACCTAGCATAGGGGTGGCCAAACTATGGCCCGCAGACCATATGTGGCCCGCCAGCCATTTTTAATCCAGCCCGCGAGCTCATTCCGGGGGAGCAGTGCCAGTGGCCCCATGCTGCCAGCCCGGGGTGTCAGGCCAAGTGGCAAGCTGCGGGGCCCCGGGCTCCTGGGCCAGGGGCCGGGCCGAGTGCAGCGAGTCGCATGGCCCTGCACTCCTGGGCCGGGGCCAAGCACAGCAAGCCGCAGGGCCCTGCGCCTTGCTGAGCACAGTAAGCAAGGGGAGGGCTTAGGTGGTGGGGTCCCGGGGCGTGGTGGTTAGGGTGGAAGTTGTCTCTGGAGGGGGCAGTCAGGGAACAAAAAGCACGGGGGCTTAGATGGGGGGGTGGGGTCCTCGAGGAGGCAGTTAGAGTGGGGGAGTCTCCGGAGGGGGCAATCAGGGGACAAGGAACCGGGGGGTTGGATAGGTCGGGGATTCTGAGAGGGGCATTCAGGGGTCAGGAAGTGGGTAGGGGTCTGTTGGGGGCGGGGACAGGCTGTTTGGGGTGGCACTGCCTTTCCTATCCGGCCCTTCGCACAATTTTGAACCCCAGTGTGGCCCTCGGGCCAAAAAGTTTGCCCACCCCTGACCTAGCATGATGGGGTCCTGGTCCATGACTTGCGTCCCTAGGCTCTATGGTAAATACTGCTAGTACTACCACTATTGCACTCTCAAAGTCCCTCCCACACACCCCAGGACCATGCACATATTCATGAAAACACCATCCTAGTCAGAGTTCTATCAGCAGGTGAGCACTATAGTGTCTCCTTTCCTGCTATTTACTCATTACAGGATTTCAGTATATACACAATATCCAACTTCATGTTTATCGTTGGTGAATAATGCCATAAAATGGATTGAGTTGGCCTGTTACTGTTTCTTCTTAAATCTAAATATCTTTGAAAAGAAAAAGTCTCCCTAATGGATGATATACCCATGTGTATGTTACCTTCCCAAAGTCCCCCTGGTTTTCTCATACTCATTATTAGAAACAATGTATTGATACCTATTATCTGGTGACACAGGAATTCTTGTACTGTTATAGTGGAGTTATGATTTATAAAGTATAACCCATATGAATATTTTTCATTTTTAAAGTAATTCCCTGATGCCCTAGAATTTCAATTGAAAATCAGAGATGATTTGAAGGATCCCATGCCCCACACACAACTGCATTCCCTCACATAACTGTGCTTAGGCAAATTGGGGGCCCCACTCTACATCTGATTCCTAGCCTGGTACATTTTGTTGAAATCTATCATTTGCAAATTCGAAGCACATATTCACTACTACTTCAAATAAACACAAGAAAAATAATTAAATTTAAGACATCAGTCAAGCTACTTAATACTAAAGTAGCACCTTCTCCAAAGTATATTTACCTCTGCTGCAATATTTCCTAGTGTGTCAAGCCCCAACTGTCTTAGAGAAATAAAATGACTATGAGCAGAGAGTAGCAGGAACCGAAGACAGGTACGATTAGCTGCCAAAAGTTTAACGTTTCCCTCCTCAAAAGAAAGATTTCGCAATATCACTGCAATCTGAAGTACCCGCTGCCCTTCAATATCATTAATGCCCAACTTGCGAGGTGGATGAAATAAGGATTCCCATATCCATTCTTCTGATGGAACATCTACAGAAGAAAAACATCAACTTTAGCTATTCCTTTTTTATATTTACCAGAATTTATCTAATCAGTTTATTCAAGACATCTCACCTTGAGATTTGTTTCTGTCAGAAATTAGGTCACGTACTTCATTATCTTCGACAATATCCTTCCAAAACTGAAAACAGAATAAAAAGTTAAACTGAATTTTTGAAGTGTGATATTTCCTTTAAAAACACATTTGTTTTCTCTTCCGCCTCTTTAAAACATTCACAAATGGTTAAGGATGTGTTTATCTATATTCCATCTCTTGAAAAAAATCCTCTTCCCATTCATGTCAGCTACCCCTGCGTCTTAAAGATCTCTAAATAATGGTACATTCCTTCACTCCACAGCTGAAACCTATGATGTTCAGTATATTACAGATGTTTAAAGAAGTCTTCCTGCCACCCTTCCAAGACTCCATCTACAATCAACCAACAGGATCTGAAACCTATTTGTATTCCACCACAAGGAATTCAAAGTACACTGGACCCTCACAATAGCCCGCGTCGCTATAGCACAGGTTCGCGTATAGCACTGTTGCGGCGATGGATCCCAAATTTAAATATTTAAATTGGGATCCATGGCAACGTGTCCCCCACATTAATGCAGGATGGCACATGGATCCTGAATCCCGGGCTATAGCGAGGACCTGGTGTACTTTACAAATTAAGAGCCTGATCTTCAAACCTTTATTATGTGGCTAATCCGACTACAGTCAAGATTAATCATATGATCAAAGATATGCAGGATAAAGCTCATCAGCTAATAAAATATATAGGGATCACTTAATTCACTACTAAAATATAGATGTCTCTTAGGTGAAATGCAACAGCACTATCATCACAGAGTAAAACCCAGGAAACAATTTAGGACAAGAAATGAAAAATATTATAGTCAGATGAATTATAGGAGAATTTTTGGTACACAGTATAATTACCCAAACTAGACTGTGACCATGATACTAAGGTTCACACCCTTCCCTCTTGAAAATGTTGCATTTACCTGGATTGAAGAAGGGTTTTCACACTAAACACATTTAAAGTGCTTTATACTAATATTCAAAAAGTTTCTACAACAGGCTAGAAGCTCAGTTTTGTGTCACATTTGAAAGATGCTATCTCGTGCTGAACAATGCCCCCAAACATCACACTGGGGACTTTGACACAGCAGTTTTACCTCTCATTTGAACAGCTTGAATTATTGAAACTAAAGAGACAGACAAGATTAGAGCAAACTCAAACTTTATACTGCTGTGCAACAAAAAGGTTTCTCCTTCGAAGGAAGTTTCTCCTCTTAATCCAGATGCTATCAGCAATATTTGTAGAAGTTTGGGGGTATGTCTACACTGGCAGAGTTACATCACTGGCAGTTATAGCGCCACTCAAAAAGTGTGGAAGGGAAACTGCTGTTGTGTGTTCACACTTTCAGCTGCCTGTGCAATAGCATGTTGACACTTGCGGAACTTGCATCGCTATTCAGAGCGGTGCTCTCTGGGCAGCTCTCTCACAGAACATCTCTTCCTCTTCTACCACTAAGAGTTGTGGGAAGGTGAAGGGGGTCACGGGGAATCCTGGGTCCTGTCTGAATGCCCTGTAATGCACTGATTTGTATCCCAGCAATCCCTATGCTTCCACCTGCACCTGGTGCCATCTTTCAACGGTTTGTGTACTGCATACACTGCCTCTTTGGTCTGCAGAAATGGATCCCATGCTGTTGACCAATATGCTGCTCGGTCTCACTAACACATTATGAGTGGCAGTGGAGTCATTCCTTAAACTACAAAGGCAAGAGGAGTTCAACACTGATCTCCCCATGCGTAATAGTTACAACACAAAATTGCTTGTGGCATTCACGGAGATGCTGACCATACCAGAACGCTGCTTTTGGGCTCAGGAAACAAGCACTGAGTGGCACGATCACAACACTATGCACGTCTGGGATGATGAGAACTTTCGGATGAGGAAAGCCACATGCACAGGACTATGTGATGAGCTTGCCCCAGTCCTGCAGCACAAGGACATGAGAATGAGAGAGGACCTGTCACTGGAGAAGTGCATGGCGATTGCACTGTGGAAGCTGGCTACTACAAACTGCTACTGATTGGTCGCTAACCAGTTTGGAGTGGGAAAATTGACTTGTGTTGACAGAAGTGTGCTGGGCCATTAATCGCATCCTGCTCTGAAAGACGGTGACTCTGGGTAACATGCACAACATTGCGGATGGCTTTGCACAAATGGGCTTCCCTAACTGCGGAAGAGTGATTGATGGCATGCATATTCCAATTCTGGCACCAGACCACCTAGCTACAGAGTACCTTAATCGGAAGGGGTATTTTTCTATAGTTCTCCAGGTGCTTGCGGGCATTTCATGGACATTAATGCAGGCTGGTCAGGAAAGGTGCATGATACACGAACACTGGCCTGTTCAGGAAGCTGCAAGCAGGGACTTTCTTCCTGGACCAGAAGATTACAGTAGGAGAAGTCAAAATGCCCCTTGTGATCCTGGGAGACCCTGCCTACCACTTAATACTGTGGCTTATAAAGCCATACACAGGGAACCTTGACAGCAGCAAAGTGTGATTCAACAACAGGCTGAGCAAGTGCAAAATGACTGTTGATGTGTTTTTGGCTGTTTAAAGGTCCGCTGGTGCTGCCTATATGGGAGGCTGGACCTGGCCAATGACAATATTCCTATGCTTATAGCCGCAAGCTGAACACTCCATAACATTTGTGAAGGGAAGGGTGAAAACTTCACTTAGGGTTGGATCATTGAGGCTCGGTGCCTGGAAATTAAGGGTATTAGAAAGGCACCGTAGTGGCAGTTTTCTCCCACGCATTATGGTAGGCATTCCGCAGCTCCTTCACTTTGATCCCGCACTGCAGTGTGTCCCGATTATGGCCCCTTTCTGTCATGCATTGTGAAACCTGTCCACAGGTATCACAATTCCTATGGCTGGAGTGTAGCTGGAACTGGGCAGCCTCCTCTTCCCATATGCTGATGAGGTCCAGCAGCTCAGCATTGCTTCAAACAGAGGATCGCCTGGTGTTTGGAACAGGTATGGTCATCTGAAAAGGTGCGCTGAGAGCACCGCATGTGTCACCAAACAAACAGGAAGGGGACTTTCAAAATTCCCAAGGAATTTAAGGGGTAGGAGACATGGTTGGTCACCTTAGAGCAGTAGAGTTCAAACTGATGACCAGAGAGGTGAGAACAAGCATTGTGGGACACCTACCAAGGGTGATCACAGTGCTGTAATCGACCAGGGTGTCTACACTGGCACCACGGCACTGTAGCCCCTGCCGCAGAAAGCTGCACGCCTCTTGTTGGGGTAGTATTTTACAGAGCTGCAACTGCGCAGTTTCTCCACACTAAGTGGCTTGGCACTGTGTACACCTCGGCAATTACACCGCAGAAAACTGCTTTACTGCGCAAAAACTTGTCAGTGTAGACAAGGCCTTAGGCATGAAATTAAACCTGTAGGAGAATGAAACTTCTATTGCAAACATCACTTTTTAAGAAGGAGCTTGAGACACTCAAGGGAGAGGGGTTTTGTCATGTTTAAAAGATATGTGCAAAACCAGATTGCCGTGAATTTTACTTGTCAATGCAATATTCCTTTTTTGATGTTACTCAACTGGAAAGTGATGAAGAGGTGATAAATGCAAATTTCACTGGCGATAACAAAAGGAAGATGATCTTAGAATCATGCCATTACTCCTTTAATTTCTCTAGTGTTTGTATTTTTAAAACATGGAAGAGGTGATGTATCCTCAAATGCAGATCTTTAACCTTAATTTCAAAGTCTTTGGAAAGGCGCAGAGAACTAAGGCAATTAGGAATGCAGGGTTACTGCTGTTGCCAGTGCTCTGATACCAAAAACATCAAATGCTCTCAGAGTGCCATGGCACTAGTTAGACTGACCACCCAACAATAGGATCTCAGTCAGTTTAAAATATTCAGGCTAAAAGTGCCAAAGGGAGCACTCTCAGATTTAAAAAAATGTATATATCTAATGCGGTTGAATAATTTGAAGTTATAGAAGAATAGACTTTCTGCCCAGAGTTAAATCATCCTGGACTCTCTCATGAAGTATGGAACATGAGCTCTTGGCAATTTGTTCTCTCTGCAGAAGCTGACACCAATGTCATCTTGGCATAGGCTTATTAAAAAATATTAAAACTTTAGCACCTGGTACAATTGATGAGCTTTTTTAAAATTATTTTTAACCATATAGGTACTGCAGTTGAGGCAAAATATCAATACACTGCAGGAGGAGAGTAGAGTAGCCATAAGTAATGGGCAGTGCAATCTTAGCCATTTGACAAGAATATCAAATAACATCGGCACTTTCTCCTGAAACAATATCATTTTCAAATCTAACTTCTTCACCAGTTAGCCCCAGGTTCCTAGAACTGCTAAAAATCAATTGGTAGTGACACAGAAGGCACCATAACATGGTTATGAGAGGGGCAATGATGAAGGATCAATTCATCCACACATTCCCCTTTATAATATGTGTTTAATAAATCCCCCAATGCTAGGTAGAGGAGATATTAAACATCCCAAGAAAAGATCAGAGCTGTCTCTTGAGGTCATTTAGGTGAAGGACAATTGGCAGTATATCTGTCTGATGACTTCTTTAACGATGTTGCCACTATATAAAGGGCTTGTATCACTTCATACCAGGGTACTGGCAAAGACAAAGATGAAGGTTCCTAGAGCTCTCAGAATAAGGAGAACAGTTGAAGTACATAGCCTGAAAGAGGTTTGTCTGATTCTAAAAACCCCAGATTGAGGATGAAATTCACCTCAGCTGGGGCCTGAGCCAACCTAAAAGATGACACTTCAGAAGCAAAGAATCATCTCTCTTAGATAAAGAAGGCTAGTGACAGACAACTCTGGCTATGAGGTCTAGTGAAACACTGTTCTCCAGAACAGACTAAAACAGACAAGTGAGAGAGCCACAAAGGCACCAAGAGTCAAGGTTTCACTTGAACAGCCTATAAGAGCGGAGGCATCTGTTGTCAGAACAGAGATATTAGGCACTTAAACTTTTTAGGCATTTCACAACTTAGAATAATAGAATCATAGAAGATTAGGGGTGGGAGAGACCTCAAGAGGTCATTTAGTCTGCACCCTCCTGCTCACAGCAGGAACAATCCCAACTAAAACATCCCAGTCAGGGCTTTGTCAAGTTAAACCTTAAAACGCTCTAAGGAATCAGATTCCACCACCTCACTAGGTAACCTATTCCAATGCTTCACCACCCTCCTAGTGAAATAGTTTTTCCTAAAAACCAATCTAGACCTCCTCCATTATAACTTGAGACCATTGCTCCTTGTTCTGTCATCTGCCACCACTGAGAACAGATGAGCTCCATCCTCTTTGGAACCCCTCTTCAGGTAGTTGAAGGCTGCTATCAAATCCCCCCTCATTCTTCTCTTCTGCAGGCTAAATAATCCCAGTTCCCTCAGCCCATCCTTATAAATTAACGGCCCCAGACCTCTAATTATTTTTGTTGCCCTCTGCTGGACTCTTTCCAATTTGTCCACATCCTTTCTGCAGTGCAGGGACCAAAACTGGATGCAATACTCCAGATGTGGCCTCACTAGTACCAAATAGAGGGGAATAATAATTTCCTTTGATCTGATGGCTTTAGGAATGCTTGGAACTGGGCAATTTGCAAGACCTGATTTAAGAATATTGGTCTTTGTCTAGATTAGGAAAAGAGGTTGAGATTAAATTGGGACTAACCATCACATTAGTACACAACGTGTATTACTTACTTACTATTTACTGTTACTGTAGGAAACATGATAGGAAATCTGAATGATGACCCTATCAAAATAAATATTTACACCTGGCAGAACAAGTAACAGAAAAATCAACATTTACCAAAGAAAATCTGAACAACAAGAGCAAGAAGAGAGCACAGATCTACGTAAGTACCATTTTGCTAATTTTAAAAAGGTATAATCAATCCAAAAAAGATAAGAACAAGCATGTAACCTCCTGCTCTTGCCAATACAATACATTTGTTGTGAGTCAACAGAATAACAAGGGAATTGGGAAGTTTAAAAATATCTTTAATTTTAAATTTAAAAATACTCTCATTTTATATACAGAAGCATGGTTGCTATATGAAATAAATCACTTTCTGTGGTGGGATCAATCAACTGCTTAAAATAAGATTCTATGAAAAAAATGGATTATTGGAATATATAGGTATTTTTAGATGTGGTATTAGTTTATGGCATGCCTTTAAAAGTGTTTTACAGTAGTTTGTTACTATACACCATGTAACATTTATAAATAGATCCTTGGAACACATCCAAGTTTCTTATTAGTAAACCTTATTGAAACTATGCTGGTTCTACTTAACACCCTGTTAAGAGAGTTTATTAAAACCATCTGTCTTCATATACTATAATTATTTACGATGATGTAATTAACGAACATATAATAAATTATAAGTCAATATAATTTCAAATATTTACATATCTAGACATAGCACTTGATGTTGTTCTTCATTAACTATTACACAGACTGCCTCAGTTTTAGGGAATAACAAAACCAGAAAAGCTAGCAACTTCTGAATAAAAATTTCCAAGTATAATATATCTGGACATCTGTCCTACGGAAAAGGTGAAGACAAAGACCACAAAGCACAATTTTTGACACTTAACCTTAGTATTCTTTAACATTCTTCCAAGTTCCAATCATAAAAAATAATGCTTATTTTTCTTTATCCTCAATTTTATTCTTTTGGGAGAGTCCATCTATTTGTATTTTAGCAATAACAAAAATTTAATGAGCACTACTGTTACCCAATTTGGCCCAGCATTAAAGTTTTTAAAAACTAGCTTAACACAATATATGAACATAAAAATTCCTCTGAAATGTTCTCAGTGCAAATACTGCTGCATTCAGTTGATGTATCAGAAAAAAAACAAGGAAGAATTTGAGCAGAAAGTGGACTATAAAGTGAAGTGGAACTAACTAGTCTAATCCCCCCACTGCCGCTGCCCATTTCTGTCACCTGGAAATAAACAGCAAAAATGAGCAATATAAACCATATTTTAAAATTCTTCCAATTTGAATAATATAAGTTATTTGAAACCTCCTTAAGGAAATCTGTTGTGTTATATTAACATGATAGAATCCCCTTAACCAAATATAATGAAATGTTAAATCTCTTTCAAATATACTATCTTACATGCTACTGAGCACCAAAGAAATATTCATCTAGGACACAGAGGAAGTGTTTACACATAATAGAAGTATAGCCAGAAGTAATTTTGCTACACATTAATATAGCATATCATGCCCTCTAGTGGAAAAAACAAAAATGTCTTGTGCAAACCTAGCTACTATAATGTAAATTTCTAACTGAATCAAAGTTATTCAGAGCTTCCAGCAGCCCTTAAACTTTCCCTAGGCTTCCAATGTTTCTGAATCACCAGCACATTTTCATAACCTATAATATT
Source organism: Dermatemys mawii (assembly GCA_007922305.1). Taxonomy (NCBI): domain Eukaryota; kingdom Metazoa; phylum Chordata; order Testudines; family Dermatemydidae; genus Dermatemys; species Dermatemys mawii. The sequence continues at coordinate 45,064,206 of ML677341.1, read as the reverse complement.
TATTTTCTGGTTCCAGTCCTTAATAATTCCAGCACTGTTTTCTCTTGCCAAATAAGTTAAAGGGCTTGTTTACAAAAATTCTATAACCTTTGTCTATTCTACAACCCACACTTCCTTTCTCTTAATGCTTTTCTTCCTACTTACCTCCCAAGTTTTAATAACAAATATCCTTAATTTAGTATCCTACTGTATTTTCTTGAAAGCAATAAACTGGAAAGTAGTTGTAAGTCACATTCTGGTACAACTTATGTGGAAGCCATTTTGATGCTTTAAGAGACTTAGGCTTTGGTACTGGCAGTGTACAGTTAAAAACAGTTTCATAATTTCAAAATTACCTTAACAAAATCTCTATCAGTTTTCTCCTTCCATTCGTCTCCAAATACAGTAGAAAATGATCCTAAAGCTTTAAGCATAAAAAAAAATTAGTAAAAATAACTTGAACATTTTCATTTGATTTTCTACCAATTGACAATGGAAATAGAGATTCAACAATACTACAGATTCAGAAGTTTTCTTTTTTCTTAGAGTAAATTTTGCAGTAAGATGTAGTAAACCACTAATCACTATTGCAATACACTCAACTGACTGCTGTTGCAATACTACAGTTTATTAAGGCACAAGAAAATATTTGAATGGTCTAAACTTTGTGTACGCTTGCCTTGTACCTTAAAGAGCCATGACATGCTTTTCTAGAATTTTTTTTGAGAAAAGTATGAAGTGATTTCTTAGTTTTAAATTAGCAACTAGTTTTTGCTAGTATATGGTAAAGATGTCCCCAGCTATATACCATAGTATCTAGGCAAAACTTCTTTTGAAACTTTCAAGAAGCCAACACAACGGCTAGACAACACTACCACTTACTAAAATATTAGTATTTTACAAGGAAGCTTTATGGTAATTTCTGTTTGCTTTGGGAGAATCAGCAACTAATATTACGTCAAACTTTCTGGCCTATCATTCCTTGAAAGCAGCAAAAACTAATTCACAGGATTTCCCTTGACAGGAAAATAACTGTTTTGCAGCTTGGAAGACTGTGATTAGTGTTAATATGAAGTTGTATAAAACAGTTTGGTTCACAGTATATTTTTTATTGTGAAAAATTGTTACAATTTTCAGCTGAAAATAATGAAGCAGCATTTGACATCTTAGAATCCAAGACCAAGGCTTCTACATACAGCATTTGGCATGCAAGGCCTAATTAAATATTTTGAGGATACAAACAAGTTATTTAAAACAATCCTACTGACAAGATGGGAAAGAAGGTTTTGTATTTCCATCATGTTCTTAGGTTACATAAAAGAACTTGAACTTAAAACGAAATACTAATGTTAAAAAACAGAGAGTAACTCCTGAAAGAGAGATGCTGTCCTAACACATGCAAGATAAGCGTTATCTCAGGATTTATTCTAGTTTAAAAGCTTAAGAGGTTAACAAAATTGAGAAAAACATAACTAGAAATGTTACATCACAAAAAAGAGAATTAACACAATTCACAAACTACAATGATGAAAACTAAATATATGCTTAAATATTACTATAATTAATAATACATAATCCTTGCACTATAGAGACACCTAATCTTTCAAATCCTCGTAACTTTAGATAAAATTCACCAGCTATCACTTATTCACACTGGAAATTATTGTCATGAAATTAAAATGAAAATATTTGTACAGAAATTTTAAATAGTTACAAACTTCGCATATTCAGTTACTAAATCTAACAAATTCACCATTATTGTGCTGTGATAGTACACAAATGCCACATTCAGGCTTTGAGCCCCATTTTTCAAGGTGCTGTAAAAACACACACAAAAATCACGATCTTTGCACCAATGAGTTTCCAATCTAAAAGGACAAAAAAATATAAAGACTTGAAATGATTCTTAAGAAACACCAAAATATTCCATCTCTGATCTGTCCGTGACTAACAGATTACAGGATGGACTAGAGAAGCAGATACCTTTGTCTCAGGTGATCAGCATTAAGAGAGTGAGAACCTGAACAAATTTGGTAATTGCCACTTGCAACAACTCTAGAAAATAAGTATTCCCTCACTACATGGATAGGGAAATAGGAACATCTGTCTTTTGCACTAATCGGACCCTCACTGCTGGAGGTATTAGAGAGTAGAAAATAAATCCTCTCCCTAGTGGAAGAAAAGAATATGTCTATTACAAATTTGCTTCTCTCCAATACCAAAGATTATTCATTTGCTATTGTTAGCGATGGCCTAGAACTTTACCTCAATACTTCTCAGCTGACGAAGACCATAACAGAAAGAACAGGACACCTACGAAACAACAGGGTTGACCTTCAAAAGTTAACAATGGAGGACTAGCCCTGAGTGGCCAAGAAGGCATGAAACAAAAGAACATTCAAACCTTGCTGAAGCACCTTTCTCATTTCTATAAAAGCTACTTTGAAGATGGAATTGTCCTGACTCTCAGCAGAGTGACCATTCAAATTCAGAATCTAAGAATGGGCCTGTGAGAAGGACTAATTAGGGGACTAAAATTAACTTGAGCCACTCTTTAAACATTCCTTCTACTTGGGTGTCCTTGTGACTGGCCCAGATGCAGACAATGTATTGGTCTGGTCAAATGTGTGGGACATCCTATTAAAAAAAATACACAGTAAAAGGACAGGCACACAACCCAAAAAATCTGAAAGAGAAATCAGACCAGCAGTAATATATTACTGACATGAAAAACTTTTTACATACTATAAATGATTAAGGAAATAAAAAAGTTTATAACATTTCTTAAAATGAGTATATAATGTGTCTCACGTATACTCTTACCCACAACTGAAGGAAAACAAGTAAAAAGATAGTAATTTTGATGCAATGTTTTGGAAGAATACATGCACACATGCACGCACACAAGCGCATGCGCGCGCACACAGTATCTACTATTTGAGCGGACCCCAAAATATTCTTTACCTAAAGAATGCTCATTTTATGATTTATTTAGATAAAATTAACTTTGGAAACATTACTATCTCTTGTTAGAGAGTACAGAATAAAAATGAAAATAATGAACGATTCCTTTTTTCTGTAAGCTAGGAGTTACATTTTATCCTATTGTCATTCAGTGAGATTTCAGGATGGTTTGCTCATATATTTGCTTACAAAAGGACATAAAGCAAGGAACAAGAAGGCCCAACAGCCAACACACCGGTCAATCTACCCAGGAGAAATAATTCAATATTGAAACTGTTGTGCCAAATACAACTTCATAAAATACTAAGTATGCAAGCAGGCCAATTAAATATTTCTTAAAACCAGACTGAAATCATTTTAATGATATTGAGGTCTGATTTCTAAATTTCACTGTGATTAGGCACTAAAATAAATCTTTTTGTATCAGAATACAAACTCTGTGTGTCATTTCTATCAGATGCTTATTTCTATTTTTAATATGTAATTTATATAAAAATGCACATCTTTTAAAAATCAGCAAATTCCTATGCATTCATCAGGAAAACAAACACACATGCTAAATGGAAATCTAATGCTAACAATTTATCACTTAACTCAAGTTATTTAAAAATACTACTGAAAACCCAATTCTTAAGTTTCATTAAATTAAACTGTTAAATGATACAGTTTCTAAAACATGTATATATTAGCTGAATAAAAAGGTAATTTTCATATTCAAAGCCTGATGTGAAGGTTACAAAATAATTAAAAAAGAAAACTATTTAAAATTTACTATAAATGAAGAATGATGATTAGTCAAAACTGAAAGAAGCAACAAAAATGTATTTGTACCTTTCCTGCTCCGGTATTAAAAATGTTATATACAGTGAAAATAGAATTCAACTTAAAACTTACTGTCATCAAACACCCCAGCATTAGCGAGCAGTAAAGTGATGATTTTAGGGTCCTTTTCAAGCTGCATGACATGCTTGCTTTCATTTGACAGAAGAGTGCACACATTAATAGCAAAGTCCACTTCATTTGGGAGTCCAGATAACAGTGAAAGCACCAATTTATTATAGTCATTTGGTGAATTAAAGTCCATAGAGAGCCCATAGCTTTGACGAAGATAATCTACCCAAGACAAAAAAAAAAACAAAGTGAGAATAATGTTTCTGCAGCCAAACTAAAAAAGATAAATAATCTGGCTGACATAATAAGTAAAATATTAATAATTCTCTTAAATTTAAATAATTCATGGCATTAAATCAACTTTTCCAACATTTCATTTGTTTTTTCCATCTTCTTTTGGACCAGAACATTGAGACCATTCCCATCGGATATGGATCTTGCCAGTTAGTTACGCCTTTCAGAATGGAATACTGCAATATATGCTCTACTAGAGAGCCTTGAAAACCACTCAAACTTCAGCTAAGACAGAATGCAGTCCAATTATTTAGAGATACAATGTTATTTATTTGTATTATCATACAATCTAAGAGCCCAGGGTCTAACTGTATTAGGTGCTGTACAAATACAGAACAAAAAAAGACAGTCCCGGCCTCAAAGAGCTTTCAATCTAAGTGGACTGTTTTGGCATCAAATTTGTGTCTATGTACCAGTCAAGATTTGCATTTTGATCTGAAGATCCCTATACAGTATAGATTCTCTGGCCACATTATGGACCAGCTGGCTCTTTAAGCTGTAACCCAGAAACTGAGATCAGAAGAACTCAGATTTAAACATCTGTGAGCGGCAGGGAGTCCATTCTAGGTGAAAACTCTGAAATTTGCTCCTTAACTTGGCCCAATAGATCCTGAGTTTGTTGATTTTCAAAGGAACTTCAGAGGCACTGGAGTTATGTATGGATTTGGAGGTTTTCTCATTTTGTTTTTTTGGTAACAGGAGAAAATATTTTACGTTAGATAATGATTTGACTGACAAAGTGTTGATTTTTTTTTAATTACACTGTAAATGCTTTTAAAGTCTGTCTGAGTTAAAACATGGAAAATTAAAATAAATATCACAACATTCTTTTTCTCAAAAATATAATTTACCTGACACACTGTGTTGCTGGTAATTGTAGAAAGATGGAATTGCACCTATAGGAAGTTGTGGCTTTGGATTGCCTGGTTGTACCTCATCATCATCCTCCCCAAAATGATGTACTTTCTCGTACTTTTCTAGATAGCTGAAATTAAGAATGCAAAGATTTTTACTATTTACCGTGTAACTAACTCCCCTGCCCTCTAAGAGTTGAACTGCTGAACGGAACAGTAGCAACTGTAGAAAAAGAGGTTTAATGAAAGCAATAGTTAAATTGTGGTATAAAATACAAAACCATGAATCAGACTGACAAAAGATGATACAAGCAGATAAGTGGAATCATGATTTAGATATGAAATTTGTTTATATTTGCAAATAATATGTCTTGGCTAAAAATTATAGTACATCTAGCTATCTTGTAACTAAGCCCATTTTCTTCTTCTGTGGATCAGTTTTTGCTTTTGTTACCTGAAATATTTTTGTATGTGCTTTTATTACCTGCAAGTAATACAAGAAATTACTACAAAAAATGTCATCAGAAATATTTTGCAAAGTTTACCATTAGATGCATAATATGGAGAAGAACTGGCAACACAGACATAATCAACAGGTAAAAATAGCGATCATAAAGAAAATACTAGGAATATAAATATACTAAATACAACATGTGGACACTGAAAATGCTAAGACTCAACAGCAAGCTAAATGACACTATTGGAACTCTGTTAGAATCTTTTATGCGGTAATGCAGACAGATTGTGATATTTTATGAGGTGACAGGCTATGTCAAAAGGGATAGGAAAATAGAAACCATACACACTCGTGGCTGGATACATCAAATTGGTGGTAACAAGGCAAACTGTTAATGTATACCTTATTGTGTACAGTAACTCCTTGCTTAACACTCTAGTTATGTTTTTGAAAAATGTGACTTTAAGTGAAACGATGTTAAACAAATCCAATTTCCTCATAAGAATTAATGTAAATAGGGGAGGGGGATTAGGTTCCAGAGATTTTTTTTTTTTTTTTTTTTTGCCAAATAAAAGACATTAAAAAAGCATTTTCATAGAGTGTGTTTGATGGGAAGAGGCAGGAGTGGGGGACATGGGGCCTTGGGGAAGGGGTGGAGTGGGGGTGGGCCTGGGGCAGAGCCGGGGGTTGAGCACCCCCCTACACACACATTTTCGAAAGAACAGCAAGAGGAGCAGCCGAACTATCAGGCCTCTTTCTCCCTCTGACTTCACAATCTCAAGCAAGCTTCATAATCATCGTTACTGAGTACAGTATTAAATTGTTTGTTTAAAATTTGCGGGTACCTAAAAAATTTAGAATGGAGGTGCGGACCCCTTTGGAAATTCAACTTGTCGTCTATAAATCCCTGCCACAGAAGTCTTAGACTGAAAACTAACTGAACGGAAGTCAGCTATAAATGTTGCACATGCTCATCACAGAATTTCACACTACGTGAGAAAGGGCGCTAAACTGTGGGCTTCTATGGTAATGACAACACTTAATCTCACATACTTTTGACTGATTAGAAAAACCGAATGCTTTTTCTGGGATCTGAAACTTGATTTTCATAGGTTTCAGAGTAAGCCGTGTTAGTCTGTACTGCAAAAGAACGACGAGTACTTGTGGCAGCTTAGAGACTAACCAATTTATTTGGACTTAAGCTTTTGTGGGGTCAGAACCCACTTCATCAGATGCATTGGTTAGTCTCTAAGGTACCACAAGTACTCTTCGTTTATTTTCATAGTCACTTTTCATGAATCCCTTCTTAGACAGTCTGCGGACCAGATCAAAACCACTTCCTATTTTAAGCATGTGACTATTCTCATTGACTCTAACGGGACTACTCACATGCTTAGAATTAGAACCATTCTTAAATTCCTTGCTGAACCAGAGCCTAAAAGAAGTAAACATATCTTTAAATTTCAACCAAAAAGAATTTTCATAATAAAAAGCTTTATTAAAGGTTTAAGTTAATCTCAAAAGAGGAAGAAAATTAAGAGTTAAAAAGGGCTGTGAGAAGGAGTTGCATAAAACAATTATGATTAATCAAACATACAGTACTTTGAATACATAAAGCACTATGTAAATGATAAGTAATATTAGATGCCCCACTGCTGGGAAACCATCTTCATTACATAGGCTCCATATGGTGAGTCAAGGACCTAGCTGAAATCTTAACTATAACACTTCGCTTTTGCTGATTAGAATAAATTTCTATTTAAATACTGTTGCTTCTATATTTCTTCAAAATAAAGATCCTCACTGATGCTATTTACCTTTTTGTTTAATGTCTGAAAAAGAGCAGACACCAAAAAATTATGAGCAATTGAATTTTCTTTCTACTTTATGTCAAATGTCAACATTTCCCTTCCCACAATCTTTAGGATTTAAAATTTCAGTTTTTCCCTTCCAGCTCATTTTCCTTCTGCTTCTCACTCCTTTCTCTCCCCTTGAGCCTTTTAATCAAAATTTCAAACAAATACTATTCATAGCTTACATATGCCAAGAGGTGCTTTTTACCATGTGCATTTTCACAACGCTGCTCTGAACAAAATGAAAAAATGACTGCAGCTCCTTTTTAAACAACTTCACTATGGGTCATTTAAAAAAGACTAATACTTTACAAAAACCCACACAATTCCATACTTTTTCAGTATTTCCTTTCCTTTTATTGTATTTTACCAAAACAGATCTATCACAATAGAAGCTTTACTTTTCTTTATAATCAGCCACCATCAAAGTTCATTAGTCGATCACTTCCATTCCCTAGCAATGAATTGTTATGCATCTTACACTGAGTATTGCATCACTGGATGCATTAGGCAGGAAGAACACAAAGATTGGAAGCGACAGTTTTTGTTTTCAAAGGTCTTGTTCACTTTACAACTTTTAAACAATTTTCTGGTCATCTTTTTTAAATGGTTAATGATTTTTTTTTTATAGATTGTAACAACCAAGTCAAAGAACCATGTGCAAACCCTGCATAAGAGGTAGCTTTGAACAATGCATGGGATCAAATTGTTTAAAAGTAGTGGGGAGAGATGTACTGAATAACTATGTAAACTGGTTTTCCAGTAATACAATAATTAACAGCATGGCATCAATAAATGAATGCAAAGTGGTTACTTCTAAACAAACAGTGAGATTTGGTATGTTCACTGTCGAGTGTACATGGTTAAAAACGACCACAAAGTTGTACTACAATAGTTGACCATTCAGACTGACAGACAGGAAACAGTGTGATGAATCATGGGATACTTGTCCCATAATTCCACGCATTCCAAAATATATCTGAATTGGTTTTCCAGAGGAACTATTTAAATTCTCTAACATGGCTTTAAAACAAGGCTTGAGATGAATGAGATAAAGCATTAATCTCCAGATGTGAAAGCTAGGAATTCATGCTTCTATATGATCTGAAAAAAACCTCATCTTTCCAGGCATAGAAAGCATTCATTTCTAGCTCTGGTGGTTTTGTAAGATATGTAAACTTAAATCATGTTCCGATTATTATCTTCTTTGAATTCAGAAATTATTTAGTGACCTCTAGCTGAAGAACCATTGGAGTTAGATACCAGTGCTTTATATCATCTGCCAGTGTAAATTCCCAGGTTTCTGAGTTAGAGATTAATACTTTATATTCAGATTAAGGATGTTGAAATTAAAAAAATAATTGCAATTAATTACACAGTTAAACAATAACAGAATACCATTTATTTAAATATTTTGGATGTTTTCTACATTTTCAAATATATTAATTTCAATTACAACACAGAATACAAAAGGTATAGTGCTCACTTTATATTTTTATTACAAATACAGTAGACTCTCGATTATCCGGGATGATTGGGAAAAGCTTAATCCCGGTTAATAAAATCCCGGATAATCAAGAGTCTACTGTGCCAGCGCACCCCCTCCCCCTTCCCCCCCAACCGCCCTGCATCCTGGGGGGAAGGGGGAGGGGGTGTGCCGGCAGCCCTGCACCCTGGGGAGGAGGGGGTGGTGCGCCAGATGCCCTGTGCGGGGGGTCCCACCGCCTGCCCCAGTCAGCTCCCGCTGCTAGCCTGGGTGTAGGAAGCCCAGGCTGACAGCAGGAGCTGAGACCCTGGCTGGCAGGAGCCAGC
>ML677341.1:44941412-45054702 GCA_007922305.1 Dermatemys mawii | reverse complement strand
CAGGCAGTGGGACCCCGGCTGGCAGGAGCCTACGGGGAGAGCCCAAAGCAGCCGTGGGCTGACCACTTAGCCTGCTACCGCTTTGGGCTTCCCCCCTAGGCTCCTGCCAGCCAGGATTTCCTATACCCAGGATGGCTGGGCTGAGACCCCAGCTGGCAAGGGGCCAGCGGGGGAAACCTCAAAGCAGTGGCAGGCTGAGCGCTCAGCCTGCTGCCACTTTGGGGCTTCCCATGCCGACCCCTATTTTAGATGTACCGGTTAATCCGCAGCCCGGTTAACCCGAGCCCGGATAATCGGGAGTCTACTGTATTTGTACTGTAAAAAAAATTGTATTTTTTAATTCAGCGCATACAAGTATTATAGTGCAATCTCTGTCATGAAAGTTGAACTTACAAATGTAGAATTATGTACAAAAAACCCCCACCTGCATTCAAAAATAAAACAATGTAAAACTTTAGAGCCTACAACTCCACTCAGTCCTATCTCTTGGTCAGCCAGTCATTTAGACAAACAAGGTGGGTTACAATTTGCAGGAGAAAATACTGCCTGCTTCTTCTTTACAATGTCACCTGAAAGTGAGAATAGGTGTTCTCCTGGCACTGTTGTAGCTGGCATTGCAATATACTTACATGCCAGAAGTGCTAAATATTCAGGTGTCCTTTCATGCTTTAACCACCGTTACAGAGGACGTGCGTCCATGCTGATGATGGTTTCTGCTCAATAACAATCCAAAGTAGTGCGGACCGATGCATGTTCATTTTCATCCTCTGAGTATGATGTCACCAGCAGAAGGTTGATTTTCTCTTTTGGTGTTCAGATTCTGTACTTTCCGCATCTTTTAAGATTTCAGAAAGCATGCTCCATACCTCATCCCTCTCAAATTTTGGAAAACACTTCAGATTCTTAAACCTTGGGTCAAATGCTGTAGCTATCTTTAGAAATCTCACATTGGTACCTTCTTTACATTTTGTCAGACCTGCAGCAAAAGTGTTCTTAAAATGAACAACGTGTGCTGAGTCACCATCCAAGACTAGCATAACATGAAATATATGGCTGAATGTGGGTTCATCAAAGCCGGAGACACACAATTCTCCCCCAAAGAGTTCAGTCACAAATTTAATTAATGCATGATTTTTTTAAACGAGCGTCATCACCACGGAAGCATGTCCTCTGGAATGGTGGCCAAAGCATGAAGGGGCATACGAATGTTTAGAATATCTGGCACTTAAATACCTTGCAATGCTGGCTACAAAAGTGCCGAGCAAACACCTGTTCTCACTTTCTAATGACATAAATAAGAAGTGGGCAGCATGAATTCCCATAAATGTAAACAAACTTGTTATGTCTTAGTGATTTACCTTTTTTTGTTTTTGAGTGCAGTTATGTAGCCAAAAAAACCCCTACATTTGTAAGTTGCACTTTCACAATAAAGAGATTTCCCTACAGTACTTATGAGGTGAATTAAACAATACTATTTCTTTTATCATTTTTACAGTGCAAATATTTGTAATACAAATAATAATAAAAAGTAAGTAGTATACACTTTGTATTCTGTATTGTAATTGAAATCAATATATTTGAAAATGTAGAAAAACATCCAAAAATATTTAATAAGTTTCAATTGGTCTTCTACTGTTTAACAGTATGATTAAAACCGAGATTTTTGTTGAGTTAATCGTGTGAATTAACTGCGATTAATCGACAACTCTAATTAAGATACATTACTAATAGCTGCTAAAAATCACTGTAAGAACCTACACTTATGGATAGGTAATAAACAACACATACACAAAAATGTGGGGGGATTAACAAAGTACATGGCTTCATCCATAATATTAAAAGCTTAATTTACATCTTGTCTAATTAAAACTAGTCTAGAATTACTTCACCTTGTAACCAAGCAGCAGTATAACAACAGGAAAGTTATGGGATAGGGTGGAAAGATGAGCCATCTAAGGATGTCCACCTGATGCAGTAGTACACAATATGAAAATGTTGAAGAACCAAAGGAGCAAACTATCTATAGTTTTATATAGCACCTATCCTCGTGATATCACAGCTCTGACAATAGGGTTTAGGTTTAAAACAACTGAATTCTGTATAATTACCACCTCACAAAAAGAGAGCCTTGACTTAGCTATTCTTCAGTCTTTTTTGACTGGAAATGAAGAACGGACTATTCTATTACTATCCAAACATTAAAATTAAAACAAAAAAAGCCACAAACTTTTAACTGTTAATTATCTTTCTGCAACTCAGGACAGTAATGTGCATTGCTCCTATTTTCCTGACACACTGACAGCAGAGCCACTCATTGCTTTGAAGTTTAACACGAACTTGAGACTAACTTCTGTCAATGTTGAACTTTGTATTTGTTTTGCATCAATTTAGAATCAGGCTTCTATCAGCCAAAGTTCTAAAGGCAATAATTATATAGCAATGTGGACCCTGCCAAAGTTTCTTAGAGAAAAAAGAGAAAGATCCTTAGTTCTCTTCTCTGATGCAGCAGTATCCTGTCTGAATCAGGCTGCCAGACTCCACCTCTACTCCTCACAAACACATTCCTTTTAAAGGCCCATCTACACCAGCAAACTGAGACAGTGCTGAAAATTGCTGAGCCACTAGTACAGGTAGGACTTTGTCAACAGGGCTGAAAATGACTTAGCCTAGATGGACAAATACATGCTATGAGAAACTCACCCTCCTACTTTAGAAATTCCTGGAGTCTTGTAGACAGCTTCCTTCCTCCTTCTAGCTGAAAGAACATTAATTCCCTTCCTTGACAACTACTGTGATCTACACAGCCAATTTTTTTTAAAGATTTACTCCTCCAATATTTATATCAGACTAGGCATTAGTGCTGTATTTTCATCTCTCCCAAGAAGTTCACATTTCTGATAATCTATATTTTGTTTCTCCTGTTATTTATAGTTTAAACAGCCCCTAAACACATTGATCAGGTTTCCTGGCTGTAAAGGAACTCTGGTATTTGGCCACTAGAAGATACAGACGAGTCATCCATGGAGCCTGCTGGTATCGCTGTCATAATTTGCCTAGAAAAGAAGTTATGTACGATTGATATCACTTTTGTGAGAATTACGGGGTTAACCGTGAACGTAAGTGACAACTGGTAAATTAGTTTTTAGCTTCTGAGATATCTACAGAATCTCCACAAGAAGCCTGATGCTTACAACAGCAGAGGCTAGAATGGAATAAAAAATTTTAAAGAATTTGTTTAATACTTCTCTTTCTAATATAAAACAGCTCACTGATCTGCCCAGATGCCAGGAAGCAGAGATTCTGCTGGTTTCCAGTAGTGTTGCAAACTCCGAGAACTTTTATTTTTTTAAGTTCCACTTTTCTTTTTTGCACTGAAAGATACGGTACAAATGACAGAACAAAGATGATGGCAGAGAAGAACATTGCCAAAGGCATCCAAATTTAGGGCAGACAGGATATATGTGCACCTTTTGATGACGCATTAGCATATCCACTGTCAAGATAAAAACAAGAGAAAGAAGAACATGAAGATCCCAAATCCCAGAAGTAATCTATCCCAAAGGGGTAATAAATACAGAAAGAGCCCTCAAAGTAGTTCTTGTAGCCAATTTCCACAAGATGATAGAGCAAATGCTGCTACTTGTGGAACAAATGTACATCAGAAGGGGAGAGACATAAGATTAATGATGAAGGAAAGAAAGAGAAGTTGAAGGAAACATAGTAATGACAGGAAGGATAAGAGAAGACAGCAGATGTTTACTGCCACGATGGGGACTTCCGAGAGTTCAACAGTAAGCAGATCTTTGACTTGAACATGGATATCTACGATAGCTTAAATTTCCCCATGAATTTTTTAGGTTGCTTGTTAGATGGGGAGAGAGTTTCTTTTTGGTGGCATATTTTCCAAGAAAGTACTGTATTTCTGCTGTGTTTGGGTCAGTACCATCTGCCTGTCAACATAAAAAGTTGTCTGCTGTGCTGTTGTAGCCATATGGGTCAAAGGATATTAGAAAGACAAAGTAGGTAAGAATATCTTTTACTGAACCAACTTCCGTTTTCAAGCTTATACTGGGTCTTCTTCAAAGCTTGTCTCTCTCAGCAACAAAAGTTAGTATAATAAAAAATATTACCTCACCCACCTTGTCTCTCTACCAAAAAAAGTTCACTTTTGTTTTTTTTGATTTTTAAATTCCTGTCTCCCGTTTTGTACAGCAGCTGTAATATAGGTATAAACTTCATAATTAGATTGTACATAGGCTGATAAGGATTTGAAAGTAAACATGTAAGTGCTGGAGAAAGAAGGCAAATTTAGTTTTCTTATTTGTAATACTGGTTTCCTTCTAGAAGAGATCCACTGCTTTAGACAGATATCATAATGTCCAAGTATTTTTGCCCATGTCAGTGGAATGCAGGTGCAAACCTCAACTTCCATATTTTTTTAACCTAAAAGTTCCTCCTGTTGGCATGGTTTCTGACCCAAATACATCTTCCCCAAGCAACACTGCAAAAGCTTAGGAGACAAAAAACTAGAACAATTAGCCTTTACAATAGGGTTACAATACAGTTTAAATGGAAAAAATAAACTGTTGTTTTGATACAATCAATGTGCTATTTTGGTCCTATTTTGCATTTCCTGTTATCCTGAATTGAAGGAAGACAAAAGAATCCCATGCTAGATTAGCCTACAAGGAATATGACAAACATAAGGTGGGCCTGTTCAGAGTACTGGATTCATAATAAGGCAAAACAAAATTACAGGAGGCATGCAAACCTTTAAACAGTCATTAACGAGGATTCTGTTTTAGGCATATTGTTGTAAGATTTTATATGGAGATCTCTATTACACCCTCAATTTGTGAGATTATTTCTGGGCCACACTAGCTGTATCCATTTAATAAAAGCATAGAATGATGAGTCCTACTCCTCTTACTCTTCCTTCCCGAAACCAACACTTTTAGGGCATGGTTACACTTGCAGACGTAGAGTGCTTAAACCAGCCTTCAGAGAGCACATTTGGGAAAGAGCTGCGGTGTGTTCACACTGTCAGCTGTAAGTGCACTGGCGTGGCCACATTTGCTGCACTTGCAGCGGCATTAGGAATGGTGCATTATGGGCAGGAGCATTCCAGCCACGGAGTCCGGGTGCTCTACGTACCTTACCAGTGTGGACGCATCGTGAGTTAGGGCGCCCGGGGCGACTTTAATACGCTTTAACTCGCAAGTGGAGCCGTGCGCTTAGTAAAGTAATGACAGAGATCATCAGCCTTATCTGATTTCTTTGTCTGGCACTGGCAGTTAGTGAATTTCCAAAATTCGCATTCAGGTTGTCGGGCCAGAGCACCTCTTTGCTTCATTCCAGGCACTTATGTAGCATTCTTCATTCTGTTTAAGAGGTTATGAATCATAAGCAGCAAGGACAGTGGAAATGTAATTCAGGTAATTGCTGTTCACATGACATCTCTACCTCCCCTTCAGTCATCTAAAATACCACTCTGTTGCTGCTCCAGTGACAGCTGAAGTGCTGCTTATCATCCTGGTTTTGGATTCATCAAGCAAGGCAGCAAAAGGCAAGCAGGATTCTGAGATCTGGATAAAAATCCTATAATCTTGGGTTCCCAAAAGGGTTAACCCATTCTGAAAAAACACCCACATACTTTATGTCAGCACCAAGGACTGAGACAGAACAGAAGAGCCACCTAGATTTCCCTAAACTGCACTGATATAAAAATATCAGTGTAGCCTGGCAGGTGTGTATGCATTAAACAGAAATCACACACAATTAAATCTGGGAAAAGCTGTACGCATGCACAGAAACTGTTTTTGCTTTAATTGGGTGAGAGAATACCTGGTTGCTCCTCAGAGAAGGGACTGTGCTAATTTTTAGTCATGCCTACACTAAAGAATTATATTATGTGGCTGATCCAATGCAAGTTGCAACAGTGCAAGACATCACTAGTCACCTGTTTCAGGTAAACTATTGCCCTGCATCTGTACATAATACTTCCTGCAAATGTTGCAGCAGCATTGGATTAAGGGAACCTATCCCATAGTTTCCAGTATCACTTCTGCAGCAAATGCATAACTGGTAGTACTATAATGAATGCGTCTACCGGATAAGAAAGTTTGCAATAAACATATTTTATATTAGAATACATTTAACTAAAAACAGTTTATACATTACACAACAGTTATACTGCATAAAAAATCTGTTTTAAAATATTTAGGTTGCTAACAAATGATGACAAATGCAACCTTAATTTTGCTGCCTTGTGAAGATATATTATCGTATCATCTTTAATTACACAATCAGATACTATTTTTTCCACAAGAGCTCTGCCTCATTTAGTGCACAGGATGGGACGGTGCTTAGGTTGTTTAACCTGTATAATACGTAAATGTACAAGCATTTATATTTTTCAAATAAGAAGTATAAAGATTCTTTACAAAATATATTAAAAAAACCTGAATTGTATAAATTATCATTCCTACAGTTCAATAATTCAAAACACTGCCAGTGATTAAAATAGATTTTAAAGCTTGGGGAGTTATTTCCATTAAAAATTACTTATTTATTTTGCCAAATACAAGCATCTACAAGCTGCTGCCAACAGCCTACAAATACAAAAACACATATTAGGGACACTAAAAACGCTTCAAAGATTCTTTTTGCTCAGGAGATTTTTAAAAATTATTCAAATATTAGTGTACTCAATTTCTTGTGTGCTTTGACTATCACAAATATAATTACCAAGTGCTAAGAATGTATTTATGTAGTCATGCATCTATGTGTATGATGATCTGTTAGCCCAAGTGTATTTCTAGAATTTAAATGGAAGTTGTATATAGCTGTCAATAATTTACAAACTTTTAGTCTTTTCCCTTATATTGTACATTACAAAAACAAATCCTGATCAGAACAGTTACTTACATATCAAATACTAAATGAAGTATAAAAAAAACATTTTAATATGTTTCAAAGTAGATAAATCTGAAATTGGTATTAACTATAATTTAGTAATTATTCCTCACTTGTCTCTTTTGAATATTATAAACATTCAAATTATAGTACTAGAAGCTTTTAAAAGCAAAGGAAAAATCCATATGACTAAAGTGCAAGCTTTCCTGTTATGTTCTGTTGGTGACATAAGTCTGGAGGGTTACCCTCACTAGAGGAGTTAGTTTCTATGGTAGCTCAGTCTTAGGCTTCTCCTAAATTTAAACTGAAAATTATTCTAAGTAATATCAAATTATGGAGGTGATTATTTGTTGTCTTTAGTTTATGACTATTTTTTAACATGTAAACAAACGCAGATAAGGCTCCCAATAGGGAAAACAAAAACAGAACTTTGCTTGCACATTTTCAAGGGCCTCATTAAAAATGATCAGAAAAAACTATGCCAAATATAAATAGCATGGTTTTGTGAAAAATTTGAATAATTTAGCTTTTCTTCTTACATGCTATCATAAGAAAATTACTTAATAAGCATATTTACAGATAAAAGATGAACTGACAAGCTTTTCACGAGCCAAGAACAGCTCACATTACTTTGTTTCTTCTGGCATGGTTCTCAACATCACAAATACCTAAAGCAGTGCAGGAAGCCATATTCATACATGCTTTAGGGGGTCAGAAATAGGTTCTTCACACAGGCCCTCCTTCAGCAAGATATTTTAAACATGAGCACAGTGCTACGGAAGTCAAAATACTTTAGCAGTCCCACTAAAGTTACATGATTAAAATTAGACACATGCTTGAAGTACTTTGGTGAACTGGGTTCTGCCTTAACTCTGAGACATGCTGTTTTTCTATTTCAATGTTTTTATGATTATATATTTGGGCTGTACTGCAAAAACAAAAAGGAAAATGGCCATATTCACTTCAAACTTTTGCAGTAGCGAAAGTTATAGTTAAAATTATATTGCCTCTTCTATTATAATCCCAGATTTACATAACCATAAAATCCTCTCTCTGAAATTCACCCTCTGAAATTAAAATTTCCATGCTTTGCTTCAACTCAAAGTTTAATTTTGTAGTAGAGTCTGAATAGAAGTCAGTCAGTCATTTTTCAATTAGCTGCTGATGTAGAGAAAACAAACAAAACTGCCCCATGCACCACTTTTCCCACTGCAAAAAGATCTGCAGCATACAAAGTGTTTAAACCGTATGCTGTGTCTGTGAAAGAAGCAAAGCAATCCCTGTCTATACAATACCATAAGTCTCACAGAGGATCTGTTCAGGTATGGACAATCTGGAGACTCCATTCAGCCTCCAGTCAGATAGTGTTGAGAGTTTCTCACCATGCAGTGTTTTCATTTTACTTTGTGGATAAAAACCTCTCCAGTTTGGACTGAACTGTCTCTCTGTCAATGGAAATAGAGAAATGGTCTGAAAGGACAAGGGTACGCTCCTCTTCATCTGAGTTTTTTTAACCAGTCTCACTCAGAGAGGCTTTATACAAGCCCTTTAAAGAGATATATACACATCATTACTATATGTATAAATTTCATGATATAAAAGTGGAATATGTTGAGTCTGGGCCAGGTGCTCAGCTGGTATAAATCAGCGTAAATTCATCCTTTAATGGTATATGTCAATATATGCCACCCAACGATCTGACTCCTTGTGCTGTGTTGTGACTTATAGTTGTTTTTGAAAACTCGGAAAGGACACAAGTCACAACCATAAAAGCCATAGAATATCTTAAAATAAATTACGATAAGCTGTCATTCCATCACTTTAATGCTTAGAAATTTAGTTACAATGTTCTTATGTCATCTGTATAAGGACTATACTGAATTCACCAAATCAATCAATTATAATAATCATTTGCATATATGAATCTCTTACATTTATGAAGGAGAAATATGGAAAAGATTAGGGGTTTTTTTGCCTTAAACGAGCTCTATAGCTCTCTGATCATAAAAGCACATTATTTCATAGGAGACACAGTTAAGTGCTTTACTGCTTAAACTTTTAAACACAAAAGCATTTACCTGGCTGAACTATGAGGAAGTGCTGCTCGCACATAACATTAAGGACTTGAATAAGATCAGAACCTACTCCTGGTGCCCAGTACCCTGGCAAGCTCCTAGGTGCCTTAGAATCTTTGGGCTGCCTAGCTATTTCTTTAGTTCTTGCTATCTTGCAGGCTAACAGGAAAGGAAGAATTTAGGAATGCTGTTGTGTTGTGAAAGCTGGTAGAGAGATCAGGCAGTAAGTCCAGGGACCCTGTGGAATTCAGCTCTAGACAGCAATAGGAACTAGGGGTAGCAATTGCGTTCTTAGAAGTTGTTAGGTGCTAAGAGACTTGTTTAAATCTCTGCAAGGAATCTCTGCAGACAATAAGTCAATAAAAACAAACTCCAAATAACTATTACTTCAAAACCAATTTTCCAATAAACTACTATGTACAAGTATGTTTAAGAAATCTACATATGTGAATTTGTGGGTTTATAAACTTCGATACATGAGGGAAAACAGGATGAAAAATGATGACATTTTCAAAATCTTAAAAACTCAGAAGTAACCAAGACAGATATTACCTTTGAAATTCAAGCAAAAATTATCCTAATATTCCATAGTGATCACAAGTTTCAGAGGTATAACTTTTAATAAGTTATGGGTGAGAATTAAAGAAGTTATTCACTTATTGCAGTAATGATGGTTCTTCAAGATGTGTGCCCCTATGGATGCACCACCACAGGTCTCGGTGTGTCCCTGCAGTGCTGATAGCAGAACTTCAGTAGTAGTGTCCACAGGGCCCGCACATGCACTGTCTCTTCTTGGGCTGCACCACGAGGCTAGCAAGCACACGGGGGGCTAACCATCTTCAGTTCCTTATCTGAAGTAGAGGGGAGGAGGGCAGGTAGTGGAGCACCCATAGGGACACACATCTCAAAGAACCATGGTTATTGCACAAGGTGAGTAACTTATTTTTCTTCTTTGAATAGTGTCCCTATGGTTTCTCCACTGTAGGTGACTCCTGAGCATATCCCCTTTGGAGGGCTGGGACTTTGATGCCATCTTTGACAAACCTGTCACCGGAGGCAGAGTCCCTGGTGATTGCATAATGTTCTGTGAAGCTGTGGACTGATGCCCATGTTGCCACTCTGCAGATCTCGGTGAATCCATGAGGAATGCAACAGATAAGGAGATCAATCTCATGGAATGTGTACGGATCGAGTCTGAATTTGGTAGCACTGTCTGATGCAATTCAAGACCCATTTGGATAGTCTTTTAACTGATGTTGCTGAGTCCTTATATCTTTCCCCGATGGAAAGAAACAGTCTAAGGGACTTCCTGAAGGCTTCTGTCCTATTGAGGTAGAATACAAGAGGGCTCTCCTACCATCTAGAGTATGCAGAATGGCCTCCCTATTGTCTCGGTGAGGCTTGAGGTAGAAGGCAGGAAGGTGATTAGACTGATTCATGTGAAATGAGGAGGTCACTTTGGAGATGAACCTTGGATGCAGCCCAAGTGTAACCTTGTCAGGGAAGAATACTGTGTTGGGAGGACGTGTCATCAGAACTATTATTCCCCTTATTCTTCTAGCTGAGGTAATTGCAACCAGAAAGACCATTTTCATCAATAGGTATGTTAGCGAACAGGTGGACATAGGTTTGAAGGGATGTCTACTCAGCCCTTTCAACACTAAGTTTAGATCCCACAAGGGGGTAGGAAGTTGAGGTTGAGCAAAGAGATTTGTTATTCTGTTAAGCAACCTTTTAGTGGGCGGGTATGAAAGAACTGAGTACTCCTCTAGTGATTGGTGAAATGCTGTAATAGCTGCTGGGTGGACCCCAACAGATCTCAGGAATTACCCTGATTTTTTAAGGCATATTCCAGAATGTGTGGAAGAATTGTTGACACTGGAGAGATTGGCTGGAATAGAGATCAGTGGGCACATCATAAACAGCATCAGGTAAGGGTACCAGGTCTTTCTCAGTCATATGGCAGCAATCTAAATTACATAAGCTCTGTCCCTCTTTATCTTTAGCAGCACCTTCAGCAGAAGAGAAAATGCAGGGAAGGCGTAAAGTAGATCCTTGTCCCACAGGAGAAGGAGAGCATCACCCAGAATGTGCTGTCCAATCACCATCCTGGAACAGTAATGTGGACACTTCTTGTTCTGATAAGTGGCAAACAGGTCTGTGGATGGTATTCCCCATCATACGTATAAGTCATGAAGTGCCGACAGGGGTTTGTCCAGACTGTTCCTGTTTGGTCTATAAACTGAGCTGAACCACAGCTGTAGGCATCGCATGTCAAGTCTGAAGTACGGAATCATCGCTGTGCTGGCTGCCATATGCCGCAGGGGGCAGATTCTGGCTTGCACTTGAGGGCTGCATTCAGTTGTGTCTATAAGTGATACCAGGGCTAGAAACTTGTCCTGGAGTAGGAAGGCTTTGGCTTTCAGTGCATGCAGGCTGGCCCCTATGAATTCAAGGCATTGCACTGGTGTGAACTGATCTGCAGTTCCAGATCCATGAACAAGCGTATCATGTCTTCAGTTGCTCAATGAGCCTCCTGAAGAGACCAGGCTCTGAGGAGACAACCATCCAGGGTAAGAGTCAATCATTATCTCTTGAGATCCTAGATGGGTGGCCACCACTGACTGAACTTTGGAAAATATTCTCAGGGCTGATGAAAGTCCAAAGGGGAGGACTCTATTAGTAGTGGCTGTGCCCCAGAATGAACCTTAGGAACGTTTGTGAGCCAGTAGTACGGAGATGTGAAAGTAGGCATCTTGTAGGTCGAGAGTCGAAAACCAGTCTCCCTGTTCCAGGCTGTTGATAGGGTAACCATCTTGAACTTCTGAGCACTGACAAACTTGTTGAGAGCTCCATTCCTTTCAGGTATTAGGAAGGAATGAGAGTAAAACCCTTTTCTATGTAGATGTTGAAGTACTGGTTCTACAATCTATCTTCAGCTATAGTAGACTCTTGTGAGAAGGGCCCTGAAGAGGGATGGGAAAGAGTGTTGTTGACAGGGTAGGGAGGTGAAGTGGATGGAATATCCAGATCTAGGACTCATCTGACCAATTCTGTGTACTCCCAGGCACTGCAGAACACTGCCAAACAATGGTCAAATAGGTATGTAGTCACAGGTAGTAGTGGGGAGTGGTCTCATGGAGTCTCAACATGCCCATCCAAAATGATGCCTAGGGGCAGGTGATTGGATTGAGGACTGAGAACCAGAAAGTTTTTGTTCTGAGAACCTTCCCTTTTTCTTCTGGAGTTTATAGTCCCATTGTGATGGGAATTGGATGAAGATGGCCTCTGTTGGTACTGAAGACTAAAGGGTCCTGAGAGTGATCCTGGAATTCAAGGACGGGAGAGACGCATCAGTCTTCTCAGCTGAGAGCTTTTTCCCAACATAGATGAAGAGTCTGCACCTCCTATGGGAAACCTGACAGATAAAAGCCATGATACCCATCTCATCACCACAGCTGTGGAGCTAGTCCTGGCAGCCGTGTCAAGGGCCGACTGCAAAGCTACTTTTCCACCAGTTGCCCTTCCTGGATGATGGCCTTGAAGGAATCCTGGGAGCTCTCTGGCAATTTATCAATAGTCTTGTAGTTTATTGTAATTTGTGTAGTAATATTTTGCCGTGAGCACCTGGTAATTGGCAATTTGAAACTAAGGTGGCTGAGGAATATGCCTTTCTACCAAAGAAATCAAGATGTTTTCAATCTGTGTTGTAGGGCATCATCCTAGAGTAGTGTTGTCATCTATGAGAGTTCACAGCATCCACCATAATGGAATTGGCTGGTGGGTGGTCCTTTGTGAGGATATAATATCTTTTGTCTGCCCACTTGCAAATTGGGGCCATTGAAGCCGGGGTTTGCCACACTGTTTTGGCTGGGTCTAATATGGCCTCATTAATTAGGAGGGCGATTTTGGAGGTAGATGACGCATGAAGGATATTGATAAGCTGTTAGTGCGTATCTTTAACCTCCTCCAGTGGTATGTGGAGGGTGTCTGCCACTCTCTTCACCAGCTCTTGGAACAAGTGGAAGTCATCCGCCATGGCAGGTGGCGACGGCAAGACCATTTCTTCTAGCAAAGAAGAGCATATGGCTTTGGGTGTGACCTCCTCTGTGTCCACCTCTTGCTCCTCCACTTCTTGGGGTTCTGAGACCCAAGATGTTGTAGTTGAGGAGACATGCCTGGGAAGCTTTCAGATGATGTTTAATGCCCTTGAGAGTGGTGGTGCACCACTCTGGAGTCCCAGTATGGCTACTGCAGTGACATAATACCTCATGGAGGTGCCCATGCATTACCATACCAAGACGGTGGCTGTACCATCTGGTGGTACATTCCCTTTTTCAACTTATGAGAGGAGTCCCCAGACCATTTCTTCAACTCACTATCCTTCACAGTCGAAGGTTGAGGAGAAGACTCTCACCTACCAGAGGACGGGGGTGGGAGACATGCTGCCATAAAGATGATTTTCTGGCAGAGCTCTCTGTCCTTGGGGGATCTCAGCTGGAGTTGCTCACAGTGGGAACACTGGATGTGGCCCTTGCCACTAAAAGTGCTTGCCCACGACCAGGATCACCTCATTGGAAGAGTGACACTTCTTGAAGCCCAAAGAGGTGAGCATACCCTCTTCCAACGGGGAGTTCCCCCCAGCTGTAGGTGAACACAGAACAAAGTCTTCTTTTCTTCTTCTTTTCCTTCCTTTCTTTCTTTCTTTTTAAAGAAAGACACAGCCAAATAAAAATCAAAGAAGGCTAAAGGGCTTCTAAAAGCTAAAGATTAACAATTGGAAAAATAGAGCTAACAATCAACTAACGGACAGCTAAAGGCTCCATCTTTAGCCAGGGGTGGTTCAGAAGGAGCTGAGGATGATTAGCCCGTGCATGCTGACTACCCCATCATGCAGCACAAGAAGGGACAGTGCATGTGCAGGCCCAAAAGACACAGTTACTAATGTTCTCTGATCAGTAATGCAGGGACACAGATACACTTCTAGTGGAGCACCCATACGGATAATACTCAGAAAAGAATTAAGGTTTATTATGGTCTTCTGCTCACATCCTTAACCATAACTAAGAAGACACAACTTGGTAATGGTGCCATGATAAATAGTCTTAAAAAAGCAATAAACAAAACAAAACAGGTGTACTTATATACCATAGAACTTGAAAGATTTCACCAGATGAACATTTTAGCAGATGGATGAAATATTCAGGGGGGAAGGAGTGGAATTAATAAGAACTATCTGGTTTAATGGGGTTCCTGCTGGGATTCTTCAACACAATAGGAACGTAAAAGTTTTAAAGTTCCAAATGCAGCAGGAAAGGTGTTTTGATGGTAGATCCTAACACTATCAAAGACAGCACAGTAATTATCTCGCAAGAAGGACTGCAACAGTACGTCTGAGCTGCATAAAATGCAACTTTATAAACATTTTATGTCTTTCACACACCCACAGAAGTGCAAAGACAAGAACTAAAATATTAAAATATTTTTAGATCTATCATTCTATTACACTAATAAATATCTGCCTTCAACATAGCCCTTCATCTCAGGATTTCAAAACATTCCTTAAAGGTAACTAAGTATCATTTTATAGATCGAGGTGGCCAACCTGTGGCTCCAGAGCTGCATGTGGTTCTTCAGAGGTTAATATGCGGCTCCTTGCATAGGCTGGCTCCAAGGCTGGAGCTACAGATGCTAACTTTCCAATGCGCTGTGGGATGCTGACTGCTCAACCCACTGCTCTGCCCCAGATCCTCCCACCAATGCATCCCTTCTCCTAAGGCCTCTGCCCCTTCCCTAAGCCAGGAGTGGGCAAACTTTTTGGCCTGAGGGCCACATTGGGGTGCAAAATTGTGCGGAGGGCTGGGGAGGGCTGGGTAGGGCTGGGTAGAGCCGCCCCAAAGAGCCTGGCCCCGCCCCTATCTGACCCCCACCCATTTCCTGACCCCTGAATGCCTCCCTCATAACACCCAACCCACCCCCCTTGTCCCCAATAGCCCCCTCCGGAGACCCCCCCCATTCTGCCCCCCAGGGCTCCACCCCGTATTTAAGCCCCCCCTGTTCTTTGTTCCCTTACTCCCCCTCCCTAGACCCCCCCACCCTAACCACCCCCCCAGGGACTCCACTTTAAGCCCCCCTGCTCTTTGTTTCCTGACTGCCCTCTCCCAACACCCACCCACCCTAACCACTGCCCCCGGGACCCCATCCTATCTAAGCCCCCCTGCTCTTTCTTCCCTGACTGCCCTCCCACAGGACCCCACCATCTGAGCCACCCAACCCCCCCAGTTCTTGCTTAACATGCTCAGCCGGGTGGGTCCCAGTGCTCAGCTGTCCCCTGGGCGGAAACGGGTCCCGCGGCTCCCCGCTGCTCAGCCCTGCACCGGGGGTGGGGAGCGCGGGGCCCCCAGCTCCCCACTGCTTGGCCCTGCACTCTGGGTGGGGAGCACCGGGCCTCGTGGCTCCCTGCTGCTCAGCCCCCGGGGCAGGAAGCGCTGGGCCCCGCGGCTCCCTGCTGCTTGGCCCGGCCCCCCGGCACAGGGAGCATAAGAACATAAGAAAGGCCGTACTGGGTCAGACCAAAGGTCCATCTAGCCCAGTATCCTGTCTACTAACAGTGGCCAATGCCAGGTGCCTCAGAGTGAGTGAACCTAACAGGTAAAGATCAAGTGATCTCTCTCCTGCCATCCATCACCCCCCTCTGACAAAAAGAGGTTAGGGACACCATTCCTTACCCAGCCTGGCTAATAGCCATTAATGGACTTAGCCTCCATGAATTTATCCAGTTCTCTTTTAAACCCTGTTATAGTCCTAGTCTTCACAGCCTCCTCAGGCAAGGAGTTCCACAGGTTGAGCGGGGCGGGGAGCGCGGGCGGGGCCTTGTGGCTCTCAGCTCAGCCCAGGAGCACGGTCCCGCAGCTTGCCATACTCACCCGGCCCCTGGGCCGGGTGGGCGGGGCCACTAGCCCTGCTCCCCGGCCCTTCACAGGCTGGATAAAAATGGCCGGTGGGCCACATGTGGCCCGCAGGCCATAGTTTGCCGACGTCTGCCCTAAGAATATATTGCCCTCGCTCCTCTCCCCTCCCTACCAGAGCCTCCTGAGCACTGCAAAACACCTGATTGCAGCAGGCATGGGGAGGAAGGGAGGGGTGTTGATTGGCAGGGCTGCCGGTGGGCAGGAGACGCTCAGGGTTGGAGGAGCTCGGGGTAGTGGATGGGGGCGCTGCTGACACATTACTGTGGCTCTTTGGCAATGTTCATTGGTAAATTCTGGCTTCTTCTCAGGCTCAGGTTGGCCACCCCTGTTATAGATGGTGATAATGAGGCAGGGAGTAAAAGTCACTTGTGCAAGGACACACAGTCAGTTGCAGTATTGAGAGCAGTACCCTAGTCTTCTGACATGGTTCTGAACTCTAACAGCTTGAACACACTACCTAAGGGAAGAATAAGTCCTTAGTTTCAGCATTGCTTTTACTAATCTTCAGACTGATATGATGTGCAATTTTCTTTTGCACTTCCATTTTTGTACTCAATAGTTATGTAAGCATGAAGCATGAATAAACTTTATATCAGCAATTCCAGATTTTTCCACCACTCTATTACATCAATTAGAAATACGACATAGCTCCCAGCAGATGCTAAATCTTGGAATTATTTTATCAACTTTATAAATATTTACTCTATCAGCTGACATATTTAAGATATAAAAAAGTTTAAACTAGCTATTTTCTTCACATAAAAAGTGAAATTAAAATGATCCTAATCCTGAAATGATATATGCACATGCTTAACTTTAGACATTGAGAGTAGTTCCATTGAAGTTCAGTTAAGCTTATGGGTAAATCTTTAGAGGATCAGGACCTAAGTGTTACCCAATTTCAAACACTTAAATGAAGCAAATAAACATTGTGTAACAATGAAATTTACATCTGAATTCTGCATATGCAGTTTCTGATTTAAAGAAAAGAAGAAATCAGATAGGGCAAGAGGGTAGATATACTTTCTGGGAAGTTTTAGAATTATCATTGCAACACTGCTTATGAAAGCCTGAGCAGCATTTTTGCTTTGGTTAGCAACAATGTAATATCATTAGAAACCTGACGGAAAAAAAACGAAGTGGCTTGGTGTACACCCTGAGTACTGGAATGGTCAAGAGCTCAGACTTCCTATTGGGAAGAATCTGTCTTGAGTATTAAATATAATCACTGCAAATTTCTTTCAAAAGTAAAAGAAGAAGAAATATGAGATCAAAAAATACTTTTGCCCCACAAATCACCAATTTAGAATGTTTCTGTGAAATATCAGGTAAAAATACTTGAAGTGTAAACTCACAATATGATTTATTAAAAACTGAAGTGGAAAATATTATGGTGGTCTATAGTGCACTGATAATAGAGAATGTATTTTTTATAGAAAGGCTGAGAAAATGGAAAACAATATTAAAAGTAAGAGTATTCAGATATTAGGCATTAGAAAAAGGCTCAACGATATTGAATCCCTGGATGTGGTCTGGGATTTAGTGGAGATAAAATCTGATCCTCCACTGCGGATTAACGAGGCCTTTCAAATCTGGGTAAGCCCAGTAAGACTTACTGCACTTCCATAATTTTGAATGGAAATAATTCATGGGAATAGCAATACTGTACAGTTATTATATCATATGTCTCAAAGTAAGGGAGAGGGACCAGGAATTTAGAGTGAAAAAGAAAGTTTGTTATATGAACTAGCAAATGTATATGATCCTAGATGTCTCTCAAGCAACAACTCAAAGCACAAGTTTTCTCCTTTCTTCTGTGGCTCTCTACCCTGCCCAGCAGTGTAGTTATGTAATTCTGGATGGAACTAAATTCTGCATAATTATTTTATTATGATAAATTCAGAAAACTCTTGGACACAAAGTTGGCATATTGGGCCCATGAAGAAGAGATTGCAGCCCTCTCTAAACAACTTAGCTTAATATTTTCAGATTTTTATTAATTGTGCACTTTTAGTATGTTAGAAAATGCTGAATGATATAGTGCTTATTTACTAGATAATTAACTTTTTGCTCAGGATGTGTGTCAAGGTGCATTTGGATGGTAACCAGGATTTAGTTAAACACACAAAACAGTGTATTTACTTTTTATTTAAAATGTTTTAAGATATTATAGTTTAGGCCTTCACATATTTTGTATTAAATTCAGAATTAATTTTAAACAGGGTATATTTTAAAAAATTAATAATAAAAAAACAAAAAATCAGAGTTAAATAAAAAAATGATTTTTTAAATTTTTTTAAAAAAATCATTCATTTTTAGCCACTCTGAAAGCTAGTGAAAGCCCTACCGAAAGCTTATCAAACACAAAGCAAATATCTTAAAGCCAGTATAATCTAGTTTCAGTTAGGCCAGAGTGAAATAGCTTTATCAATACTGATGGTTAAACTGATGTTGATGGATGGAGGGCATGAATCCGTTCTCATACTCCTGGACCTCCAGCATATCCAGTTTTGCCAAATTTGAGATACTGCTGTCCTGCCCAAGAGAGGTAGCAATGATCCAGGGGAATGCTCTAAAATATTTTAAATCCTTCCTGGAGAGCTTACCAGAGCAGTGATGGGAAACAGCACCTTTGCCACTAAACTCCCTCACTTGTGCAGTCCCTTAAGGATCAATCCTCTCTTTTGTTCCTTTCAACATGTGCATGCAACATCTAGGTGAACTGTTAAGACAACATGGACTCGAGTGTCAGCAATATGAAGATAATACAGGTCTACTTCTCCTTTACCATATTACTGTCTCTATCACCAAGATGACCCCATGCTTGGATGAGATCAGCTCATAGGTCAAGAGAAGCTCATTGAAGCTAACTGAAGCAAAACAGAGGTTATGTTGGACAGCAGAGGGAAGTAGTATGAGGATCCACTGTCTGGTCTCCTTTGCTTGAAGGTCTGCACCCTTAGTAGGATAATTCAGCTCATATTTTAGGAGTGGTCCTGGATTCCTTGTGGATGCTAAGCTCTCACTCATAGTAGCATCTGCAAGTAACACTTGATATCATCTCTAGTTGGCAAGACAACGTTCTCCCTTTCTGACAGATAATGGCCTGGACTCACATAACTTGTCAAGAAACCACCAGCCCTTATGAAACTCCAACTAGTAGTGAACCCAGAAATACATCTACTCAGTAACATGAACTATTATGATCACATCAACCCTATCCTCTGCTCCCTACAGTGGCTTTCCATGAAACAGTGGCTCTGAAACTGTGGGTTGTGACCCCAAAGTGGGTTGCGACCACAATTTAATGGGGTTGCCAGGGATGTCATTAAACTAGCTGGGGTCTGGGGCTGAAGTCGAAGTCCAAGCCTCACCGCCCAGGGCTGAAGCCCTCAAGCTTCAGCACCACCCCCACAGGGCGGAAGGCTCAGGTTTCAGTCCCTCTTCATGGGGTCTTGTAGTAATTTCTGCTGTCAGAAGGGAGTCATGTTGCAATGAAGTTTGAGAAACCCTGCCATAGAATAGTGAGTCAAGTTCAAGGTCTGGGACCTTATCAACTTCAGGGCACTCAAAAGCCTGAGACCAGGACATATAACACCTAAAACTCCAGGATAAAGCCATGCTTGCAAGGGTTAAGATCATCTGTGCAGGGAAAGAATTTTCTCAGGGCTGGGCCCGGACTATGCAACAAACTTTCACTAGAAAAATAACCATCACAAACCTCGCCACCTTCCACTCCATGTTCAAGGTGCAATTATTCAACACTTGGTAAAAATATTCAAAAGTACCTACATCCCATTTTCAAAAATGACTTTGTCACTTAGGAGTTTAAGTCGCACTGACTTTCAATAAGACTTAGCTCCTAAGTGTCAATCCTACTGAAAATCAGTAAGAGTTAAAGCTTCTAAGTGCCAAAGTCACTTTTGAAAATGGACTTAGGTACTTTTGAAAAATGTGTCCCTTGTCTTCTCTAACACACATAGCAGTGTGTAAGCGAAAAGCTACTAAAACAAA
The DNA here is from genome assembly GCA_007922305.1 of Dermatemys mawii. Classification (NCBI taxonomy): domain Eukaryota; kingdom Metazoa; phylum Chordata; order Testudines; family Dermatemydidae; genus Dermatemys; species Dermatemys mawii. The sequence goes on along the minus strand of ML677341.1, from coordinate 45,034,727 downwards.
ACACTACTTTGTACACACACAATCTTCCTTAGAAAACAATGATAAAGAATGAACCACACATGACAGATGCCAGTCTTGTTGCTTCATGCATTAGAGAAAAATGCTCAGAAACTAGTGATGGCACTCTAAGAAACTACACAGAGAAGTGGGAGGTATTGGGATTTCTTCCAGGGCAATATACCAAGACCCCTAGAGAATACCATTTTTCACATGAGCCTTTGGCTAGTAGGTGTACAATAAACTCAGAGAGCCCTCTCCTGAACAAAATCTATTCTTCTTGTCTCCCTGCTACCCTCTCCCAGACTCTCATCAATTTTGAGTGGTCCCTCTACATGTTTCCTCACACAACCTGCCACTAGGGAACAATCTCCACTACTGTCCTGACACCAGGAACATAGTGCTGTCAGAGCATGCTGGAGCATGGTTTTGGCACCTGAAATCCAGGATGGAGTGAACACTCTGGCACTTTGAAATTTCTCTCTCCCGCATTGGATCCCTCTGAGGTTCATGCTCTTCCTCAAAGTGTCTGTTGCTCAGCTGCCCTGGGAGGAATTGTGGATGGAACGTGACTGAGAGGCATAAGCAGTGGGTAGCTGGCTCAACCCCTCCCCGCCACACTCATACATTTGAGCCACCCTACCACTCATGCACAAAGCATGACAGAGACAAAACCCTGGCTCTGATGGAACTAGAGCCAGCTTGGTGCTTTGCTTTCTGGTTGCCCAGCAGCAGGATGAGCAAGTTCAGTCTGGAGCCAGTGGCAGGTGGTGAGGCAAGCGTGGTGATACAATCAGAGTCCATTCTGAGTGCAGTCAGAGCTCAGCGAGTCAGCTCTGCTCCTTCTAGAGCCATGGTGCACACATCCCTCCTCAGTGCCTGCAAGAGGTGTTGAGGCTGGTGCCAGTAAGGAAGGGAGAGAGGGAGTGAGAGCAGGGGGAGTGAGAGCAGAGGGGCTGCAGGACACAAAGTCAGACACACTTATAACCAGCTGCAGCCACCCCACTCCTCTCAGACCTCCATACCCCCTGCCACACACTCCCAAATGACCACCCACCATATGCCTCCCCACCAAGAACTTGCCCTTTCCACAGTTCCCACCCATATCTTCTCAATCCTGCCGCCACAGCCCCCACCGAACTCCAAATAACCCAACAAGCCTTTGCTTAAATCCATACATCTGCTACCCCATTCTCAAATAGACAACCCCAACATCTCCCACCCCCAAATAAATGCACCCTATTGCACACTCTCAAATGCCCCCATAAATATCACTTTGCCAAACCCTCCACTCTCCAAAGCCTTAAATTCCTACCCCCAAACTCTTCCCTGTCATTGCTCACCACCCCACCAAGCCCCATTCTTCAACAAATCCATCTCTTAAAAACTTCCCTCCTCCCCCCCGTCACCATTGCCCTCCCTTCCTGCTCTACCACCCCTTACACCACCTAGGGCCCTTCTGTTGCCCGCAATGCTCAACTCCATTTATTCTATAGATGAGCTCAAATGCCCCCAACTCCTAGTTGCCGAGCAACACTCCCATCTTCACTTTGAACTGTTATGAGGGCTGGTGACCTTTCCCTACTCTTGTGCCCTCTCCATCCTTGTCTTCTAGAGGTGGTCAGATCGCTGTCTCCCTCATTCTGAGGAGCCCACGACAGCAAATCTGCAAGCGGCAAGAACCAAAAAACTGGAGAAGGAAATTGGGCAGGAGTGAGCGTGTGGTGGACTTACTCTGCAACACACTTGTGCACTTCGAACCTTCCCTTCTGCACCAGGCCAGAATACACTCAGCGACACATACACTAGAGAGCAGGGTCTCACATTTTTACACAACCCGCCCTCCCGCCCAGCTGCTTACGGCAAAGGATGAGTAGAATGGAGAGTATGGGACAAGTGTGAGAAGAGGAAGGGGCAAGCGGGGAAACGAGGAGTGGAGCAGACAGACGGAAAGGATAGGTGGCAGGTATGGAATGGGGAGTGAAGGGAAGAAGATAGGTGGGGGATAAGCAGAGCTTAGGAAACATACAAATTTAGCACTACATCACTAGCTAATACAACATCCATTTTTCACTTCTTTCTTCTCTTGAAATACTTCACTATCTGCTGTGGTGGACCTTAGTATTCCAAGTAGCTGCAAAATGACATTGATACTATTTTTGTTAGTGTCAAATTGTATGAATCTCGACAGTAAAACAACCTGGGGTGCTGTTAATTTCATTCTGCTGCAGTTCAGAGAACTTATGAGCAGCAGCAAAAGCTCTGGAACGGCTTGTTTGCAGACTCAGGAAATCAGAATTTAATTAAATTGTATTTCAAAGTCATTTTGCAGCTTTTTTTCAAAATGAAAACTTAAATTTGGCAGAAATTGATGGCCTTTAATCTTGTTACTCTCCAATGATTAATAATATTTCCCACTCACCTCTGTGTGGATGAATGGAATTTTCAAACCCTGAATGTGTAAGTGCACAGTAACACTACTGAATTTAAACAGAATTATTAAAGTTTTTCAAAGCTAACCAGAGTTACTTCAGGATAATTGAGATCAGAATTATTTTGCAAACCAAACTATGTGTTGGTCTACTGATTTATATAATACTTAGATTATTAAAAGTAGTATGCAAAGCAAGAAAGAATTTAGAACTTTATTTCCAAAACTATTTAAAATAATCACAGATATTGAATCTCACTAACACACCAATGCTGACACAGTGCAAGGGCCAGGCCTGCCCCAGAAATACCCCAAGGCCCTGCCCCTCCACGCCAGGCACACCAGGTATGAGCAGGCAAGCTCAGCCCAGCAGGATCCAAGTGGAGGGGCTTAGTGTGGGGGGATTTAGGTGTGGGGTGAGAAGGTTTAGTATGGGTCAATCTGGGTGCAAGTGGTTCAGTGGGAGGTCCCGGTTCAGGATGATCTGGTCATCCTACATGGGAAGGAAGGAAGGAAGGACGGAAACAAACTCTAGTCTGATATTTTACATGCCTCTTCTCAGCGCAAACATGATGTGTGGTTGAAAAGTTTTGTAAAATCCTAGTTGGCCACTTTTGAGATAACTTTATGTTTAAAAGTGCTCTTTAATGAGGCCCTGCACAAGAATGCCATAACATAATTTAAAACGTAACATAATAAAATAATCCTTTAGCAAGTAAAATACAGAATCAGAAGAATCTAATCCCCTGCTCCCAAAAAAGAAAATAAAAATATATAAATATGACCAACAATGGCCATAACAAAAACATCTTTAGGAAAAAGCAGCAAAGATGCTGGGCTAAATCCTCAGCTAGGGTAAATCAGCATATCCCTTCTTTAGGGCTATGCCAATTGACACCAGCTGAGGTTCTGGCCTGTTTACAAATGGAGACAGCTGAGGGCCTAAACATGTGTGTTTAGCCTCCCTGCTAATAGATGGAAATAGGAACAAATTATAATTGTAATATTGCTTTCTTCCTGCTAGGAACTAGTTGGCTGTCAGCTTTCAATTGGATCATTTAGCAGCAGTAACCCTATTAACAATACATTCTACCTATTTAAAAAAAATCTCATCCACATAGAAGATGTTACTTAAATTAGGGACATCATCATCTGGGTAGGTATAGGTGGATGTAAGGAAGTCAAATTTACAGAAAGAAAATAACCTTTTTTCTGTTTTTTCTCATGTTAGCCCAGATAAATGAGATTTCAAACAGCAACAGTCAATAATTGACAGTTCTAACAGCTATCTATGTAGCCTATAGATACAGCAGCCAGTAATACCAGTTTCCTAAATGCAGCATCATAGGATGAAAATTACAGTCAATCAACATAAAAAAGTGTTGCAGGCAAGCCTAAGTGGCTACATTGTTAACTCTGCAAAAGTGACAGAGAGTCTTGTAGCACCTTATAGACTAACAGATATTTGGGAGCATAAGCTTTCATGGGCAAAGACCCACTTCATCAGATGAATGTTGTGGAAGTCTCCAGAGGCGGGTATAAATATGCAGACAAGATCGCAAGTGGACCTCACCCTCCCTGATTAAATTTATCTTGCTATCTTGCCTGCATATTTATACCTGCCTCTGGAGATTTCCACAACATTCATCTGATGAAGTGGGTCTTCTCCCATGAAAGCTTATGCTCCAAAATATCTGTTAGTCTACAAGGTGCTATAAGACTCTTTCTCGCTTTTGCAGATCCAGACTAACACGGCCACCCCTCTGATATTGTTAACTCTGTAACTCTAGTGGAGATCCCTCCACTCTAAACTCACAATATTGACACTTATTTTATCATATCTAGACCTTCAAGTGAATAAAATATAGAAACTTTCCTGACTCAGCCTGCAAAGCTTAATTGTCAGGGGGGAAAATAAAATCCAGCCAGCAAGAGTCCAGTCAAATTTAATCCGCTGATTACAAGAAACAAGTAGAATGTCAAACAACAGAGTAGATGAAAATAAATGATAACTAACAAGAGGTAAAAACTTAGGGACGACAAGGCAGTTTGTAGTTTTAAGACATGTGGTAAGAACACACCCTTTTTCCTAATGAAAATGCACCCTTACCTTTTACCAGTGAATGATGTTTGCTATAAATCAGAGGCTTTAAAAATTATAACTTCAAAGAGAATATAAGCATCAATAAGAAGTCTTTAAAAAAGAGCCACACAAAGTACCTATTTAACATACAGTTAAACATATTTCCTTAATTATTCATTTCACTAAAAAAGGCCTTGCTTTAAAAAAAATCAAGAAACTAAAATCAAGCATCTGTGGAATTAAGAATATCAGTAAAAAGCTGGACATGCAAACAGAACTGCAAAATTCTAATAACTTTAAAATTAAGAGTCATATTGATTTTTCTTGAATATTAAATCTCCCAACCACAGCCATAAGAAAGAAGAAAAGTTTTAAAATAAATCCCAAATACTGATTAAAATATATGGAATTCATTCACCATGAAAAAGAAGCTTCTCGCTATTCTTTAATTACTCAGATTCTGGAACCAATGAGTTTGATAAATCAGAAGGATCTTTGTCTGGCATCTGAGAAGATAAAAAAAATTCTTTGCATCGTCTCTGTAATTCTTTTGATCTATCATCAGGACACATCTCCCCGCTCTAGAACGCTGTCAATACTAGGAAAAAACAGCAGCACAGGTTATACATAGCAGTGGTCGTCAAAGAGGAGTGCACGCACCCCTGGGGGTGCATGAGACCATCCCCGGGGGTGCGCGAGACCCCGGTGCTGCCACAGATTGCACGCGGGAGACTGCTGAATTCGGGAGCGGTCTATTTTGGTACCGCCGAAATGCCACTGCAGAAAGTGAAAGCTTTCTGTTTGGTGGCATTTCGGCAGACATACCCTGGGGGGCCGCGAACGGACGCCTCTCTGCGGAAGGGGGCTGCGGCCAAAAAAGATTGAGGACCGCTGATATATAGCGCAGGCTATAATATATTCTCTAGTACACATGGGTTGCAGATATTTTTAAAAAAATAAAATTTTTTATTAAAGCTAATGTTTAAAAAATTATGTAATATATAGGTTGAGAAAAGAGTGCCTGTACATCTGGGTATAGTACTTAGATTATCCACAAATACAAAGTTTGTTTTTAAAAGTCATATGATACACAGAGTACATAATCAGCAATAACCCAAATTTAAGTGAACATAAGAATACAGTTTAGATATTAGCATCCAAGTATTTGTGATACATCACTCATGAGAAGTTGTACAGAGATTTGGTTGTGTAAATCAAAATATATCAATTAGTGGAGATTGTCCCTGAGTAATTGACAATTAGGGTAGGTTGTCCATTTAGGAAATACAATCTATCTGGAAAGTTTACTGCATTACACTACATCATCTAATCTTGTTTTGAGTGGTAAAAACACCTGTACCCAGTATATAATACTAGATCTTGCATTTCTGCTATTAGTTGTGTATCTGCACCAAGGCTAAAAAACAGCATAATACTTCCTAATGTAGATGCACACAAGAAGTGCAATCATCAGGCCACTTTCAGCAGCCATAGCCAATCAAACTAACATTGAATTTCTTTAAATGGATGACAATACCTAGCCAAAAGAAATGTATTTCTGAAATTCTAGATGTGAGTCAGAGACATGGGAATGCCCTGGCTGAAATTTGATAATGTCCAAAGAAAAAATGGGATGGACTGAAAGCTGGTACAAAAGATTACTGTCAAGAGATAATAGGTTAGAATAGATAAACTACATCAAACAGATACAGGAGTGTTTAACCTGTTGAACAAATAGACTTTGTGAACATCTGTTGTTAACTATCTCTATGGGCACCCAAAACTACAAATGCATTTGTTAAGTTTACTCTGGGGAAACAAAAACTACTACAAACACTACTTTCTATAGCTGGAAGATGGAATTGGGCTGACTAAATTATACATCTACTGAACTAATAAAACTTGTTATATCCATGAAGAAACTTAAAAAAAGTATTTTAAAAAAATAATCTTTTCTCCACTGACCTAGCATAAGAATAATGGGCAGATTTCATTTTATGGTATGTGTGCCCCCACCCACAGCCATAAACTACACCCTTATAATTAAATTTCATTTATACAAGCTATGTTTTGACTAGTCTTTGAGCAGTGTTAGGAATTTAAATTGTCACAATCAAGCTTTGAAGTTAACACACCATTAACATGAATGAAGAAAGTTCACTCCTCTGTTGGTTCTATTGTTTGAGTCTGTCTGCAGACACAAGACATCAGTGAAGTAATTTAATGAATAGTGTCTTCACAATAAAAAAAGGTAGACATTTTATTCTGGAGACTAAAGCAATGTGAATGAGAGCTACATTTTCTGATTTTTGGAATCTGTTATTTTATGTTGCCTTATCACCAAACTTACCGAAACTAACTCCATTTCAGCTTTTAGATAGCATTGGAAGACACAATAAGTTGCATGCATATTAAAAAATAGTTAATCATTTCTCTATAAGATCTGCAATAAAAAAAAACACCTGAACATCTTGCTATGCAAATATATCATTAAATCAACTAAAATATTTAGTTGAAAGCATGATGACTCCTGAGAAAAGACTGCACCCTGCTGGAAGACCTGTTAACTTGCTGACACATTTACTTGATAAAAGAAATCAAAATCTTATAAATACTTACATATATACACACACAAAATATTTGCTCTGCAAAATGAAAAACACATTTGACGTATGGGCCACACATAGTGATTCTTTGGTTTCAAGCCTCAGTCATACAAGGCATAGCAAAGTATAAAGCTGAATGTCTCCAAGTAACATTACATAACCACAGAGCACCCATAGCTTTCCAGAAGTCTTTTAAAAATAGATATTTTGTGTGTCACAGCAGATACAGAAAGACTAAGAAAAAAATCAGAGTATTATTCAAACAGTGAGGTTTATCATATAATATGTACTGTAATAAAAAAAAGAAAACAAACATTACAACTAAATACTTTCAGGTGTTAACAGATGACTATAAATTTGCATTCACTTTGACTGAAAAAAACCCATCATATTATCTGCACATATTTGTATTTACTGAATAACATATGTAATAACAAGGCTAAACTTTATTTTCATCCAGTCTCTTGATACAGTTTTTGATACAGATTGATGCAGATAGTAGTTTTTATGACAGAATGGACTGGACAGATGACTGGGTTGGTATTCAGAGTCACTGCATTCATGAGCTCTCAATTAAAGTAAGAGGAAGGAATAGACTACGCTAGTGGAACAGGAAGCCAGAACTCATTTAACTCAGCTTGCATTTAACTCAAAGCGAGGATGTTTCCCAGGAATAACTGAAGACGTATTATGCCAATATCATACATTTTGCTGCCAGTAGCCAATGAATAAACTGAGAACATTATTTTAAAGAGTTTGAGGCCAGAAAGTAAAATCAAATTCCAGTCTAACATACTGTACATAGTAGGCCATTAAATTTTACCCAAATGCCCCTATATGAAGCTCAAAGACTTAAATTAGCATAGACATTTCAGTCCTCAAGAGAATATAGTATGTTCCACATGTATAGACCAGGAGAGGTCAAAGTGCCACGAATGCACCAAGGCTACTGCAATGGCAGGGCACTGATTAGGTGCGACATACCCAGATAATCCCAGAAAGCGAACCATGTCTGTAGAGGAAGTGAAAGACCCCAGGGTCCCTGACCTGGGAGAAATCTCTGCCTGACCCCAAATCTGGCAATCAGTAAGACCCTGAGCATGTGAGCAAAGACATACCAGCTAAACATCTAGAAAGGATTCTCAGTCATCTCAGAGCACTGCTCCACTATGCCCTGGGGTTGAATATCCAGTTGTGGCCAATCTCTGATACTTCAAAGGAAGAAGGGAGAAGAAAAAAAGGAGAATACACCTATGGAAGAAACCCCGTTCCCCCAATACAGTATGCAAAGAGAAGTTGTTACGGTCTTTTATGCCAAACCTTCACAGGCAAACCAGAGGGCACAAGTGCACTGCAAGTGGCTTGCAGGCCACACTTCGTTACTCCTGAGGGCATTCTACACCAAAAATGTAAAAAAAAAAAACAAAAAAAAAAACATTCTGCACACAATGTTTTAAAATTCTGCAAGTTTTATTTGTCAATAAATAAATACAGAGGCTCCATCATGGCAATGGGGCGCACAGGCCACTGGCTGCATGAAAGTGGAAGATCACCCTGCAGCTCCTCCCCTGTCCGCTCCCGCCCAAGGACATGGACTCAGTGGTGAGGCTGCCCCTGACCCTGACACAGCACAAGGCCTGGGCCTGCCCCAGAAACACCCTGGGGCCCTGCCCCTCTGCTCCAGGTAGGATCCAGGTATGGGCAAGTCGTCTCAAGCAAGTAAGATCCAAGTGTGGAGGGGCTCAGTGGGATCCAGGTGTGGGGTGAGAGGATTCTTTGTGGGACAATCTAGATGCAGACAGCCTAGTGGGGGGCCTAGCTGTGGGGGGATCTGAATGCACAGAGGCTCGTTCGAGGGAAGGGGGATTTCCAGAGGTAATCAGACACTGCAGGGGCAATAAGGCTCAGCGGAGGAGTCTGGTTGTGGGGTCTGGGTACTGGGGGAGTGGGGTGGGTTCTGGGTGCAGCTAGTTGGGAGTCAGTGGCATGGGGGTCTTCATGTGTGGGCTCAGGGTACATCAAGGGTGGGGGTTTGAGTGCAGGGAGCTCAGTGGGGGGTGGTCTAGGTACAGGGGTGGAGATCCAGCGGCAGGGGGAGTCCAGATGCAAAGGTTGAGGTTCAGTGGGGAGGCATCCAGGTATGGAGGGCTAGGGTGATTTCTGGGTGAAGGTGAGGCTTTGCAGGAGTGTCTGGGTATGAGAGATGCAGATGCATAGGGGTTGTGTGGATGGAAGAGCAGCTCCCTCATACAGTGACCTTCACCCTATAGCTGAGGAGTGATGGGAGCAGGAAGCAGGGGAGGACGCTGAGCTTCCTGCAGCTGAGGGAGGTTTCTGGGGTGGGTCTGACAGCCCCAGCCACTCCTTCCAGGGGAAGAGAATGTCCCATTCTCTCCTGCTTCTGGCCTAGCCAGGAGTAGCAGCTGATCCCGGCTCAGGGTAGGATCCACTGGCTGCTCCAGGTGCCTGAAACAATGTACCTGGGCAGCTAGGGAGTGGTGCATGACTACTTTTGCAGCTTCCCTTTGCTTCCTTGTCAGAAAGTCATTTTTCTACAGGGAAGCCAAGAAATCTGCAGGGGACATGAATTCTGTGCACATGCAGTGGTGCAGAATTCCCCCCAGAGTGGCAACACTTTGTGCATTTCTGTATCCTTCAGCATACAAACCCATAAATTTTAAACTTAGTGAATCTCTGTCTTCGTTTGCATATGACATTAGAAAAAAAAATCTACCCCTAATTTTCTAAAGTATGTGCCTGCTTCTCACCTTTTGGGCAAGTCTGGAACTCTGTCTTCATGACTACTAATTGTAAAAACATATTCTCTCTTTAGCTTTGTTTATACCAGCATTTTTGTTAATGCTTCGCACTGTAATTGTGCAAAACCACTACTGGTAGTAGTGGAGGGAGCACTAGTTTACTTCAGGGCACTGGAGATTTTACCAATGTGTAATCTAGAAATGCTGCTGACTTGTCTAACATAGCATACCCATTATTAGTACCATCAGTGGAGCTAAACCAGTGACAGTGCAACAGTGTGTGACAGTAGCTAGTGTAGATACAGCCTTTGATGCACTTTGAAATTTACCAAAACAACTATTCCTGAATAATTATTCATGTAAATTTCCAAATGTAGACTCGTCCTCATTTTAGTCCTTGCTATCCAAATACAATGCATAACTAGCTATAGCCAGCACTCTCCTTCCTATCAATGTAACATTTCTCCCATGTTTCCAGCCTCTTGCTTAAAGCTGAGAATTGGAAGTTCAATCCAGATATCAAGAGTCACAAGTGTTAACAATTACCTAGAGATGCCACACCACTGGTTTGACTGCAGTGTAAATAATAAACTTTTTTCCCTAAAATGCTGAGAATATGCAATTACAATGACTATGCAATCAGTTGTGGAAAATGGAATGGTGTGCATCAGCTGATACTGTTGTATTTCACAGGGTTTTCAAACAAAGAATTATTTAATGAGCTGTTACTATCAGCCAATAATATTGTCATCACATGCATGGTTTTCACAATTAGCAGAGCATAAAAAAGTATTTTCATACATTTTGATAACACAAAATTATTTCCAACTAAAAACTCACATATGGACTGAACAGATATAGACTTCAATACCATGCTGTTAATTTTCTGTGGAATATAAAACACTTTCAAAAAGAAAAACAGGTCTTCAGCATTACCAGAGTAATCTTTTCCCAATGAATACACATTGCTTTAATTAAGCACTGATACTCATAAAAAAGTGTGAGGGCATTTGGAACATGAATCACAATTTTTGTATTTTTTTAAGTTGCTTAAGGTAAAAATATTTCTACTACAGTACAATTCCAAAAATGCATTCTAACAAATATTAGATCCAAGATAGGTGGATCTGTTTCTTATTAATCAAAAGGAAATAAGGTGAATACACAGAAATATTTAAGATTGCTATAATCAGTATAGGTCCTTTGCTCTACAGAAAACAAAGCAAGATACATTTAAAATGGCTTTACATCAGAGGACTTAGTTATGCTTCCCATTCAAAGTGTAGCTCCTCTATTTTTATTGAGACTCTTTCCTCATACGAAATGCAATATTGCCAACCTTTGCAATTTTATTATGAGACTCGCAATATTTAGTGTTTTTCCCAAAGCCTAAGCTCCTAAAAGCGTGTGATTACATGAGGCTCTCATCTTTCATTTAAAAAAAATCTAGCCATCATGGTTGTGAAGAAAAGCTTGAAAATGTGATTTGAGTATGACCTAAAGACTCAAGAACTAGAAGGCAAATAAAAAGAACACAAAATGTATTATTTTATAAAATCTCATGATTTCAAGACAAACTTCAGGTTTTTTGGGACCTGACTCCTGATTTCTGAACAGTTGGAGTTGTCAACACTGGAAATGCTCCTACCCTCTCCTCATCATTATCCGTTAACTTCCACAGACCTCCTTTTACAAGGAAGCCAACATTAAAAACAAAGTTATAATTGAGCAACTTGAGCACAAAACTAGAAGGAATGAATTCCTCAGCTCTAATCCCAGATGTGATACACACTCCCTCAGTAGCCTTGGATAAATTATTTAACATCTCTGGGCCTGACTGCCACTCCTGTATTGAATAGTACCTTTATAGCATTGATAGTCCCATTACTCAGCATGAGGAAGGGTAATAGCATAAGTAACACTGCCTCTATTTCCCCCTGGCACCTAACTTTACACCACATGATTAGTTAACACATGAGAAGTAATTTCAAAATAAAAAGAGCGATACATGTTAAGTGTGTGTGTATATATATTATATATATATACATACACACACACACACACACACACACAAAGACAAAAAGCTAAGTTAAAATGAACTTAAGGTTGAAAATAAACATCAGTAATTTAAAATCAGTAGTAAAAGATGTTACAGAAATGTTGTAATTAGCCCAGAAATCAAGCACAATTAACCCAGGAAACAGAGTTAAGATTAAATTCAAAGGAAATTCAAGCACATTAAGGTACGAAAATACTCAGATAAGTTACCCATACAACCTTAACTCTGCCCTGGAATGATGCCAGTCAATGTAAATGCTATTACAGTTAATGTATTTTTGAGCTTGAGGTCCCAGGTTAAACTGAGCTTTAAAAATACATTGTTTTTTATCCCTTTCTCTCTTTGGCCCCCTCTTCCCTCAGTGAGACAGTAGCAGAGGGGAGTGTGTCAATTTCCTGAGATTCCAATGTCTCTGGATTTAGAGGTTCCAACAGAAGTTTTGCATCACTTTTCCAGAAGCATTGCCTGGGTGCACAGTACTCAATACAGAAGTGCTGGGGCAGTCTTTAAGGTTGCCCATTTGACCAGTCCATAAATAATTGGTCAACTGGCCAGTCAAACATTGCCAAATATTTTACAATGTTAATTTATTAGAACAACAATAATAAAAAAGATTATTATTTGATGATTTCTTGGCCTTAGATACTTACACCTAAATAGAAAAAAAAAGAAGTTATTTAACTGAGTTATTTTAACTCAGAAAAATCACAAAAAAAAGACAAAAAATGCAATGAAATGAAATTCTAATATTTTTTTTAAATAGCACCATGATATAATAAAAAATGTAGGCCAATTCCTACATGAGGGCATTCTTGCTGGAATATCTCATTGTGGTTCAATAATAAACAATCAACTGACTGGTCAACTGAAGTTATTTAACTGGCTAACTGACCAGCTTGTCACTTTTCGTTTTAACTACTTATGCCCGAGCTAGGATTCAGTCACTGAATCTTTAGGAACAGAGTTAGCTGGGCCAAATAATCCACCACTGAGAGCTACTGATAAATGAGTACAGCAGCTTTCATATTGCTGACTCAGTACAACCCATAGAATTACAGGATGCTAATTAGGTGTAGAGTAAGGGTATTTATTGGTTGAGTTACTTCTGATGTCACAGTTGCCCCTGTTAATATGACTTTAGCTGTTCATCTAACCTTGTGTATATAATCATAATAGCAATATACAATTGTTAATAGCCTCATTTAATTACATCCTAATTTTTTCACATGTAATTTATGTACAGGATTTCAATGAGTTTTAGCCATATGGAAAGTCTGAATAATCTGTTATTCCATTATTAAGTTAATTCAGGACTAAAAAAATAAAATTAAAAAGGGACACTGACACAGTGTTATTTTTACAAAAACCCAATTCTTCATTAATTAATTTGAGTTAAAATGAACTAAGTTATTTGTAAAGTCTCAGAAAATTAATTCTGTACTCAGTAATATTGCTGTAATATTGCAGAAAATGTGTTATATTCTTTATGCATAACAAAGCGGTTGAGTCCCTACTTTAAGTGCAAAACTCAGCCTGAATTACTGAGCTATGACTAGTGCTGCCATAACACGAACTGGCATCACTACTTTTGAGACAGTAACCCACAACAAGAAAGCTGTGGTCAAACAACAAGTCACAGTAAAAACGCAACAAGTCTGTGTGGCTCTATTGCACTACTGCAAGAAACAAACCAACTTATGTAAAATACATATAACTGTCAAGCATTTTTAACAGAAATAATGTAGCATAATATTGTGGGTTTTACATCTGGCATTACACCACAAATGAAAGAAAGAATGCCAAATATTACAGGAAGGATAGCTTACTGGTGTACCACTCCAGTTTTGCATTAGAAATGAAGGAGGCAGTGTTTTGGTGCTCTTAGACCAGGGAAACTTTTGGATAATATAGTTCTCACTCACCATCTTTCCCCTCCCAAGGTTTCCCCTGTACTTCTTGTTACCCACCCACAGCATGCAGCTTCCTCCCAGCTGTATGCCTGCCAGGCATGTTTGCCAATCTTCTTGGGTACTGACTGGCACAGAAAGCAGCTGCTAAAAGCATGCTGGATGCCTAGCAGCTTGTCTAGGTTCCCTGCCTACTCTGCAGCTCCTCCCACTTCTCAGGCCATCAGTTACTGTTGAGGTCATCATTAGTCTACAGTAGGTCATGTCATATTACTCCCTTTATATCTTCTCTCTCTTTCTCACACACACAATTGTGTTTAGAGAGCAAGAAAGAGCAAGAGTGAGAGAGAGATCCAGAACACTGCTGTAAATTAATATTAGAATATTTAAATTGTACAGAGCCATAGATGTATATGGCACTTTACAGACAATAAATGAGCATCCCTACCCACCAAGCAGTTTACAATTTAAGTAAATTCTATAATTTAGTGTAGAATATAATATAGTGTTTTATATTCATCTATTTTTGATAACTGAGCAGCAAGGGGTTATGTAAGCCATCCCAAACTATGTTAACATTGTAATATTTTGATTACCTGTACGTTGATTATCCAAAACTCCCCACTACCTAAACAGGTACCACAACATCTTAATTACATTTAGGATTCCCTCAATTACCTGATCCCAGTCAGTTAGTGTACCCTAGGGTATTCAGACAGTCTAGGTTATACATATGGATATCATATATTTTTGCCATATGTTTTAGACAAAGGGCATTTTAGAAAACGTCAATTTTTTTTTAACTGACAACACTGTAAAAAAAAAACAAACTTTAACGTAGTATAGTTTTTCATATCCCTCCACTTCCTCAGCACGGTATGTCCTTTAGGCCTCCCCATGAGAGAAAAAATGATACAGTAGTAAGTTTTTAAAAAACCATTTTCTAAAACGTTTTTTTCAATACATCCTAACTTCATGACTGTAAATTATGACAGTTCATGAATTGCCAGGGCTAGGATCCAATGTTTTATTTTATTCCATAAGATAGCCAAGATTCCTAGTTCTTCAATGAGATATATTTGTGTGTGATTGTAGGAGACACATGCACACACAAAGGCCCCGGTTTACCAATTATGTATAGTTCTTACTTAACTGGCTCACAATACCTTCACTTTTTTAAAAAAAAAAAAATGTTGCAGAAAGTTGTGTTGTGTTTAAAACACAGAAATGAATAGCAGAAACAGAAAAAAAAAAACTGAATGTAAGTTTACAAACCAAACTATTAATCTGGACAGACATTTAAAATACTTATTGACCTGCTAGTATAAAACATTGTTACAAATGGGGAGTTTGCACAAGTGAGGTCAGTAGGACTTGACCCTTATTAGCTTTCTGTGTGTGTGCATGTGTGTGTTTGTCTTAAGAAGCTGTACTAACTTTAAAATAATCCACTGGCTCCACAGCATAAAGCTAAGACCTAAAAAGACTGCAAAAGAGAGGCAAGGCAGCTCCACATCTTTTGTTTTCTATCCTATCTTGTAATTTAGCAGTATATAAACTTCAAATGAAATGCAAGTTCCTATTGCTCATTAAATTAACCATTGTATTTTACCCATTATTGTAAGAGAAGTATTTTCTCAGTCAGTTTGCAACCAATATAAAATGCCAAAGTTTTGACAGAAGGTATCAGCTTTCTTACTTATTTCAAAATACATACACATACTCTTCTAGTCTAGTCCTCAACAAAGCATAATTCTCTCTTCCTGCTCAGGGATATAATTATATCTTCATTAGTTCTGAAATGCAGTACAGTAGGAATTTGTTGATTTTTTTTGGCAGCATAGGCATATTGAGTAAGGATAACCAGATGCTGCTTACATCACTTTTCAGATACATACAAATTAAAACGAAAACAAAAACCAATGCACAGGTGTTCATGAAAGCAATAAATTCAGTGCTCCCTGACTATTTGGCTCCCTGATATAAGGCCTGTCTACTTTGGGTCCCAAAAGGAATGTAGTGTGTTCACAATTCACAGCTATTTCATGATCTCAGATGTATTAACCAAATACAAATTATGCAGCTAAAACTTTGTAACCATCTGGTCATCTAAAACATTTTAGATAAAAACTAAGTGACCCACTTATTGGTAGGTAAAATATTTCCCCATCCTGAATTTTCTTTTGCTTTTGTGTTACATTTTGATTGAAAGCAAGGCAGACAGGTTGCAGAACTTTACTGTATTTTGTTCTTTTGTTTGCACACCAACAGGTGCATGAACAGCCAGTAAGTAGGCTGGTGCTAAGAAGTGCACAATAGCATAACTGCTCAGTTATTCTCTAGAAATCAGTGAACATACCAGGGAGGAAATAAAACAAACAGAAGTTCATGAGAAAAATAAGAGGAGTTATCATTTGCAAGAATGCACAGTTATAACCAAAATGACATTTTACCAGAAGCCCCTATTCTCAGTGGTTCATGACTTTCCAAAAAACACTGCCTTTGGGGCTAAAATTGTTCATGTTTCTTCCCGTTTCAGAAATACTTTTTGTTTGTTAGTTTCGGGGTTCGGTGGGGGCACAGTGCTCAATTTGTAGTGAAAGAAGTGGCGGAGCTTAAGCAACTTTTCCACATTCATAAGTGATGCAGCAGAGGTGCTGGGGCTATGAACTGCCGGCTCAGTCCTGGCAATCCTTGGCATAAATTAAGCACTGGGGGGCCAGAAGAGGGGAAGCTCAGGGAAATACAGTCAGTTGTTTGAGTTATCAGCACAATTTTTTTTAAACTGATTTTACAATTGTTCACATTCTTTTTTATTCTTTGATCATTCAAAATTAGTTTGTATTTAAAAGTTCAAAGTTAGTCCATTTGTAAGTTCCTCAATAAAAGACTATTCACTTTGATACATATTAAATAAAAACTGGACTGAGAAAACACTATGACGAAAGTGAAAATGCTTCTCTACAGATGCTCAGTATATTAATTTTATTTACCAAATGAAGTACATATAGAATGCAGTTATCCGGATATGAGTTGAGAGTGTGTGTACAGACTGGATAAAAGTATTTAATTATACATTTTATATTTTTTAAAATTCTGAACAGTTTTTGAATGTATGAATGTACAGACATTTGTCTGAAGGGTTATGTTCACCTTCAACCATTATAACAACTTATATACATTGAAATCAATCAGTTTAATATCTTGAATTAATATCGTAAGTTACAAATCTGCAAGAGCATCCAAGCAGCTGGAAAGAAATCCCTTTCCAACACATAGGATAGTGAACTGAGACTTTGGAGACAAAGTTTGTACTCCTCCTGGCTCCGCTACTGACTTGCAGCATGACCGTGAATAGATCACCCAATCCGTTTCCCTTCTCATCCTTTGTCTTATCTACTTAAAATGTGAGCTCTTTGGGGCAGGATTATATCTGTGCAGTGGCTAGCACAATGGGGCCCTGATTAGGGTCGCCAGAGTTGCCCCAGTCAAACAGGGACCCTGGAAGTTCTGGTCAGCACATAGGGGCAGCCAAGGGGCTCCAAACGCTGCCTCCCCCTCCTCCCTGCAAGTGCCGGCTCTGTAGCTCCCATTGGCTTGGAACCACGGCCAATGGGAGCTGTAGGGGTGTCGCCTGCAGACAGGGTAGCACGCAGAACCACCTGGCCGTGGCTCCACGTAGGAGCCGGAGGGGTGACATGCCGCTGCTTCCAGGAATTGCCTGAGATAAGTGCCCCTCGAGCCTGCACCCTGACCCTCTCCCGCACCCCAAACCCCTGTCCCAGTCATGATCTCCTCCTGCACTCCAAACATCTCAGCCCCAGCTGCCTCCTGCATTCCAAACCCCTCATCCCCAGTCCCAACCCAAAGCCCGCACCCTCAGTCAGAGCCCTCACACCCCCTGATATCCCTGCCCCAGCCCTGACCCCCTCCTCTCTGAACCCCTCGATCCCAGCCCAGATCACTCTCCAACACCCCAAGCCCCTCATCCCTAGCCCCACCCTGGAGCCCACACCTCCCGCCAGCATCCTCACCCCCTCCTGCACCCCAGCCCCCTGAGCCAGCCTGGTGAAAATGAGCGAGTGAATGAGGGTGAGGAGAGCGAGCGATAGATGGTGGGGAGATGGACTCAGTGGAGGCAGGGCCTTGGAGAAGGGGAGGGGCAGAGATGTTCAGTTTTATGCAAATAGAAAGTTGGCAAACCTAGCCCTGATCTCATTTGGGATGTCTAGGTACCACCACAAAACAAGTAATAAATAAAAATGATAGCAATATGTACTGTACAGTAATAAATAGAACAAAAAAGTAACAGTTGTCTAACATCTATCTACCTGAAAGAGTTCAGAATGCTTTAAAAAAAAGGTCTATGTATTATTAAGGATGTAAGTTTGTCACAGAGGTCTCGGAAACCATGGATTCTGTGACTTTCCATGACTTCTGCAGTGGCTGGTGTGGCTGGCCCCGGGGTGGTACTTACCTTGGGAGAGGCGGCTCCTAGAAAGTGGCAACATATCCCTACCTTAGCTCCTAGCTCCATGTGCTGCCTCCGTCCACAGGCACTGCCCCAGCAGCTCCCATTAGTCGAGGTTCCTGGCAAATGGGAGCTGTGAGTGCGTAGAGCTAGAAGCTTAGGGAGAGACATGTTGCCACTTCCGAGAAGCCGGGTAGGGAGCCTGCCAGCTCCGCCAATCCTCCCACTCCCACCCTGTTTGGATGGTTTGCTCCCATCCAAGCAGCTGTGGACCAACAGCACCCTTGGGACCGACCCTCTCTGGGCACCTGCGCTTCCCCCACCTTTCCGGCCACCCTGCAGGAGCACCCATGGCCCTCCCACAAGCACCTGTAGCACTCTCAAGATTTAGTCAGGGTTTATAGTACAGGTCATGGACATGTCACAGGCCATGCATGTTTGTTTACTGCTTGTGACCTGTTCATGACTTTTACTAAAAACTCCGTGACTAAAATGTAATCTTATGTATTATATGCAGATTATTGCACTAAATATTAAAATGCATCCACCAGTTTTGGACAGAAAATGAACAACTTAACCAACTGAAACAAGAGAAAGGTAGAAAGAATCAGAGTTCGAATTTGGCCTGTACACCCGGCTTATACACCAGGCTTATAAGATTTATTCTTTTGAGGCCTAATCCAATTTCCAGAAAAAAAATCAATGGAAGTGATCTTAATGGTCACAGCATCTGGCCCACAAAAGAACACAATGGAATCATGAACATCAAGTGGTAAGGACCTCAATTTTAAGTTCCATCTGAAAGACAGTATGTCCTAACAGGACAGTGCCTAACATGCTAATGCAATAATTCAATACTGGTTCAGAACAGTGCCCACATTATATTGCAAAACATATCCCAGGGGAAAACATTCATAAGGGCAGGCAGAAAAATTATGAACTCTTGCTTTCTCTCTAAGAAAAATATGGAAGACAGTAAAATCAGGAAATTTTCATAAAACATGAGACAGTGCTTGTTTCCCATTGATTTGATTTCCATAATTGGCCACATAAAGAAATACAACTATAACCCCTGTTTACTACTTAGTAAAAGAACAAAATCTATTCAGATTTCTTCACAGAGTTAATAGGTAATGAAAGATCTAAGAAAAACTTCTTGTAGCAAGTCAGAATTAATGTAGTCAATCTCCGACATGCAGTTTCACCTATCACGTGTTCTCTGAGGTTCCACCAACACCTACCACATGATAGCTATGCAATAGCTATCTCTACATCATCATCTGTAACACTACTTGTGTAGCAATCTAGATGTTCCCCTCTACAATCACATTAAACAAATTCTGAAAGCTTAAGACAAAAATATATTTCAGAAGCCCAGAGCACTTTCCTGCTACAGGTTTGGTAACACCCTGTCTCCTGAGCCCAAAAGGTAATGGAGTTATAGTAGGCACTAGTGGGAGAAATAAATAAGAACTATTTAGGAATGTCTAAGATTAAGATGGATAGTGCAGACTCTTTGATCATGTGTAGACTGTACTAACATTGCATCATAATAACTGATAAATGATAATACTACACTCACATGCAGTGCTTTTCAACCATACATTTCAAAGTGCTTTTCCAAAACAAACAAACAAAAGGTAAGTATCTAAGCCAGAGAAGTTACGTGACTTGCTCCCATTTGTTAATAATAGAGTCCAGGAAACCTAATGCCCAGTCCAGTACCTTGTCCACTGCAAAACACTTTTTCTGGGATCATGTAATATCATACAAACATCTGGATGAAGTTCCACATGAGAAAGCATGCTTGATAAAAAGGAAAAAGCATTAACCTATCCAATATGAGTATCTGAAAGAGCTCATGTGGCTAGAAAGAACTCACAATGAAGTGGTGCAAGATATGAAGTTTCCTTAAATAGCTGATCAAACAAATGCTTATTTTATGGAGTTTGATATGTAGGATGTTGGAATATATGCAACAGACACAGAAGCATTTAATAACAAAAAAGCGCATCTAAAACATAGTGGAAAATATGAAAGCACCAGTCCACAAATGTATGATTCAGCAAATACAATTAATTGTTCAAAAATTAACACTGTATTTCACTGCCAAAGAAAAAAAAAATCTTCCTGGATTTTTTTTTTTTTTTAAAAAAAAAGCTGTATGACCTTGATGTAAAAGACAAAGTTAAGTGAGGACAACACTACCTAAATGAAAACAGTGTCAGGAAGTTTGTGTATCATATTGCTGAAATTGGTGACACAGCTGGGCTCTGCTTGTTTCTGTTTATACATGTCATAGCAGGTGGGAGTAATGCCTGTAAGTAGTTCAAAAATTACTTAGTCTGTGTGTTAGGTATGTATATACAAGTAAATCTTTGACATTTGTTGATCTGATCGATATTGAAAGTGCAAGTAGATAAGGCACTCGCAAAGCTATTACTAATGCTCTAGAAGATGTGAAATTAAATGAGGTAAACAGACTTTAAATAATGGATACAAATGTGAGCATCACTGCTATAAACACAGAGGGAAACTTCAGAATTATGCCACAACTGAGTCAGAAGGAAGAATACTACTTATCTGAATTACCAGCACCATTTCTTACAGAATCAAAATATTATTACAGGTTTTCCATCCAAACACTGAATTTGTCCAGTCCCATCATGTGAGAACTGACAGGACCCCAGCAGATTTGGAGGGCTTTCCGCAGTGACCCAGAGGCATACTTTTCAAAGTCTGCATGCTCTAGGGTTGTGTGCTCCAGAGTTTTTGGTGTCCCCTATCCCATTTAATTTCCATTTTTTGTATCTTTTCTAAGAGAAAGATGAATCTCACTACTGTGTATATTTCACATTCACACTACTGAGGTCAGCTTTTAGTCTGTTAATCTTTCAGCCCAGATTTGTTAACTTTCTAGGCACACCGCAAAACTGCAAAGTTAATTTTCATTTATCTGGGAGGATTCAGGTAGGTGTAGGTCTATAGGATAAGTTATAAAGTAGTTATTATTCTAGCAGTTAAATATTATGTTAATTGATAGCTGACAAGATAAGTCAAGGATTTTTACCATTCATATCAGATATTTTAAATAAATAGAAATTTAGTGCTTGGTATATGCACTTAATAAATCACAATAAATAAATGATCATTTTAAGAGGCAAGACAGCAGAATTTCCTTATTTTTTCTTAACTATCGTCTCTGACTCCATAGTATATCATTGGAAAATAGTAGCCCTTGGAACAGTCATACTTCTGCCAGTGTTAAAAATTGAGTATCACTGGTCAACTTGGTTCTGTAGATGTTGCAAGCTTGTTGGATGCTGTGTTTTATACTAGGTACTGGCCCAACGATTGGGGCAGCATAAAAGTGGTTTGAAAGCCACTTTTGTCATCCTGCATCTGAGTCCTATACCAAGAATAATTCAGTCAGACCAGAGTAATTGTCCCATCCCATACAAACATTAATGATGTGACAAGCCCAATTCTTTCACTGATAGGAGAAGATATCTAGAAATCTGCTCCTAATAAGGCCCAATTCTACCATCAGGGAATTGCATAAGGATGCAATTCCCTTTGAAAACAATGGATGGTGCACTTATGTATAAGAATTAATTAACTGGCAGTTTCAATCTGGATTCTTTACAAGAAAAATGGACAGTTCATATTAACATCCACCCACCTAATTAGCTGTATCCTGAACGAACACTTTTTGTACACAAGCACCTTAGTTTAGCTAATTCTTGTTATTTGAGCCTAATGCAGAAAATAGTGTCACTTTGTTTAGTAATGTATTCATTTTCTTATATGACAACAGCAAACCTAGTAATATTTCTGAAATTATTCTATGTAGACAAAAGTACTGAAGGATACTTCATCTCAAAAATTATTTTTTTTAAATATTTAAATGAACAAAACTTCTGTAAGAATTCTTGTGAGAAAGAAAATAATTTAAAATTTTCATAACTATATCCAAATATTTGAAACAAAGGTCCTAATTCAACATTGCCATTAATTGGGTACAACTGCATGGAAATCAATGTATTATCATAGCATCTAGGAGTCTCAGCCATTGACTAGGATCCCATTGTGCTAAGTCCTATAGAAACACAGAAAAAAAAAGACAGTCCTAGCCCCAAAGAGAATAATGGTACCAATGAACGCCAAATATGAATTTGCTCCAATGTTTTAAAAATTGCTGTCAGAAAACATAGGAAATATGAGCAGTAATAAAAGTTTCCCACCTCAGGTTTTTTGTTTATTTTTTAATTACAGGGGACATTTTCATAAAACATGATCCTTGCCTCTTGTGAGTTCATCTGCTCCTCTACTGTTTATTTCTCATCTTAATTGTCACATTATAACACTTTCCAAAACAGCCAGGTGTGATGTAACCACTGAAGGTCTGTAACTTCACATAAGAAAAACAGGAATAGATGAGTCCTAGCAAAAATATAATTAGTTCAGAAAAAAAAAAAGACCAATATAAAATAATTACTTTCAAACTTTTCACTGTAGTTGTTCTTAAATTTGGATAGTATTATCGTATGCTGGAGTTACAATAAAAAGCACAAATATCTGCAAATGATATAATTTCTACTATTATATTATTTAAAAGTGAAACAGACTTATATTTTATGCAGTTTTCAAAATCTGTGCACCAATGCAAAAGGAAGTTGGCCATATAGATATGCTGCTGGGAAACGCAACAATGAGTGGGGTACAAAAAACAGAATGATGGAAGTTTACAGCCTTTGCGCTTAAATGTATATTCTAAAACTTTCACATTATATAAAAACATTAAAAATCTATTTTAAAATAAAGTTATATAGGTTGAAAAGTCAAGTACTCAGAAGTAAAAAAAATGCTATATTTACAGTTGCCTGTGCAACCTGAATTTTTGATCTCTGTCTGATATGTCCATCCAGACCACTAAAAAAGTCTAGAAGTATTGTGGGAGGAAAAAGGTTTATCATACACAAGGACAAGGATGCTGAATTAAGATCAGATGAGCAACCATAATCTGGCATTTCCTGACTTTGCAACCTACTTTTTTTGTGTGTAACATTTCCTTGTTAGTTTGGTTTTAAGAGGAAAAACTGAAAAACAAATTCAGCATCGCAGCACAGACTTGAGCTATAGGACTAGCTGGCAGCTAGAAAAGGCTATTATGCCAGAGAAGGGGGGATGGGCAGCTAATCGTAGGTCCAAAAAATCTTGTCACAGGAGTTCAGTTCCAGCTCTCTGGGTATGTCTACACTGCAATAAGGAGGTATGTAGACATACCTGAGTTAGCTTTGATCTCAAACAACAAGAGAAGTGAAGCCACAGTAGCATAGGCAGGTGCACGGGCTAGCCCTGTCCACCCAGGACCCTGGATTCATACTTGAGCAGTCACTGCCTGTGTTGCCACAGCCTCATAACTTTTTTAAACACAAGCTAAATTAGTTTGTTTTTTTTAAACACAAGCTAGATCAGTTATTACTGCAGTTACGTCTACACATGCTGCACTCTGACTTCCCAAATGCAGTGGCTATATCCTCTTCCCCCAGCCCTGTGTGCTGCCCTCAGAGGGGAGATGGGACCCTGGGACAACACTGTGGGATGGTCTGAAAGATATCATCTGAGGTGGAACCAAATGAGGCTTCCAGAGCTCCCAGGCATTCCATGATGATGATGCTACTTCAATGAAGGTATGGGCCCTGCCTCAGATTCAAATGTTTGTGTTCAGTTACTTTGGTATGCCAAATTTACCTGAAGAATGCAAGCAAGAGAAGAAAATGGCAGTTTTCAGTAATTTATAGTTCAGCCAAACGTGAATGGGATTTCATGGGACAAACAAAAGGCACTTCCGTAGCCACAGGGCTTTGTCCCTGCCAAATTTCAAAGGCATGCTGCAAATAATGGAGGTGTTAGAGCTCAGAAAAGCTGCAATAATCTTTTATAATGGAAAGAGATAATCAACCTAAATCTACAAGTTTCTACTCATCTCCCTCTATATCAATTTTGTATAAAGGCAAAAGGTGGCACATCTTATCTCCTGTCCACAAACCTACACAATTTTTTTAAACCTTTCTAATTTTGACTAATTCTACAAACTACCTTTCTAATTATAAATTAAGCGTACCTACATTTTTGGAGAACATAAAGGAATTACTCTTGATTGAAATAAAGAGCTTTCAACTCTGAAATAATTCATAGAAAATAATTTACCCTTTTTAAATAGTTGAATAGCTAATCAGAATACTTTCACTCAAAGCATTTTTACAAACTACTACACAGTAAGAAGCAAAGACAAACTTATGTTATTGTAAAATTCTATTAATAGGCTAAATCTGGTCATTGTCTGTAAGATACAGCATGTCTCATTACACTGTTCATGTTAGCAAAGATTTTATAGAATCACAGAACCGGAAGGGACCTCAAGAGGTCAGCTAGTCCAGTCCCCTGCACTCAAGGCAGGACTGAGTATTATTTAGACCATCCCTGACAGGTATCTGTCCAACCTGCTCTTAAAAATCCCCAATGATTGAGATTCTACAACCACCTTAGGCAGTTTACTCTAGTCCTTACCTCCTATTTATCCCACCTGGTAACGAGGCACTGAAAGTAAAAACAATATTCCTGATGTAGTCATACTAGTGTCATAGAAGAGAGACCATTACCCTCACTGTTTCATGACCTAATGCCTCTTTGTATGCAGCCTAACATTATGTTCGCCTTTTCTGCTGTCATAGCACATTGCAAACTGGGGCCTGATCATTCTGTCAGTAGCACGTAGAACTCCCATTAAGATCTGAAAGCCAAATGCACAAGCAACTGACAGGATGATCGGGCCCCTGATATCTCATTTGCTGTTCACTATCATTCCCATCTCTTTTTCAGCATTACTGCTTTCCAGGTTATTCCCCCACATCAAATTCCTGTTTCTGGATCGTTGCTCCCCAGATGTTTAGCTTGAATTTTCAAAACGAAATCTCATTTTGTTATTTGCTGCCAATGTCTCTAATCTCTCTAGGTTGATTTCTTTTATTTTATTTATGTCCTCACTGGTATTTGCAACTTTCTCCAGTTTAGCATCATCTGCTAATTGCATTAGTACGCTGTTCACTTTCTCTTAAAGATCATTAATAAAGACAATAATGATGGTCTTGAAGTTGTAATGGAACTGAGTCTATGTGACCATGTATTTGCACCAGTGGATCTCTTTATAGGACTGAGGCCTTAAACTGGACCCAAAAGATCTCTGCAGTTCCTCACGACGCAAGTCCCCCATTCTTTGCTATTTATCATTTTTTGTTTATTGTTCTTCAATCAGTTTTTAATCCACAAGATTTGAGAGTGAGATTTTGAGAGACAATATTTCAGATGTTTTACTCAAATTTAAATAAATTCAGCTATAAACTTTTCCATCAGCCACTATGACTCCAGCCCCAACTCTACACCAGATCCAGCACGCAGATGAATCTTTGCATTCATACAGAAACCACTGATGTCTGTGCAGGTCCAGTTGCAGGATTAAAACCTAATTTTGAACTTTTTTTTAAAGAAGGAAAATCAACATAGTCTGGCAAAAAATGGTTCTTTATAAATCCAGACTACTTATGGTGCACAGTTTCATTATATTAAGAGGGGACTTTTCTCAATATTTGTTCCATTCTTTTATGAGGGATAGAGGCTAGATTTTTTTCTGAGGGTTCCCTATTACTTGCTAAACTTAAACACACTACATATCTTAAGAACATTTTAATTCTTACTCTCCACAAATGTACAGCATTTACATATTTTGGTTAGTTCAGTTTTCCACCATAGAATAAAAAAGTAAGCCTTGAGTTCAGCAATACATCTGAGGTTGTAATGAGATATAGAATGACTATTATATGTTCAGTGTTGCTTTAACAAAATCAATTCCAATTCACAGAACATATGTTTTCTATTTAAACATGAATTGTGACACAAGGACATTTTGATCAAATCATATACATATAAAGCTACATGTATGTAGCTTTAGCTGATCACAAACTGATTATTTTATAGACAATGGAAACTCAGTACCTTGCAGGACCATTCACAGAGAATATACAAGATTCAAAAATCTATGTGAAACAGGGATATTCAAGTGCTTGAGAAAAAGGCAATTTGCCACCAGTCTTTAAATGGACCAATAAGGGATGAACTATTGAGGGCCTTACTGATATTCAAAAATTAGCATAAAAAAATTGAACTTCCCCCCTGTTTTTCTGCTTTAGAACACAACATGCACCACACATCACAGTCATTAGCATTGCAATGACTGCTTGTTGAATATTTCTGCCTTCTTCTTCATGGAGCCACAGGGAGCAGTAAAACTGCTGGGACTACGGAAGGTGGTCCATACATTTGTCTCCGTGGAAGGACAAATTCGATCTGCTCACCAATGACCCACAGGAGGCTGTTACTGATCCACTCTTCTAACTGTAGGTGAAATGGCTTTCTGTTTATATTTCAGATTATTGTCTGCAAGATAAGGCCTAAAATGGACCAACTGCTAGTCAACAGTCTGTTTCTTTT
This sequence comes from Dermatemys mawii, assembly GCA_007922305.1. Lineage (NCBI taxonomy): Eukaryota > Metazoa > Chordata > Testudines > Dermatemydidae > Dermatemys > Dermatemys mawii. The sequence continues at coordinate 45,007,864 of ML677341.1, read as the reverse complement.
ATAATTCTCAAAAACCATAAAGTCAGCATGCTTCTCCAGTTTGTGTGCTTCAGCACTCAAAACTCTGAACTTATGGGAGTTCTTGCCTACTTTTATACTAGCAACAAAGACTTGTACCACTGGGGAAAACTGAAAAACAAATAAATTACATGTTCTGGAAGTACACTAAATATACCTAAATAGCAAGTACAAGAAAGAGGATCAGAGGAACAGGCTTAAGAACATAAGAATGGCCCTACTGGGTCAGACTAAAGATCCATCTAGCCCAGTATTCTGTCTTCCAGCAGTGGCCAGTGCCAGGTGCCCCAGAAGGAATGACCAGAACAGGTAATCATCAAGTGATCCATCCGCTGTCGCTCATTCCCAGCTTCTGGCAAACAAGGGCTAGGGACACCATTTGGGATAGGTTAAGGAAAAACTATTTGAAAACAACAAACACTTGAGGATAGTTGCTGTTAAAATTTGGCAATATATTCTTTAGTAGCGTTCTTTAGGTTAATAAACACCTTCACCTTTAGCATTAGTCTGTTTACCCCTGGCTACAGTAATGATCTTGTAAACAGAAAGTTAAACATCCAAAATACTTTAACAAAATAAATCAAACATTTTATTCCCCATTCTTTACTTTAGAAACTGCTTCCATATGGGAAAAGACAGTGAAGTGCATGTTTGCAAATGTATCTCTTAGAAAAATGAACATCTTGGAACATGGGAGTAACTATTGCAGAATTAAATTAATTACTAATAAATATCAGTTACAAATATCACTGTTGGAGAATAAGTAACCAAATCAAGTAATAGTTAGGTCTCTGATTCTATATACTTGCCAGACTACTGCAAACTAAATGTCCACACTAACAATCCACCTTCATCCTTTACAATTTTAAATATTAGTACAACTTAGCTAATTTGTTAATATTCAGGTTCAGAGGAAAAAGTGTAAGATACAAAAACAACTGTCACTTCTACCAAATCGTAATAGTTGTTCCCTACTCTATCAATCAGGTATTCTTACTAAAAAATAGAGATGGTGGGGATTAAGCTGTACTTACTATAAAGTATTCCTGTATGTGAATATTGGTACATTTTCTATAAGTTAATAAACTCATATTTTTATCACAAAAATGGAAAATGGTTTTCAAGTAGCCATTCCCAACCTTTTCTGAACTATATCAGTTCACCAGAGAGACTTCTTCCACCAAACAACTTCCTCCCTCCTTTCTCTTCCTTATGGCCAAACACCGCTATGATTGACAAGAACTCACAGTTGAATAGTAGCAGTAGTGGCAACATACTGAGACTCAGTACAGAGGCTGGATTCTCATATCTGTTAAGACATAAAGAAGTTTGCAGAGGTTCCAAAAAAAAGGGGGGGTGGGGGGAAATAAAATAAAATAGGAGGCTGGATAGCTAAGAACCAGTTTAAAAATTCTGAAGCACTAGTACTGGTACATGTACTAGAGGTCGAGAAATAACAACCTATTCCAAAGGAGCCCTCTGTCTTAGTATTCTGTTCATTCTTCAATTCTTCGAAACCACTTTTTTGGGGTACAGATTTCAGAGGGATAATGAGTCCTTCAGATGATCTCCTTTTGCATACCAGATTAAATGCATTCCTTTCCCCCCACCCCCCATCACCTTTCTTTATATCAGAGTCTACATCTTATCTTGTTCTTCAAAATTCCTGTCCACAACCACACACATTGCTGGCAACAGAAAAGATGTTCTGGATAGTAAAAGTGAAGAGCAAGATGAAATGAAAGCTCTGATGTGAAGAGAAAAAACAATGTCAACCACCATTCAGCAAATAAGAGTTGTTGCTCATTGACATATACTTCCATGGGATTTCCTTTCTCTCAGGGCAAATGTTCCTTGCCTTCTGTATCAGGACTTGAATTATTGCCAGACACCACAGTTGTGATCTCTGAACTGATTAGCACCAACAAAAATTTAACTAAGGTTCCTAAAGTTTCCATTAGTTTTTTAAATCTTGCATTCTTTTCATAGATTTAAAAATGCATTCAAATTAATATAAACATAATTGTATTCATAAGGTAACAATATTAAAATATTTAAAAATGAAGTACTGCGTCCTACAGCCCACAAGACCACAGGGGGACTTGAAAATTACCCCAATCTATTTTAGGTGTTTCAGCACCCACTGCAGGAGATGCAAAAATATCATGAATTCAACACTTACCATTTAATAGTGTGTTTATTTTTAAATACCTATCAAACTATGCTCTCTGGCAACAGCCCCACATCTATACTAAAGAATCTTTCTCCTCTCTCTCTATGAAGGCCCACAAAATCCAATTCCCTTCCCTTTTATAACTATTTTCTTCCTTCTAATATTTTCTCTACATTTAACTTTAATTATCCCTTTTAAGCTGCTGATATGCAAATGTACATTTCTTTAGAATCATTAATGGCTCCTTCCTATTCATTCTCATTGCCTGTCTTACCAAATATACTTGTGGATTTGTCACAATTTTGTTTCGCTAAATGTCATCAACACAAAAGAACTTCTCATGGTCAAGAGAAATGTACTTAGGCATAATTGTGTCTCTTCTACACTCGCTCCACACTGACCTCCTATTTGACTCTGAACTCTCCCTTTGCCTCCTAAAACACCTATGTGAGTTTATTTGCCTATCACTGCCTCCCATACTGCCTGTGTACACAACCCTCTTAAAATTATACATACGTGCATACACACATCATCTGGTTTTGCTTTGACTAGTGCAGCTCTTTTTCCTGTGGTCTTTCAAATTCAAGACAGAATGCTTCTAGTCTTCTTTCTTGCATGCATGTGCACACACACACAAAGTACAGCCATAGCATTGTCATACCTTCACTCATTCATTCATTGATTTCAGGATCCACTTTAAAACTCTCCATAGTCGTCTTAACTTCCTCACTCCCTTCATTTCTTTAATACTTGCAAACTTCAGCCCCCTACCAGAAGTTCCCAGTGTGAGTCACTGTCATCTGAACAATAATCCTATTACACTTCACCTCACCAATTGTCCAAATCATTTCAAATCTCAGCTGAGAAAAAAGTGTTCTTCCTTTTTGAATATGCCTTTTCATTTTGCTTTTCACCCTTTCAGCCATGAAAGCTACCTGAGGGACAAGACTTTGGCCAGTATCCTAAAAGCAAAATGAAGAATATCTGCCTAAATACAGAAGGGGCATGTCCCTGACTGCACTCTTCTTCTTGTTTATCTATAATGAGATTCCCCGAGATGTCCATAATGCCCTCCATAGAACTGAAAGGGAAATTGGAACTGGTGCTTTAAAAAAAGAATAATTATTATTATTATTTTTAGATGTAGAGAGATTTTGGGATTGCCAGACTAAGATCCTCGTTTTACTCTGCTCTGGAAGCCCCATTTCTGCTACTAATAGTGCCAATTCTGCTCCAGTATCTGCTAATTCAGTACCATGCACCCAGTGAAATCAATCAAACTCTGCACAAGTACAGGATTCCATGTTAGCCTATCCTGGTGCAATGCAAAATCAGAATCTACTTCATTATCAAGGGGATCAAGCCAACAGCATATCAGCCCCACAAGGAAGGACAGCATGGCTACACGAAAAGGACTCAGCAAGCTACTTTGTCAGATAATAGCAACCATTTTTATACATATATGGGTGAAAGAGCACAACTTATGTCTTTTCTCTGACCTCCTCTAAGGGGTTGATGTATAGTGGGCATGCAAAAGGAGGGAAATACCCCTTTCAAATAACATTTATTGCTTTTACTCTCTGGAGCTATCAGTGTTCTTCTGACAGAAGAGAAAACAGAGCGGTGGTAACCATAATAGCCCCAGTTAGCATAAATAATATTACATGAGATTTTGCCCACAACATCCGGGAGACATTAAATCTTCACTATAAACAATAATTCAAATTATTGCATAAACAAAAACAATGTTCTTCTAATGATATTCTACCTATATGATACAGTAGAAACTGCAGAGTTATGTGGTAAATTACATTTTTCTTACACCTTTGACTGCCTCACCTGCCCTCTCCTCACTATCCATCTTTGTCAGGATGTGACAGGATGCTAAGCAGAAAACTGCTTAGCCAACCCTTTGTTACTCCATCTCCAATTAAGGGAGGTGAATTGGAACCGGGTAGATCACCTGGCCCTGAATGGGGAAGCTGGAATAGCTGCTACCTTATCAGGCTGGGGATGGATAAAAGCCACAGGGGGGAGAAGCCAGGAGGAGGAGCTGGAAAGAGGGAAGCTGCAGTAGAGGAAAGGCAATGTGGGGAAGCAAAGAGAGATAGCTTGCCCCCTCTCTCCTGCCGGGGGACTGTAAGAAGGGGACTATGTGTATTGTGGAAAGGTGGTGGGAGCACAACCTGTAAATAAAAGCACCAGGTGAGCACTGCACTAAGGTCTCTCTGTGACTTTCTCAGCACCAGCAGGGGCAGGAGCCAGGAGGGTCCTGCAGGGACCCTGTTACACAGGTCTACTTACAATCCAAATCTCTAAGCAGCTTCAAACAGCAGCCACTTTTTGAAATTAATTTGTTACAGGAAGATTTCCTACTCTCTCCAATATGTGAAAGTTCCAGCCCAAAAATTACACTGGTTTGAGGACAAGGACAAGCAATAAACAGTCCCACACTAGGAACAGGATTATCATCAGATATCTCATGAACCATCAGAGCTGGAAACAGAAGTACTGTAATACAGCACTTTGTTCCAACGGTAGAAGGTCCCAAGATAACATACTTTTAAGTCTTCACATTTTTCTGTAAAGAAAGCTAGCAGATCATTTTTACAGGTGTTTTATTTTGTTTCTCTTTGCACTCTGTACAGTTGAACTCATGATAACAATGCAATCTGGCTTCAGATGTGGGAGAGATACAAGAAATAGTGACAAAACTTTCATGCTGTATCATCCCCTCATGCACTCTCTACATATATAATTTACATACAAAATATGTACGCAGATTTTATGACAACAAGATGTGCATGAAATAAATTTACTAGTTTTTCTCACGGTAACAGTATCATTAGAAAATAAACAAAACAAAAAAAATCCTCAAGATGACATTATTAACCAAAGCAAATGTAAAATTTAATTGTGATACTGTATCCTTCCTGAGCCCTATACTTCCCAATATTTATTTTCATCCTCATCATATTATGTCCTAATTTAGAGTCCAGTCCAGCACACCCTTACTTAGGTGAGTAGTCCCGTTGACTTCCTCACTGGGACAATGATTCCCATGAAAAAGGATTTGGGCGATCAGACCCTTGGATTGTAAGTTCTTCAGGGGCAGAGACGTTATTTATTTGCCTGTAAATCATGGTATACAATTACAGTATTGTAGAAATAATGATAAAATAACAGTAATTATACAGATGACATCTCCACTTTTAAAAAAATGTGAATAAAAATATTAAATTTAATGGTAATGAAAAATGTTCACACAAGTGCAATTGACGAAACTGGAAATGAATTTCACTATTCACACAACATTCATAACACAAGCAGGGATGCAAGAGAACCCTGGGAAATCTTGCACAAACATGTCAGAATTTTGTTCTGGAAAAATAGTCCTGTAGGGATCAGAAGGTGGAACTCACTCAAGTCCACAGACCACCTTACATTTATAAGATAATGGCAATATTAATTCACTAGTGACCCAGTATCCTGACCAGAATTCAGTTCTGTGACCTAGAGCTGAAAAGTTCCACATACTATTTCAAATATCTTAAGCCAGTGCTTCTCCACTGGTGGTCTATGGACCACTGGTGGTCCATGGTGACTTTTTCGGTGGACCACATGAATATTGTCCAAAGTCAGATAGTGTGAGCAGGTGCTGCCGTTAGGCTGTTTTACGCCATGTTCACAAGCATACGCCGTGTTCACAAGCACTCAGTGTGTCATCCATAGCATCATCTAGGACACAACCACATTGTGTTGCCAGTAACTTCCATCTAAGGCTCTGAGCATCAGTGTAGCTCCCGCCATCGTGCTAAGTGGTTGTTGTGTCGTTCATTCTGTGCTAAATGTGCTGTTTTAATTTGTTTACAATTTCTGTTGTAAAATGTAAGTTTGCACACAATTTTCAACTCTATGTTCGTTAATTTATTACACACTTTTTATTTCCTTTGTGGCTTTTTTGTACAAGGATTTTAACGCAGGGGGTAAGACAAACTTTTATATTTACATCGGTTCAATTTATCAGGTTGGCGTGAAAGTAATTTCGGTTTTGACAGTACTAAGTTAAACGGTCTACTCCCAAAATAAATAATACTTTAGTGCTGGTATCGCAGGTTAATAAAATATTATCTGTTAAAAAATAACCCTAAAATATATTTTTACTCAACCAAAGACAAGAGATAAAAACTAATCGTCATAGTTTATTTTTTCGTAGTCCATGTAATGTGTGCAGTGCAAGTTAGGTAGATAATATATTGTAGTTCCAATTTTTGCCACCAGACAACTTATTTTGGGACATAAATCGTTCAAAAAATCAAAATTTCGTTGAAACCCCACAGATCTGAGATAATGGCAATGACAGGAAGGAATGTCAAGTGCGAGCATTCGAAGGACAACATCAAATTCAGATTCACTTGTCAAGAAAAAGAAGGCGTGGATTTGCCACAATGTATTATTTGTTTCAAAGTCTTGGGGAATGACTCAATGAAGCCAGCTAAGCTGAAACTCCATCTTGAAAAATGTCATCCAAATTTGTTGCAAAAGGATGAAGATTATTTTGAGCGGTGGTTATCAGGTCTGAAATGTCCACGCCTCAATTCAACAGGTGCATTCTACAAAAATGCAAGCAATGCAGTGACCGCTTCCTAAATTGTTGCATATAAAGTTGCACAGGCCAAAAAGCCTCATGCCATTGTAGAGCAACTTGTGCTCCCCTATGCAAAAGAGATGATGCGGCTAGTTCCTGGCAAGGAAGCAGCAAGGCAGCTGAATGATATATATCTTTCTCTAACCGACACAATATCGAGACAGATAAACGAGATATCACAGATCATCAATGAACAAGTTGTGGATGAAATAAAGAAGTCTCCACTGTTTGCCATACAATTGGATGAATCGACCGACATTGCATTGTGCTCGATGCTATTGATTTTCGCACGATATATGGTTGAGGAAGACTTCAAAGACGATTTTCTTTTTTGTAAGACTCTAGATACACCACAAAGGCTTAGGATGTGACGGAAATTGTTAACAATTTCTTTGAAGTGCATGGTCTGGATTGGGCAAATCTTGTTGGTGTCACCACTGATGGTGCACCTGCCATGCTGGGCTCAAGATCAGACTTCCAAACGTTGGTGAAACAGCACGCTCCAATGGTAACCGGAGTTCGTTGCTTCATTCATAGGGAAGGTTTGGCGTCAAAAACATTGCCTGATCAACTCAATGCTGTTTTCAAAGGGTTGGTGAAAGTGGTGAATTACATCAAATCATCGGTTCTGAACACCAGGCTGTTCAAAAGATTTTGCCAGGACATGGGTTCTGACTTTGATGTGTTGCTGTTCTACACCTCTGTATTGTGGTTGTCAACAGAAAATGTACTCAACAAAAGAGTTTTCCAATTGAGAGAGGAGTTAGATTTGTTTCTCCAGGCTCAAGGGAAAGAGGAATTCTGAAATGTGATGATGCATAGAATTTGCATATCATGTCGATATTTTTGGAATCTTGAACAAACTGAATCTTCAGCTACAAGGGAAAGGTGCAAATCTGTTCTCTTACCAAAGCATCGTCAAGGCTTTTCTTGACAAATTGGAACTCTGGATTGTAAGAGTCGAAAGCAATAATTTGGTTCAATTTCCATATGTGGATACCATGCTCGGGAAAAAGGAAGCCATTTGGATGCAAATTCTTGATCATTTACGGAAGCTACGAGACAAATTCCAATGATACTTTCCAGAGGTGGACAGGACAAAGGATGGATTATCTTTAATCAGGAATCCATTCACAACAGATGTTAGTAGTGTTCCAGAGGATCTGCAGGAGCAACTTTTGGATCTGAAAAATGATTTTGCGACCCAAGAAGTGTACCAGCAGTCTACCATAGAGAAATTTTGGGCCAGCATGACTGGGAGTTACCCAAATCCATCAGCACACATAGTCAGATTTCTTTTGCCATGCGCATCACTTATATGTGTGAGACGGGATTTTCATGTTAGTTGCACGTTAAGTCCAAATGGTGGAATTGTCTCGCAGTGGAAAGAGATATTCGTTGTGCATTATCAAGTACCACTCCAAACATTGAAAAGCTTGTCAGTGAGAAGAGAATCCAACCATCTAGTAAGAAATAAATACATTTCAAACCAAAATGTGTCTGCTCTTTTTATTCATGTCTCAACAAAAAAAAAAGGAGGAGGTCCATGAAAATTTTTTGATTGGCCTGGTGGTCTGTGGACTGAAACAAGTTGAGAACCACTGCCTTAAGCAAGCAAGATGCTTTCTATATTTTGTATAATATACATTCATATTCACATGCTACCTCATTTCTCAAATTATGTCCACGACTATTCCTCTCTTCAACATTAAAAAAAGGTTTTAAATGTCTGTATTTATTGTGGCCACTAAAAATCAGCAATATTGAGCATTATAATATACTGATGAAATTAAGGGTGATAGTAAAGGTAACACAGAAAGTCCTGTTGATAGAATTTTGAAAACTTAACTGTCAGAACTAAACTAAGCAGCTACTTTGTACCAATCATTAAGTGAATTCTACTTTTAGTAGGGGTTTTTTGTTTTAAATTTTGAAATGTCAAGCTGTGTGGGTCAGTCAGCATAAAAATCTTTCCCATACTGAAAGAGTAACATGAAGTTTAAGTTGATTTTGAAAACCAAACTATATTTTATATATATATACATATACATACATATACACATACATACACACACACACATACACATTATATATATATATATTTTCCCCATCACCTGGTCTTTCCCAGTTTTTAGTAGATTCCTTCTACTCCTCTTCCCCAATGCTAGCTAGATCAGACACTAAACCAGGGATCGGCAACCTTGGCATGTGGGACAGCAGGGTAAGCACCCTTAGTGGGCCCTGCTGGTTTGTTTACTTGCCATTTCACCGACTGCGGCGCCCACCGGCCACGGTTCTCCGTCCCGGTCCAATGAGGGCTGCAGAAAACGGCAGCCAGCACCGCACCGCCTCCCGCAGCCCCCAATGGACCAGGACAGCGAACCGCGGCCAGTGGGAGCCACAAAACTTGCCAGTGAAACGGCAAGTAAACAAAATGGCGAGGCCTGCTAAGGGTTCTTACCCTGCGGTCCCGTGTACTATGGTTGTCAATCCCTGCACTAAACTGTCTTAAATTGATGTCATTGTGCCAAATACAAGTCCTATCCTTGAGAAAATTACTTTTAAGGCACTTTTAGCCTGCAGCCCTTACTTATCTACAAAGTCCCACTGGAGGCAATGGAAGTTGTTGGTGTTCAGTTTACACTAATTTTATTGTCATGGGTATTCAGTAGATCTTTCCTGATTTCCACTTTTTAGACCATCTTTTCTCTAAAGCTGTATTTTAATAATTATGGCCCAGATCCTGCAATCTGTCCAGTACAGACACCACTTTTCCTATGTGGAGGAGTGCCACTGATTTCAATAGTGACAAAGAGTCCTGTGGCACCTTAAAGACTAACTAAAGTATTAGAGCATAAGCTTTCGTGGGCTAATACCCATTTCGTCGGATGCAAGCAGGCGAAGTGGGTATTAGCCCACGAAAGCTTATGCTCTAATACTTTAAATAGTCTTTAAGGTGCCACAAGACTCTTAGTCTGGAATTGCAGAACTGACAAACACGGCTACCTCTCTGATTATTGATTTCAATAGACTTCCAAGTAGATACAGCAGGCTGCCTATGCTGATCCAAACACAATTCCACATATACATATCTTACTGCAATATCAACACCTACAGAAGCATCAATGTACTATACTACCAACAGGATATTTTTGCTTCCCATTGGAGACAGATACATTTCTGAACAATCATTTATCTCACTAGAGGTATCTCAGACAAATAGAATTGTATTAGTATATTTTTGTGTGAGTTGGGATTTCGTTTGTTTTTGTTTTACTATGTCTTATGTAGAACTATAGGTGATTATTTTAAATGGGTACTCTCTTCAAACAGTCAATAAAGTTCAAATGTTTACTTCTCCAAATGCCAGATGAACTTTCTTTAAAATATGGTTAAATTATTTATTAGATGAGACAGCATATACAATGTACATCTGTACCCTCTTGATCAGAAAATTCTCAATATATTTCCAACTAGCTGAATGGAAGTAAACTGAAAATGAGTTTTTATAAGATCACATAAAAATGTATTCATGTTTCTAAGCGTTTATATGAATTAAGCAATCACAGTGTTTTGACCATGAGGCGTAATAATGCAGCACTACCAATAGTGATGCAGTCACTGATACAGTTAATGTTGTAATTTAATTTTGGAGCTCAGCACATTTTTACTACTACACTATGGCACTGTATTTATCAACAATGTGTTTAATACAATTTACTGCATATTATTCACCTAAAAGACTTTCATGGCATACATAGAGTAGCACATAGTACAGAATATACAACCAGTTAGCCAAAAGTTGAAGAAAACTCTATGATTTTACACTGTATTATTCAAAAAAAAGTCTTTAAAATTGTATCATAATCAGTGCCTTTATTCCACAAATCCACCTTCATAATTTGCTGTGGAATTCATCTTCTATACAGAATTCTACTTCAGAAGCACCATTTTCAATTTTAAAATAGTATATTTCTAGCCCTTGTGGCAGCAGAGATAATCTTGGAAACATGAATCAAGTGTAAACCAATGTTGCAATGCCTGCCTAGGTCTGCAAAGACCCTGAAATAACAGCTCTAAGACACATGAACTGCCCCATTCATCCCAGTTTGGGCCTATAGATTCTTCAATTCCACAGCTTTGAAATTTTTCACAGATGCTATGGAATTCAACATTTTTGTTGCAGAGTCTTCTATTTTCTTGCAGTGAGGAACCTGACATTTGGTTCTCTGTCTCCCTGCCCTGCCAGGACCTACCGGCAGCTTTCCTTACCTCCAGCCTTTTCCACAAATGGGAATTAACGCTCCTTGAATTGTTCCATGGACACAGACAGCAGGGGGTTTCATTGAACTAAAGCTGTAATCCAACTTCCAGCCAGGGAGCCAGAAGAGGATGAGGGAAAAATCAGAAGCACTGACTGATGAGCTGAGCTAGTCAACTTGGAAAATAGTACAGCAGTAAAGACCTAGGGAGCCAATTTGAGGAGCTGCTGAAGCTGGCTATGTGCTCCCTTCTTTTCTGGAACAAATGCAGAGGAGAAAAGTTTCTGAGTTTGACCAAATGGGCAACATGATGGAAACTTGAGAAGTGGAGCTAGTATACGTAGAGAGCGTAAGGAAGAAAAATCCATTCTCAAAAATAATCACCATTGAAAATAGTAAATGTCTCTCATGTCAATTAGTATTTTCAACTATGAGCCATAATTGCATGTTTATGCAAGGGTCGGAGATACAAGAGATTAATGTTGCTGTGGAATTTAGTCCCATTGTACCACAGAGTATACAAGGCCCTGATCATAAAACATATGCTCTAGGGGCAGAGATAAGGTTGCACATTCAGGCTTAAATTAGGTCAGTCCTGACTTTTCATGTCTTTACTGTGCAAACCTTGCATTAGATTAATATAGGTTATTTTAAATTTAAATTTCCTAGGTCTTTCAGAAGTAAAAAAATGGGGAAAAGAAAAATGCTCAGAAGAAAGCACTTCAAACTCCAGTGCTTCAAAGTCTTGCCAAAAATTACAAATTGCACATGTGAATTTCATAAAGTGGAACTGTTTGTGGACATTACCTGACCTCCGCAATACTTGACCAAGGCCACCAGTTAATCAAAGTCAACTGTGTACTGACAAAAGTATAACTCTTAATTTTGATTTGGCTATATGACGTGAATATATATCAGAGCTTACAATCTTACACCTTCTTAACATCTTAACCACCATTAAACTATTTAGCATTTACTAAATGTATACCAAAATTAAGGTAATTATCATTCAGCTAACCCAGTTTCTTGGGAAATGACCCAATAGAACAGAAATCCCAATACACTATGTCCCTATAAAGTTCAGTATATACTGCAACTTCTACATACACCAAAACACTTTACACATTAACTTCAATTGCACTACTCACATTCTTAAAGTTAGGTACATTGCAGAATTGGGGCCTATATACAGAGAGCCATTATGCCATTGTGGTAACATCGATTTAACAATCTTGAGGTTGAAAATCAAATCCAATTCTGTTTAGACTTCAACTTTTTGCTCCTGGGAGACTGGATGTTTAGCTCACTAAACCTGCAAGCAGAGTCCAAAGATCCACCACTATTCTAGGTAGCTTCTCGCTGTTTTATTTTGTTTCTAAAAGTCAGCTTCTCTCTTTCAGAGAAATTTGTACCAAATATCATCCAGTCCCTTCTATTCCTTCTCTACCAGTGTATTCCAATTTACATATTCCCTAAGGAGGGAATATGTTCTCCCTCTCATCTATGCCATGCTCTTTGCTTCTCCAAATTGCAAGGCACATATAAATCTATTTCCAAACTGTTTATATCTTTTCCAATAGTTCTAATTTCTTAGTATTTAATTTCAAATACCCCAAAGCATGCTAGGCATGTCACAAAAATAAGAAGACAGATAGTCTCTGCTCCAAAGAGTTCATGGTCCCATTTTATGGATGGGTAAACATTGATATCAAGGGACTTGCTTTAGGTTGCATACCAAAATGTCACACCCAGGACTAGATGCCAGATCTTTTGGTTGGCTTCCTGGCCCACACCCAATTCACTGTACTCAAATGTCCTCCAAAATTATTATTTGTACTGCAGTAATACTTGTACTCCAAGGGACAATCAAGGACCAAAGCACCACTGTACAGACACATAGTAAAAAGACAATCCCTGCCCCAAAGATATTATAATCTAAGTTACTGATTTAAGGTTTCGAGGTCTCAATCTTCCCATCTGCAAAACATGGCAAATACTACTAGTATGCACTAATATGGTGCTTTTTCAGCTATTGATTTTGAAGGTGGTAAGCATTAACAGCCTATTTTATAGATAGCTTAATTAAGGCTCAGAGACTGGAAGAAGTTTATTGGATAAGAGAAAGATCTTACACATAAGATACCTGAGTTCCATTCTCAGCTCTGATATATGTTCCCTATGTAACTGGCTTAACTTGTGTGTGTCTTAGGCCTGGTCTACACTACAGAGTTAGGTCAACGTAAGACAGCTTACGTTGACCTAACTCTGTAAGTGTCTACACTAAAAGGTACCTCCCACCAATGTAGCTCACTCACTACACCCACTTAATAACTCCATTTCCATGAGAGGCATACTGCTTAGGTCAACGCAGTTAAGTCAACACACTGCGTTGCTTCCATCGACTGTTGCTGCCTTTCAGAAGCCATCCCACAATGCCCCACACTGACAGTTAAACTGGTGCAAGCGCTCCTGCTGAAGTTGCACACTGACGACACAAAGAGCCTAGTGTGGACATACAAAAGTGATTTAATTACTGCGCTGCCTGCGTGTTGATGTAACTTAGGTCAACTTAATTTTGCAGTGTAGACCTGCCCTAAGGCATCTCACATGCAATTGAAGGCAAATGATGCTACTCATTACAGTGTGTTAATTGCAAAGAATTTAAACTTGTCAGGTGATGAAGGGAAAAGAACTCTGAACCTTTTGTCTCTGGTCCCTGCTCATCACCTTATTCCACTTCACTAAGGCACAAGCAGGAGTCTTGCACTATCAAGTATTCTGTTTATCCTATATTTGAAACTTAAATGGTTACCATAGCTATTTTTATGTCTGAAAATATAAACTCAATTTAACACTGTTTCAATTTGACATCATAAAACGGCCTCCATAACCTTTCACCAGTTAGCAGAAGACTGAACAGGTCTTAATGCAATCACAATAAGCAAAGCTGTAACCAAAAGGTTATATTTATGTAAATTACTAGTCACTGCACATAACTGTCAGTTTAAAAATATATTTAAAGTACTTACAAAGAAATTCATAACTATGTGTTAACACTGAAGGATAGTGTCTTGCCAAAAATAAATATATAAATAAATGAATATTTGTACGTTTAGCAACAGAGAATCCAGATCATTACCTCCAACAGAAAAGCCCACAGGAAGGAACCAGGAGAAAAAAAAATTAACACAAAGTTCACTTCACAGAGTTTTCACAAGCTTGTTCAGAAGCAGAGAGGAGTTTGCCCCTTCACTGAAGATCTTACGGATCTGATGGAGGCCATCTGCATAGGGGCCCTGTTTCTTCACACTTGCTTCAGGGACTTTTTGTTGAGTTTTCAGTAAGGACAACTTTAACATAACCATGCTGCCACTGACACATTTGCTGCTGCCTCCCAAACCCCTTTCTTGCTTCTCCCCCCACCCCCTCGCCATGCAAGTTTTACAACATTTAGGCTATATTAACTTTTGAGCAGATTCCCAGTACAGTTGGTGGGGAGACAGCATCCATCTAAATAAATAACTGTTACCAAGAGATACCTTGAGATTTGAAATGACCAAGAATCTCAAAAAATCAAGTTTAGCCTTGACTGTAGAGGCACCAATAGTACTACTATAACTAAAACAAAATTCTCCATCAAGTATTTAAAGTATTTCCCTAAGCCTTCAAACCAAGGCCTCAAATGCTTGATGGAAACACAAACTATGAATTATTTTCCCTTAAGAAAGAATTTAAAAAAAACACTAACAATTAATAGTCATATGTGATCTCTACTCTTGCAATCATTTCAGAGTCTGTGATAAAATTTAAGTGATATAGCTTTTTAAGGTGAAGCACAGAGCGTCCTAGTAAAACCTGTAGTAAATGACAGCCTCCCTTACGGTGTTTTTCAAGGATGGACAACACCTATAAAATAATCTACTCCATCTCCACATCAGTGCTGTTTTTCTCCCTTGTTCCAAATAGTTTATTTTTAAATGACCCATGCAATGGGGTTTCCACCATTCTCCTTGGCAGACTATTCCACAATATAGTAGATCTTACATTTAAACTAAATAGGAAGCCACACTTTTAAAGTATCATTTCTTAATTTAATCCCATTACTTCTTTCTACAGCTCCTTACACCACCCTAAATAATTCCACCCCTTTCTAAGTGTTAAAACTTGTTAAATGTCTGTAGGATGTATATCATCTTGGCCACTAAAGTCCTTGCTTAGTCAAGCAATGCATATTTATCGCAGTCTTTCCTTTTAAATCAGACCCGAAAGTCTTCTAAACATAGAATTATAGAATCATAGAACTGGAAGGGACCTCAAGAGGTCAGCTAGTCCAGTCCCCTGCACTCAAGGCAGGACTGAGTATTATTTAGACTATCCCTGACAGGTATCTGTCCAATCTGCTCTTAAAAATCCCCAATGATTGAGATTCTACAACCACCTTAGGCAGTTTACTCTAGTCCTTACCTCCTATTTATCCCACCTGGTAACGAGGCACTGAAAGTAAAAACAATATTCCTGATGTAGTCATACTAGTGTCATAGAAGAGAGACCATTACCCTCACTGTTTCATGACCTAATGCCTCTTTGTATGCAGCCTAACATTATGTTCGCCTTTTCTGCTGTCATAGCACATTGCAAACTGGGGTCTGATCATTCTGTCAGTAGCACGTAGAACTCCCATTAAGATCTGAAAGCCAAATGCACAAGCAACTGACAGGATGATCGGGCCCCTGATATCTCATTTGCTGTTCACTATCATTCCCATCTCTTTTTCAGCATTACTGCTTTCCAGGTTATTCCCCCACATCAAATTCCTGTTTCTGGATCGTTGCTCCCCAGATGTTTAGCTTGAATTTTCAAAACGAAATCTCATTTTGTTATTTGCTGCCAATGTCTCTAATCTCTCTAGGTTGATTTCTTTTATTTTATTTATGTCCTCACTGGTATTTGCAACTTTCTCCAGTTTAGCATCATCTGCTAATTGCATTAGTACGCTGTTCACTTTCTCTTAAAGATCATTAATAAAGACAATAATGATGGTCTTGAAGTTGTAATGGAACTGAGTCTATGTGACTATGTATTTGCACCAGTGGATCTCTTTATAGGACTGAGGCCTTAAACTGGACCCAAAAGATCTCTGCAGTTCCTCACGACGCAAGTCCCCCATTCTTTGCTATTTATCATTTTTTGTTTATTGTTCTTCAATCAGTTTTTAATCCACAAGATTTGAGAGTGAGATTTTGAGAGACAATATTTCAGATGTTTTACTCAAATTTAAATAAATTCAGCTATAAACTTTTCCATCAGCCACTATGACTCCAGCCCCTAACCCTACAACCGGATCCAGAAGGCAGATGAATCTTTGCATTCATGCAGAAACCACCGATATCCGTGCAGGTCCAGTTGCAGGATCAAAACCTAATTTTGAACATTTTTTTTAAAGAAGGAAAATCAACATAGTTTGGCAAAAATTCTTCTTTTTAAATCCATGTTACTTATTGCACATGGTTCCATTATATTAATAGGGGAATTTTCTCAATATTTGTTCCATTCTTTTATGAGGGATAGAGGTTACATTTTTTTCTGAGGGTCTAATTGCTATGATGATTCTTATTTTTAAAAATCAGAACTATATTTGCTTTTCTCCAATCTTGTATTATCTCAAAATTCAGCGGGTTTATAAAACTGTTCAAATTTTTCTTCAAGTATTCTACTTACTCTTCATCAATTGCTATATTTATAAAGTTTTCCTCAGTTCTTAATTGTCCAAATTTGTTTATTTTTCTCATTAAAGATAAAATTTGTTTAAGTGGTTCAGTATAATGGTCTTTTTTAATAATTAATTTAATCCTTTTCCTCATTTATTAACTGATCTACTTTCCCTTTACTACTACCACCCCCGATATTTATTAAAACTCTCCTTATTCTCCCATGCCCCTCATATTAACTCATTCTCCTTTTTGCAGCCATTATCTTTAGCATGAGTTCACTTACAAACCAGCTTAACAATTTCTAAAAAATTACTTACATGACTGGAATTTAAACTCATTCTACCTGATATCTAGAGGGAACAACAATCTTTAGCCTAGATTCTCTAACCATCACAAATATATTAAAAGAAAGAATTCATGTCTCTGTAACAGTGATTTTTAATTCAGCCACCCATATTCCACTTGCATCTTTGGTTTTAAATTCTCTTCTCTCCTACCACCTGCTCCCCATATACAGCTATAGGCACAAAACCTACAAATAGATACATCCCTGTAGGTTTATGCCCACATGAAGTTCCACTAACTATCCACATGGATAGGAGGGTCCATATCAGGGTAATTGTTTGTATGACTGGGGGCCTACCCAACCATCACATGAAATAAACTTCTGTTTTTTTGTAAAACTTCTCTTTTGACAACGTTTACCAAGTGAGAGCTGACAAGAAATGTAAAAACATGCTTTTGACCAACATTTACATACACTGCCCCATATTAAAATGTTTCAATTAACTCTGTAAAGTACCCACACAGAAGTATTTGGAAAATGCTTTACTAATTCATCTCAATTTACATGAAACATCTATTTTGCACTAAGATCCAAGGAAACTACATTAACTCCTACTGTAGAGACTTACATCACTATATTAACAAATAAAGTCTGTTAACTGGTATTGATACTGTGGCTTATGACTGCTCACTACAGAATCATACCGCACAAACTGCTGTACCTGTCAGACAACTCAAAGCAAATGTAGTCAAACAGTTAGTATGATTAAGGCAGTCTCTCACACATAATTTTTGGAGAAAAAAATGTAGCTTATCATGGGATCAGAAGCATATCGAGTTTTAAATTTATGTTTTTAATGAAGTCTAAAACACATTCTTACAGTCATCTGGCAAAATTTCACAGTCAACATGAAAAAATAGTTATAGTTTAAAAATAACAAAACACTCATTACCTGAAAAAGGGTGTGGTATATCTTTGACAAGACATTCAATTTGATGAAGACAAATGGATCACCAGTGTGTCATACAAATAGTTAACTAGCTATTTAAGCAATAATTTGAAATCAAAATGACACCATCCTAAGAGATGATATAGCAAAACAGGTCAATGGTCCATCTAGTTTGAAATCATATCTCAAACAACGTGCAATGCCAGATGCTTCACAGAAAGATATAACTTCCTACCATCACAAACTACCAAGGCTCCAAATCTGCTAAGGAATTCATGTGTGTCTTTCTTCTTAGTGTATGCATAATGTGTTTCAGGTGGCATGACAGTGAACATCAATGAGTGCCATAGAGATCAACAGGGCTCCTATAAACAGCTGCCTGTGCAGATCTCTTTACAGGATCCAGGCCCAATGTTACATACTGGGAAAAACTTTTAAGGTTGGTAGGCCCAAATTTTGACCAGTTCAGTCTGCAGAAGTCCCTAAAATTTGTGGGCCAAGATTTTGAAAAGTAACTAATGATTTTATTTACCTAAACTGAAACCCCTCATGAGGGTCTGATATTCAGAAAGTAGATGTCCAGCAATTCATGAAAATAAGGCTCCTTTAAGGAATATTAAGTTAGGTATCCAAATACTGAGGCACTAAATATGATTAGTTATTTTTGAAAATATTTGTGTTGGTGTTTTTCTTCCTTCTCCTCACCTTCCCCCGCCCTCCCCGCAACAAAAAGCCTTGACAAAAACAAAAAATCAGTACGCTAGCTACAACCTTGAAATAACAAACCAAAGAGCACGGAGTGGAGGGAAAATAAGTTAATTAAGAAAAAGCTTCATCTTCCAGTGGAATTACCAGCAATGAATAAAACAAGAATACCAAAACCTATGAAAAAATAACTGATAGTATAGTTCAAGAACAACCCATTTAAAGGATGGAAATCCATGACAAACGTAAACTGTTTTTATAGATTTTTCATTTCAACAAATTATTTCAAAAAAATTATTTTCACTAAAATAAAATCAATTACAGTTCTTTTAAAGTTGTTATGATTGTTTATGTAAATCTTTTAGAAAAAATTGGTATTTTTAATACTCTGTCAATACTACTATAGTAACAACATACAACTTTTAGTGATTTGGTCTACTAAGAACCCAAAGTATTTTTAAATAAGAAATGACACCGTATATATTTTAAATTACTTATTATTTGGATTGTGCTAATGACAAAAGTGCGCAAGACATTTTCAAAACACAGAAGAAGCCACAGTAACTGTCCCAAAGAGTATGCAACCTATTACCACAATAAGTTTGAGTGTTCTGATATTTACTGATTTGAAAATATGGACATGAAAGAAGGGAGGGATCAGACAACAATCATCATATTACAACTTTAGTACATTTTTCAGGAGTTTGAGATCTGATAGTCCATTAGGAAAACCCAAAAAAAGCAAAAACCAATTCCTGTCATCCAGCACATCTCTAACAATATGCTCCCAATGCTGCATATTAACAAAACAAACAAACAAAAATAAATGGAATACGCCCAAAAATGAGATTCCCAACTTATTCCTAGACCCACAAGTAGCCATTAATGTAGTGCATAGTGTTAGAAAAGTTTATTTCTTCAATTGGCGAGGATTTAAAAGAAATAAAATGCCATCACAAAACAAATCCAGTCGCTACAATTATCTGACTAAGGTTTTCCAGACTTCATTGTAACTCAATAACTGCTCTACACAGTGCTGTGAACTCTACTGCTTCAAGCTGGAAGTCAATCTAGGACAGCCAATAGAAAGTGCACCTGTGCAATTACAGCATTTTCTAATTCAGAATGCTAAACCTGAGATAGATATAGCTCGTGTGCATTGTGAGAAAAGAAAAATCAACAATTAAAACAACACACAGAGGATATATCACATACAAAAAGCACAGTCTGTATCTATTTTGTCATTAAAAAATTGGAAAATTACTATAAAAATATAAATATTATGTATGTAATTTAAAAACATAAATGGAGGCTCCTTAAACATATGGCAAACAGTTTAAATTAATATATGTATATATATATATATATATATATATATAAAGAATATTTTCATACAGTTGATAAAAGTTATAATTAACATTAATAAAAGACCATTTAGTAACAGAACAGTAGCACATACACCAAACTAGAAGATGCACTTTAAGGTTCATGAAAGGTGAGAAAAATAACCCTTAGTTATTAATAAGATCACTGAAAAAAATGCAGGAAACTGATACTTGAAAGTAACTGAAAAAAATTAAAATATCCTATTTGACAACTCTAGATTATAAAAATCAACTGAAAATATTGTATGCTACAAACAGCTGATAACTGTGTGCTTATATATTGTTGAGAAGCAAACCATCTTTCCATAAAATATGTATTTTTAAATTTCATAAACAGGTAACCATGTCTACCAATAAAGACATTTTACTGCTCTGAAAGGAAATAAAGTTTCAATAACTAATATACTAATTTGGATGCTAGTATCAATTTTACTGTATTGTCAATTTAAAATAATCAGTAAAAATGCTTCTGATTATTGTTTACATACTTGGGTTTACCTGTCAGGTTTAAGGCTGGCGGATGTAAAATACAAATATAAACATAACAAAACAGATTACAAATATCAACAATCACAACACAGAGTTACTTCCAACTGACCAGTGAACCAGCTGAATAATCGATTAGGAAGTGCTTTATTTTCGAGTATTTTTGGTGGGTGGGGTTGCTATTACTGTTACACACACTGAAAATAAAATGCTATCCCATGCTCAATAATACTATTGAAAGAGCCCTTATCAGCACTTACCGCAAGTAATACTGTTTTAAAGCGAAGGCAGCGTTAGAACAACTTCTGGGAAAGTTAAACTCCTCTACAATTTCTCCCCACTGATTCTTCTCAGATACCTGTCAAAAACAACATACAGACAGAGATACACAACACACACACACACACATCGTCGATAGTGAACATCACAAGGAATATGGGCTGCCATGAAACAAATATATGAAAAAAAAATATAGAGAGATCTATGTATATGGGATATATGGCTATATTTCTCATTGACAGTCCCTGGTGGTCTCCCCTCAGGTATAAGCCAGCTCCTCACCACTATTTTACATTTTATTTAATGTCTTTGGTTATTCTGGGGGAAACGGAGGGGTTATATCGTTTTGGGGTTGTTTGTTTTGTTTTTACTGCCTGGACAATAACCAATCGGGAGTCCCTCTGTCGCCCCCTTTTAAATCCTAACGCGGTCCGTTAAAAACCCAAAGAAGTTTAAAATGATTCAAGAAAGTCTTGGAGGGGGCGCCCACTGGACTCCGAGGATCAGGGGAGCGGGGGATCTGTCCCGGTGAGTCCCCCCAAGACAGATCCATAGACACACCGAGGCCTTTCTTTTGAGGCCTACATTTCTGTCCCTAGCCTTGAAGCCTAAAGATGGCTATTTGATTACACACCGTCTTGGGTGCCCCTTTTGTTATTTCTCTCCGGGAAGGGCTCCGAGGGCAGCGCCTGGTCCCCCCCGGCTGCGAGGATCATTTCCTAGCCCATGCTCCGTGCCGATTATCGATGTTAAACATGCCCGCTAATTTTGAGTTGCACTAAAACTGCACTCAGACGCTCCTCTCCGTCTCTGCCTGTGTGAAACACACAGAGAGCAGCGATCGCAAGCGAGAGAAACAAACTCACACGCAGCCCTACACACTCTGCTCTCCCTCCTTCTCCCAGGAAAGAGGGGAAGGGGACAGGGGGCTGTGGAGGAGGAAAGGGAGGCACAAGCAGTGTGTACGCTGCACCCCCAACGATCCCCCTTCATCTCTCTACCAACAAGGCCAAGCCACCAACCTGCCTGCCTGCTTCCTTCCTTCTTCCACCCCCCACCTTCCCTTGCCGGCTTTCAATGGGACGCTTCCCGGCCACCCCACCTCCCCTCTCTGCCCCCGAGGGTCAGAGCAGACTTTTGGGAAGAGGTTACTGGGAGGGAAACCCAAATTAAAACTTCCACTCACCTTCCCAAATCCGCCTAAAGTGGTGACTCTGGTGTAGAGAGCGTGAAGATCCAGCTCCTTCCCACCCACCACAGGGATCTTCTTAAAAGGAGACCTGCCAAAGGCGATACACACAAAACAACACAACTTGTCAACTCTGCCCCCTTTTCTCCCCTCGCGGGGGCTGCCGTGTCCTTCAGGGAAGGGGCTGGAAGTTGGATCTGGCCGGTTTAAAAGCCTCCCCCCTCCCCTTCCATCTCCCCATTTTCCTCACCCTCTGCTGTGGTGAAACTGCCGCAGCTCGTCCAGGAAAGCGAGTCCCTTTCTCCGCTGGTCTGCCTGGGTTTTACCCGTCGAATTTGCCATTTTTTGTATTAAAAAAGGTTTTCTTTAAAAAAAAATCCAATAAAAAAACAACAACAATCCCCGGCTCCTCCTCGTCTTTACGAGACCCAGGTGCCCGTGCTCGGCCGGGGATCAGCCATGGAGAGGGGCTGGTTTAAAAAAAAAAGTTTAAAAGGAATAAGGGAGCCCCCGGGAGCGTGGTAATTGCGAGTCCCGTCTCCACACAACACACAGGCAGAGACACACAGGGAGGGAGAGGGGCACCTCTCAGTAATTCCTGCCGCTGCCTCTCAGCACCACAAACCCAACCGATCCAGCCTGCACATGAGACTCAACATGGTGCTGCTGGATCACACAATGAATTGGGTTAGTGTTGTGGTGGGGCGGGGGGAGCTGGAGTGAGGTATTGACAGTGTGTGTGTGTTACAGACGCGGCTCCATGCAATCTCCCTCTCCCTCTCTCTCACACACACACACACTGTACAGCTACAGCAGCGGCGGCGGCGGCGGCGGCGGCAGCGGGATTCACTTCTCTTCTCTCTCAGACAAAAAGATCTGAGGCCGCCGTGCGGCTGCCTGGGCGAGAGCGCAACACAGCGAACCCCAGAGGCCGGCCCGGGTACTGCAAAAGGCAGCTCGAAAGGCAAAAGCCAGCACAGCCCCAGCAAGCAGTTCCTGGCGGGGAACAATAGGCTCCTCTCCCCGCTAAGGGCTCATCTGCAATGTGCCGCAAACTTCACACAAAGCCTGGAGGAAAGAGAAAAGGGAGAAGAAGAACAGGGAAGGGGAAAAACGGCTACTACCGGTTGTTCCAGGGTTAGGGGTAGGGGAAATGTGCCCTTCTTCCCAGGCTTTAAAGGGGCGAATCATGCCAGGGACTTATTCGAGGGAGAAACTAGGAGGCAGGAAAGTTTGATTTGAAATCTCTGTAGTACATTGGCCTAAATCAAATGTACTGAGTTAAAAAACTGAAGGGGGCACCGGAGGATTTGGACTTAAAAACAAACTTTTGGGTGTCTTACTCTAGGGCATTTTGAATGATAATGGGGATTTTACATACTTCATTGAAAGGCCCCCAAACTCATTTTAAGAGGTTAAATATCATAAAATCTTCCCAATGAGGAAGTCTGATCCCATTCTTAAATGAGTGATACCTTAGGCAGGTATATCACTAGGGGAGTGAATTGTCTTGCTAGGCAAATATTTTCTTTCTGGCTAAGAAGTGATATTCTTTGTAATTAAACGTTTAATTTTATTAATACTACAACCCAGACAAAGTCACATATATGCCTAGGAGCAGATAATGGGATTTCCTCCTGTATGCTTCTCTCTAATATTGGTCCTCATACAATTCATGGGGAGTGAGGGGAACTTGTCCCTCATATATATTGAACAGGACCTCTCTTAAAATAAGGCCCGGTGTCTATGCCACAAGATGTCACCTGTCATACAGTAAATGAGACCCCAGGTAAGATCTTGTCCCTCATATAGTATGTGGGAACCCAAGTGAACGCTTTTATAGTTTTTCAGCCAGGCCACCATCCTGCTCCCATTAAAATAAGCGAGTGTGGGGGAGCATGGGGTCATACAGTAAATGGGATCCCAGGTGAGTCCTCCCTAAAACTCATCCCTCATCTACAGGCCAGTAAGTGATAATCCAGGTGGGCACTTGTCCTCCTCATAAACAGAACTTGAGGTGAGCACTTGTTCCACTTTATAAGACTCCAGCAGATCACTTCTCTCTCCCATATAATAAATTGACATTTAAGGCCATATTCATCAGTTTTCAAGCAGAATTCCTCATTAAAGTCAGTCAGAAGTTCTGTTTTAAAATCGATGACACATTATGGCCTCAAGTGAGCACTTCAAGGAAAACTATAATGCCCTTAGACTCCCTGTGCTAACTTACTTAAGGGAATAAAACATTTTTTTCGTGTAAGATATTTTTTCTTTTAACTTGACTGTTCCTTCAGCTTGAATATACCCACGGAGAAAGAGATAGAGTAAGAGGTTCAGAAGGAGCTGCCCTCTAGATCACACTCATTGTGGAGAGGGGGAGGCAGAAACCCCTCAGTTTGGAAATAACTCTCAGGCAGTATTTCAAGCCTCTCCCTCTCTGGAGGGAGGATTGTGTTGTGTGTTTCTGTGTGAAAAATGTATAGAGTATCACACAGCCTTGTTTTTAAAATGTCCTTCATTCAGTTTAGCCCTGAAGAACCCTCAGATCAGAACCCCTATGATATTTTAAGGGATTTTGCTGTTTCAACAGTTATATATGCAAGGCTGCCAAAGCGGAGACAATACGAATGAGAGATTTAAAACAAAATGAGGAACTGAGATCTAAATATCTCATTGAAACATAAGCAGCAAAAGCCTTTCTCACGAGCGGGAGGCAGTTTTAAACATGCTTTAAAATGCTTCTGAACTTGGAAAAGGTGACTCGTTTTTCTAGCCCATATGCAGTCCGGGGGTGGGGGGTGGGGTGCAGAGGGACGGATAGTCAGATTGCGTAGCAGGGTTAGGTGGGTTTCCGTGCTAAGCACTGCAATTGCGCACGGTCCCTTACGTAACTGTCAGCTGGGGATTCCCTAGAGAGGGTCACTGTATTCAACCATTACACAGACCCTGCCGCCGTTCCAACACGCCTGGGCTGCCGTTGCCGCCGCTACTGAGGCTGCGGCTACAGCTACAACCGCGGCTCCTCACAAAATGGCGGCGCCCATGGAAGCGGCAGCAGCCCCATTTTGTGCCCACAGAGCTGTCGACAAAGCACGGACTTGGCCGGGACAGAGACGCAGAAGGAGGCGGCGGCGGCGAAACGACGTTACGGGAACGAGAGACTCCACCGGCCCCCCGCCCCCGAGAAGAGACTGTCTATAAAGCGTGCGCGCACGGCGCAGGGGAGGCGAGCAGCGGGCGAAGCGGCGATTTGAGCGCTCGGACTAGCTGGCAGCGAGTGCCCTGCGGGGACTTCCTGGAGCTGCGGCTCCGCGGTCGGGGCGACGGTTTTTTTCCCCTGTGCGCTCTGGGATGCTCGGCAGCAAGGCGCTGCCCCGATCTCGCCGGGGGGATGGGGAGGTTCCCCGTGCGGGACAGGTCTCGGGCATTGGGTGTGCACCGCGAGCGGCAGTGGGGATAGGAGCGGATTTGCTGTCTCCTGGAGATCTTGTTCCGGGCTCGCTCCTTGCTTTTAAACCTCTCCCTTCATGAGCTCGTGGTTGGCAGCCCAGTTTATGTAACTTTATTGCTGTAGGAGTCTAGCAGGCCGGCAAGGAGCCGTAGGAAGGTCTAGCTTCTTAGTGTAGTTAATTAGGTCAATTTCAGCACTTAATAACTGTTTGCTTCATTTTAGTGCGTGACTCTGGAGTCGGCTTATTAGGCTGATGATTCAGTTTACATTAGCTAACAGCAAGGTACAAAATGTCTGTGTTAAACTCTCAGCCGTGACTCTGCCATTTTAACAATATGTGTTGTTTTAAATTTAAACAATGGTTTGGCTTTAATTTGATATAGCTAGGTTCCACGTGATATGGTTTTGTAACTAATGTTTACAATCTTGCAGTGCTTTTATTTCTTACACTGAAGGTACATTTTTACTATAAGGGTGGGGGATGGGTTGGAGTAGGAATTAAATTTAAATTAAGACTTTACCCAATTTCTCTAAAGGTGACTTTTGTCTAGGTAGATTGTTCATAGTTCTGAAAGGCAGACAATGAATTACTGATGGTAGAAAGTTTCTTTAAAAAAAATTGGAATTCTAAATATACAGCAAGTGCTTGAAATGAGTGGTGTTCAAAGATTATGAAATATCTCGTGTGACATATTAAAAAGTCATAGATCAAATGTAGGTAGAAAGAACAAAATACCTCTGCCTTACTGTAGCTTCCCTTCATTATTATTGTATGGTTCTTATAATCCTAACTTAAATTGGTATAAAATGTAAAATAAAACCTAAGCCATGAAAATTGTTTAGATTATATGTAAAACTAACATGTACAAGGCAGTTGATTTACTTTAATTTTTTATGTTGGTATTATCTGTGGAATCAATGTTCTTGTAGATCATGCAGATTTAATGATGTAGGATTATTTACACTGTAAAAGTTAAGAAGTGGGGGTGGGAGGGAGAGACAAGTCTAATTGTGAAACACAATCTTCACTGCTCTACATTGTAGTTCTAATTAGTTATTTTGTCTGCATCTCCACTACAGTACTACGTTATGCTTGCAACCTGTTTGTCCAGCTGCTGCTCTCTACAGGCCAGGCCACAGCTGCACTGTTAGCATGCCACTCCTGCGTTTCTCTTTTCTGGAGGGTGAAATGTTGTTCACCTCTTCTCACTGGCCCTTTTCATCCTTGTTTCTGCTACTCTTGCTGCTTTGAAATGTTTGTCACTGCTAATCAGAAATGTAATTTTCCTGGCCAAATGTTGATAGGAACTACTATTTTAGTAATTTTGTAAATTCTTGAAATTGAAGTGCTAGCGTATTTCCTCAGCTTGTATTTTTGGGTAATTGCAGTGTAATACATGGGCTAGAGAGGATGAGTTATATAGTGCTTTTTTTTTAAGTTGTGTACACAGTACTGTGCAGGATAGGATGAAATCCTGGAAAGGCATACTGCAACCAGAATATTTGGGTTGAGCATTTGGCTAGAGGGGAAATAGTCAGACACTTCACATGACAGTCATATGTATTTCAAGCATTTTTAGTAACAAAACATGGAGAAGTGTTGGCATTAACTTCAAGACTTCTATGTTTGCACAGCTCACAATTACTGAAAAGTGTATGCTCTCTAACAAGGGGTATTTAATCAGCAAAAGTATAGAATAGCTGCCATTTTTCCTTCCCCCTCCTTACTATTTAATGCTTTTTAATTCTTTTACACTTTAGAGTACTGGCTGTTTTAAAGAAGATGTTACTAAAGACATGCAGATCATGATAAATGTCTTTACTGAACTGTGCAATAATGTCCTAAAAAATAAGTGCTCTTAAGCACATACTTTATTTAAAGTGGAAAAGAACCTGCAATAGAATTTGCAGACCTGCCATAATTACTCATGAGTAGTTCTACTGAAGGTGGTGGGACTCTTCACATATAAGTACTTGTTTGCAGAACTGCCCCTATAAAATCTCAATAACAAATACCATCATCTCAAAACTAGTCAATTTGAAAACCTTGGTTTAAGTAAATTCAGGAATTACACTTCCTGAATTCTCCTAATCTGTTTTCTACTTTCCTTTTCTTTTTAAACTGATTTTTTCATTGTGGTGTTACTGTGTAGAATTCCCCCTCCCCACCCCAAATACCCACAAATAAAAGGAAAAACTCACTATATATACCAAGTCTTGTTGCATGCAAGTAAACTTTTTTTAAGAATCTTAGTTATAGGTAACCATATGTACTTACTATTAAATAGTAAGTACAAATTTTTGAGACTTTTTAAAAACAACTTTATATATAACACAATCAGAGCAAAAGTACTTGCAGTAAGTAAATTCAAGACTACCATACCAGTAATGCAAAGATATTAAATCTGAGGCTCTGAATGATGTGAAAGTGGTGATACTGTGGTAAATATATCCGAGGAACAGTAGAAGTCAGAGATTTGCATATGAAATGGCAAACTAGTATAATTCTTAAAAGAAATACTGAGTTGCTTACAGTCAATTCATTTGTTTAAACTCTAACAAGTGTGACTAGCCATTATGAAAGCACTGTTTTGTGATTACACCTGAGTTGGTCTGAATTGGTTGGCGGTAGTAGTAATCTTTGCAGCCATGACAGCTGTACTTAAATTTAATGCTAGTACTGTACAGTGCTATATGGAGGACTAATTTCTTATTGCATGTGTGTAAGTTGAATTGAAATATGAAACTGTGGACTATATTCCATATTGCTGAATGTTAAAAGAAAATTATTGGGTTATGCTTTGAGAAAAACTTAAGGTTTATTTTTGTAGAATATTTTCACGAAACTAAAGACCAATAATGTCACTTGGAGAGGGGGGAAAGAAGTCCACTGGAATTCTTTGAAAAACTAACAAACATTTTCCCCCATAGTGTTTGAAGTCTAGATGTTCCAACATCATGCTAGTGTAAAAGATCTCAAGATTGTGGATTGTCCATTTTTCCACTAGCAGTCCATGAAACATTTGTTGGTCATGTGATGTTGATTCATCTTTATTATGTTTCAGCCTATTAAACAGCAGTAAAAATAGCTAAAATACATGAAATGTTCTCTGAATAAGCAATTGCTTTGATTAGCAGAGAGATTTTCTCTAACTGTAAATGAAAAGGGAAGTGATTCTGCAATCACAAATACAAGGCCAGGTGGTCAATGAGACAGTTGAATTTCAGCCTGATCCATACTATGAAAACAGTTGAGAAAACTGCTAGTTAATGGAAACCTGACAGCAAATCTGACAAGAAGTCAACTTAAAAAAAATTGAACTAACTAGTCCAGTCCCATTGTTCATGAAATGCTTAAAATAGTGTCACTGTATGGTTACATAAAGGCACTTAATTTATTATTTTTTTAATTATGACTTTTTAAGCTATTGACTATTAGGCTACATACAATATGTATTGGGTATTAACTATTAGCAGGTGAGCAAAGCTGCACTGGAGATGCTTAGCAGGATGCTGTAGTTACCTGAATAATGTGGTAATACATGTTGTGATGAAGTGGGAATGTTCTTAATATGTTCTCTAAATACTGTGTGAGTGCCTCAGTTTCCCTTATGCATTTCTTAAATAGCTAGGTTGGGGGATAAGGGGGTGTGATTGTTGCAGAGCCCGAGAAGGCTAGTGTGGTGGTGTCTGCACAGAGAATGACTGACACCCTGTCTCCTGGTCACTGATGGCCTGGGCCCCTGCAAGTGCCAACTGAAGGTGTTGGAGAACAAAGAGATCAGGTGACCTCCTGGCCCCAGAAAGAGACAAGGCCAGAGGAGGGGCTGGAGAGTTTGTTTGGAGCTGGCTGGGAAAATGAAGAGAGGCCCAGATGGGGGCTCTGGTTACCTGGCCCCCAAGATGGACTCCACCCTGCCCCCAAGATGGACTCTGTACCTGTAAGTTCTGTTTTAGGCTGTTTCTGTCATCCAATAATCCTTCTGTTTGCTTGTTGAGAGTCACATCTGACTGCGGAGTTGGGGTGCAGAGCCCTCTGGTTTCCCTAGGACTCCGCCTGTGCTGACTTGCTGTGGGAAGTGCACCATGTAGAAGGGGATGCTGAATGTTCCAAGATCAGCCCCAGGAAGGTTGAAGCTGTGTAAGCTTCTTGCCCTGGAGACACTATGCTCACAGCAAGGAGGCCTGCTCCCTCAGAGTCCTGACTGGTTTTGCATGGAGCAGTTCCAGAGCATTGCCCAGCGACTCTGAGACATGTATACTTTTTTTTTTCTTCAGCTAAAAGAAACATCTCAAATGCATTCATTGGTCAGATATTAAAGGGACATTACTTCAATATCACACTATCTGAAAACATTGTACTTACTGTAGTTAAAAGTTACTTAAGATTACCAGTACTGAAAGAAGCTGGTTGAAAACGTATTTTTCTCTATTTGAGGTTCGCTTTTCACATTTGATAGCACTTCATGTATAGTCAGTTTCAGATCCTCTTTTGTGCACTAGCATAATGACATCACTCTTACAGTGCTCTGGGAGAAGCACATGGGCATGCTCTTCTCCAGATACATCACTAGTGTTTAGCAGCCCCATAGAAACAGAGCTCCTGATCGTTCTGAGTTTTGAGCCAGGAGGGTATCTTCCTTAGGATTCTTGCTTGAAAATGGTGGGCATAAACCAGACCAGGAAGATTCCTGTTTTCCACCCAGCCGTATGCACAGAGCCAGGGAGCAATTGCTCACTCCCAGAGACTCCCTGGCAGGTTTAGTGGGCATGTTGTTCAAGAGTTGGTACATCTTGTTTCAGTTCTGCTGAAAAGGCAGGCTGAGGGAGGGATCAGAAGAAAGGGTAGGCCTGAGTATATTTGGTGATGCTCTTAGTTGTTGTCTGAGTCCCTGCAGAAACTGTAAAATAGCACTGCATGTATTCATGCTTGATTCATGTTCTTAAGGCTTTGTAACTGTAAATGTTGTAACTTAGATTTTGGAGAAATGCTTTCTGGTAGCAAATTGTGTGCCCCCAAATCAGACTACGCAAGGACTTACCTGTAGAATGTGCCATGATGCAAATAGAACTGTGAAGTAGTTTTTTGGCAAGCTTGAGTTGAAAAGTATGGTCTTTCTCGAGATGAAACTGCTTTTAGTGTCATTTCATTGCTCAGATTACTCTCATTTATTAATTAGTTTACAAATGAGAATTCTTTTTAATAATACACAAGCAAAATTTGTAGCAAGACCATAAAAGTGAAATATAGCTTGTCTCTGTATGAACTCTCTGAAGGTTATTTGTTCTATTATATACACTTCCAACAGTCTGGACTCATTCTTCACTCACCATCTTAACTTTAAGAAACTGTGGGTCAGACTTTCCCTCCATGCCACCAGCGGTTGCTGAATTCTTATAGCTGCCATTGCCTTTAGTTGGAGTTAGTGGTGTTTAGCACTTCTGCAAATCAGACCCTGTGGCCATAATCAGATGTATTTATTCAATATTTTTAAACTTACAAGACTGCGCAGTAGGTCAGGAAGACTGCCATTACTAAGCACTGTTTTCAGGAATTTTGGAATACAATTTGTCCCTGGGCAGAAATATATATATTTTAAAAGCAGTTTTTTATTTCAAAATTTTGCTATCACTGACATCAAATTCTTTGTTATGCATTTTGTAAGAACAATTCTGAGAAGCATATTATGTGTCACAGTGGACAGAGCCCTGTTTACTACTCAGGAGACCTGGGTTCTCTTCCTGCCGTGGCTTGCTGTTACCCAGCAGGCCTCTGTGCCTCAATTTCCCAATCTGTAAAATGGGGATGGTGATACTGATCATCATTGAAAAGCACTTTTAGGTCTACTGATAAAAAGCACTATATAAGAGCTAGCTGCTATTAACAAAATAACTTTATTTTTACATTAAAAATTTAAGCTTGTAACCTGGAAGGGGTGACTAAACATCAAAACTAGATATAATTGCACACACAAATTACCTTGGAAGAATGTTAAAGTTTCAAAGTTAAGTGCACAAAAGTTGAGAAATGGCAGAATTAAGATTCTTAACTCAGTCCCCTTCTGTATATGCATTATATGATCATACACACATTCTCGTCCACAGGACCACCCCGACATTCAGTGCACAGGCGGATGGTGCTCAGTGACTGAGCAGTTATTCAGTATTTTGTTTTATCATTGTTCAGTGTGTGTCCCCATGTTTTCTTACCTGCACGGGATTCAAATACTCAGGTAAATTATTTCCTCAAGGCTTTCCTGTGGCCTCACAGATATTAATTTATTTTCATAACACCATAGTGAAGTGATATCCCCATTTGTAATGGAGGTACACAAATGCCTCACTGACAGAAGGGGGAGAGGACTATACTAGGTCCAGCTAGTCCCACCCCCGCAAGCCTGCAGAGCAGGTTCCAGCTGGAGACAGGGTTGAAAAGGGAGCAACCCAGTTCAGAAGCAGGAGGCTGTGGAGGAATGCAGACCTATCCTGAAGGCTTTTGCCAAAGGGGGCTGGAGAAGCCTCCCTGATGGAACAGGATTGAATGTGACTCCTAGCTGAGGCTGGCAGTTTGGTTTCCTTTTTCTTTTCTCCTTGTTTGGGATCAGAAACTGAGGGAAGGAAGTAGTGGTAAGAAGTGACCCAGGGAAAGTAGCTCAGAGGGTCTATCCCAGAGGCCAAACACAGCTGACCTCCTAGGGCCATGGGTTGGAGCCTGGTGGAGTGGGTGGGCCTGGATGCTAACCACTAGGCCCCTCGAGAACCCCATTATACCGATGGTATACCATTATATCATAGAGAGGGAACTGAGGCCCAGAGGCCTCGATTCACAAAGGGACTTTGGTGCTTAAGTCTAACATTTAGGCATCACTGATATTCACTGAAACCACTGAAGCCTAATCTTGGAGGTGCCTTCTTATCAGCAGGCATGTGCAAAACCGCTGAAGTCCTGATAGTACCAAGCTACTTAACATACCAGCTCAGGCCTAAATCCCAATGGGATTCTCAGGATAGGCTTTCCCTTTCTTATAGGGCCCAGTCCAGCAGGTATGCTCAAAGCACTCCTAACCCCCCACAAAAAAGACTACTGGGGTTGAGATGTCCCTCCATCAGTCTTCCATTATATCCAAGAGCCCATTGGTTAGGGCACTCACTTCAGATGCAGGAGAGCTAAGCTTTAATTCCCTCTCTGCCTGCTTTGAACACAAATCCCCCACCTCCTATGTGAGTTCCATAACCACAGGACTATTGGCTATCATAGGTTGAGTTCTCTCTCCAGGTTTATCATAAAGTGCTGACCTGATTTCGGCTCCTAACTACAGGAGAGGGTTCACATCAGAAAGAGGCGTCTCCTTCCAGCCTGTCAATTAGGTGCCTATGACCCTAAGCCCTGCCCTTTCCTGTTTTTGTTTCTCTTTTGGCTAGTTTAAATGGCTTCCTGCTCAGTATGGTGGCTTTTGTGAATATTTTTCCTAGGCACTTAGTGTCTCCTATATAATGCATGGAAATCTTGGGTGCCTAATTTGGGGCTTGGAAAACCCCTGGCATGCAGAGGAGGTGGTGTTACAATGCCCAAGTCCCCTTTGTGAATCTATCCCAGAGAGATTAAGGTCAAAAGTGCCCACTAACTTTAGATTAGAGGTGCCTGGGACCTAATCTTTTAGATTATTTAGTATTATGGCACTTTATGTTCAAAGCACAGCTTCTGTTGACTTCATTTGCAGTTGTGACTAGTCAGTATTCATGCAAATCAGATTCCAGGGCCTCAAGTTGAGTACCAGGAAAATGAGGAGAACACAATTAGTGGTCACTTGTGAGTTTTTGGTTTAAGTGGCTTGAGTAGCATCACACCGGAACTCTGTGGCAGAGTACAGATAGAAACAAATTCTCCAGGGCAGCATTTAACTGCTTTTAAATATGATTACCTTTTCCTTCTTACAGTCCCGTGATTCACCCTACAAACCTGACTTCTGCAACAAATGTGGTAGGTGTCCTACAGACAACAGTCTTCTTCACTACTCAGCCCTGATTGAGACCCAGAGCACAGTCCAAACTCTTCTTTTTCTGTTCATTTGTTCCTTCTTCTCCCCTGGGATTCTTGACCCAGTCTCCTTTCCCAGCCACTCTCTCTGCTGTGCCCCTGCACCACCTCCCAGTTTCACACCCCCTTTCACCAGCACCCAGATTCTGTATCCCAGTTCCCTGCCTTATCCCAGTGGCACTCTACTCTTGCCATTTCACTCCCACCTCATCCTACCCCCGCACCCCTACCCAAAAAAACCCCTCACCCTGCAAGTCCAGCTCTTTGTTCCCTCTGTATTCCAGTCAGACATCCTTCTCCATGCTCCCTGGATGTCAGCAGGGGGAGCATTTAGCACAGGAGCAAGTCCCTCTGCTTTCTGTTGTGGTGCCCAGTGGCACAGCAGTCACCATGGGCAATTACAGGGCAAATCCCTCTCAGATGTCAACTGCAGGCTCGAGAATGCTCAGGGCAGACAGGATTTTCAGAGAATTTAGCTGCTAACGTCTAATGAATCTCTGCTGACCAAGTGCAAACTAAAACTTTTTCAAAGGCTCATAAGTTTGGTCTAATTCCTGTGGGGAAACTGTCCAAAAGGTCCATCTTAACACAAAGACAAGCCCACTCTCCACTAGTGCTTCTCAACTAAAAGGTTAATCTTTTCCACATGGGCAAAACATATTTTTCTCTAATCTCATTCTTAAAAATGACTGAAAGCCTTTTTCCTGAAACATTCCAAAACAATTCAGCCTCGGGGAGACACTGGAAAATTTCAGCCACAAAGGTTAAAGTTTGGCAAAGTTATAAACAAAGAAAACCAGTTCTTACAATGAAAGCATCAAGCAAGCTACGCAATCAGTAGAGATGGTGGCAGTGCCTATAATATTCAGTTAACTGCTCAATCCTGCAAACACATGTCTGAGTAACTATTCAAGGGAGTAGTCCTATGGAATTCAAAAGATAAATATATAATAGAAATTGAAGCTAGTGTGGTTTGTTTGTTTTTTTTTAAAACGAAGACTACATCAGTATATAAAATTCTGTTGGCTTAGGGGTCTTGCATGCCAGCTAATAAAATGGAAATTAAAAATGGACTGTGTAATCTAGTTATCTCACAACTTTTAAGTACACTTCCTTGATCATACCACAGGAGCCACTTGAATTCTGTTTTCACACACATTCTCTCCCCACCCCCAGCTTTTGAACCCAATTCTGAACATTTTTATAGCAACTAGCTAGGAAATAGTGTCTGAGAGTGTGGGACAGCCATGGTCTCCACGTGAGCAAAGTGAAACTTGTGAATTATTGATCTGCCGACAAGTTTCTATATGCACTTAAAGATCGTAGGTATAGTGGTAATGCATGGGTGACCCAGAGGTCTCTATTCTGGCAGCAAAGCTACAGTCCTGAGTCCCAGCACACTACATACAGAAATTATGCATTTTTAAAATCCATTTGGTCACTCATCAGACCTAACAACAGTTTTTGAGGCAAGGGGCAAGATTATCTACTGTAAATCAGTATTGTTTTACAGCCTTCAGGGGAGAGAGACTAACTGATGATTTGGTACAAAATCTTTAATGTGGGGTTAAGAAACAAGTCTTGATTTTTCAGTTTGTGGGAGGTGGATTTCAGAAAATCAGGCCTTTGAATTTGTAATATTGATGCAGTTGGTTCTAGATCAGGGGTTCTCAAACTGGGTGTTGGGACCCCTCAAGAGGTCACATGGTTATTACGTGGGGGGTTGTGAGCTGTCAGCCTCCACCCCAAACCCCGCTTTGCCTCCAGCATTCATAATGGTATTAAATATATTAAAAAGTGTTTTTAATTTATAAAGGAAGTTGCACTCAGAGGCTTGCTATGTGAAAGGGGTCACTAGAACAAAAGTTTGAGAACCACTCTTCTAGATGAAGTAACAAGCAGATTCTCGTCTAGGTCCCCCATCCTCCCTCTTCAGACCCGTGGAGAAATCACCATGAGTCTCCTTTGTGTATGAAGCTCATTCCCTTTAGGCTGGGGTGTCTCCCAGCCTTCATCTGCAGTCCCAGTGCGCCCAGTGCATGGAGGTGGAGTCCAAAGTCAGCTTTCAGAGCAGAAAGAGCTCTGGGCAGTGGAGCTCTGCCACTGTCACTAAAGTGAGAGCAGTGGATGAGAAAATGATGGCTGGGGCAACTACCTGCCCTGTGGATCCTGGGAAGAGCAAGATCAAAGGTCTAAGGATGCTGCAGAGCAACATTGAAACATGCTGGGCCTTAGGATTGAATTTTTGAGTCTAAAAATGGTCAGGCCCCAATTAACTCTTTACATTCTTGATACAATGAAATGTTAATCAACAGTACTCACATCTTCTCCTGAGTATTTCAGTTCTCCCTGTGCTGTTGGCTTCTCTTATGTTCTCTTTATTCAGCTCATTCTTTCTTCCATGACACTGACCTCTTGTGTTCTACCCTGCTGCATATTCACTACCCTTCACTTCCCATTTCCCGCCCCGGCTGTCATTTCACTTCTGTTTACTTCTCAACAGTCAATCCCAACGGCCATGGAACCTTCCAGTTTCAACATTCCCTTCCTTATCCTTCTTTTAAAGAGTCATCACCTAAACTATTTGCCTATTGCTCAAACAGCAACAGAATGGAGCAAAAAATCACTCTTTATGTATCTTATTACACACTGATCAGTCCAAGAGGCCTGAAGCAGAAAACAAAGTTGCACCTCCCTGCTCCCACTTCTGCAATAGTTTCCCTGTAAACACCACCAAAGAGGGTGGTGAAATGAGTTGATTCACCTACTCCTCTGCTAAATTCTTCCTCTAACTCCACTGGGCCAGTCACAACCCACACTGCACTTTAGAAGGGGTGCACCTGGCTGGCTAGCTAACTGTGCATGCATTCTTTCAGTGCAACAGGGGATACAACTGTCATTCTGTGGTATTTACAAGGAAACTGAAGTAGACAGATTTCATTTTAAGTACAAGGACAGAGTATACAGAATTAATCAGATGAAATATTTGGGCTACAATGATCTTCACTACCATATTTTTCTCAAATCAGACTATGCATGCTCTCTGGCTGTACACCACAGAATGTGGTAGTATTACACAGCACCTAAAATTTGAAATCTGTAATCCTGGGAGGGAGCTCAGAGACAGGCTGCCATACTTGCTGGTAGTCTTCAAATGACACTTGTAGAGGCCTTTGTGGATTGGAAGATAAGCCTTAATTCTTCTTATGCCTCAACATTAAAGTGAAAGAATCCAGCAGGCTCAAGAGTGTTTCTGTACGTTTTAAATCTTGTGCATTCTGAGGTCTATGCATATTTGAATTGAGTATAGAATCTAAAGCAGGGGTGGGCAAACTAAGGCCCATGGGCCACATCGGGCCCACCAGCTAATTTAATCCATCCCTCGAGCTCCTGCTGGGGAGAGGGGTCTGCGGCTTCCCCTGCTCCAGCTGAGGAGGAGGGTTGAGTGTTGCTCTGCCCGCACATGCCACAGCTCTGCACGGCTCCCGGAAGCAGCGGCGTATCCCCCTCTGTACCTACATTTAGGGGCAGCCAGGGGTATCACCATGCTGTTCCTGCCCCAAGTGTTGTCCCTGCAGCTTTTGCCAGGATCTGTGGCCAATGGGAGCTGCAGGGGCGGTGCCTGTAGACAGGGCAGCACACAGAGCTGCTTGGCTGTACCTCCACCTAGGAGCTGGAGGGTGGACATACTGCTGCTTCCAGGAGCTCCTTGAGGTTAGTGCCAGGAGCCTGCACCCTTGAGCCCCTTCTGCACCCCAGCCCTGATACCCCTCTTAACACCTTGATCTCAGCCTGGAGCACCTTCCTGCACCTCAACCCCCTCATCCCCAGAGCCTGCATCCCCAGCTGGAGCCTTCACCCCCTGCCCCACACCCAAACCCCCTGCCTCAGCCTGGAGTCCCCTCTCGCCCTCTGAACTCCTAATTTTTGACCCCACCTAGAGCCACACCCCCACCTAGAAATTCCCATCCCCCTGGAGCCCCAACATCCTGCCCCAGATCTGATCCACCTCCTGCTCCCTGAGCCCCTCTGTCCCAGCCTGGAGGACCCTCATACACCCCAAATCGCCAGCCCTGCCCCCAGAGCCCACATCTCTAGCCAATCCCCCCACCTCACTCTTGCATCCCAAACCCCTGCCCCATCCTGGAGCTTCCCCCCCCCACACACTCTGAGCTCATTATTTCTTGTTCCACCCCAGAGCCCACATCCCCAGCCAGAGCTTAACCCCCTTCTGTGTCCCACACCCAATTTTTTGAGCATTCATGGCCCGCTCTACCCTTTACGTACTCAGATGTGAGCCTCAGGCCAAAAGGTTTGCCCACCCCTGACCTAAAGACTGCTCATCCAAGTGTCGTAGGCAGGGGTAGAAGAGATGGACAGCAGGTCAGGTTTCAGGGCTGACCTAAAGCAATCAAAATTAATTACTTATATACTTTCCAATGTAGGACCTACCTTACCACAAAAAGTTTGTGTTCATTATGTGAAATGGAGTGGAGGATAGGGGAAGATGGAAAGGAAAATGAAAGAATAAAATTATCGCTGTTTTAAAAGTAAATATTAGACTTCACTTCCAAAGACAAAGTTGATGTCTTCCAGCCCCGCTGTTGTGCTTTCCAAGAAATTGAAAAACACTCAATAAAGAGAGAGATTCTATAACTACTGTGGTAAACCCAGAGCAGACTGCTACAGGAGGGAGTGGTGGTAAGCAGTCCTACAAGGGTAAAAGGCCCTCTCCCTGCCAAATGAGAAAAGGTAACCTCAGGTTAACTGGATTCAGCTGAGTAGAGGTTGCCAGAGACTCAGTTAAGGTCAGCTGAGGCCAGTTAAGAAGACCTTTTTAAACCTTTCCCTGGGAGGAAGGATGGGAGGGGAGACAGAGAGAGGGAGTGAGGCTGCCAGCAGGCTGGAGCAGCAGGACAAGGAGCCCCTCCAAGAAGGGAGGCAGCAATTCCCTGGCCAGACGGGGAAAAGCCCCGGCCAGAAAGCTACGGAAGGGAAGGAAAAGCTTGCCCTGGGAGAGTTAGGAGGAGTACCCTACCCAAACCAGTCTCTTCCAGGCATAACAGACTTATACTGAGGGTGAGATAGGGAGGGTGCCCTGCCACATGTGGTGTCAGGGGTGGGATGTGTTGTGAGGCTTTGTGGCACACCATCTCAGGGCAGGGCGAATCACCCCTTTAAAGAAAGAAAAAAAAAATGGAGGACGTAGTGAAGGCATTGGTGCAAGCCACTGCGGCCCAGCAAGAAGCTACCAGGGTGCAGATCGCTGCCCAACAGGAATCAGTGTGAGTGCAGCAGGAGACGAACCGACTACTGATGGACCAGGCAGCCCAGGACCGAGCTACCCTGCATGAGATCGTGAACCAGCTAAAGACCCTGCACGCTGCAACCCGCGGGCCCCTAGAAACCCGGCCGCTGCGGGCCAGCAATTACTTGCAGAAGATGACGCTGGACGACGACACAGAGGCATACCTCCTCGCATTCGAGAGGACGGCACTGCGAGAGGCCTGGTCCCGAGAGCAGTGGGTAAGTATCCTGGCTCCTTTTCTATGTGGGGAGGCCCAAAAGGCCTATTTTGATATGGCGGCAGAGGCGGCTGCGGATTACCCCCAGCTCAAGGCCGAGATCCTGGCAAGGGCGGGCGTGACACCAGCCCTAAGGGCGCAGTGGTTCCACGAGTGGAAATACTGGGATGGCAAAGCACCACGGTCCCAGCTGTTTGACCTGATCCACCTCACCCGGAAGTGGCTGCGCCCCGAGACCAGCAGCCCGGAGAAGGTTGTAGAAATCCTAGTCCTGGACAGGTACCTGCGAGGTCTGCCACCAGACATACGGGGGTGGGTCAGCAAGAGTGACCCCTCGTCCTATGATGAACTAGTTGCCTTCGTAGAGAGACACCTAGCCGCCCAAGAACTGTCTTGGACTACCGGGGAAGGAAGGCACCAGAATAGGAGACAGGTCTCTGTGCCATGACCCCAGGCCGGTATATGGAGGAGAAAAAGGAGGCTGAAGAACAGCCAGAGATCACGGAGAGACTTGGGGACTGGGGAAGCAAGACTCGGGGCGGGGGGGGGGGGGGCGGTAAGGCCTAACAGCCCGAAAAATAGGGGGCTACCCTGAACAGGTTATCGCTGTTATGTATGTGGGGAGATTGGGCATTGGGCAGCTATATGCCCTAATCTAGAAGAACCCATGCAATGTGACTTGGGAAGCATAAGAGGGCCATGTGACCTGATAAGTCAAGTAGGGGTAGCAATGGCCCCTCATAGATATATTAGGCCTGTTAAGATGAATGGCATAGAGACCACCGCACTAGTGGACTCAGGGAGTGCGGTCACGCTGGTCTCGGGAAAGCTGGTAGGGCAAGACCAACTGTCCCGGGCCAAGCGCTCAGGAATATCCTGCGTGTATGGGGATGTCAATTATTATCTGACCATCCCCGTAAAAATAGACATCCGGGGAAGCCCCACTAAAGTGATGGTGGAAGTAGTCCCAAAACTCCCCTACCCAGTCCTCATTGGACGAGACTTCCCCGGCTTTGATAGCCTACTCCCCGGAAAGGAGGCAGAAGAAGATAACACAGGAACCCAGGGATTGACCCCGATAGTAGGCAACCCCCCGGTCTTGCATGAATTTACCCAGGAATTATTCTCCCCGCCCGGGGAGCCCAGGAAGTCTCGGAGGGAAAGGAGGGCAGCTAAACATTTGGGAACGAGAATCTTGGCCCAGTATCAGAAGCCTACGCTTGTAGGGGAAGGAGTAAGCCCAACTGACAGAGGGGCTGTGCAAGTCACCGAAGACCCCGTAGCTGGACCTAGTTTCCCGAGCACTTCCCCCGAAGGGGAGACAGAAGTAGACCCCCTTGAATTTGGACAAATTGGCCCTTCAATGGAAAATTTTGGACAGGACCAAGCTAATGATCCGATCTACAGCAATATTCGCACGGAAGTAGTCGAGGTAAATGAGGTCCCTGTGGAAGGGAGAACCAAGGGCCGGGGGCCATATTATGTAATCAAGAGGGACCTGTTATACAGAGTAGTCCGGGTCCAAGAGCAAGTCGTGGAACAACTCTTGGTACCACGGAAGCATCAGAGGGGTGTGATGGATCTAGCCCACAGCCATCTGTTTGGGGGGCATTTAGGGGTAGACAAGACCCTTGATAGGATTCTGTAGAGGTTTTTCTGGCTTGGAATTTATGCAGCGGTTCGACGATACTGTGCCTCCTGCCCGGAATGTCAATTACATGGTCCCCGACCGCATTTGAGGGCCCCGCTAATACCTC
Source organism: Dermatemys mawii (assembly GCA_007922305.1). Classification (NCBI taxonomy): domain Eukaryota; kingdom Metazoa; phylum Chordata; order Testudines; family Dermatemydidae; genus Dermatemys; species Dermatemys mawii. The sequence continues at coordinate 44,967,002 of ML677341.1, read as the reverse complement.
TGCCCATTATTGAAGTCCCATTTGAGAGGATAGCTATGGACCTAATAGGACCACTGGAGAAATCGGCCTGGGGCCATCAGCACGTACTGGTTGTGCTGGACTATGCCACCCAATACCCTGAGGCCGTACCCTTGCGGAACACTATGTCCAAGACCATAGCCAAAGAATTAATTCAAATTTTCTCTAGAGTGGGGATACCCAAAGAGATCCTGACAGACCAAGGAACCCCCTTTGTGTCTAAGTTAATGAAGGATTTGTGTGCAATGCTCCACGTACGGACCCTAAGGACGTCAGTCTATCATCCACAGACTGATGGCCTTGTTGAACATTTTAGTAGAACATTGAAGAGCATGATAAGGAAGGTGGTAAGCCGAGACGGAAAGGACCGGGACACCCTGCTCCCCTACCTACTGTTCGCTGTGAGGGAGGTACCTCAGACTTCAACGGGATTCTCCCCCATTCGAGCTGCTATATGGTCGCTACCCTCGTGGCATACTCGATATTGCTAAAGAGGGTTGGGAAGAACAGCCGAACCCAGGGAGAAATGTCATTGAGCATGTGTTACAGATGAAAGAATAGCCCAAGTTGCCCCTATCGTGAGAGAACACATGGAAAAGGCGCAGGGAGCCCAACAGACGTACTACAACCGCCAAGCGATGATCCGAAAGTTCCAGGTGGGAGACCGGGTAATGGTGCTCGTACCCACGGCTGAAGGCAAGCTCCTGGCCAGATGGCAGGGACCATACGAGATAATAGAAGCCATAGGAGAGGTCAACTATAAAGTCCGACAGCCTGGTCGCCAGAAGCTGGAGCAGATCTATCATGTAAACCTGCTGAAACCGTGGCAGGATAGAGAGTCTCAGGTGGTCGCACTAGGGTCACCATCCCTTGGAGGCAACCAGCCCGGCCAAGTAGGAATGTCCGCAGAGTTGACTCCAGACCAACAAAGAGAAGTGATTGGTATGATCAAACGCAATCAGGATGTTTTCTCGGAGAAGCCAAGCAGAACTACTGAGGTATACCATCACATCCTCACGGAGCCTGGAGTGAAGGTGAACGTCAGGCCATACCGGATCCCGGAGGCAAAAAGGGAAGAGATCGGGGCTGAAGTCAGGAAAATGCTAAGGTTAAGAGTCATTGAAGAGTCTCATAGCCAATGGTCAAGTCCAGTGGTCTTAGTACCTAAGCCGGATGGCAGTGTGAGGTTTTGCAATGACTTCCGGAAGCTGAACGAAGTTTCCCAATTTGATGCATACCCAATACCCCGAGTAGACGAACTAATTGACCGTCTAGGAAAGGCCCGATTCTTGTCCACCCTTGATCTGACCAAGGGTTACTGGCAGATCCCCCTCACCAAGGCTGACAAGAAGAAGACAGCCTTTGCAATGCCAGAGGGCCTATATCAGTACACTGGCCTCCCCTTTGGATTGCATGGGGCTCCCGCTATGTTCCAAAGGCTCATGGACAAGCTGTTGCGGCCACATGGCAAGTATGCGGCCGCCTATCTCGATGACGTGATAATATATAGCCCTGATTGGGAGACACACTTGGAAAAGGTGGAAGCGGTACTAGATACCCTGAGGAAAGCGGGGCTGACTGCGAATCCCTCCAAATGCTCAATTGGGTTGGCAGAAGCCAAATACCTCGGGTATATAGTGGGGAGGGGCGTGGTAAAGCCCCAACTCAGCAAATTGGAGGCAATACAGAAGTGGCCCCGACCAATCCGGAAGAAACAGGTCCGAGCGTTCCTGGGACTGGTTGGATATTATCGGCGGTTCATTCCCCACTTTGCCACCAGGGCATGCCCACTAACGGACCTGACGAAAGCCCGGGGCCCGGACTTAGTGAAATGGACCAACGCAGCGGAGGACGCTTTCGCCGATCTATGGACAGCCCTCTGCACCGACCCCGTGCTAATAGCCCCAGACTAGGAGGAAGAGTTTATCCTGCAAAATGACACCTCTGAGGTGGGGCTGGGAGCGGTTCTCTCCCAAATGAGAGACAACGCAGAACACCCAGTCCTATTTCTCAGTAGGAAGCTCCTGCCCAAGGAACAAAGATATGCGGTAGTGGAGAAGGAATGCCTGGCGGTGAAATGGGCAGTGGAAAGTCTCCGCTACTATCTACTTGGAAGGCGGTTTACCCTCGTCACGGACCATGCCCCTCTGAAGTGGATGCATCAAAACAAAGACAGAAACGCCAGAGTAACAAGATGGTTCCTGTCGTTACAACCCTTCCACTTCAGAGTGCACCATAGGTACGGACTCATGCATGGCAATGCGGATGGCCTGTCGAGGGTACACTGCTTGCTGACCCAAGTAGCCCAACCCCGTAGTGTTGAGCGGAGGGAGGGGGGATATGTGATAAACCCAGAGCAGACTGCTACGGGAAGGAGTGGTGGTAAGCAGTCCTAGAAAAGTAAAAGGCCCTCTCCCTGCCAAATGAGAAAAGGTAACCTCAGGTTAACTGGATTCAGCTGAGTAGAGGTTGCCAGAGACTCAGTTGAGATCAGCTGAGGCCAGTTAAGAAGACCTTTTTAAACCTGCCCCTGGGAGGAAGGACGGGGCGGGGAGACAGAGAGAGGGAGTGAGGCTGCCAGCAGGCTGGAGCAGCAGGACAAGGAGCCTCTCCAAGAAGGGAGGCAGCAATTCCCTGGCCAGACGGGGAAAAACCCCGGCCAGAAAGCTACGGAAGGGAAAGAAAAGCTTGCCCTGGGAGAGTTAGGAGGAGTACCCTACCCAAACCAGTCTCTCCCAGGCATAACAGACTTATACCGGGTGAGACAGAGAGGGTGCCCTGCCACACTACATTTTCCTTTCGTAAGAACCTGGAACTGGAACACCTCGCCATGTAGCATTGCAAGTAAAATCAAAAGAGCCAGATGCTTCTGAATTTCTATCACTAAACTGGAAGGGAAATACAGCTGTTTGACATCAAACACAGTCAGCAGTGCCTCAGAAGCAGATAGCTTCTTTTAAGATTTTTTATTTTACTTAGTTGCTTTATGAATTTCTCAGCATTTTATCCTCCTGCAAATACCTCCTTAAACATGTATCTGTTTTAATGGCTAAAAAGCACTCAAAGTAGCTAGTGTGGATAATTCCTTAATTTATACCATGTCCTGCCCTCACACTTATCTGGTTTATTCACCTGTTATTCTTCTCACATGTTTAGGCCTTGAACTTGCAGTCGTCTGCATTCTGTCCTAAAAGGCAATCCAGCTTCAAAAGGAATAATGGAAGTAATAGTCTGAGGCAGAAACAATTTCGTGTATACTTTTGAAAGGCTGATGAATAGGTAAAAGTTGTCTACTTATCCTGAAAGTTAAGTGTGCTGCATTGAAGAAGTGAGAGATCTGAGAGGATGATTAATTAGGATCAACAGGAGGGATGATTACCTACTCATGGATTTTTAAGGTTACGTCTACACTGGCAGAGTTACATCGCTGGCTGAAGAGAGCGCTGAAGGGAAACCACTCTTGTGTGTGCACACTTTCAGCTGCCTGTGCAATAGCATGTTCACATTTGAGGCACTTGAATCAGTATTCAGAGCAGTGCACTCTGGAAAGCTATCCCACAGAGCATCTCTTCTTCTTCTATCGCTAAGAGTTGTGGGAAGGTGGAGGGGACCGTGGGGTATCCTGGGTCCTGTCCCAATGCTCCATGATGCATTGCTTCCCATCCCAACAAACCCTGTGCTTTTGTTCGCATTTGGCACCATCTTTCAACAGTTTGTGTACTGTGCACTCTGCCTCTTTGGTTTGCAGGAATGGATCCTGCACTGTTGACCAATAGCTGCTTACTCTCACTAACACGTCATGAGTGGCAGTGGAGTTATTCTTTAAACTACAAAGGCAAGAGGAATTTGACATTGATCTCACCACGTGTAGTAGCTCTGACACAAGATTGCTTGTGACATTCACAGAGGTCCTCCTGACCACCTTGAAATGCCACTTTTGGGTTCGGGAAACAAGCACTGAATAGTAGGATCAACCTGTCCTGCACATCTGTGACAATGAGCAATGGCTGCAGAACTTTCGGATGAGGAAAGCCACATTCATGGAATCGTGTGAATGAGCTCACTCCAGCCTTGCCGCGCCCTGTCATTGAAGAAGCGGGTGGCGATTGCACTGTGGAAGCTGGCTATTCCAGACTGCTACCGGTCACTAACCAGTTCAGAGTGGGGAAAGTCAATCGTTGGAGTGGTGTTGATGAACGTGTGCAGGGCCATTAATTGCATCCTGCTCCGAAAGACCATGACTCTGGACCAAATGTGTGACATTGTCTATGGCTTTACACAAATGGGCTTCCCTAACTGTGGAGGGGCGATAGATGACACGTGTATTCCAATTCTGGCACCAGACCACCAAGTACATTAATTGAATGGGGTATTTCTCTATGATTCTCCAGGTGCTGGTGGATCACTGTGGGCATTTCACAGACATTAATGCAGGCTGATCAGGAAAGGTGCATGGCGCACGCATCTTTCGGAACACTGGCCTGTTCAGGAAGCTGCAAGCAGGGACTTCCTTCCTGGACCAGAAGATCACTGTAGGAGAATTTGAAATGCTCATTGTGATCCTGGGAGACCCTGCCTACCCCTTAATGCTATGGTTTATGAAGCCATACACAGGGCATCTTAATATCAGCAAGGAGTGGTTCAATAACAGGCTGAGCAAGTGCAGAATGAATGCTGAGTGTGTTTTTGGCTGTTTAAAGGCCGATTGATGCTGCCTATATGAGAGGCTGGACCTGGCCAATGACAATATTCCTATGCTTATAGCTACGCGCTGTATGCTCCATAATAGTTGTGAAAGGAAGGGTGAAAGCTTCACTCAGGGCAGGACCACTGAGGCTCAGCACCTGAAAGCTGAATTTAAACAGCCAGAGACCAGGGCTATTAGAGGGGCACAATATGGGGCCAGAAGGATCAGGGATGCCTTACGGCAGCAATTTAAAGCTGAAAGCCACTATTTGTTGCTATGCTTGGGAGTGCAGTGTTTGTAATGCTAGGAGATGATTGTGATTGATGCACTGTGAAGATTTAAGAAAACTGCCTGTTGCTTTGCTGGGCTCTGTTTTTAATTAATGGAATAAAGATTCCTTTCAAACCAAAACAATTACTTTATTAAAAAACAACAACTGAAGAGGAGAGAGAAACAAAAAACACATCAGCACTGTGTGGGATGGGGGAAAGGAGGGTCCCAGGAGAAGGCAGGGTTCTGGAATGGTTAAAGATTTGTGTATGTCCAGGTATCACATGTAATCTTGTTCTTTGATGTACAGTGCAGCAGGTACTGTACTTCAGCAGGGCTAAACTGCAGACGGAGGGGTGTTGAGTGCAGTGAGTACTGGGAGTCTGCAGGGCTGGACTATGACTGGGCAGGAGTGGAATGCAGTAGGTACAGAACCAGGAAGTTGATAAGAACGTGTTCACAGTGTATGGGGGGCAAATGGGAAAGAGTTTTGCGACAGCAACTGCAGGGGATGGCGGGCGCGGAGCTGCTCGGTTTGCAGTGGTAGTAGCACCTAGAATGTGTCCACTCAGTGCTTCATTATGTTTAAGAACCACTCTGTGGCTTCATTTTGGCATGCCACATTCTCCTTTCAGTCCCTCTTCTTGCTGTCCTGCTACTCCTTTGTTTCTTGTTTCTCAGCCTCGGCGTGCATCATGACATCACGCAGGAAGTCCTCTTTAGTTCTTCAGGGCTGCTTTCTAATTCTATGCAGCCGTTCAGCCAACAACAACAACGAGAGAGGGTGAGCTCCCAAGGTCATATCTGCAAAGTCAAAATACAACATTTTACAGAAGCAGTATCATTTCCAACACACAGACGACTGATTCAGTGATTTAAAACGCAGCCACTATTCACATACCTGTCACTAACCGAGTGACCCCAGACAAGCACACGCAAGTCACAAGACCCCCAAAATGGAGAGTAACCACAGGGGCAGGGGAAATCAGGATCAGACTGTATACTGGGCACATGGCTCTTGGGGAGAGCCAGCACAGTAGTGGAGGCCTTATAATCATTCCTGTCCCCACATTTTCCTCAGGCTCTGTTCATCGTGGAAGATATCTCGCTGCTGAGGGTGAGCAGGGACTCAGCGGAGGGTCTTCTCCAAGACTGTGGCTTCTGCCCTAGCCCTTATGTGGCTCGCCTATGTGCAGCAATGGTTCCCCCCGCCCCCAGTGATGTGAGAGTGGTGCAGGAAAGTTACCCTTAATGGGGCAAGAAAAAAAGCAGCTCTGCCAAAGAACCAGCGGCAGCGGATTGCCCCGTATCTCCATGAGAGTTTTGTGAAGATCTGAGGCATATTCCCATGAAGTGAGGGGGTCAACCAACAACCTCTTCCACCGCTCAGACTAGGCATGTGGTGGTACGCACATCAGACAGAGACACGCCTGCTTTCTGCAACACTCCTGCCCCCAACAACTTGCTTCAGCAATTCCCAAAATCAAAGCCACTTACCAGGGGCCTCCTCTTCTGTTTGTGCTTTGCCAAGCTCCAATAACTGTGACTGGCTAGTCTCATCTAAGGTAGAGAAGAGCTCTTGGCCACATGCATCTCTGAACTCCAAATCCTCCTCTGGCTCTGTCCCCACCTCCACCTGCTCGTCCAAGATTTCCTCCTCCTGGCTCGGTCCACTCTCGACTGGCACACATATCATCGAAGTATTCACAGTGGCCTTCGCAGTGGAGGTGGGGTCGCCACTGAGTATTGCGTCCAGCTCTTTGTAGAACCAGTAGCTTGTGGATGCAGGACCAGAGCAGTGGTTTGCCTCCCATGCCTTGTGGTAGGCATTCTGCAGCTCCTTCACTTTGACCCTGCACTGCTGTGTGTCCCAGTAATAGCCCCTTTCTGTTATGCATTATAAAATCTGTCTGTAGGTATCATAATTCCTATGGCTGGAGCACAGCTGGGACTTGACAACCTCCTCTACCCAAATGCTGAGGTGATCCAGGAGCTTGGCATTGCTCCAAGTGGGGGATCGCCTAGTGCCTGGAGCAGGCATGGTCACCTGGAAAGATGCACACATCACCGAGCAAACAGGAAGGGAACTTTCAAAATTTCCCAAGGAATTTAAGAGGTGGGGATGGCAGTTGGTCACCTGAGGGCAGGACACTAGAGTTCCAAGTGATGACCAGAGAGGTGAGAACAAGCATTGTGGGACACCTCCCGGCGACCAATTGCAGTGCTGTAATCGACCAGGGTGTCTACACTGGCACTGCGGCGCTGTAGCCCCCGCGCAGAAAGCTGTACGCCTCTTGGGGTGGTGTTTTTACAGAGCTGCAACTGCACAATTTCTACATACTAAGTGGCTTGGCAGTGTGTACACCTTGTGAATTACATCACAGAAAGCTGCTTTACTGTGCAGAAACTTTCCAGTGTAGACAAGGCCTAGAAGTAAAGAGAAAGTGGCAGATGGGTGGGGATGGTCAAATAATGTGAGAATAAGACATGTATGGGTGCTGGTTAATGAAATCATTTGTGGAATTTAGTGAAGGGTATTGTTGATCTGCTGGAGACTTGCTTAGCAATTACAGTATACTTTTAATGCTGTATTCTGCTTTCACAAACATCCTGCTTAACTTCAGTCTTTGTGTTTATGAAATAACTTAATGAGGATGCTGTTGTTGGAATCACTGTTTTGAGTAATTTAACATCTATAAAGGATTGTATTGGCAATTAAGTGTTTCAAGGAGAATTTCTTAAAATGAAAAGGCTGGCTCAAAATAGTATCTTCTCTTGCAAGAAGGTGTGTAAATTCTAAGTGTAAAGTCTGGGACAGATGTCCATTATCCCCATCTGACTATGATCACGTTCTGTATATATAAAAAGGTAGTAATTGTAAAGAGTAAATATTTTTATAAGAATAGCATTTATATCTGCTGTATGTCCCTCTATGAGGCTAATACACATGATATATTTTAATGTTTATTTTGAAGGAATACAGGGCCCAATTTTTCACAGCCATTCAGATTGTGTACTTATTTCTGTGCAAAATAAGCTATCTTTCTGATTTGGTTTCACGTTGCACAGGTATAAGTGATTATACAAGGTGTACAGCAGTGAAGAATTCAGGGCCATTGTCTTGAAGGATATTATTACACAGATCTTAAATTCTGTAAATGGAAGGTGTTTGGATTTTTTTAAGTCTAGCATTTCATCTTTAGTTTAAGATATAATAGCTTCCATTTATGTGGCAAAGTAGTTAAAGCAAGAGCCCTTGCTCCTTCCTTAATTACTGTAATTGCAATTAACTGACAAACACATGTTGGCTCATACTCCATTAGAAACACAGGGTAGACAAGGTTTTCCAAATGGGAAACAAGTCATGGGAAGGATGACATTGCTGTGTAGTGTTTTTTTTTTTAAAGAGTTTCCATTGATCCAAAATGCATAAATTTGTAGTGCACTTAATAATACAATAAGTACCACTCAAACATTTTAGACCATTTAGTCAGGAAATCAGCCCTAACTAATTAGTCTTCTTTTTCACCCTTTCTTCAAGAAAACATTTTCTGTTTATAAGAACTTTGAAAATGATAGTCACCAAGATACTTCTTAAGAAGTAGTTTAAAGTTTGTGATATAACTTAAAACCAAACCAACAAGGAATCTTTGCAATGTTTCAGTCCCTGAAAATATCCTTGCAGTACTTTGGCTATATAACAATACTACTTATGGCCATGGAGAGTGCTATGAGAAGTGCTGACTATTTATATGCAAAGTATAGAACATTTACATAAATAATACCAATAAATTGTGGGTTAGTATAAAACCGAATGTTAATGAAATACTGCAGTTAAATCATGATTAGAACAGTCAAGAATCTGGCATAATGTAAGAATGCAACAAGATAGTCTAAATGGATGCTATACATTTAAATTTGTATTTATGGACTTCAAGGTTATTTTATAGTGAAGATATTTTGCTCCCTCCATGCACCTTGTACCAAGCTCACTGAATCTGTGGTCTCATGGAGGAGGTAGAAGCAGTTGACAGGACTAGAGCCTGTAGAAATGGCTCGCCCTTACTGAATTGGGACAGCTAAATCCTTTAGAAATTGCTACTCATCAGCTTGAAATTGGGCTGGAGGACTCAGAAAATACTATCCAGCACCATCAATTCCTGTGAGTAAGATACTTCTTCATGGAACATTATTTTCATGAACTGCAAAACAAAGTATTTTTGGCTCTGAGATGCTGAATGGAAGTTTGCGCAGGGATAGGAATCAGGAGATCTAGATTTTATTCTCAGATCTGATATTGACTTTTGTGTACCTTGTACTGCAATTTCCCCATCTGCAAAATGGTGATATTTTCCCATACCTCAGCAATATTTTGAGACATATTTCAGTTATATCTATTAAGTGTTTTGAGATCAGATGGAAGGAACTAAGTCACAGAAAAAAAATCATATTATTTCTCTGTGTGAAACAACCTGAACACCCTGACATCTTTGAGGTAATTTTTGAAGCCATTCCACCATTTGGCCATCTCTTTACTAAAGAGAAACTGACTGTTCAAAGAGCCATTCTACCAGAATGCTTTTTAAGCAGCTCATGTGCACATGCAAAAGCATTTGCTTTAATCCAACTAATTAATATATTCCAAGAACATTTGACTAAGACTTGTTTTCAGCAGGTCTAAAGATAATTTTATTCTCAACTGTTTTACTACCAATGCGGATACAAATTAGCCGAACAATCCATCTAATCATTTTACTATTGTCCCACACAGTGCTGGTGGCTGCTTGAAATGCTCAAAATGCACTGCTTCCAGGAGCAGGTCCAGGAATTACAGGCTAAATACTCTGACACAGACTATAACTGGATTGGTTTACATTATACCTATCACATTCTGTTTGCAGCTAGGTGCTGCTGACTAACATGCAGAGGGAGGAGAGACTCCTCCTACACCTCTGGTTCCTGTGGTCCTCCCTCTCCCCTGCACTTCCCTCCCCTTCTGGAGAGAGGTTTAAAGAGCTGTGTCAGATCTGCCAGTAGATTTTTAGATGGGGAGGGCCAAGAAAGCAGTAGGTCTGCTGGACTGCTCATAATTTCAAATGATGGGTAGGGAAGGACAGAGCAGAGCTGGGCTCTCTCTCCTAATCTGTTTACTCTCTACTTGTTCTGTGAAAAGTGTGTCAGGCCAGCAGAGCCACTTCCTCATCATCTGTCCCCTTGTAAAATGGATGCTTTGTTTCCTTTGTAGCTCTCTACCTTACCTCAAAGGCTGCTTGAAGGGGAGAGAGGAACAGCAAAGGGCCCAGAACTGCAACTGGAAGTTCCTGGACTTTCACTCCTCAGTCCTAGGTAGGTAGGGCCTGGAAGGCATTAACTGACTGGGCATGAGAGACAGACAATCCACCCAGGAAAGGCTCCTCTGGCACAGACATTTACATCATTACCTCCTTGGCACCCCAGGCACTGACAGACCATAACCTCAGGTCCTTACCACCAACTCCTTCCAAGCAGACATCCCATGACTGACAATCACCTCTGGTACCAACACTTTTGGCACTGTCGGACCTCCGGTATGCAACAGACCTTTGGCGTTGCTCAGTACCAACTCTGCTCAGTACCAGGGCCCCAGTACTGAGTTCACCCAGAGTTCCTGACTCACTGGCAATCTTTTTCTCCACTGAGTCAGATAGTGAGCAAGAGGACGAGGTTTCCTGCTGTTTTTCTCACCATCCGTATAGTGCCCAATTCCACTATGGACCACAACCATACTGTCCATCTGATCCCCAGCTTTCCTGTATGGGCAACCATGGTACCAACCACCGGTCCCTTCCCACACTCTGAGACCCTACTGGGAATCCTTGGAAGGCTCATAGGCAACGTGCCTCCCATAACTCCAGCATGGCCTACCAGCAACCAAGGAGACCTTCTCCTTCAGCTGTGGCATCAAGGGCATCTGAACCCCCGCACCCTGAACAGATGAGAGGAACAAGAGACTGAAGTCAAAGAAAAATCTATCCCTCAGGCTAATTTCTCATCATCACCAGATGAGATGGGTAAGCCCCACTTTCCATCATTGGCCGATGTTTTTAAACTATTTCAGGAGCTGGCCCAGAGGGTGGCAGAGGCACTGCAGATATCACTACAGGAGGTAACCAAGTCACACCACAAACTAGTGGACATTTTACATTTTTCTCCCTCATCCAGAGTAGCCCTCTGTATTAACAAGGCACTCTTGGACTCTGCCAAATTGATATGGTGGACCCCTGCATTGGTCCTATCAACATGTAAGCGGGCCAACAAAAAGTATTACGTGCCAGCAAAAGACATGGAACTTCTCTTCTCCCACCTGCCTCCCAATTCAATCATAGTGGACGTGGTAAACTGAAGAGGCTACCAGCACCATTGCAAATCTCCCCTCCCCCTACGACCAGGACTGGAAGCACATAGATCTTTTTGGGAGGAAAACATACTTCTCAGCCACTCTTCAGTTCTGTATTGCAAACTATCAAATCTTAATGGTGAAAAATGATTATCAGAACTCTTCAAAACTCAATTCCTGTATTGAGCAGCTCCTGGGTTTACGCAAGGAACAATTTAAGGTCATAATCAATGAAGGCCAACTGGTAGCAAAGACGTCACTCCAGTCTGCACTCAGTGCAGCTCATGTGGCACCATGCTCCGTCTTTACTTCCGTTGTGATGAAATGAGCTTGTTGGCTACACCTATCCCGCTTCCCCAAAGAGGTTCAAACAACTGTGGAGGACCTCCCCTTTGAAGGGATAAAATTGTTCACCAAAAAGATCAATGCTTCCCTTCACACTTTAAAAAATTCCAGGGCTACTTTTCAATCCCTCAGGATTTACATACCTGGGTACAAGGAAAGTGTAAACATTTTTTAAAAAATCAAGAAATTCAGTGTCGGTAAACTCAGGAGGAAGTTGATTAAGAATTGTAAAAGGCAAGAAGTCTGTGGGTATTTTAACTGATCATATTGATCATTCATATTTCTCTAGTGGAGATCAGGCACCTGTTCAAAGTGGGTTTAGATATATATATTTGGTTATTTTCAATAGGCACAATGGATTTAGAGAGTCAAGGTAAGTAAAGTAATATCTTTATTGCACCAACTTCTGTTGGTGGACAGTATGAGCTTTTGAGCTTTTCTTTAGGTTCGTCAGAGCTCTATATAGCTTGATAGTGTGTACCTTCCACCAACAGAAGTTGGTACAATTAAAGATATTACCTCTCCTACCTTTTCTTTTATATCCTGGGACCAACACAGCTACAACAGTGCAAACAACCATGGATTTTAAGCTGTTTCATAGCAATGAAATGTTTCATAATGCCAATTATCTTAGATTATAAGTGAGAATCAGTTTGCTGTATCCACAGTGGCCTGTGGATGAACATTTTTTCTATTTTTTTCCCTATTCAGAAGTGGGTTTTTTACTAAATTTTATTTTGTAAAACATGCATATGAATTTTTACTTTCCAATAGCAAACTTGTTATATCCCAGAACTTAAGGAGCATTGACATTTGAGGGATTTATGCTTCACAGAATTTTAATAGTTATGGTGTGTCCTAGATGCTAATCAAACCTAAAGGCTTTTTAACTCTGAAAATGTACCTTGGCAGCAATTAAAATGACATTCTTGACGAGTAAAGGTTTTAAGCTACTATTGCTACATATGTTGGGGGAAAAATTGTTGGAATTTAAAAAGCAATTGTGGTATTCCCTTTTTAATATGTGTATTTTTTTACTTCCAGGATCCATCTTAACATCACTTTTGCAGTAACAAAGAGAATTTTACACACAAACTAGGGATAATGCAGTACTAAAGTCAGAGTATCAGGGTGATGGTCACTGTATAAAAACCAAGATTATATAGAAATCAATCACTCAAGGAAATGCAGAGTTAAACTTTAAAACTTAATCTTAACTTTACCATTTAGCATGTCAAATTTTGCAAAATAATATAACACATAATGGATTTTTAGACAGCCTTTATATACCATAAGTTACAATATATGCAGTCTTCAAACTCGGTTTGATATTTTTTCAAATTTTTTAAGGAAATTTTAATTAATGGCTTTAAAAGTTCTATGCATGTTAAAGTTTCCAAATTTTGAGCTAGTCTGAGGTCAAGTTGATTTTAACTTTTAGATCACTTGATAAAGATAAGTGAACATTCCAAACCATTCTGTATATGTATTTCTAATGTGCCCGTCACTGAGGGATTTGAACATCAATAGACCTGCATAGCCAACAGAGCTGGCTCTAGCTTTTTTGCCACCACAAAAAAAAGGGCTGCCGGACTGCTGAAGCGAAAAAAAGGGGGAAAGGGGGAGACCAGATTGTGCCACCCAAAGAATGGCCAGAGTGCCGCCCCTTAGAATGTGCCGCACCAAGCATGTTCTTCCTCGTCTGATCCTGGAGCCAGCCCTGATAGCCAACATAGGCCCTTATTTACACTTGAGGTTTGAGGTTTTTGTTTGTTTTTTGAACTGGTGTAACTAAAATAATGGAGCTGCACTGGTGCAAACTCCAAATATAGATGTGCAGGCTAGTGTAAAAAGTGACTTGCACTGGGTGTGTGGGTCTTATCCCAAATCAGAATGGGAGCATTTAGAACCAACTTTGTTCTTGTTTTATACTGATGTAAATGACTACCCAAGGTGGAAGGATATGAGCATGATTCTCAAATGTCTACCTTACATAAAGGCAATTCAATGAGGTGACTTGGATTTCAGCCCTTTTGTTATTCCTTTAGTGTTGCCATAACTGACATCAGTGTCCTAGACTTCATAAATTATTGTACGGTTTGTAGATTTCAAAGTTTGCATTAGTTTTTTGACCCAGCTATGTGGTTTCTAAACTTTAAACTGCTTTAAATCAAGCAAAACCCTAACAGCAAAGTCCCTTATACATGGGCAGTTTTGACATTTGGTGACAGAGGTTTTGTTCCAGTAGCTAATCTTACTGCATAGTCATTAAAAGAACTTTCAACTTGCATAACTGCAAAAGTACTGAACCAGTTTTCTTCAAACTTGGTTCATCGCTTAGATCCATAACATGGCAAACTTAAACAAAATTGGCTCACCATCGTTCTTGAGTTAGATGTGTTATGCTTCTCTGATCTGAACATGAAGTTATTTTTCTCATTGTTTTTTAAAATAAAGAATTCAGAAAAGCTTGAACAGATTTTGCTTAAACTTTCAAAAATAGTAATTGTCTCTGGGATGTAACTAGGCATGGAAAACTTCAGTCCAAAAAAATATTATGAGCAACTGAAAAGGGGGAAATTTCATAGCACTTTATTGTATATACTACCAACTATGCTCAAATAATCATTTTTCATTTCAATAGTGTTTTCCACCAGAGGGGTCAAAGTGCTTTTATAAACATTAAGCCACACAGTTACTGTAACATTTTTTTGCATTCTGGACACTTACCTAATTATGCAGTGTAATTGTAGCCTACCATGTTGGTCCCAGGATAACATTCCCAACAACAACAAAAAAAGAACCCATGTTAGGCTGAAGTTAATGTTGAGAGTACATCTCAGTACCTCAAGAGTAAAAAACTATCACAAGAATGTTGTACAATATCAGAGGAGTAGCCGTGTTAGTCTGGATTTGCAAAAGCGACAATGAGTCTTGTAGCGCCATATAGACTAAGATATTTTGGAACATAAGCTTTCTTGGGCAAAGACCCACTTCATTCATTCATCTAATGAAGAGGGTCTTTGCCAACAAAAGTTTATGTTCCAAAATATCTGTTAGTCTATAAGATGTTATAAGACTCTTTGTCAAGAATGTTGTAATTATCCGAAAACCAAGCATTGCAAACCCAAGAGATTCAGAGTTAAGGTTAAACTTTAAAAAAATCCTAATATATTAAGATACTAAAATGCACAATCAGGCTCTTAAGTAACCTTAATAGGGTTTTTCCCATAATAGGGAAAAATAACGCAAAACTAATCTCTTATTTTTAAAAATTGGTTTCATCTACTCTAGAACTCAAAACACTCATACTTTAATCACAACTGTATGTTTATTATGTGGTTTCACAACAGGAAACTCTTAAAGCAAAATACAAATATAGCTTTTAAACAAAGGTCTTTTTTTAAAAATATTTAAAAATACATTTTAAAAACACTATGAATCAGTTTATAAATGTTCCTGCAACATGTGTGAAAATCAAGGGAATGACATAATCAAATTGAAAGCAGTATTTGAATCTCTCAACCATACTAATAATTTCTATATAAATGTATTTTAAAATACTGATTTTAATTTAATTACTTTTGTAGGGCTTCTTATGTTAACTTATCCCACTTAAACTTTAATTTTATTGCAAGTCACAGTTGCACTGTCAATAGATGAAATTTAGAACATCCAGGAAGTCAAACTTTCTACAACTTTTAATGATCATATTTTTGCCCTACTACTTCCTTTGCTTATGCTTAGAATTATGCCTACCCCTCTCCCCCCACTCCCAATTTTTACAGCAGGAGGATATTCAACTGAACAGTGCATTGCCAAGTAGTCTGGGTCTTAATCTAGTAGAGAAGATCTTTCAGCTTCTAGATGAAGTACTTTTTATGTTGTCGTTTTCCCTCTGCTCAATAATTCCTATTAATCTTTTATTCCAAGAGTTATACTAATATCTGCATGCTTATAAAGAAAGAGATTATGAAATCTTAATGGAGGGGGATGACTCATGTTGCTCTTTGACTGATGTGAAAGGTGTCAGTTGCAAACTAGGAAAGGTCTTCTTATCTGGCAGTAGCGGAAAACCAAAAACTCAGTATAGATAATTGAAGAAAAGTTACTTACTGTCTGTTGGACAAAGCTCTAGCCTACGTGTGTATTACCAAGAAAGAATGATGCAAAGTTCCATATTGTCATAAATATGCCTTTAACTCCACTGTCCACACTCCACACTTTATTATTAAAGGGCATCAGTACTGGCTCCTAAGTTCAGTTTACCCTTCACTGGCTCTACAAGTTACTCTTGTGCCAGAATTTATTCAATGAAGAAAATAAATAATGTTCTTATTCTTACAGTGAATCAAAAGGCAAGTCAGGCAGCATTTCCAGCCTTCTTCACAGTCATTGCAGTAAGAGGAAGAGGAGGAACTGTTGTGCTTTTCTGACTCAAGGGGATTTTGGTCTGTGTTTCCCTGCCCCTTTCTTTCTGTTTTTTTTTTCTCTCTTGTGTCATGGGGTGTACTCACGCCACTAAATAAGGAAGGGGCTGAGGAAGTCACGCTCCTTTGTCCTTGCTGGGCATGCTCCAACTGGAGCAGCAGTATAAAAGGGAGCAGCTCAGCTCAGTCAGGCTTAACCACCAAGGAGGGAGGACACACATTACCAACTCTAGCCTGGGAGCTACCCATAGATGCCGACTCGATGGGTGCTCCAGGGCTGGAGCACCCCTGCCCCGCCCCAGCTCATCTCCACTCCACCTCTGCCTCCTCCCGCGAGTGCACTGCCGCCGCTCCGCTTCTCCCTCCCTCTCAGGCTTGCCGTGAATCAGCTGATTAGCGGGCAAGCCAGGGAGAGAAGGGGGAGAAGCAGAGCGGCGGCAGTGCGCTCGGGGGAGGAGCTGGAGGCGGATGGAGGTGAGCCCTAGATTGCGAGAGCCAAACCCACAAGATTCATGCTGGTACCCAGCCACCTGAAGACACCCAAGAAAGGGCAGAGCCACTGAGAGCAGCACAGGCCAAGGAACTCAGAGACCCTGGAGCAGCCCAGACCTCTGCTTAAGGAGACAGAGTAGGAAGTAGCCAAGGGGGACTATACATTGATATGGTTGCAGAACCAAAAGCTAAGTCAACGTGTTGCAGTAGGATCTCTGCTGAGTGTACTCATCACTGACAAGACCCTGGCCTGGGACCCAGTGAAGTAGGGAAGGCCCAGGTCCCTTGGCCCCAGCCACTACCACTCCAGACGGTGGTCCACCCTCTTACAGCCATTAAACCACATCTATCTGATTCTGGTCATTAGGCTACACAGCCTTAAGGAGGGCAGCTATACTGACTCTGGCCATCAGGCCACAGCTGAGGGAGAGGGCAACCATATCGACTCTGGTCTCTAGGCCATACAGCTCTAAGGGCGTGATAAATGAAGTGGGGAGGTAGCTCCCTTTTATGGACAGCCAGCCAGTTAGCTATAAAACCCCTGTTAGGAACTGTTCTCTATTTTCTTTACCTGTAAAGGGTTAACAAGCCCACAGGTAAAAGAAAAGGAGTGGATACCTGACTAAAAGAGCCAATGGGAGGGCAAGAACTTTTTAAAGTTGGGTAAAAACTTCCCTTTGTTTGTGTGTTGTTCTCCGGGAAAGAGGAGCAGGGAGCAGTTATGCTGTGAGAAGCTTTAAACCAGGTATGAAAAACCATCAATTCATACCTCAAACCTGCTTATTTGAAATCCCAGATATGCAAGTAAAATGTCTCATAAGACATGATTAGGTTTTTTCTTTTGTTTCTCATTGGCTTGTGGACTTCTCTGTGCTAACCCCAGATGCTTTTGTTTTGCTTGTAACATTTAAGCTGAACCTTGAGAGCTATCTTGATGCTTAATTTTTATAATTGTTTCTTTTAAGATTTAGAAAAAAGCCTAAGTTCCAGATGTATTTTCTTTCTTTTTGTTTTTAATAAAATTTACCCTTTTCAAGAACAGGATTGGGTTTTTTATGTCCCAAGAGGTTTGTGCATGTGTTATTTAATTAGCAGGGGGCAACAGCTGATTTCTTTTGTTTTTCTTTCTCAGCCCTTCCCTGGGGCAGGGGCAGGTGAAAGGGCTCGAGAGTACCCCATAGGAAGGAATTCCCAAGTGCACCTTTCTGGGTTTTCAAAAAAGGGTTGGTTTTTCTTGCACTTAGGTGGTGGCAGCATCTACCCAGCCAAGGTCAGAGAAAAACTGTACCCTTGGAAGTTTAATACCAGCCTGGAGTGGCCAGTATTCGTTTTTAGAATCCTTGAAGGCCCTCACCTTCTGCAGTTGAAGTGCCAGAGTGGGGAATCAACCTTGACAGAGGGAGAGGGCATCTATACCCTGAGGTTAAGGGCGGTCAGGTGGGCTTAGCCGGGGTGCTTCAATGCCCTTGCCCCACGTAAGAGGAAGATGGGGTATACAGACCCCGCAACATATTGCTCTATGTCCATTTAGTTCCCTGATAATGTTCTTCTCATACTCTGAATTCAGCTTCCTAATAACTCCCTCTTCTCACAAGAATCCTGCTGCTGCCAGTCCTCTCTGCTCACCTCTCTTCTTCTAACTGCTCAAATCTAATTGTCATGAAACCTTGTGATTATAACATTCCATCCAGTCCCCTACTGAAAAAGGTCACAGCCCAGAAGAGTCAGCTTTCTGTTCAGATACCCCTCCATGTGTATCCTGTTGCATATTGACTGACCTGACCAAAGCATTCAAGAAGAGGATGTAAAGGAAATTGGCGTTCCATTTTCATATCTTTGTAGATGCTTTGCCTGCCTGGCCTCCTGCATTCCTGAATTCCTGCCATGGCTTGGCTCATGCAGTTGTATACTGTGCTACATTTTAAGGAAATTGCTAATTAAATGTGTGCTTTTTGTGAAGTAAAATGTGGGTTAAAAATGCCATTCTGTGATCAGGAAACTGAGCTGAGATTTATTTTCAACCGCACCAATACTGGACACACCAGTAAGTACACACCCAGACTTTTAATGCAGATCAGATTGGTAGCTTGTCTTTGAAAAAGAAATTAAAACATACAAACTTACTGTACAATGCAATTCAATTTATTAAAAGTGACAACCATATTTTATTGTCTTGATAACTAAATGTAAGATTCAAGTTATCCTTGGAAAAGTCATTATAAAAAAATTTCTAGTGTGAAAAGTTGTTGGCTTAGTTAAGTCTAACTTTCCACTTATATTCATACAATCACATTTACATTCTTAGGCTCCCAAAAGCAGCCTTCCCAGGAAGAAGTAGACTTAAATACCTTCTCTATTAATAGGTGCAACTTCCATGAGGCAAAAGTGCATGCACTTTCTCTCTCTTTCTCTGAAGCATCCTGTTATAAAGAAAGAAACTTATTTAAAGAATAAACTTCCAGTTAGGTTAAAAAAAGGGTTTTTTATAATCTTGATAAAAAAAATAGGTGTTTAATACATTCTATGTACCAAATCAATCTAAAATAGCAGAACCATATTATATAACCTTGTTGCACTGACATTCTAATAATTATTTCAGGGTCTGATTGAAGATATTAGGGTTGCTTGAGGAGTGAGGTATTACTTGGCCTATGATTAATCTGCTGAACAGTAACAGGTCAGTGTGGTGACTTTGATTTTGAATGGATATACAAACCCCTCACAGGCAACAAGAGGTTAAGGAGCTGCTCTGGGCTTAGCCTTTCCCACCTGCAAGAGATGCACAGACTGGGGGAGGAGTTAAAAGAGAAGCAGAACAGCTCACTGGTGGGCAGACCAGGGAAGAGAATAGACAGTTAACTTGCAGGTCGTGAGGAAAGGGCTGAGGGAAGGCAGGGACTTTCCCAACAGCAACTGCCTGAAGGTCTTTCTCTGACAGAACAGAGAACCTGATTCTAATAGTCACTGAGACAGAAGCATTTCCCGCCCCCACCCCCCGATACTAACTCTGTTTGTTTGTGTTAATTCCCTTTGGTTTTGTTTATGGACTCCCCTGCAAGGGGAGAGATTTGGAAGTGACCTGGCCAGAGGGCCAAGTCACAGGAGGAGGCATGCTACTGCACTGAGGAGGCTGAACAGTTGGTGGCCTCTGCCCCCAGGAGAGAGAGTTGCCACACCTGGCCACACATGGAGGCACCAAGTGGTGAGTTGACCATCTTCACATTGCTGCTTAGCAGTTGCTCTTCTCCAGTGGATGGAAGCCAATAGGTCATCAGAATATTCTCCAGCAGTAGTGGGGAGGTTGGTTGTCTGGCCCTATTAGGAAAATGGCGTTGAAGGAGATTGGCAAACTGCTTACTGGGACTCACCAGCTGTTGGGGCCCATAAAGCATTAGTAGCTTAAGCACTTACAGTTCTTGCCTCAGCCATGGTACACATGGTATGTTACTGGGGACTGGTTCAAAACAAAGTTTGGTACTGCAGCCCTCCAGAGACTCCACAAACAGGTGATAATTTCATGTGTTATTTCACAGTCTGTCTCTTCCACTCTCTGTGACTGGTCCCCTTGAAGTCAGTGGAATAAACTCCCATTGACATTAGTTGTCTTTGAATGAGACACTAACTCGAGGCTGCAATAACTTAGTCACATGTGGGGAGCTGAAACTAAAGTTGTAAATGTAACTGTATTTGGTGGTTGGTCCATTCCAAGTCACATATTTCTGCACAGTTGTATGAAAATCAGTAGGTAAGTGTGAATTGGTGAAAGGCATGAATTTGTAGGAAAGGATTCATGGTCTGTTAATTACATGGTCTGGATAATACTTAGCCCTGCCATGAGTGCAGGGGACTGGGGTAGATGACCTCTCTAGATTCCTTCCAGTCTTATGATTCTATAATATAAGACATTCCCACAAATTATTTTTCCCAGAAAGATGGATCTGATTATACTATGTTTGCAGTTGGATAAAACTGTTAATGTAATTTTAGTCCTGTTGAGCATGTTTTATTATTCACAATACAGTATCAATCCATGAGCAAAATCTGTACTTCGGAGATTTTAGAAATAATAGAAGAATGGGTGAGAGAGGGGGCAGTGCCCAGATCAAGGTAAGGTGGCTCTTAGTTAATGCCAGTCATTGTTTATGTTTTGCTTTACTAGTGTTTTCTAATGATACAGTTGTTACAAATATCTGTATTTGTAATGCGGAGAGTTGGGATTCTTAAAAAAAGTAACATCTTTGCAGGCTTTTGATCCAATGGCAGAGTTTGTCTTTTCAATTTCAACAATTGTTTGAAAAATTGAAATTATTTCAATTGTCTTTTGTTAAGTTCAACAGACAGCAGAGTTTAATTTGCCTTTAGGGAAGAAGAAGGGATGTGGATATGTGGGGAGTGAGAAATAGCAAAACCACAAACCAAATAGACAAAATATTAATTTAATATCTATATATTTGCATAGCGGGAGGGAAACTTAGACCAAAACAAAGAGTAACAAGACTGAAAAGGATCTACATTCTGCCACTAGAAACAGACATCATTTCCAGGTGTTAATATGCTAACTAGCTTTTTTTTTCTTAAAAAAAATGTTGATAGAAATAAAGGATCAAAAGAAGGAGAATATTGAAATGTGTGTTTTGCCTAGGTGAGGCCTTTCGCAGCATTTAGAGTGCCAGAATCAACCCCTTTTAATACAGTTAATGGTATCAAATAGCTGTGTCAGCTGACAGGAAATAGTAAAGTTCCTATGGCAACTAAAAATATTCATAAGAGGAAAAATGCATCAAACAATATAGCAAACAAAATAAAAAGGAATATATTGATGATAAAAACAAAAGAATACATATAAGCTCTACCTTTAGTAAATGCATACCTTAAACTAAAAATAAGCTATTTATTTCTTCCAGTTGGGAAGCAATTCCTATAGATAATGGATACTTGAACTATGTCAAATTGTTTTCCTAAGATACAATTCACTCTTGCAGGTTGAGCAACACAGAACACAGAATGCCACATATTTATTGCATGCTGTTTCTTGATAGATATATGCCAAACTACCCCCTTCATCACAGCATGGGCTGGAAAGGAGGACTTACTCAACAAAAGTACAGGTAGCGTTGGCATTTAAACTGCAGTGCCTGTATTCCTACTTATTAAACGATGTGTTTTGAAAAAACTAGATGTCAATAACTATATACAAGCGGCTTAAAGTAGAAATGAAAAAGAACGATTCTGTTTATGTACCTTACTAGCTTACATACCTGAGTAATCATCCTCTTGAACTTTACAGCATGTAGCGGTATCCACTCTCATAGCAAAATGTCAAAACAACTGTAAGATTTTTAAGGGGAAGGGGGACGTTGGAAGAGCTGCTTCAAGAGAGGTGAGCATAGGATGAAAACAAATACTTCAGTGGAAGAGTCAGGTAGAATTTAAGATGGTATGTGTTAATAGTGCTATAGTACAAGACAGATTCTATTAGCAGGTGCAGAGACAACAACTGCTGTACAAAATATCACTGCAATAGGCTTGTTTTTGAAGGACATCAGTATGGGAGTACGGTGGGTGGTCAGTACTCCACTAATTTACTCTTTAAGAAGGTATGTTTAATGACAATAGTAAATATATACTAAATATGATTTCAGGCCTATGAAAGGTTACAAATTGACTCTGATGGTACTATGTTTACTGTACTAAACTTGCATAAAATATATTTTAGTCTCTCTCTTCTTTTTGTTTCCTGCTTTTGCTTTTATAGATCACTGTATATATCTTTCCCTCCTTACCCACACCCATTGAGAGACCTCATGAACTGAGATCGCTGCGAAGTGGACTCTCGGGGAACTTTAGAGAAAGATTCAATGATTTCAGATGTAACATACTTTAAAATGTCCTGAATCTTAGCATCTGTTGCAGTTACGCCCCAGTGCCTGCAACAGATTGAAAAATGCTTCCACTTGGCTAAATAAGCAGATCTAGTGGAGTACTTTCTGCTGTTCAGTAAAATATTTTGAACTGCCAAAGAGCAATGTTTCTCTATTTCATCAAGCCACTCAATAGCCACAGTGTAAGGTGCAGGTTGTTCGGGTCTGGGTGTAATAACTGATCATGGTGTTGAGACAGTAGATCTGGAAGTGTAGGCAGAGTCCAAGAAGGCCAAATGGAGAGTCTGTGAAGATCCTAGAACCAGCACTGTCTCAACCAAGCTGGGGATTATGAGAATTATTCTGGCATGAGCTTGTTTTGATATGAGTGGAAAGGAATGCATACAGGAGGTATGGCCCCCACCAAAGGAGAAAGGCATCAGTCAGTGAGCTTGGGCTTTGACCTGCTTGAAAGCAAAATTGACAGCATTTCCTGTTGTCATTCATTGCAAATAGAACAACCAATAGGATTCCCCAGGCGTGGAAGATGGTTCTGAGCACACTGCATTTCAGAGACCATTTGTGATCATGAGAAAATCTGTTGAGATATTGGCCAACAGTTTCTGGGAGCCCAGTAAGCAGGAGGGCATGAAAGTAATGCCTTCCTTGATGCAAACATTCCAGAGTTTCACCTCTTCATGATAAAGCCGATTGGACTTTGCTCCTCTTTGTCTGTTTAAGTAGTATACCATGGTTGCATTGTTGGTCAAAATCTGAACTGACAAATCCCTGATGTGAAAAAGGCATAACAGGCCTTATGAATTGCATAAAACTAGGGCATATGGATGCATGGTTCGCTTCCTGTTCTGACCATAATATTTAGGTTTGTAAATCCCCCAGGTGAGCACATCCCATGAGTTACATCAATGATAATCCTCTTGGAAGGAAGAGGGAAGAGGACACCTCTGCACACATAGCTCCGATCCATCCACCACTTCAAAGATGCCAGGACTGCAACAAGCATGCAGACCACTTTGTCCAGCGAATGCCTGATAGGTTGATAGGCTGAGCTTAGCCTCCCCTGGAGGCTGAGCAGGCAAAGCCTGACATGTTGAGTCACAAAGGCACCTAATGCCATGTGGCCTAATAATCTTAGGATCAAAATGTGGTGTTGGGGTCTGGCTTGAATGAAGTTCACAACTGAAGAATACCCTAGAATCTTTTCAGGAGCAGATAGGCAGTCGAATTTGTAGAGTTGAGTAGGGCCCCAGTGTATGTTGAGTTTCTGTGTGGGGGCTGTCCTATGACAAGCCTGACATTTCTTCTCTCTTTGAATGTGAGAAAATAAGTTATCTTTTAAATTAGTTTGTAAACTCTTCAAGGCAGCAAGCAAGGACTTTTGCTCCATATTTGTACAAATGCCTAATATAGGTGACATAATCCCTGATTGGGGATCACAGTCAGTGCTTATGGGAAGGTCCTCAATCCATAGTTCAAAATGCTCCTTTTAGCTGTAAATCCACAGTCCAGAGCACTGGAGATAGAAAGAGGCAAAATGGAGATGTTTCAGGTGTCTTTTATACCCTCAGCCATGTGCAAAGAAAGTTACTGTCCTAAATGAAGCCCACAGCCCCTTTATATGGAAAGTTACTGGCCCAAGATGGGGTCCAGGGTCACTTGAGCATATCACATGTCCTTACATGTTTTACTGAATCACAAGGAGTGGCCACTGGCTCCTTGCTGTCTGAGGCATCCACAGGAAAGGCCTGCTGGGTGGGATGAGATTCTTCAACGGCCCACTGTGAGAGTGAAGTGTCCTTAATGGGCCATCAACACATAGCTGTCTATCCCTAATGTAAATCTATTTGGGTGTCAACCAGGAATACAACACATGTATAAGATACAAACACATAGCCAATATTCATAATTTCAGACACAAAGATGATACATGCATATAATTAGGATAATCATACTTAGCAAATTATAACTTTTCCATTGATAGCTTACAGGATACACTTTTTATAAGATTTATGGAAATTGCTTAACATGGTATCAACAGTGATATAAATGGCCACCTTTCTTGTTTACAGTATCACAACTCCCAGAAAAAAGGCTGTTGTAAATGCAGCCCTAGATACTATTTAAAATTAAGAGTGTCAATCTAAACTTAAATCATAGACTTGGACTGGAAGGAAACTTGAAAAGTCTTCTAGTCCAGTCCCCTGCAGTCAGGGGAACATTAAGTATTAACTAGATCACCCCTGACAGTTGTTTGTCTGACCCACTCTTAAAATATCCAATGCTGGAGATTCCACAACCTCCCTAGGCAATTCATTGCAGTGCTTAACCACCCTGATAGGTATCAGAGGGGTAGCATTTCTTAGTCTTTAAGGTGCTACAAGACTTTGTCACCCTGATAGGAAGTTTTTCCTAATGTCCAACCTAAACCACCCTTGCTACATTGTAAGCCTATTGTTTCTTGTCCTATCCTTAGATCAGTGGTCTTCAAAGTGGGGTGCACGAGAATCTGGCACCGCCACTGATTTTGCATGGGAGACCGCCGAACTCGGCAGCGGTCTATTTTTGTACCGCCGAAATGCCGCCGCAGAAAGCAGAAGCTTTCTGTTCAGCAGCATTTTGGCGGACATACCCCGGGGGCCGTAAGTGGACGCCGCCCTGCGGAAAGGAGCCGTGGCCAAAAAACTTTGAGACCGCTGCCTTAGATAAGGACAACAATTTTTCTTCCTCTTCCTCCAATCTCTCTATGTACTTGAAAATGGTTATCATGTCCTCCCTTCAGTCTTCTCTGCTCTAGACTAAACAAACCCAATTTTTTTCAGTCTTCCCTTATAGGTCATGTTTTCTAGACCTTCAATCATTTTTGTTGCTCTTCTCTGGACTTTCTCCAATTTGTCCACCTCTTTCCTGAAATGTGGTGACCAAAACAGGACACAATGCTCTGGTTGAGTCCTACTCAGAACAGAGTAGAGGGGAAGACTTACTCCTCGTGTCTTGCTTACAGTAAGGGTCACCATATTTGAACTTTCAAAAAAGAGGACACTCCATGGGGGTAGCGGGTAGCCCCACCTCCTATCAACTCCCTCCCACTTC
>ML677341.1:44689592-44941402 GCA_007922305.1 Dermatemys mawii | reverse complement strand
TGTTCCCTGACTGCCCTGACCCCTATCCACACCCCTGCCCCCTGACAGATCCCCCAAAACCCTCAACCCATCCAACCCCCCACTTCCTGTCCCTTGACTGCCCCCTCCAGAAACCCCCTGCCCCTTCTCCACCCCCTCGGCACGTTACCATACACATGCTTCCACACAACCCCATGGAGCGCACAGCCCAGCCCCCGCTCCCCAGAGTGCTGCTGGCGTGGTGTGCTGGGCTGCAGGGGAGCAGGGGAGGGGAGGAGATCTAGAGCTGCTGGAGGTCCTGATGCAAGCAGCCCGGACAGCGATTTGGGGTTGCAGGCGAGCGGGGGGAGCAGGGCAGCCAGGGAGCAAGGGAGACGGAGAACAGGGGAGGGACTCTGGCTGTCGGAGGGCCCGATGTGAGTGGCTCAATTCGGCCCGGCCACTCTGTCAGTCACGTCGCTCTCTGCACAGGGAGGGACCTTTTTTAGAGTTTTACAAATTCTCCCTGCCCCCCCCCCCCCCAGCCACCCCTGGATGCTATTTATAACCCAAAAAGCTGGACATGCCTGCTGGACTCCTGCAGTACTCCTTCCTAGGCAGTCACTTCCCATTTTGTATGTGTGCAACTGATTGTTCCTTCCTAAGTGGAGTACTTTGTATTTATCCTTCTTGAATTTCATCCTATTTACTTCAAACCATTTCTCCAGTTTGTCTAGATGATTTAGAATTTTAATCCTATCTTCCACTTGCAACTCCTCCCTGCTTGGTATCATCCACAAACTTTATAAGTGTGCTCTCTATGCCATTATCTAAATCATCGCTGAAAATATTAAACAAAAACCAGACTCTGTATCCAATATGCTCTTCCCCTTCCTTGTTAGGTGAACCCTATCTCTGCTTAGCAGTTCTTCTTAAAATAGCATCCCATGGTCAAGGAATCCTCAAATCCAACCTCGCAGCCATCCTCCAGGATGCATCTGTCTCTGTCTGGGCACCTAACTTTGACCACAAGCGTCAAAGAGGTCACCACCTGTGCCCTAGGTCCTTCAACCTTTCTTCCAGAGCCCTGTAGTCACTTCTGATCTGCTCAGGATCATACCTCACAGTATCATTAGTGTCCACACAGATGAGTAGCAGTGGTAGTCAGAGGGCTGGATGATCCTCAGTAATCCCTCCTGAACATCTTAGATACGGGCTCCTGGCAGGCAGCATACCTCCTGGGATGCCACGTCAGGCTGACGGATGGGTGCCTCCAGCCCCCTCAGAAGAGAGTTACCAACCACCACTACCCTACGTTTCCTCCTGAGGAATGGTGGCTGTGATCCTCCCAGCCTTGTGGGTACATGACTTCTGCTCCTCCACCTTTGGGGGCGATTCCTCATTGCCAGGGCAGCATAACAGTTCTTCATAACCGTGGTGAGTGGGGTGGGAGTAGGGGTGGAGCACTGCCTGCTGCCAGAAGTAACCAGCAGTCAGTGTCCTCCCTGTGACAGAGCCATAGCCATTTCTCCAGAGGGCATGGTAGCAGTCCTCTCTAGTTGGATATCTTCCTCAGCCTTGGACATCTCCAGATGAATACTCTCAATGAATTCCTCATGTGCACAGATGCTCCTTAACCTACCCACCTCTGTATCTCTCCCACATGCTTCCTGTGAGATTCCACCAGCAGGCACCTTTCACACTGCATGGTCCCCCCAGCCTGGCTTTCTGAGTGGGAAATGCAGGCCACAGTCTCTGCAAATACACACCAGGATCTGGGTAGAGGCATCCACCTGTCTGGATATAGGTGCAGGTGGAGGAGACAGGAGCAGTGTTGGGACTGGCAGGACGACTTTTCCTAACTATAGTGATGATATTATGACTCTGTCTTACAAACTCCTTCTCAAGCTCCCCTGTTTGCAATCCCTTGATTGCGTAGCCTCTGGCTTTTAAGGGCTTCTCTCCTAGGTCAGCCCACATTAACCACACAGTGGGAGGACGATCACAAGTCTGACTGAGGCTGATCACTGATGCTCAAGCATGGTCCAGGGAACAAAGGTTCAGACAGTCCCCAAACATACAATCCCAACTAACCCTATAACTTTAAGATAACCTGAAAGAGCAAGAAAAATACAAACAGCCAAATAAGCTCACTCACCCCAAGATTAGTACTTGCACCTTGTTCGTTCAGCAGGAGGAATCTCCTCTTCCTCTCAAACTTCCCTGCTTGCTAGTGAAATTGAAAGTGTAACTAAATATCCCAGTGTAGAAGGCTTAAGTCTACAGCCAGACAGCTTGGTATGACAACTGTGCCAGTTGAATCACTTTCTTCATCTCAGTTGGGTGACTTAAGTCTGAAGACAATTTGAATGTCAGAACTTCTTGCTTATCTGTTTATCCATTTTAACTGTATATGGTGGTAGTTTGAGTGGGGCTCTCCCTGTGGTCATCACTCAAACCATACACTGCTGCAATATAGTGCAACTGAGGCCTGAAGTATTTTCCTTTCTCTGTCTTTCTGACTGTTGGGGACTTAGTTTTCCCCATAACTGAGTTTATGTGCAGTGTCACCATAAACAGTGGGGAAACCTGCCCTATTAAACTATAAAAAGGAGCTTGTTAGCCTGAACTATTAAAGTAATGACATGTTCATTTTCATTCCAGAAATATGTATATGTTCATAGCATTGAGTAGAAGAACCCCATCCCATCTCAGGTCCAAAAGCAATATGCCTCAAGAAGAGAGATACAAATTCCACTCACATTGGTGGAGAGTTTTATCCTTATTCATAACTTTTAATGTTTCTGAATTATTATTGTGTCTTGTTTTGTCCATTTTGTATTCATTACTCCAGTTGTGAAAAGCATCTAACCCCACTTTCTGTGCTAGCATGTGCATCTTATAGTGCAGCAGCCTCATTCAGAAGATCTGAATCTTGCCAAAATTCATTTTATCCCCTACATTTTGCAACAAGATTAGTGCAGTTACTAGGCCAAATCTATTGTTCAGTGAGATTTTTCCTTTTCACAGTTGTACTATGCTTGTGATATTACATCGCAGGTGAAGACTGTTATTATAAGACTCTTGCTTCAAGTTGCTGCATGTAACCACAGGCATGAGGAACAGTAAGTAGACATTAAATGCTGATGCTCTTATAGCTTACTCTTCACTTTGGATATCCAGGCTGCTATAGTTAACACCCAACCCCCATTGATCAACACTGTCATCGGCTTCAAGAAAAGCACACAAATACCTTGGCAGAACTTTAGAACTGATCATTAAGTCATTCATAACAAACAATCAGAAACTGGGTAGCATAGCTGGACAATGGGAACTATTTTCTTAAAGTGGACTGTGGCAGCAAATACACACGTGTTTTATCTTGTGTTAATAGCGACCACAACTGACACTGCCAAGAAATTATCGCCCTTCTTACTGAGTAAAGGTGTGTGCACCCCTTAAGTACCTCAACAGATGACTAAAGGGTTCTGAAATCACCTAAGCCAGGATGTATTTGTAAAGTGCAGTTGCATATTTTACACCTGAGCAATTCCAGGAACAGCAGTGGGCTGTGTACAATTACCTTTTGATTCACAAAAGAGTTGGCTCTTACATACTGCCTTCGCTAACATAGCTCAGTTCACAACTGTAATACTTGTAGACTATGTCTCATGGAATGTTTGATTTCTGTAACTTGAGTTCATGTTTGCAAAGTCACACAGGTGTAATCAGAAGCACAAATCAAAAGGTTCAACAGTACTGATTCCAGCATTTGCCTCTCCCCTCATCAGTGCTTACTGCTGTGTGCGGCTGAGTAAGTACTTCCTTCCAGCCAAGACTGCACCTGTAACTTGAGCTACAAGGAGGAAAGCAGAAGGCTACTTGTCAAATGAACAAATGGTTGGAAGCATTGAGATGGAGGAGCCTACAGTAGCTGACCAGGCAGATGGAGTAAACATCTTTATGTGAAAGCTGAAGTAACACATTCTTTTTCCCTCTGTCCCTTCCTCTGAGAGCAAGGCAACAGGAGAGGAACTGTGCAAAATACACAACTTGTCTTGGTCTGCTTGTGGGATGGTGCACCTACATGCCACCCCTTATTCAGGGCAGGTGTCCAATTTATAGACTAGCTCAGAGTGACCAACAGGAGCAAACTTTTTTTTTTCCTGGCTAGCATAGTCATTATCATCTTCACCTTGCATGAGAAAGCAGGACCATGGAAACGCACATCCTATTTTGTATGAAAAGCAACATTTTGTTTAACTCAGTCTTGTAGAATTTTATTTGCCCTTACATGGAATAATTTTTTTTACAGGTGAGTGAAAATATGGGTGTGCCAGTAAATATTGTGCCACAGCTGGTAGATATTCATGACTATTTTGGAAGGTTGGGTCAGCCGAAGAGTCATAAAACAAGACAAGATTTGGGAAAGAAACAGTAAGACAAGAAGTAAACACATAGTTTGTATATTTGAATTGGAAAGAAACAAGCTTTAAAAAAATGCAAAACAAAGTTAATAAATTATTTCCCCCCACCCCTCCAGTTAAAAATACTTTTATTAAAAAGGACAATGTTCATGTTGTACCTCTCAGGAAAGTTGGCTGTAGGCCAGAATAGACTAAAAAAAGACATGCAACATACAAATAAGACCTGCACAAAAACTTGCTTTTTGTGTCTCAAAATATGACTGCCAAAATGCTGATGATGCAATTTAAAATGCTGAAATTCACCAAAGTTCAGATTTTAAAACTCTCTTGAAGAGCAAAAATCAGTTTCTCCTCTAAAAAGTGTAGCTTGAGTACTGTGAATACACTATGAATTCCAAGAGCATTAGCTGCAGATATAACATATAAAGGCTCATTCTTGTTTCCTGTGAGATTTGTAACTTCCTCCCTCCATAAAATGCCACCACCAAATCTGGTCAACTGCACCTGAGCCGGCAATAGCAAGTTATTTGGTTTATTCATTCTGGTTCCAAAACAGATTCTTCATCAACAGTTAGCAACCACTGAAGGGTAATCTGTCTTTCATTAACTCCTGTATATCTTGTCTATACTAGGAAATAGCACTGTATCAACAGTTGGGACTCAGCAACCAGATTAGCTGATTGCTGGCCATGGTTTAGCTGTGGTCAGTACCACTTGAGCTAACTCAGTTGTTAAAATGTTATTTCCTAGTTCACAAAAGAGAGTAGTCACACAGCGAAGGAATGGGTGACTAAATTTGAAGTACTTGCAGACTACACAGTTCAAAAACATGATCAGATTGCTAGGAGAAGAACAGTACTCAGGCTTTGAGTAAGAAAACATAACACTGTCATGTTGATCTTCATTGTGACTTTTTACACCCATCGTTAAGAGATACTTGGAGTTAAACTATGAGCTTTATTATAAATGATTCTGTATTGTTTAAATAAATCACTTTAGATTTATTAAAATCATTTATTCAAATTATATTTGAAATTTCACTTTCCCTCCCATCTCTCCCCCATATGTCAACACAGCACAAACAATTATAGTTTGCTTTATCAGTTAGTCATTTATCACTGGAATTAAATACCTTTCAGTGATTTTGATATCACTTAAAATAATGCTGATGAAATTAAAGATAAAAAAAGAAGATATTATACCAGAAATAAATCCAGCTCTGTGCAAGAGGGTCTTGCTCTGAGAAGGAACATTGGGAATTGGACTCTGTCAACAACACTGCAAGAAGGAATTTTATTATCAGACTCCAAAGAGAAAGCAAACACTTTCATTTACCAAACCATATTTATAGCAAAGGTGTTAGTCACACTGTTCTTCTGCATATAGGAATATCTATTTGTACATATGCAGACCAGACAGTTTGACTGTGCATAATGTTTTTTGTCATCATAAATTGAAAGGAGTCCCTGAAAGCTCTCAACTTTTCCAAACTACTGTACCCCTCTCAGGAATCTGATTTATCTTGTGTTCTCCTAAGGGCTCCACTGGCAAGTTTTGTCACCAAAAACTGCCTTTTGACAACAAAACAGCAAGAGCATACAATGGGACTTTTGTCATAGAACGCCCAGTTTTAAAACTTCCACCCCTACAAGAGACTTTTGTCTTTTCCCCTCCCTTTATTGTCGACAAAGAGCCAGTGTAGACACTGCTGACTGTTTTGTGGACAGAACTGGCTTCCACCAGTAAGCCACAATGCCTGTCCTGATTGCTCTGCTCAGTGTTTTGATCGCTGCTGCCCTGCAGGCATGCACCTCTCC
The DNA here is from genome assembly GCA_007922305.1 of Dermatemys mawii. NCBI lineage: Eukaryota > Metazoa > Chordata > Testudines > Dermatemydidae > Dermatemys > Dermatemys mawii. The sequence goes on along the minus strand of ML677341.1, from coordinate 44,935,200 downwards.
CCTTTCAAAGCTCCAAGAAGTATCTGTGTGCTGCTCCCTTTGGGGAACAAAGAGCAAATCATTGGAATGCCCCTGTTCTGCCCTGCTCTAGGAACACAGCAGCAGGCAGATTGCTGCTGCAGGGGGAGGGGAACAGACTGCTGTGCTGCTTTGCCATTCCTCAGAATTGACAGCTCACAGAGCTGCTCATGATGCTGCTCTCAGCAGCTGAGGGGGCTGTGGGAGAACTTGGAAACAATTCCAAAGTGCGCAGCGATCAGCTTTACCTTCCCACAACACTGCACTGTGGGATACATATCCACAGTGCATTGTTCACCCTGTCGATGCTGATGTCCCCAATGTGAACATGACCTGTCGACAAAGAGAGCAAGTGTGAGCACCCTTTGGCGATTTTTGTTTTGTTGACATTTGGGCGGTATTGACATAAGTTTTGTCAACAGAACTTGGTAGTGCAGACAAGCCTCAGGTTTCACCTCTCCTTAGGGTGCCCAGAAAGCAAGTGTGAAAAATTGGGACAGGGGTGGAGGTAATAGGCACCTATATAAGACACAGCCCCAAATATTGGGACTGTGTCTTATATAGACAATATAAGAGACAGTCTTATATAGACAATCTCAATGATAACCCAGCCCCAAATATCTGGGTTATCATCGAGATTGCTATAAGATGAAATATATGGTAGAATGCAGGTAGAACAGAGCAAGGGACATACTATTCTCCCCCAAGGAGTTGAATCACAGTTAATTAATTCATTATTTTTTTATTAAAAGGTTTCTTTTGTTATACACAGAGTCAATGCTTGTGCGTGGGGAAGTATTGCCTCTAAAAGGTGCCTGGGGTAATGTTTAGTTTTCCCAAAATACAGGGTGGGGTCTCGAGTCCGCTCTGTTTTATATTGTTAAGAGGAACCTCTAGATATTGAACCCAGCCCTTGTTGCTGCGTATACTACCTAGAAGAAGGATTACAAGTATAAATAGCACTACCAGCTCAGTCTATAATATGGATGGTAAAAACATACTGCTAAAAACTTAGCATATAGGCCAGTATATTCTGATAAAATTGCCTGTAGTAATAGATGCTTCTCCTTTATTACATATAATAATGAAGTCTCTCAGATAATTTATATCTCTGTCGAATCAGAGAAAATAAATCCAAGTAGGAAGTTATTTGCCCATGTATAAGTGATATAGTGATAACCCCTACTTTAATCATTTTATTTTGCAATCAGTATCAGACATGGCAGATTTAAGATACTTACTGTAGATTGTTGCTCAGCTTTTATTAAATAGATCTAATGTGAGCAAGATACATACCACAATATTATATTATCAATCTTGTTCTTTGGCTAAAGTTCAGTAGTTATAGTAAATCATTTATAGGTAGGTATCAGATGAGATAATGCAGAGTGTAAGTTTCATTTCCTCGGCTTAGCCCAATGAAACTCCAGTAGTGCGGTATCAGGACTTACAATATACTCTTCTAGTTTTAGAACATGCAGAAGAGGTCCCACTCCTTCAGGGTGTTGAGTTCTTTCACATATGTGCACGGTGCAGCTAAGAGTGAACCGTCCAGCCCTGGTAGACAGACTCATGATAGCAGGGCTTGAGCTAGCCCACTAAAAATAGCAGTGTAAATATGGCGGCTGTCCTGAAGACTTGGGCTAGCCACCTGACTCAGGCCCAGGGGGTCTGGTGGGCTTGAGAGCCCAAGCTGCAACATCCACACTGATATTATTAAGCATGCTAGCTGAAGCCCCATTGGTCTGAGTCTGTCTACTGGGTTGGGAAGCTTGCTCTCAGTTGCAGTGTAGACATATCCTTTGACTCCAGTTGAAGCCAGAGGCTTGCAGAATCGGATCAAAAATTATTTAACAGCAGGTGCTACAAACTCGTATTTTTTACATCTTTGGAAGTTTTCAGTCATTTTATTTGTTTATTTCTCAGTCAGAGTCTACTTACAGGCTGCTGCTAGGAAGTATGCTCATGGGAGTTCAAAAATACAGGATCAAAGTTGTTATATAATGGGGTATTATTAGAATAGTTTGTGTAGATAGGAAGTAGGTCCCTTCCATTTGACCTGCTAGAGCTGACCTAGTGATCTTGCTTGTGTTCATGAGGTTAACCCCCCTACACTGATTCAAATAGCATTGTCACTGTGATCACATTCTTCTTTTCACTTGTGTGAGTCGTATTATAACAGAATAAAGGAAATCAATTTCTCACGGTGGCACAGAATCTATTGGACGTCTTGAAGCTACACAAATCAACATCCTGAAACCACATTTTATCAGCTTGTAGCCAAACAAAAAAGTTAGATGGCAACAAGATTTTCTTAGTAAGGTACCAGAAAAGGAACTAGAATATTAAACAGATTTTTTTTTTAATTAGGTCTTTCCCTCAAATTTCAGTATCCTTTATCTTTAAAAATTTTAACAGCTTTTCTAGCTCAAAGGAACAACTTTTTGAATAGCTGTTTTTCATAATGTTCCATTGCAAAACCAGATCTACCCTCGACAGAAGTAGATTACCTAGAATTCATAATGTAATATTGTTTTTTTGAGTCATTGTCATGAATCCAGATTCGTTTATCATCACTTTCACTCAGCACCAGCACATTATCCAAATGCTGTTGGTAGCTTGTATGTCTGAATGTTGAAGACATATAAATGTTAGCTGCTGCTCTGATTTAGAACTTGAAGGGACAAAATGATCTTTATAATGTGCATTTGTTTATTAAAAGAGTGATAAAATCTTAGGCAAAGCTTTAAAAGAAGATCAGGACAACTAAAGTGCAGTGAAAAGTTGTAAATAAACTCTATCTTAAGTTTTGCTTGAGCGCCTATTACTGTACTGCCTGAGCTGTGGTCAAATGCTAACAGCCAATACAAATATCATATCCATTCCACTAGAATAGAAATAAAAGGGCTTGATGTTTGAATTAGTGTCTGAAACCATAGCTCAGGTGCCACCGGTAACCCATCATTCTGTTGGTCTCACTCCCATAGTTTAAGTCTTTATGGCCTAACGTCACATCTCCATAGACTATTTTCTACCTTTTTAGTTTATATTGTAAACATCAGTGCCTATCTCTTGGCTTTTGTTACTCTAGTCAAAATACCTTGTAGTCTATAGCCATTAATGCAATTTCTGTCACTAAACATTTTTCTTCCCTTGATAATCATCTGATTTCTCTATTTGATAGAGCCAACCCTGCCCCCATGCTTGTCATGCCCTTTTGCTGCTAAATGTATTTGCAAGTTGCAATTAAGGACTCTTGCCATTGTGGTGATTCACACATCAGTAGCTACATTTGTGGCTTTACATAAAATATTATGCAGCCACAGACCCTATATATTGCACTATATTATATATACTATTATATAATATAATATAATATATTATAATATTATATATATTTATAATATATATTACATAATTATAATGAATATATAATAATTATATATTATATAATATTGCTATATATTGCACTATATTATATTAGTGCAGAATATTAAAGAATTTTGGATATCTCAGCATACAACTGGATATTCTTCTCAGCTTGCACTTAAGACATGGTGGATAAAAATCAATATGATTTTTTTAAATCAAGAAAATGGGATTTTTTTATTTAAATACATTTTTCTTTTTAAAAATAATTTCAGTTATACATAATATGAATTTTAATCTAAGGCCTAAACTTACTAATATTTATTTTAACTATTTTAATAGATAAAAATAATGTTCTGCATCAATGAGCCATGTTAAAATGTTAATCAGATAAAAAGGTGCTGCTTTTCAAATTATACACAGAATCAGAGAGAAAACATCTCTCAAGAAAACATCTTGAGGTGCTTTATAAACATGCCACAATGTCAAGCATTGCATTAAGTATCTATATATTTAGTTCTTTACAATAGCACAAATGCCAGTATGTATAGTTTTTCAAATGTAAGTACTTTCAATTTGTTTTTATGTAGAGAAACTTGTGCCATAATTACTTTTGTTTCAGTTTAGCTAGTAAGTGCAGAGAGAATATTTATAATTTTTCTGTCTTATTTTCTATCCCTTTCCTAATAGTTCCGAATGTTCTGTTAGCCTCTTGTACTGTCACTGCGCATTGAGCTGAAGTTGTCAAAGATTATCCACGATGATCTCTTTCTTAAATGGTAACAGCTAATTTAGAACCCTTCATTATATATATGTAATGGGATTATTTTTTCCAGTATGCATTATTTGGCAGTTACCAATGTTGAATTTCATCTGTTATTTTGTTATCCAGTTTTATGAGATCCCTGTAACAGCAATATTTCCTCTATTTAATGAAACATTTTGGTACTTATTTTTTCTCATGTATCCAGCACACTTAAGATTATTTTTATTAGTTAAATAAAACTATTTTAAAATGCTTTTAAAATTTTAAAATTTCCATCCAAATGAAGCTTGGATCCCAAGTAAAAAAAGAGCATTTGGTAAATAAGAAAGCCTTATTCCCCATTTGTTAACATAATGCAGAAGGTAATAATGAATCTGAATAAATGTATGTTAAGCTATATAATTACCGAAATGAGTGTGAATAGTAGTTAGTGTATTCTCCTAGTTAGCAAAATAAAGTGCCAGATTTAGTATGAAGTCTATATTTGGTTTCAAATCAACATATTTTAATGGTTATTCCAACCAATGAGAATGAGCCTTTCATTAGGAAAATAACTAAAAAGTACAAATGCAACACAAGATTCAAATAATTGACTTAAATCAAGGTTTCCTATTTGCGGATTTAAATCATGATTAAATCAGAGAGATAAATAAATCCCTCCTGACCCAAGAGACACAATTTTAACAATTGTTTTAGGCAATTTTATTATAAATCTGCAGGACTTCCTGAGTTTAGAAAAAAACTGGGCTTTGGAAATGGTTTCAACCATGCTAGAAAGTATCTGACAGCAACACTTTCAGCATGGGTCAGCAGCTTTGGGTGCCCAACTCCAGATATCCTGAACCTGTTTATTTCAGAAGTGCTGAAGGCCCACAGCTCCCATTTGAGTCAGGTGGCCGGGGGTGCTCAGCACTTCTGAAAAGAAAGGTTTGTCTATCTGGCGAGTTAGTGCTGTGCAAGTCAGGATGTGAATCTACAGAGTGCAGCAGGCTGATGCACCAAGTGGCCATGTCGACTCTACTGCTGTGCACTAAAAGTTCCGTGGGGTGCTTTGATCTACTGGAATAGTAATAACTGTTTAAAATATTAGACAATATAATATAATTTGAATGTGGATGTTGTGTTATTATTTTTGTTGTATTTTTAGCTACTTGTAAAATAGTACTGGAATGCTGGAGATGAAGATTTTTGGGTTCTCTATCTGGAGTCTTGTAGTTAGACATAGCATAGCCAAGAGTTATGATACTCCTCTTGGGTCATCTGCAGGAACTAAACGCAGGACCTCAGGATTAAAAAGTACAAGCCTTCATCATTTGAGCTAAAGGACCAGGTTCAATAGCATGGAGAGGAGGCAGGAAGAGAAGGGGACAAAGACATGTATGGTGTTAATGTGGGTACACAATCATATCATTTGGTATATTTCTTCTTAAAAGCTGTATGGCAAAGTGAGTGAGAGTTGGGTCTGTGTAGCTAAGAGTTGGGTGTTCTGTTTGTAGCTCTGCTAAAGTGATTTTGCAGACGCACTTATTTCTTATTTGTAAATAGGTTAAGAATAGTTGCCTCTCATACATGGAGATATAAGCCTTGGTTAATAATAAAGGTTGTGAAATATGTAGAAATGCTAATTACAATCAGTGGCTGAACTGGCGTGAGCGCTGAGGGATTCTGACTTTACATGTTAGCCAGTAGTCCAGGGAAATATATGTCATCTTGTAGATGAGCCTGACATTTTCCAGTTCTGTAGGAATGCATAACACACCTATCTAATGTGAGATATGTGACACTAGGCAGGTCTGCAATGCCACTGGCCTACTTAGGGATCTGTAGGGTTTGGAATTATTTGTAGCTAGTTCATTTCTTTCTGCACTGAGGGAGGAAGGGCTGCGGGAACAGCAAAGAAACTCTTGTGTTATTAGGATAGATTGTTTTGCAATCTCTGTGGAAGGGAAAGATCTGGGCCCATCAAAGGACAACCCAGACTCCCATGATTTAGTACTTATTACAACCCTGATGACCACGCTGTGTTATTAAAGTGCCACATTACCAGTAGTATTGGCTGCTGCTCATCCCCCTCAGTAAAGTGACTTGTTACTGTCAGAGGCAAGAACTTTTGCAAAGAGAAAAAGAAATGATCTGCTAATTTTTAGACTGAATCAAAGGCAGTTCAGGCAGCTGTTCAAATCCTGTGCGTGGTCAGTGCAATGAGATATTGAAGAGCTGCTTCATTTGTGTGTCTTCAATGGGATTTCAGCTGCTCCTTGCGTTTGTGATTTCCTCTCTTGTTCCCCCTCCCACCCAGTGTTCTTTTCTCTCACTGAATCTGGGGCTTCCTATCAACTTTCTCTCACTGCCTGCTTCCCCCCTCTCTTCTCCTCACAGGGATCCAGCTGCTGCTGTCTGGTTATTCTCTGCAGAACTCTCCTCTCTAATCTGAAGATCACTCAAATCAACAGAAAGTCTCCCATTGACATTGGTGGACTTCAGATTGGGTCCTAAATGATCAAATCCAACTTCCATGGAACCTTCTGACCTAACATTTTATCCCATACCCTTTTACAAAGGGATAATGCAGAAAGAGTCTACCAGCTCTTTAAATACCAGAAGAGAGGAAATCATTCTTTGTGTTTTGTCGTACACAGATCGGTTAATGTATCTTTCTGAGACCAAAATGAAAACTGACATTCTTCCTGTTTTTTACCCACTAGTTAGTATTGCTATATGTCAATTTGCCTGCCTGGCTTAGCTCAGTCTGTTTTGCTCCATAATCTATTTTGGCAAGAGTGTGCCTGACTAATTTTTATGTGCTCTCCATAGCCATTCTGTGGCATATACAAGGATATTGAAGCATTAGGCCATTTTTCACTTAGCTTCAAGAGGGTGATGCTAGTCAGCAAATATAGCTGGGCTCTTCTTTTCAATAGTTTATCCTTAATTGACATCTTTGTTTAGGATACAGAAAGGAAACAGTAATACAAATAAAATCGATGGACACTGTACAAATACTCTTTCCTCATTGCTAGTAAGGAATAATTTCAAAATCATTATCCTATAAGATACTTGGTCAGACAACCTGCTGGACTCCTTCCAAGAAATACTGAGACATCCATCATAACACCAGAGTATAATTACTTTAAGTATGTATTCCAATTAATCTGAAAACAGTCCAGACATTAAAGAAGTTCTCATCTGACTATTTTTTATCGACACAATGCTCGGTACTGCCATAGAATTGGATGTCCTCGATTTACCTAATTAAACAATGGGCTAATCAAGTCTTGCCCTTCTAGAAATACTTCCTGAATATTATAATTTGGAGATGATGAACTGCATCTCTTGAGGTTTTCTTATCCATGTTGTCCTCAAAGTTTTTTCTTTACCTGGCCACAGTACTGATACCCAGTGTATAATGTCAATATTTTACACATATCTTTCTTTAGAACCAGATTTCTGCTGGAAAATGTTCTAAAATGCAAGAAACTTTGTTTTATTCAAGTGTACAGTACCTTGTTATGAACCTGAATCCAATCTAAATCCAGCTTTGGACACTTGCAAGATATGTGTAAGACCATACCCTTCTCATTCAGCATGAACAAATATTCTCTTTAGGATGACAGGGGCCACTGAAAATTATGTTATCCTTCTCTGAAATTCCCTCCATGAGAGAGGATGTGTTGTAGTCACATGCATGTTGAGCATTATTTCTGGAAGTCTCACTTCCAGGGTTCTTATTAAAGATTTTATTCTTTATCCTAGACAAATCATTAAATATTACATGCATTATTTGTTTCAATACTTGTCTCCATCTCTCCCAAAGGAATTTTTCACCCAAATCAAGTTATACATATCGAGGTTTCTTTGGAAAGGGAAAAGAAGAGGTAATCTTAAAATGCTGCAGGACATGAAAGACCAAGGGAGGACTTCCTTTATCAGGCTTAATCAAATACTACTATGTAGCATGTTTAAACAAATATTCATTGGATTTCACAAGCAAGAATTTGGAAATTAATTGAATAGAATGTATTCTATCATCTCTTCCTAAAGGCTCATCCCATTCTGTGAATAGAACTATGGACAGGCTATTACCGAATCTGAACCAGAGGGCTTAAAATACCTTATGTATCATACAGGTAGTGAAAGAAAGCAGTGTGGCAGCTACTGTTTGTCCAAATCCAAGGGTATTCCAGGAGATGGCTTCACCTTTCTCTGACTTCTTTTTGCATACAATGGGCAGCAGGGTATTTATATTACAGATAAAAGAGAAATATAGACTATATGATTTTACTACATATTCAGAGATTCCAGTTGCCTCCTCCAGATTCCTGCTGCTTCCTTGATCTGGTAGTCCTCCCCCGCCCTGAATTTTCAGATGACATCACCCAACTACTCCCTTTTGAGTGCAGGGCAGGTAAGGCCATTTCCCTATCCTGAGCCTACGGGTATTTGTGGATCCAGGAATTCCATTCTGTTTAAGGTCTTATCATGCCCATTACTTTGGTGTCGGAGAAACTACTACAGTTAAAAAGTTTCTAATGTCAAAGTTTCTTTTCCATCTTCCCTCTATGTGTGAATCAGATACAAATCAGTGAATTTTGCATTTGGACCAGAAAGTAGTGTGGTTTGCAATCATTCTGGGCCAGATTCTCTGCTTTGTCAAGTTTATGTTCAGTTCAGTAAAGAGGACCAGCTAGAGAGTGAGTGAGTCATGGTGTGCTGATCATCTGTCTGCTCCTTGTGCATGTTACAGCAGCAGTCTGAGCTACCTTCTCACCCCAAGAGTATGTCCTACATCAGGAACACTAGCAGTGTAGTATGTGGACTCTTGTACTACAGTGTCCACATTGTGGTCCTGATCTTGCAGTTTTGGTCTACATGGGCATATCCATGTCCCTCTGCAGAGATCTACTGAAGAATATGAAGTTCCGCCTGGGTGGATCAGTTTTCAGGGCCCTATAACTCTTCTGTGGATAGAGAGAGGACATAGTTCTCTGCTTCTATTTATTTTGCACCTTCACAAACACTAAAGTAATTATGACTTTAATCCCTTCTTTCTACTGCATTCAGACTCATATCTTTGCTTGACCCCTCTCCCCTGACACCATGGTCTATTCCAGTGTTTAATTACTTTACCTGTTACATTTTGCCTTCCTTAGCTTTAGGCCATTACTCTTTGTTTTGTTATTTTTTGATAATGTGAATAATCCTCTTCCTTTGAAAGTATTTATACAACATGATCTTTTCTCCCTGGAGTCTTCTCGCTGGAAGTCTGTAGAATTTGAGCTCCTTCAGTCTAACTTCCTATTTTATACATAATTCACCAGGTGATTAATTTTTTGCTGTATATTCTTTAGCTTTTCAATGCCCTTCTTGAGCTAAGGGTCCAAATTGGGTGGGGTGGGGGTCACATTGACTTTCCCAGCTACAGTGTTGTATAATCCAGTGCCACTTTTATGATGTTAGTTTAAATTCAGTCATCCCTCTTAAACTCTCTCTACATATCTCCACATGAGGAGAAGGAGGAAGGAAAAGGAAGCATCCATTAGCCCATCTGCCATTAGCTAATGTAAAGTTTATATCAAATATACAGTTGATTATGGCCATCATGCACCACTCAGATCCTCAATATTGTATTAAGATTAAGAAATGTAAATGTATATATCTAAAAGTCTTTTGGGCTGAGCCTTATCTCACCTACATTGGTTAACTGTTGATTTAAGTGGATTTATGCCAGATATGCAGTAGTGTGAAACAGAATTAAGCCCTTTGTTTCATACATAAAACTATTCCTCCAAAATGCAATTAGATAAAAAGTTGACCTCTTGTGAGATAGGACTTGTGGTGAGGATACAGTGAAACTCTGAAAAAATCAGAAGCACTGTTATCCCCCCATGTGCTGGATTTTTCCCAACAAGGACATTTGTAATAACTTTCAAAATGTGTTAATTGATAATGACAATATGGATACCCAGTTGTTCTGCCTCTTTTGTAAATTTGGATGGATGAACTCTGGCCAGAAGATTAACAATAATTTCTGATGTCAATTTATTGACATCAAGTGCTAAACTAATGCCTTTGCTGGGTATCCTGGGTCACTGTGTCTTATCTATGTTTATTTTTAGGCCCTGATCCTGTAATTGGCTCCATGTGGACACAGGACTCCATCTACATGGAGCTCACTGCAGGATCAGAACTTTAGACTGTAAGCTCCACAGGGCAGGGACTGTGGTCATGTGTGCTGTGTACACTACAGAGCATATGACCTGCCCTTAACAAAATAAACTTTCAATAGTATGAGATATCGTAATTACCTTGCATCAGTGATAACTTTTAAAATCCTTGTTGGTCCAAGTACAATTTACCTAGGTAATCAAGAAGCAGCCAATTACATTTCCAAAAGGTATGAATAAAGCTGGTTTTTAAAATGTTTATACACACACTCAATGAGCAACATTAGGTATCTCTGGAAGAACAGAAAATTTGAAGCAATTATTTTTCTAGTATCCTTGTTTATCTCAGGACATTTGTGCTGCATTACCTTCTTTTTAATATAGTAAGTGATAATTACACCCCTTGGGTACATCTTGGTGGCTGCCTAAAACACATCTAGAGTTGTTTTCTTATTACTATGAAAAAAATATTTGAAATGAGAAGCTATATATTCTTTAATATCAGAAGCACAAAAGGACATATGAAAAAGCCTCCATCTTTTAAAAATGCTAAGTGCCTCTGAGATATGCTAAATACTAAAAATGATTGCCTCACCTACCCTCCCCCAATGACTGTACCTGCCTATTTTATTTTTAGTTTTTTCACCTCTGATTTTTAATCAACTTTGTGCATTAGGAAATCTAGTACAGACGAGAAATACTTTGTTGAATACTCAAAAGGTCTATGCTCTGGCATACAGGTGCAAGCATCCACCATAGGGTTTAGTGACTTTAGTGGAGCCAGGGTTTCACGCTAAGGGAATAACTTATCTACAGAAATTACTCTGATAAAAGCCCCTGCCAAATAAAATAATATGATTGCAATTGTTTCCTAGCAAAATGTGGTTACATAGTGGTTGGAATGTCTATGCTTCTGTATATGGGGTGAAATGTACCCTTATGCGGTTGGCTGAGACACCCGCTTACACCCTATTTTCAATGGTACTTAAATGGTGCATATACCTTGTGCTGGCATATATGTTGTGAATTTCATCCAGTGTGAATGTGCCATTTTAATAGTCTACCTTAAGTTACAGGAGAGCAGTAGCCAGCTTAAATCTGTCTCTCTAGAAAAGCGAGAAAATTTTGTTACTGAACAGCAACTGAAGTGTTCTTTACTTATTTGCTAGTCTATTGAAACTCAGACTTAACATGGAGAAATAGACAGTGGTTTTTACTAAAGATCAAGGCCTCATTGTTATCTGGGGTTCTTTCAACTCAAAGCTCTTGGTAACTTTTACTCTGTGCGAGGTGGTGTCAGGAAATAAATCAGGGGAGACACGGCCATCTGACCGATAGATGGCTGGCACAAACAGGACAACACAAGAGTGCTTTCACTTAAAGCTAAACTTTACTTAGACTGAAGCATTTACACACGTCTGCAACAGGTTAGTAAAACACCCCCAGCCCTTGATAATTACCAAAGCTGAGTGTGACTCTTGAGTGGCACAGCAGCCGGCTTCTGGTGGCCAAATCTTCCGTCTGCCGGTGGGGCCACAAGATGTCTCCAGAGGGAGAGTCCAGCCAGCTCAAACTTTTTCCCCTTATTTATACATGAGTAATAGAATGACATGTCCCTTAAAGAAAACATGTCAAGCAAGCAGTTCCAATGGTCAAGCAAGAGGTTTCCTTCTGATTATTGATTAACCAGGTGTGGGTTTTCCCAGAGTTTGCAGCCTTGAGGGCCTAACAGACATTCCTGAAGGAACATCCTGCTCTTCCAAAATGTATGTATCAGCAACTTCAACACAATTCTTATCAGGACGGACGGGAGATCAAACTACCTTTCTGTGGCACCCAAAACCCCTCCTTTCCTGCTTTGGTTAAGCTGGAGGTTCTCAAACTTAGCGAAGTGACAACCCTTTTTCTCATCCCCGCGGGCCGCCGTGACCCCTGTATGTCCGCTGAAATGCTGCCGAATGGAACACTTCTGGTTTTGGCGACATTTTGGCGGACATGTGGAGCGCTTCACAGTGTCCGCCGAAAAGGCGCCGAAATGCGAAACTTTCACTTCAGCGGCTTTTCGAGTAGACACTTTGATCGGCACAGCATATCCACCGAAATGCCGCCAAAAGCGAAAGTGTTCGGCTCGGCAGCACTTCAGTGGCGCAGGGAACTTGCAATCCCCCAGGAATCGCCCCGTGACCCCCCGGTGGGTTACGACTCCCAGTTTGAGAACCGCTGGGTTAAGCTGAGGCTACTGCATGGCCAATTTACTGCCTGCTGCCTTAGCTGCTTTTAACAATATGCAATAATGGTTTCAGGCACTTTACTGATTTGCTGACATCTCCCCGTACACCATGGACTCTATGGCACAATGTAACCAAACTCTGAAGTAGCCACTTCTTAATTCTATGGTGACATTAATTTATTCTATCATCTTGAAGCAGCCTTCACTCACTCCTCTCATACCCCCACCCCACCAACCATGGTTCATAGTTACAAATACTTACTGACATAACATTGGTATGATAAAGACGATTATTTTTGAACATGGATTTTTTATTATGGTCGCACTTCTTTGGCTTTGGTTCCCATGATATTGTTCAGGAGACCACCCACCACCCCCTCCGAACCTCTTTCTCTCCCTGTGCACCTGGGAAGAGGAAAGCTTGTAGCCACCTTAACCAGCTCATCAGCCCAGCTCCCAGGCTTTGGCTGCTGCATTGTTCTCTAGGCTATCTAGCTTGCCAGCCTACATGTTTGTCTCCCCAACTCCCTGGTTGCAAGCTGGATTCCAGCTCTTACTCCTCATTAAAATGGAGCAGCGCAGGGAGCATAGCTAAATGGAACTGTGCCAGGAGCATTCACAGTAATCCAGTTAACTCCCCCTGGTGGAGAAAGCTAAAGAGTAAGAGGTAGCTGCAGATTTGTTTTATCAGGGCAACGAGCCCAAACATAAAATGGCAGATGAAGGGTGACAGCAAAATTGGAAAATCATGGCAGAAATGCTGAATTCTATAATTGTTTAGTCTACGGAACCCTGACTGAGATGAACAGGCTGGTCATACCCCTCAGAACTATTTTTTCAGTCTCTTTGCAGATATGTGGATATAACATCACCTTGGTTTACACTCAGTTCACGTTGGAGGTTTCCTCTGCTACTATAAGGGCTAAAAACATAACCTTTTAAAAATGAAAGATCTAATTCTGGTGCACAGTTCTGCCGCAAGGGTGGGGGAGGAGGAAAGGATTCTTTGGCAAATTGTGTGGCCCTGGACATGTGGAAGTCTTGTGGCCCTGCACATAATTCATTAGATTATGGAGTCAAGATTTCTGTAAATTTGCTCTTACTCTTTAACATGTTGCATACATCTCAAGCCTATGCGGGGAAAAAAACACCTTATTTGCACAAACCTTGAGAATTCAAAGAATAACGCTAACTATATGCACATATAATATGACAATCCATTATCTGCTTGCCATGTAATTCTAGGTTTTAGAAACTTACCCCATGCACACAGCTTTCAGAGTTTGAAAGCAAAGAAAAAGCAGATGCAGTGCAAAAACATAACCTACTGTTAAGTGAAGAAAAAAATCAAATGTGAAAATAAAAAATTATGCTCAATGAGCTGATGAGCACAATTTTTAAAAGCTGCCTGAAGAAAGTATATGCTGTTGACTTCAGTACAAGTACATATTGAAATTGGAGAGCTGGAATCAGTGCAAATGAGCAACTGTCTAAAAGCTAATTGCCTGCTCCTGTTTCCATATAATTCAAGTGAAAATGGTCACAATAGTTACCTCCAAGGCTGTCCTTACCCATATACAAAGTACCTGCTACAGCCCTTCCCCAGGTCCCCTGCCCCTTCTCTGCCCTGCCCCTTCCATGCCCCAGCTCTGCCCCTACTCCCCTGAGCTCTGCAGCAGGGCCGGGCCTGCACTCACCAGCAGTGAGAAGTGCAGTGACCCAGCCCCAGCTGCGCTGCCAGTGAGTGCTTGGGGGTGGTCTCCCCCATCACCGCCGACCTCCAAACCAGCTCCGCCCTCCCATGGAGGCCTGGGGCTAGCCCTGCCACTTCCCTCCTGCAGAGGTCTGCCCCTCTCCCCACAGGTGGGGCTGCGTAAGGCCCCAGAATAGCTAGGGATGGCCCTGGTTACCTCATCTTAGTACTATTCCAGAAAAGAGGAAGTGTTTCGCCTGTTAGGGAAAAACAATAGGGGATTGGAAATGCCACTTGTTTGCATTCACTATTTCCATAAAGGATGGAATTTGCCCCAGGAAACAGCAAGACGCTTGGCTCCCAAACTCTATGGATCTTGGAGGAGCTACCAGAAGGAAAGGTCTATCCACAAAGAGGTTCCTTGCCTCTACATAGCCACTTGCCTATCCCAGTACCTGCAATTGGTACACAGCTTCCTTCTCCGCCTCCTCTTGACAGTACGATTCCTGCAGTCCTACGGGCTCCCTATACTGCCTGCTGTCCCCAGAGTCCTCTTGGAGTGTGTGGGTGGCAGTCTTAGCGATGCATTGTGAGTTGGAAGGTGAGGGGAAGGGAAGGAGAAGGTGGTGCACGATGACAACCACACAGGGACTTCACAGGGGAACATGGGGTTGAGCTGGCACTCTCCCATCTCTGTCCCTGGATTCTGGGTCTGAGTTTGCCTCCTTTCATAGACGTGAAGGAGCGTCTGGGTCTCTTGCGCGTAACAGTGGAATCAGATCACAAAGAATAGGGTGGAAATCGAATACCTGATAGAAATGCAAGTGACATGAGCAGATTGTCTGAAAAGCTAGCAAGACCTTCTAAGATTAATAGACTCTGAAAATGAGCTTGAAAAGAATCCTATTTAGCCAAAAGCATATGCCAAAATGTTTTCTTTTGAAATCAATAGCATGTAATCTATAACCACAGTGATAGTATAAACTTAATAAAATCCAGAGCACCAAAAGCATGGTAAGAGTAAAGTGTTAAAATTAGTCAAGCGAATACAGCAGAAAAATTAAAAACAAGACTGAAAAAAGATAAAATCATGAAGACAGTATCCAGGCAAGGGTTCAAACAAAGCATTTTCCCTAGTTCAAACTACATTTTGTGGGGTATAATTTTGACCACAAACCAATTTTATGCATCTGGAAGCAAAACTTTGAGGTTTTTTTTTTTCTTTAAAGAAGAAATACAGTGGCAGAAAGGAACCAGTTCTGACCAGGGCTAACAAGAGGGGCCTTCAGAAATGTTAAGGTCATAAGGGCCTGTGTGTTTGGTTCACCTGTTATATCCCATCTTACACCTACGCTATAAGATGTCGGACAGGTACCGTCTTCTTGCAGTCAGCATGACCTAGGGCACTGGATGGTTACCCAGGAGACTTGGGTTCTGTTCCCATCTCTTACCATGGGATTATCTTGGATAAGTTACTTTCCCTCTGTGTGCCTCAGTTTCCTGATTTGTAAAATGGGAATTGTTATGTAAAGCCTCCGCTCAATCCAGTAGAACATGATTGTAGGATTTGCAACTTTTCAGTCATTGCTAATATGATCATTAAGTTTTGTAACCTTCTGCAAACTTTGGCCTTGTTTATGCTACTGGCTGGATCGACGCGTAGAGATCAATCTATTGGGGATCGATTTATTGCGTCTCGTCAGGATGCGATAAATCGATCCCCAGAGGCATTCCCGTCAACTCCGGAACTCCAGCTCGCCAAAAGGAGCCTGCTGTCGACCACTGCCACCGTGAGGATGGCAGGTAAGTCGACCTAAGATGCGCTGACTTCAGCTACGGTATTCACATAGCTGAAGTTGCATATCTTAGGTCGACCCTCACTGCTAGTGTAGACTAGGTCTTTGTGACTTTAAAAACAACAAGGAGTCTGGTGGCACCTTAAAGACTAACAGATTTATTTGGGCATAAACCACAAAAGCTTATGCCCAAATAATTTAATCTGTTAGGCCTGGGCTACACGGGGAGGGGAGTGGGAAGAGTCGACATAAGATACACAACTTCAGCTACGTGAATAGGGTAGCTAAAGTCGATGTATCTTAGGGTGACTTACCTGGCTGTCCACACGGTGGCGAATCGACCGCTGCCGCACCTCCGTCGACTCTTCTTCTGCCTCTTGCAGAGGTGGAGTTCCGGAGTCAATGGGGAATACAGTCAGAGATCGATTTATCACGTTTACAGTAGATCTGATAAATCGATTCCCGATAGATCGATCACTGCCTGCTGATCCAGCGGGTAGCGAAGATGTACCCTTAGTCTTTAAGGTGCCACCGGACTCCTTGTTGTTTTTGTGGATACAGACTAACACGGCTACCTGCTGATATTTGTAACTTTAGTTATTGTTAGCATAGCTTTTGCAAGCTTTGTAACCTTTTCAGTTACCACTTGTATGAACCTCCAAGCTTTGCAATATTCCATCACGTGATCAGAGAGAATGTGAACAAGGCACTGTGTGTGGAAGATAACGGAGTGTGAACAAGGGAGTGTATGTGGGACTGGGTGGAGAGGAACTGCAAGGAGAAAAGAGCTCTGAGAAGAAGCCAGGTGTGTCTGATATAATTTGCCCTGAGAAGGCAATCAGGGGGTGCGGTAAAGAAAAGAAGAACCTAGTATGCATGAAAGGAATGAGGCCTGGGAATGTTTATCAGTGACAGACACAGAAGAAAAACTCAGTGTACTGACAGGAGTGGACCAGTTCCAATTAGGGTGATCAGATGTCCTGGTTTTATAGGGAAAAACCCCTATCTTTGGGTCTTTTTCTTATATAGGCTTCTATTACCCCCCACCTCCATCCCAATTTTTCATACTTGCTGGCAGGTCACCCTAGTTAAAATAGAAGGAAGCAGGCATGCACACAAGCCCCTGCTCCTTCCTGACCTGCTCACTGTCCCGGATCCGTGACCGCAGGTGGACACACCAGATCTACTATGCTGCGGCTTCCCAGCTTCCTATGCTGTTTCCAGTAACTCTCCACCTGTGTGAGTGTGTGGTGCATGAGGGTACGAATGCTGTGAATGTGTGCATGCATGAATAAGTGCCAACCTTTTTCTGTTTGATCCAATAGAAGCACTTAATAAAACCAATATAAGTGTAACCCTGGGTTGGTTTCTAGGGAAACTGAGGTAACAGGAATAATGATTGTGACCTTCTTGGTAAAGTGCTTTGAGATCTATGGAAGAAAAACACTGTGTAAGAAGTTTTATTATTATTGTTTGTTACTTGTTTGCACAGGGCTCCCCTGATCCTAAGTACTACCATAAAAGAAATAAGAAACAACAATGGAAGGAAACCTGATAATCATCTTGTCAGACCTCCTGAATACCACAAGCCATAACATGTCTCCATTAAGTTTGGTCAGCAGAACATTAGACCTATTCTTCATTTTGTCTTTGTTTTAATTGTCTTAAGAACAAAGGCCCTGTACGTGGGTGTTGGGAAATTATTTCTTAGCTCTGAAGATAGAACTCAATATGCAGCAGGTGACGTGAGTGAGAGCAGCATGTCACATTTCAAGCTGACCACCCCTTCTCAGTGCCAATGGGTATGTAGGTTTCAATACACAGCAAGGAAAATAGCTCGATGTAAACATACCTCCTGTTCATTTCTTCTTTCTCGAGCTGGTCAGCTACAGTCTACCTGTTCCTTCTTTTTATTTCTCAGCACAACCAGCACCACTACAAAGCTTTGACCTTTTGGGGAGTAACTCCTCCAACCATTTGAATCAGAAGCATAATGAGATTTGAGGCCTCTCTGCCCCCTGCTGGAGCCATTAGTGCCCTGTCACCTCCTTGCTTAAAAAAAAATCCACTCAGCCTGGGCTACCAATGAAACTTAGTTTTTGAGGCCTAGAAGGGACTGGAGAAGATTCGGACTAGTAGGGAGCCAGCAGTCCAGTTAAGAAGGCTGCCTATTTTCTGCTAGTGCTGAGTGAGCCTGGGATGAGAGAAGAGCTGCTCAGTGCTGTCCCAGACTTTTAGCGGTCTATTAAAATTTCCCAGACTGCTTTCAGTAGCCACCAGGAGACTGAGGCTGATTCCAGGAGACTCCTGGCCAATCTGGGAGGGTTGGCAACCCTACTAATGATGTTATAACTGGAACAAAAGGAAGTGTCTGCCTGTGCAAAGGCAAAACGCTGGCTGGAGAAAAGGAGACAGATGCAATCTGTAGCTATTCAACAATTGGAATCCTGCTTGGTTCTTTATAAAGCAAACACTGGTGCTTATCAAAATGATTGATTATCAGCTAAGGTCTGAGTGTGGGTGTTTTTTTTTTTCTGGAGGGAAGAGTATTTATAAATGGCTTTGAGCCTATTTGAAAAGGCATCTTTCTGTTTTGGTGCCACAAATGTGGTGACCAAATGCACGTGAGCTGAAATCCCCTTGATTTAAGAGGGAAGGAGCTGTTGCCAGGGAATTTTTCCACAACAGCCCCAAGATTTGGGAATCTACTCTCCCACCCTAGTCTGCAACAGCCAAATCTCTCAACCTCCAGGGCAAACCACTAACTCTCATATCTTCTCCCAGGCTTTTGAGGGAGGAGTGGTGAGTTGAGGTTTGGGATGAGAGTATTATGGCCTCCCATGACCAATCTCCCCAATATTTTTGGGTTGCATGTGGAGAGGAAACAGTTTTTTGGCAAAGGTGTGTTTTGTTCCTAATTTTGGAAGGTCCTAAAATACCTTCTTGTATCCAGAGAACATTTTCCTCAATCTTGAGTTTGAGCAGGATTCACATCTTGGCTCCTGTGTATCTCATCTTGGTTTATGGCTTGGGAGGATAAAATTTATACTTCCTTAGTCTTAGCCTATGAATTTTCAATCCAAGAAAGCTTTAACGTCTTTAAGTTTAACTTATTTTTTTGGAGCACATTAGTAAGGTAAATCAATTTCTGCTTGTTCTCTGATATTGCTCTATCCTATTATTCTATAAAAACCCAGTTTGTTTTAGCTTAGTTTATAACCCTTTTCTTTAATTATTTTCAGATCTAGGTAAAAGAAGTAAGCTTTTGAGTAACAAGACAGATTATTTCTCATACTTGATACTTGCATTTCCTCAGCAGTAATGTCATAATTTGGGAGGTTATTTAACTTTCCTCTGATTTAAATCTTTGGCACCTTTGTTTGTTTTCTTTATGACAGGGAGATTCCACACATTATGCTTTCTTACCTACCCAAGTTTCTCTGATAATAGCTGTAGGTCTTCGGGATTGTCACCCATAAAGTTCAAAAGGAGAAAACAATGTAGACGCCTCAGGTTCCTTTCTGTCAATGCAGCTAGCATATGAAAAATAATCACATTCCCTGGAATCCCTTGAACAAATTTTCTCAGCATGTTTTACAGAGCGTACTTTAAACATACAGCCACATTATGAGTGCCAGAATGGTAAGAGTACATTTGTGGGTGTTCATGGCCAGATTCTCACCTGATATAAGATGACTTATTTTTCATTGACTTAAATTGTTCCTATGTATTCATATCATTTTTATGTAATGGAATTATAGAAGTGGCTTGGCTCCTAATCTGTTAATTCAGAGAACATTTCTCTCTGAGCGAAAAATTGTACTTTGTATTAGGGATGGAAATATTTCTGGAATGCACCACCTATGAATATTTAATCATTTTAATAATGAATACCAAATGCACCAATTTCCCTTCTCTTCCTTTTTTGGACAGTAATTATTTTTGCAGATAGTTATTTTAAGCTTGGGAAGCACTCACCTTTATATTTTGAAACACTGATGATACAAAGAATCAAAAGAAGAGGAAAAGATTACAAGGAATGGTAGTGTTTAGAGTAAAGTTAATGAGGTCAGTTGTGCCTGCAGTAAACGTGTTTTAAAAGCTCTAGCTCAGGTCTAATCAAAGTTTAAAGACTGCCTAGGAAGATAAACACTTCTAACCAAGTGTTCATTGATTTTTACCTAAGTAATACAACTGTCAGAGTGGGTTAAAACCACCATGCCAACTGTTTCCAGCATTGTACTTCTAAGTGCAAGAGCTAAAAGTGTAAGTGTAGAAAGGGTCACAGGATATGTTCAGTAGTGCGGCCTTTTTGACATGCTGAGGACGTCCCATTTATATATTCTTATGCAGGGGCTGGGCACATTCCAGTTCTTATGCTTCTGGGGCACAGAATTATAGAATCTTAATACCAACACTGGCACCAGAAATCCTATAAGTCACAGAGACTCAAATGAACAAGGTTGCATGTGTCTCCTCCGAGAGCTGGACTGGCATGGAGAGCACATACTGCACCATTTAGAAGCATGAATGAGAAATCACTACTGAGTGCACATGCCTAGTGCTATGGGAACTGCCCTATCTCCAGATCAGTGTGAGCTGTGGCTAAAACACAATCTAGCCAGAAATGAGTGCAGGTCTGTTGGCTGTGTGGCCAGTTCCCTTATCCAGGGTGGGCCTTACCATGAGGCAAATCGAAGTGGCCACCTCAGGTGCCAGATTGTCATGAGCACCACTAGGACCCAGAGTGTAGAAAATTGTGTCTCTTGCTGGTGCATCTGTATTCTCTCTGCTCTAGATGCACAGAGATGGTGGAGTGCTGTGCTGGAGGAAGGAGGGCACAAGAGACATAACACACAGGCAGGAGAAAAGGTGAAAAGGAGCTGCAGAGATAGAGAGGAGGTGGAGCCTTTTATGTGCCTCTCTAGCACTCCCAGGAGCCTGGACTTTTTAACACCCAGCTTCTCAGGGAGCTTCCGGGAAGTCAACTGAATTAGTAGGAGCCAGTTAGGCCCTTAAGATGCTGGTATCTTCCCTCACTCAGGCCCTGCTACCAGCCTGCTTATTTGTCCCCTTCAGTTGAGTGTTGAGAGCCACGATAGCTGGCACACAACAGTAGTCATGAGTGAAAGAAGAAAGTGCCCCTCTGGGGCAGCATTCAGAAAGAGAAAAAAGCAAAGGAAGTTTTCCTATCTAAGCAGGAAGGAGCTCTCCTGAGATACATAGACACAAATGTTCATGGTGAACCTTCTGGCCCCAGTGAGGATGTGAGTGGTGAGGAGATGCCTGATCTTCCAGTTAGTCAGAGTGCAGGAGACTTGGCAGCTACAGCAGCATCCATATCTCCATCTCAAATGGATGTAACCATTGTGACGGAGTCAGACCAGAAGGGTATAGGAGAATGCAGAAAGGCAGGTATATTAGTCTCAGGATGTGCAGGTCCCTGTTCCCTGGATAGCCAAACAAAGGCTACTCCAGGCCAATCAGGAAGCTTCTAGAAAGGAGTAGAAACAGCTAGCCTGATTGGGACACCTGAATCCAATCAGGCACTTGCTGAAACCAGATAAAAACCTCCCAGTTAGTCAGGTGGGGTGTGGGTGTCAGGAGCTGTGGAAGGAAGTTATGCTGTTGGTGAGACTGAGTGGTGGACAACATATCATACAGAAGGAAGGAGGCCCTGAGGTAAGGGTGAAGTGGAGTTTGAAGAAGCGGGGACTGCTGTGGGGAAGTAGCCCAGGGAATTGTATTGTGTTTTGTGGATAAAAGGTCAGCCATCTTAGCTGATACTATTAGGGTCCCTGGGCTGGAGTCCGGAGCAGAGGGTGGGCCGGGCTCCCCCTTTTCTGTGTCCCCTAATTAGTTACTGAGGAAGGGAGGTCACTCTGGGGCCTGGATGAGTTTCTGAGGCCCCTAAATCTGCCAGGAAGCGCAGGACCCACAAGTACAGACTCGGAACTTTGTCACACCATGCACATTCCTGGAGAAGATTGTGGTGGAGGCGCAAGAAACAGCTGCTGCTGACTTTAGTTCCTTAAGTCTGGATGATCCAGGTCTATGGACCCACTTGAGAAGGAGCCTGAGGGACTTCCTTGTACTGCATGGGTCACTGCAAGTGAAAAACTTCATGTTCCCCAAAGACAATGAAAATAGAAGTTTCCATCCAACACATTACTAGCATGAAATCCCCAATGGTGACAAATTGGAGAGGTCATGGCTTATATACTCAAACACCCAGAATGCTGCATACTGTTAATACACTTACAGGTATACAGTGGCAAAGTTGTACCGACACAGGTGTCCTGCTGTAAGAGCATTCATGTAGCCATGTTTTTATGCCACCAGGAGAGATCTTTTCTATCAACATAATAAAACCAGCTTAATGAGTAGTGGTAACTATGTCAGCGGGAGCACGTCTACTTTTGATGTAGTTCTGTGCACACAAGCGCTTATGCTGGCAGAATTTGTCTCTCTGGGGTTTGTCTTTTTTTCACACCCTTGAGTGACAAAAGTTATGCTGACATAGGTGCTAGTGTAAACATGGCCAAATTGGCCATCTATAAAAAAGAGAATAAGGATAATTCTGGGGGATTACAAACCAGTCATCTTAACTTCAGTATCTGGAAAGATAATGGAGCAAATAATTAAGTAGTCAATTTGCAGAGAGTTAGAAGATAGATAAGGTGATAAGTCAGAGTCAACATGGATTTGTCAAGAATAAATCATGTCAAACCAGCCTAATAGTTTTCTTTGACAGGGTAACAAGCCTTGTGGATGGGGGGAAAGCAGTAGCTATGGTATAGCTTTGGTAAGATTTTTGATACTGTTTTGCATGACCCTCTCATAAACAAAATAAGGAAATACAACCTAGATGGAGCTATGATCAGTGGGTGCGTAACTGGTTGGGAAACTGTTCCTAGAGAGTAGTTATCAGTAGTTCACAGTCAAGCTGGAAGGGCATAACAAGTGGGGTACCAGAGGGATTGGTCCTGGATTTGCTTCTGTTTTGGTTGCAAACTCCTCCAGTCTAATGTTCCAGCCACATTGGGTTCTACAGGAACAAAGGACTGGAAAAATCTGGCATGTCATGAGAAGGCAGCAAATCACCAGAGAACATTCCATAGGTGGAAAGGTGAGTTGAGACTAAGGTTAAAGGCCACCATAGATGGTCAGCATCAGGAGAAGATTGCATCAGAGTTTCTTTACTGGCAAAATGTTCTGAAAAGGCTCATTGCCATGTGACAATGCTTTCTACCCAAAACCTAATACTGCATGGCACTTCAGATCAGCTGTATGTGCCAAACAATGGAAACTTCCTTAAAATTGTGGAGCTGATGGCTGAGTTTGCTGCTGTGTTCCAGGAGCATCTAAAAAGAGTCACCATCAAGAAATATACACGTACCACTACCTTGGAAAAACAATTCAAAATGAGATCATACAGTTACTGGCAACAAAAGTCAAACAGAAGATTTCGGCAGATCTGAAGTTGGCAAGATATTACTCTGTTATTTTGGACTGCACACCTGACATCAGCCATATGGAACAAATGACTTTAATGGTGCGTTTTGTAACAACAACAGAACCTAGTGAAAATGTCCCTGTGATGGTGACTGTCAGAGAGCATTTTCTAGAATTTATTGGCATTGATAATACTACAGGAGCTGGTATGACAAATGTGCTTCTTAAAAAGATACGGGAATTGCAATAGCTGACATGAGAGGTCAGGGCTACAATAATGGTGCCAACGTGAGAGGAAAGAACAGAGCAGAGCAGAAATGGATCCAAGAGTTAAACCCTCAAGCTTTTTTTGTCCCATGCAGTTCTCATTCATTAAATTTGATAGTCAGTGATGCAGCATCAGCTTCTAGTGAGGCTGCTGATTTTTTCAATGTAATTCAAAGCATCTATGTATTTTTCTCTGCATCAGCTCATCGATGGCAAATTTTGAAGCAACATCTGGGAACATCCTCTTTGACACTGAAACTACTGGCCTGGGTGGGGCCAGAAATGAGGGGGTTGGGCTGCGGGAGAGGGCTCTGGGCTGGGACAGGGAGTTGGAGTGTGAGGAGCGGTGTGGGCTCTGGTAGGGAGTTTGGGAGCGGGAGAGGACTCCAGGTTGGGCCAGAGGGTTGGGGTGCGGGAAGTGGTGCATAGTTCTGGCAGCATTTACCGTGGCTCCCAGGAAGCAGCTGCCAGGTCACCGCGGCCCCTTGGCACATGGGCTGCAACTCCACTGAGGCTCTGTACACTGCCCTTGTGTCTGAAAGTACCGCCACACAATGGGAAAGTTGAGTGGAGGCGATAAAGCCTATCGAACACCAAATTGGGAAGATAGATGATGCCATAGTTGCCATTATGGAGGATAATGCTATGACAGGAACCGTTTGTGGGAGAACAGTGGCAGAGGGAAATGGAATCACCAAAAACATACAGAATTTCACTTTTCTGTGTGGCTTAGTGTTGTGGCATGACATACTGTTTGAAATAACTATTGTAAGCAAGAAACTCCAAGGTGTTGATCTTGTTATATATGGAGCAATGGAACAACTGGAGAAAGCAAAGTCATACTTACAGTCTTTCCAGTCAGATGAGGGATTTCAAACGTTCTGAAGAGTGCACAGAATTTGGCAGAGAAACTTCACACTGAAGCTATTTTCTCATCCATTCAGGAATACAAGAGTCACCGAAGAAGAAGAAGACATTTTGATTACGAGGCATTGGATAATCCCATAAGAGACCCCAAACAACAATTCAAAGTTGAATTCTTTAATTAGGTGCTACATTGTGCAATACAATCAGTTGAAGAACGTTTCCTGCAGCTCAAGGAACACAGCAGTGTATTTGGGATGTTGTATGATATTCCAAAACTCCTCACTATGCCTGAAGAAGACTTACACCAGCAATGCAGGGCGCTAGAGACAGTGTTGACACATGATGACATGCACAATATTGATGCGAATAATTTAGGTAATGAACTGAAAGCCCTTTCAAGACACATTTCAGCAGGATCAAGTCCAAAGGCTGTTCTGGAATATATGTGAACAAATAAGATGACCACCCTCTTTCCAAATGCTTTTGTTGCTCTGCGCATACTTCTAACACTTCTGGTAACAGTTGCTAGTGGAGAACACAGCTTCTCCAAGCTGACATTAATGAAAATACATCTATGCTCCACAATGACACAGGAGAGGCTAATTGGCCTTGCAGCCATTTCAGTAGAGCATAATTTGGCCAAGACTGTGGACCTTGAGGAAGCAGTTCAAATCTTTGCAACCAAGAAGGCACGGAAAGCACCACTTTGATTATTCAAACAGATAAAAATGCCAGTGTTTACTATACAGACAAGAAAATTTACATTTGCTGTTCAGGTGTTTGAAAGTTAAGTGTTACTTAAAATGTTTGAACAAGGCATTTTAAGTTGTTAGTTCTCCTTTATTGGGGTAGGTGGCAGAGCAGCACCATAAGAGGAGTAGAACAGGAAGAAGGCAGAATTGAGACCTTTCAAAGTTTTGGCCCAAGTGAGGCACCATAGAGGTGTCATTTAAGCTCCCTGCCTCAGGTGCCAAAATGTTGTGGGCAGGCCCTGCCCTTATCTTTCATATGGCAGAGAGGAGTAAGGTATTCTGGCTTTGCAAATGGTTAACAACAGTGTTTTAATTTTGGTGACTCTTTGATTTGTTTCTCTGTGCTAAACTGTAGTATCTACATCTTGGGGAGGGGGAAGAGACCTGTATAGTCTATATCTCTCCTTTGTAATTGTTCATAATTTTATCACATAAGTGGGAAACTCTCCAACCCAGAAACTGCTCATTTATCATTTTCTGTTTGGTGTTACAGCTACAACTTGGCATGCTCAGAGTAAATTCTCAAGAATTGATCCATGATCAGCATGTTAGAGAATTCTTTCAACTTTTTATCTTCAGACTATTAAATAAATAAATAAATGGAAATTCAATCTTGCATAGCTTTTCCTTAAGGGCATTCACTTGAGAAAATGTCAATTCATGGAAACCCTGCTGTTAGATCTCTTCATTTACATCAAAGTAAATGTACATCCTATACTCTCAAAACTTTTTACTTCACTCTATATTATTATGAACCTTTTGAATTTTGCCAGTCCACCAGAGAGATTACTTGTTAGGCCTGAGGCCAGAGAAATACTCTTGATAATCTGTTTAAAGTACATGCCTCTATCGATGTGATCCACAACTGACATTATAGTTAACGTGTGATCTTTCTAGGTGGAAGACTCTTCTGTTATAGGAATGAGAGAGGTGTAACAGACCAAACATTTGTTTGGAACACCTACTGTTATTCCCAGGATCTCTGTAAACTATACTTCTCCCTTTGTCTGTCAAATCCTCAGTCATATGACTCATCTGTTCGTGTCTTTAGCCTTGTCTATACTACAGAGCTTTGTCAACGCAAGTTACACTGACAGTAAAAAAGCGGTATAATTATATTGCTTGTGCATGTTCACACAATGCTCCTATTGGTAGAGTGCATCCACAGTTGATGTTCTAGCGTTGACAGAGAGAGCAGTGCACTGTGGTAACTATCTCACTGTGCTGCTTGCCACCTTCTGCCACTAGGAGTTGTGGGAAGGTGGAGTGGATCATAGTGCATCATGAGTGCGAGCTCAATGTCTCATGATGCAGTTTTTTTTCCCATCCCATCATTCCACGCACTGCCAACTGCATTTCATGGCATTTTTCAATGGCCCCTATTTATTTGCCATCTGTGTCTGAAAGGTTGGATCCTGAATTGCTCTCTACTGTTGTGGTCACTGTTATGAACACGTCGCAGCTGGGCATCCAGTATATCATAAACTCTGAATCTGAACAGGAATCAGAGGTGCCTGACCTGCTGTGAGCCATGGAAAGAAACAATACCAGATTACTTTTGGCATTCATGGAGCAGCTGCCCAAGGTGGCCCATTGCTTTTGAGCTCAGAAAACAAGCACTGAGTAGTGGGATCGTATCATTATTCAGGTCCAGGATGACGAGTGGGGATGATAACAAACCCTTTAGTCTTTCAATGCAAACTCTAATGTATGAGCATTCAACGGAGGAGTAACTACAAAACTAGCCAGTGCTCTTCCTGCTTGTGGTTATATAGCCTTCTCCAATTAACTAAAAGTATACAGTGTAGAACCCTAGACTCCCAGCTATAATATGCTGATCAATCACTAAAGTGACCAGGTAGAGAGCCCTTACGAAGGGGAATCTGTTGTTAACATCACATATGTGACAGAGTCCTGTGGCACCTTAAAGACTAACTAAATTAGGTGCCACAGGCCTCTTTGTCACTTCTGCAGTTCCAGACTAACACGGCTACCTCTCTGATTCTTAACATTAAATATGTAACCTATAGATCTTCTTCAAAAAAAGAATAGATTGCAGGTGTGCAAACTGCTTCCTGTTTTCATTGTGTCATGAAAATGCAGTCTGTACTTTCAAGATCAGAAGATTCAGTTGCAAACATTCCCAGGGTATTTTTCAGATAGACGGTGCTCACGTCTAAATCTTGTAGTCTGCAGGTGTGTGACCTCCCTGTGGACGTTATATACAGTTACTTCATCTTTAAGACCTGGCACCTTCTGGACACAGAGTGCAAAATGACTTGTTAGATGGAGAAACAATGTGGGTGAGGTAATATCTTTTAGTGGGCCATCTTCTGCTGTGCAGAGACTACACAGAGCTCTTCTTCAGGTGTGGGGAAGGTACTCAGAGCATCCCAGGCAAGGTGGAACGATTGTTTAGCATAAGTAATTAGCACATATTATAAGGGACTGTTCAAGGTAGAGTGGCCTGTTAACACCTCTGCAGACATAGGACATAAAGAAGAGTCTGGGGGGTTACAGTATGTAAATTCAGTGTTAGGAAGAAGCAGTTGCAACTGGAATTATTTGGAGACTGAAATAGATCTAGCTGCAGCTTGCAAATGGGGATTCTCTCACCACGTTAACATGATTTTATTTTTACTTTAGTGTCTTGTTGCTCTCCTGATCCAAATAGTCATTTTAGTTCAAACAAATTACACAATTGGTTGATTGGCTATTGGGAGACATAACAACCCTACTGCTTTATTTTAATTGGCTAGTTGCTTTTAATTTATTATAGAAGTAACTATTTGGACTGTGACCCCTTAAATGTTTGCAAACACACTTCATTTAAAGCAAGGGATCATTTCATTGACTTCATAATTATAGTTATAATACCTTAGTTTATGTATATTACTGTATTTGTTTGAGAAGATTAATATAAAATTTAAAGTTGCGGTGTTTGAGTGGTATATAGGAATAGTTAATAGAGTCAAATATTACACAATATGTTTAATACTTTAAACAAAAATACTATGCACATAGGCGACAAAGAGTCCTGTGGCACCTTAAAAACTAACAAAAATATTGAAGCATAAGCTTTCGTGGGCTAATACCCACTTGGTCGGATGCA
Source organism: Dermatemys mawii (assembly GCA_007922305.1). NCBI lineage: Eukaryota > Metazoa > Chordata > Testudines > Dermatemydidae > Dermatemys > Dermatemys mawii. Next base: position 44,906,711 of record ML677341.1, on the reverse strand, counting down.
TTCCACTGGTGCCACTTTGTCGCTTTCGCAGATCCAGACTAACATGGCTACCTCTCTGATTCTTGATACTATGTACATAGTTCCTATGTACTAAAGTATGACTGTATTTCAGACTAATTTAAGGATGAAGTAGCCTGTTTGTAGCACTATATTAGGAAACCATTAATTCTGTAAATTTAATGTGCAGCAATAAGGGAAAGATCATTTGTAAATGAAATGTAGTTTAATCAAATGCACAAAGTTGTTTCATGCAATAATTTTAATGCAAAGCTTCTAAAATGTACAGAGTGTTTGAAAAAATATAGCAGCTGCTGGAGCAACCATTATAGTTAAGGATGCATAAGCCTTTTCATTCGTTCTCATTTGCTTGTAAAACCATCTTCCACATTTACCCTAATGGGCTGAAATTTTCAGTGTTTGGCCTGTACCTGTATGAATATTTTTGTGTTGGAAATTCAAGCAACAATGGTTCAACTGCTTTCGAGTAGGCTAGTGGAAAAGATTCAAAGTTATCACCATTCTCATACCTGCTGGGATTTTCCTAAATTGAAAGGCTTCTGGGCTGATGTTAGAAAATGGATGCAAGAGTCATGTTAGACACATGGCAATTTCCTTTTATGCTGGTGTCATGGCGTGTCTACTCATCACTGGGTGGCACCTCCTTCTGGAGATTAGCTCCGCTTAGTTCAGCGCCCCCTTTCTTCTCTTCTGCCATTGCCACTCTTCCCACTCACAGACTTGTAGGATGGCTGCTTTGTGACTCGGCCCTCTGGCCAGGTCACCAGGGCTGGATCAATGCAGGGGCTTTAAAGTTATAGCCCAGGGCCTTGGGCAAAATAAATCCATAATTATATACAATTTGTGATCAACTGGTCAATCCTGGAGCCTGACAGTTGATCGCAATCTCTGGGCTCCTAAAAGTCCAGCAGCACAGCAGGGCTCAGGCAGGCTGCCTGCATGCCGTGGCCCCACGCTGCTCCTGGAAGTGGCCAGCTGCTGACACATCTCTGCAGCCGTGTGTGGGGGGAAGGTGGGTCTGCTCGCTACCCCTGCCCCCAGCAGCATCCCTGCAGTTCCCATTGACCAGGAACCAGTCAACTGGAGCTGCAGGCATGGTGCTTGTGGACACGGGCAGCACACGAAGACACGCTGTCCTCCTCCCCACCCAGGGAATCTCAGAGATGTGCCAGCAGCTGTCTGTTTCTGGGAGTGGCGTGGGGCCATGGCATGCAAGCAGGCAGCCTGCCTGAGCCTTTCTGCACCACTGGCTGGGAGCTGCCTGTAGTAAGCGCCTCCTGGCCAGAGCCTGCACCCTCATGCCCTCCTGCACCCTAACCACCTGCCCCAGGTCAGAATCCCCTCCTGCTCCCAAACTCCCTCCCAGACCCAGCACCTCCTCTTGCACTTCTGCCCTGCCCCGGGTCAGAATCCCCTCCTGCACCCAAACTCCCTCACACCTCTCACCCTTCTCTGTACCCCAACACTCTGCCCCAGCCTAGAGCCCCCTCCTGCTCCCAAAGTCCCTCCGAGAAAGAAACTAATATAACAGTTGTTCTTAGATAAGAACTAGACTATTTTGAATTAACTTAACTGTATTCTACATGTTTAAGACTGAAATGTAACCACAGAATGGCTTTATGTTAATTAAAAGACAAGTTTAATACAGTGTTAATAGCCTCGATGCCATAGTTGTGACATTTTGTTTTAAATTAGGAAAAAGACTTGTATACAGGGGCCCCACAAAATCTAATAGCCCTGTGCCCACAGGAGAGTTAATCCGGCCCTGGATGGCAGTGCAGTTAATTGTGATGTTCCTAATCAAAGAAGACTCCCAGTTGCCTGACATGCTGTGTGATATGATAGGAGCAACTTTAGATTGCTTTTGGCATTCACAGAACAGCTTCAGAGGATGGACCATCACTTTTTGGGCTTGGGAAACAAGCACTGAATGGTGGAATTGTATTGTCATTCAGATGTCATGGTATGACGAGCAGTGGCTATAGAACTTTTGGATGCAGAAAGCCACCTTTCCAGAACTAATTGTGTGGGGAGCTCACCCCAGCTCTGCAGCGCAAAGACACCAGAATGAGATCTGACATATCAGTAGAGAAGTATGTGGCAATCACTGTGTGGACACTGGTGACTCCAGACTGCTACTAGTTGGTCACGAATCACTTTGGAGTTGGGAAGTCAACCGTTGGATCTGCATTAATGCAGGGCAATTAATCGCATCCTGCTACGAAGACCATGACTCGGGAAATGTGTGTGAAATAGTGGATGGCTTTGCAGAAAAGGGGTTTTCCTATCTGTAGAGGGGTGATAAATTATACATATTTTCCAATTTTGGCAGCAGACCACCTTGCGACAGAGAACATCAATAGAAGGGGGTATTTCTCTATGGCATTGCAGGGGCTTGTGGATCACCATGGGCTTTTCACTGACATCACTGCAGAGTGGTCCGGGAAGGTGCATGATGCATGCATTTGCAGGAACATCGACCTGTATAGAAAGCTACAAGTAAAGACTATCTTTCCAGACCAGAAGATTACAGTGGAGGATGTTGAAATGCCCATAGTGATCCTGGGAGACCCGGTATACCCCATACAGCTATGGCTCATGAAATCTTACACAGGAAACCTGGACAGAAGTAAGGAGTGGTTCAACAACAGGCTGATTAGGTGCCGGATGACGGTGGCTTTAGCAGATTAAAGGCATGCTGGTGATGCCTTTATCGCTGGTTAGACCTCAATAAGAATAATATTCACATTGTCATAGCGAATATTGTATGCTGCATAATCTTTGTGAAGCTAAGGGTGAAGGTTTGCTCAGGGATGGAGTATTGAGGCAGACGATTTGGGTGGTGATTTTGAGCAGCCAGATACCAGGGCTATCAGAGGGGTGAAGAGGGGGGTCAATTCAAATCAGGGAGGCTTTGAGGCTACATTTTGAAAATGAGAACCAGTAATTTATATCACTGAGATTGGTGCTGCTATGTTACATTACATATAGTTTTCCTAGAAAGCAATGGTGACATTTGGGGCCTTGCATTCCAGTAAGCAAATGATTAGACTGCCTGTTTATGTATTGGTAGTGCCTGCTATCTCAATTTGTAGAAAACAGATAAAGATGAGTTACCACTCAAAAACTTTGCTTGTCTTGCATAAGAACCAACACACACACACAAAGATGCTTGGTGGGAAAGGAGGTATCAGGGAAGGGAAGGGAAGGGCAGACATTTAGAGCTGTGCGTAAGTCCAGCTATCATTCTGAAAGTTATCCGAGGAAGTGGACACCAAGAAGACCCAGAAAGTGGAAAGGACTGTGTGGGTGGAGTGTGGGGTGGGCATGGAAAAGATTTCTGAATGTGCTGTAGGGTAGGGTGGGCACGCACCTGCTCAGTCTGCAGCGTTATTAAGGACTTCAGTATCTGCGTTTGCTCCTCCATTACTTTAATCATCTGCTCAGTAGTGTCCTGAACAAACTCCTGATTCTCTTTTCCGTCCTGCTTTGGCTTCCCTCCATTCCTTGTTTTCCCTTTTCTCTGCATTGGAGCAGTGCAGTACCTCCAAGAACATCTTCTTCACTCCATCTTGGGTGCTTTTTTATCTGGCAAACACACTCGGCTGGTGTGTATGGGGTGTTCCTGAAGGCTACATGAAGGCCGAAGTAGACAGACCAATGCACAAAAGCATAAAATACTCCTTTTGTAACATAACAATCACTTTCTCATTGGCCCTTGGCAAGCAAACATCTCTGTGAACACACAAAGCATGGTGAACGTTGGCTGGGGGTGGGAGTGCTCTACACGGGGAAAAGATCACACACTCTGCAAAGGCTGCGGTACAGCCGACAAGGGAAAACATTCTAAAATTCTCCCACACTTTTTCAAAGGCGGGGATCATTGTTGCAGATATCTCACTGCTGAGGGTAAGCAGGGAAGTGAGGGCACATCTACTCCATGCTGGTGGCTTCCCTATGTTGCTTGCCTATGTGCCACTTTGGTCCCTGCACAAGCGATTGTCGAATGGCACGGGAAAGTTTCCTACACTGGAGAAGGAACAAAGCAGCTCTGCCAAGGAACCTTTGGCAGAGGATTACTGAATACCTCCAGGAAACTTTGCTAGAGATCTCTGTGGAGGATTCCTGTGAGATCTCGGTGTGTATCAACACCTTGTTCTGCCATATCGATTAGCTACACAGGGAACTATCCAGCACAAACACACACAGTCAGCCTCCTACATTTCTATATTCTTAACCCACCTCTGCACTACATAAACCACAGCCACTTACCAGGTGTCTTCTGTCCTGCTTCTTGCCCACTGGAGAGCAACTGCTGAGATTGTCTAGACAACTCCGGAGTGCTGAACAGTTCCTGGCTGCCTGTCCCACCAACCAACCCTTCTGGGAGCTCCACGTCATTGTCTAACGCCACCTCTTCATCAATGACTTTGTCCTCAGGGTTAGGTCCTCTTTCTGCTGCCTCCAGGCCAGCTGAAGTATCCACAGGTCTCTTGGCGGTGGAGGTGGGGGTCACCACCAAGGATAGCATCCAGCTCCGTAGAGAACGGTCAGGTCTTAGGTCAGCACCAAAGCAATAGTTTGCCTCCCTCACCTTAGGGTACGCCTGCCTCAGTTCCTTTATCTTCACCCTGCACTGTAGCATGTCCCGATCCTAGCCCTTTTCACACAAGCCTTGAGAAATGTACCCGTAGGTATCAAAATGCCTACCGCTCAAGTGCAGCTAGGATTGCACGGCCTCCTCTCACCATGTACTGATGAAATCCAGCAACTCCGCAGTGGTCCAAATGGGAGAGTGTTTGCTGCAATAACCTGCTATAGTCACCTGGGGAGATGTGATGAGATCCCTCTACCCTGAGCAAACAGGAAATGGAATTTCAAAAATTCTCGGGCTTCAAAGTGGGAGGGGTGGATGGTTGTTTACCTGGCTGCAGGGAAATGGAGTTCAAATTGCTGAGCAGAAAAGTCAGGATGGGCATTTTGGGACACCACCTGAATCCCAATTAAAGCGATAAACTCAATCGTGTTCTACAATGGCACTTTGTTGAGAAATATTTTGCACAAAACGCCTTATGTCTCTCATCGGGGTGGTTTTATTTTGTTGCCAAAACAGGGACTTTTTGTCGACAAAATTTTGTAGTGTAGACAAGACCTAAGTCTGTAATGTAGTGGCCTAAAATCAGAATCAGGGCTGCTGATTGCAAATACAGGGAGCGGATCGTGGATTTGTTGGAGCTGTGCGTGTCTGTATGGGTCAGAAGGAGAAAGCAACCTGAAAGCCAAAAGAAAACAGCAGTGAGAGAAGCAATCATGAGTGTGGCCCCAACAGGGAGCACAGACAGAGCTCCTTGGTGCACAGGACTAGCTGGATGGTGAAGTCTGGAAATTCTGAGCAAGAAAACTGTTTATGGTGTTCGTGCCTTCTGTGTTTAGGGAAATAGAACTCTGTGTACACGCCTTGTAAATAAACAGGATTGTACCAAAGACTATAACTAACGCATATAAGCAATTTCTTCTCCTAAAGAAAACTACCAGCAAGGCCCTGAGTATTGGCTAACTGTTCACAAGTGTCTCTTTGCCTTATGGACCTGATCTTCCTGTATGTATAGGAGTATTCGTTACGTGCCTAAGTAAATGTTTGTAGTACTGCTATGGCCCTGATTCTACAAATATTTGTGTTTAACTTTAAACATGTGAGCAGTTCCATTGGCTATTAGGGTTGTCAACTTTCTAATTGCACAAAAACCGGACACTCCTGCCCTGTCCCCTGCCCTGAGGCCCCGTCCCTGCCCTGGCCCTTCATCGAGGCCTCGCACCTGTTTGCTCCATCCCCTGCTCACTCTTCCCCACCCTCACTCACTTTCACTGGGCTGGGGCACAGGATTGGGGTGAGGGAGGGGGGTGAGGGCTCAGCTGGGGTGTGGGCTCTGGGGTGAGGCCAGGGATAAGCAGGTTGGGGTGCAAGAGCGGGCTTCTGTCTGGGGCAGGAGGCTGGGGTGCAGGGGGGTATGGGCTCTGGACTGGGGGTGTGGTCTCCGGGTGGAGCCAGAAATGAGAGGGTTAGGCTGTGGGAGAGGGCTCTGGGCTGGGACAGGGAGTTGGAGTGTGAGAAGGGGTGTGGGCTCTGGTAAGGAGTTTGGGAGCGGGAGAGGACTCCAGGTTGGGCCAGGGGGTTGGGGTGCAGGAAGGGGTGCATCGTCCCGGCAGCGCTTATCGCGGCTCCCAGGAAGCAGCTGCCAGGTCCCCGCGGCCCCTTGGTGCATGGGCTGCAACTCCAGTGAGGCTCTGCACGCTGCCCTTGTGTCTGAAAGTACCGCGCCCCCCACCACATCTCCCATTGGTCGCAATTCCCGGCCAATGGGAGCTGCAGAGTTGGCACTTGGGATGGGTGGTAGTGCATGGAACCTCCCTGTCCGCCTATGCGCCCCAGCCCCCTGCTGTGCTACTGACTGGAGTTTTAATGGCTCAGCTGGCAGCCACCAGGGTTCCTTTTCAACTGGGCATTACACTCAAAAACCGGGAGCTTGAAAACCCTATTGACTACTGTGTTTGTGGGGTCAGGGCCTAAATTTGTAAAAGTGTCTAAAGGGCACATTTGACCTTGGATGGTCAACAGCTGTTGTAAAATCTTTCATATAAGGAAAATGTAGCATTCAAAACAGTCCCATCCTGCATTTCTTCATTTAAAATTTAGCTGGCTAGTTTCCTGGCTGAGTGATGCATTAATCTTTAATTCCATCACTTTGCATTTGGAATCTGATTGCTGGATGAAAGAGGCACTCCCTCTACAGGACAATATGTAAAGTGAAAAACCTTTTCTTAAGAATAAGCATTTATATTTCTTATTGGCAAGAAATTTGTGACACCACGGTGTTACTACAGGTACTAGGAAGCTCAATCTATTCTTTTAATACTACTAAGGTTTTTACAGTTATGAAAAGGAATTTTAAATGTAATCCAGTACTTTAAAAAGACACAGTGTTGAACAAAAAGATATGTTTTGCTTCAAACTTCTTTACACTTTCTCCATTTTGTTTATAATTTTAAAAACTGATATACAATAATAAAAATGTCAGATGTTTATTAACATATTATGAAATATTTTGCACCATTTCAAAATTATTTTATTCATATTTTTAGAAAAATAGCAAAATGTATTTTCCATTCTACTTATTTGTAATTGCTGAAAATGTGCTCTCACCTTTGGTGGGTAACTAAGGTCACATCTATACAGTGGTGCCACTTCAGCACATCTGGTGACAATGCTCTATGCCACGGGTTCTCAAACTGGGGTCATGACCCCTCAGTGGGTTGCAAGGTTATTACATGGAGGGTTGCGAGCTGTCAGACTCCACCTCCAAACCCTGTTTTGCCTCCAGCATTTATAATAATGTTAAACATTGAAAAAGTGTTTTTAATTTATAAGGGGGAGAGGGTTGCACTCATAGATTTGCTGTGTGAAAGGGGCCACAGTAGAAAAGTTTGAGACCAACTGCTCTATGATGATGGGAATGAGCTCACTCATCGGCATAACAAAATCACCTCCATGAGAGGCAGAAGCTGTTTTGCCATGCCATAGTGCCGTGCACACAAGCACTTATGTCAACTCAGTGTAACTTATGTCGCTCAGGGGGTGGTTTATTCACACCCCTGAGCAACATCAGTTATGCTGACTTAGGCTGCAGTGTAGACATAGCCTAAGTCTAGTCCAAGCTCTCCCATCCAACACCATAGAGAACTTGCACAATTTGTAGCCCATGTTCACATGATCAACACCCATTATCTCATATTGCAGTGAACAATATATAGATTAGCCAAGATCAGGGAAAGAAGCACTGAGGACCTGGGAGCCATGAAGGGCGTCAAAGACGAAAACAGAAGAGTGTTGATGGAAGATGGCAAACTCATTAGAAGATAGCAGCGGTTTTATGAGAAACTGCTCAATAAAAAGAATCTGAGGAAGCTGTTGAGGGAAGTATGTGCAAGGTACAATCTCACAATTTATTCGCATGGTGAGTTGTCAGGCAGAACTAAAGATGATGAAACATGCAGTGGGATTGGATGGTGTACCAACTGAGGCATTTAAGGCATTAGAACATACGAGAGTCATGGTAATGATGATGAACTTCTTTCACTTAATCTTGAACTGGAAAAATGTCCAACAAGTGGAGGAAGAGCATGTTGATCCTTGTCTTCAAAAGTAAAGGGGATGTTCAAGAATGCATAATTACGGACCCCTCAGGTTAATGAGCCACATGATGAATGAAATGGTTGGAAAGGATTATGGAGAAAAGATTTCATGAGGAACTGGAACCCCGAGTAAATGACTATCAATTCAGGTTGATGCCAGGAATGTCAACCATAAATGCAGTATTTGCAACCTGAATGTTGCAGAAGTACAGAGAGAAGCACAAGGAATTGTGTTTGGTGTTTGTGGATTTGAAGAAGGCTTATCACAAAGTTCCTAGAGGATTGATATGATGATGTCTGTGGTCATGCAATCTTCTGGAGACGATCATATACATTTACAAGTGTAGCACAACAGTAGTGAGAAGCAGCTGCAGATACAATGAGTCATTCATTAGGCAGGTAGGCCTATGTCAAGGGTCAGTCTTAAACCCATTGCTATTTGTTATTGTCATGGACACAGGGGATTAGAGTAGAGACTCCATACAGCACGCTTTTCACTGATGATATTATATTGTGTCATGAAGATAAATACACACTGGAAAAGGATATAGAACAATGGAGGGCTGCATGAGAAGAAAATGATTTACAAATCAGTCAGCATAAAATGGATTACATGTAATGCTTCAATGAGGGGGACAATGAGAAGCCAGTAAATCTAGATGATATAGACTTAAAGTCTGTACAACAATTCAAATACCTCAGTGTCAAACTATAATGGGGATGTGGATATTAGGAGTGCAAAAAGAACACTTGCTGCAAAGGCATGGAGCAGATGGGAATTATCTGTGTTAAGGACATGCCAAATAACCTGAAGATCAAAGTGTATAAGACCACGATTAGGCCAACCATGACATATGGGTCAGAATGTTGGCCGGTGAGGGACAGAGAACAACAACTACATCAGAGTGCCAAAATGAGATGCTCAGGTAGACGCTGGCTAAAACAAGACCTGATATGCTGTGCAGTAAAATAGTATGAGCCATGATGCAGGCAGCTCTTATCATGGAAAAGCTGTGGAAGCATCAACTGAGAGGGTTGGATTATGTGAAATGACAAGGCATGGGATGTGTTGGTCATAGAGTACAAGAGCTAGCAGTCATGGGACAAAGACCACAAGGAAGACCCAGAAAAATATGGTTTGAGATGCTGAAGGAGGTCATGAAGAAGGTCAGTGTCTGCTTGGAACATACAGTCAACAGGAACACTTGGAGATGAAGAATAAGAGCTGCTGACCCCGACTAATGGGGCAAGGTGAAGGCAAAGAAGATTATAGTGCAGTCATCAATCTGTCTCCACTCAGGTCCATTCTAGATTCTTTGATTCCTTTCTCCGTCCTCAGAAAATGAAGGATACCACTAGTAGATGGAGGCTCCCCATCATTCTGGAGGTCCAGGAAGCAATTCAGAAGACAAGAGCTAGCTAAGCTCTTGGAAAGGCTGCCCACTGTCTATGATAAATACCAACAATAAAATATTAGCAAAAATATCTATCTGAACAGAAACTGGAGAAAGTTCTCCCAGCCATTAAACATACCAATCAGAGGGGCTTCAATAAACCATCTGCAACATTTGATACCCTAATCAAAGGGTATGGCTACACTTGCGAGTTAGAGTGCATTAAAGCAGCCTCATGGGCTCTAACTCACGATGTGTCCACACTGGCAAGGCACGTACAGTGCTCTGACTCTGCGGCTAGAGCACTCCTGGTAATCCACCTTGGCGAGTGGAATAATGTTTGATGGGCTCCCGCTGGAGTGCCACGATGCCAGTGTGGATGTCCTGATCTGTTAATATGCTCTGATTGGACTTCAGAAATGTCCTACAATGCCTATTCTAGCCACTCAGGTCATCACTTTGAACTCTACTGCCTTGCCCGCAGATGACCAACTAGCCCAGGGGTTGGCAACCTTTCAGAAGTGGTGTGCTGAGTCTTCATTTATTCACTCTAATTTAAGGCTTCGTGTGCCAGTAATACATTTTAATGTTTTTAGAAAGTCTCTTTCTACAAGTCTATAATATATAACTAAACTATTGTTGTATGTAAAGTAAATAAGATTTTTAAAATGTATAAGAAGCTTCATTTTAAATTAAATTAAAATGCAGAGCCCCCTGGATGGTGGCCAGGACCTGGGCAGTGTGAATGCCACTGAAAATCAGCTCATGTGCCGCCTTTGGCACGTGTGCCATAGGTTGCCTACCCCTGAACTAGACTGTCAAACGTGATGTGCTGGTGAGATTCGTCAACATATTCCTCAGCAGTTCGGGCTCCATTCCCACAGACCGAAAGGGAAGACAGAGTGTTCAGTACAAAAAACATTGAAAGATGGCAGCAAATGTGGATGGAAGCACAGGGATTGCTGAGATGCGAACTGATGCATCACGGGACATTGGGACAGGACCCAGAATGCCCTGGAACCCCACTACCTTCCCACAAGCCACAGCGCCAGAATGGGAAGAGGTGCTCTGTGGGATAGCTTCCCATAAGGCACCACTTCCAAAGCCACTGCAATTGCTGCAAATGTGGCAACGCCAGTGAGCTTGCAGCTGTCAGTGTGGACAGACTGCAGTGCTTTCCCTACTGTGCTCTTTGAAGGCTGGTTTAACTCAAAGCGCTCTACATCTGCAAGTGTAGCCATGCCCGTAATTTCTCAGGTCTCCATTGTACATGTCTCTGTAGCTACAAAAGCATTTGACAGTCCCAATCTACGCTCCCCTCTCCATAGGGTTGGATTTGTCCCAAAAACCTCTCTATGCAAAATAGCTTAACCTATGGATACTTACTTGTATTTGGGACACAAGACAGTAGTTGCCCAGAACCCATTCTCATCGGGTATCTCTCTATTCACTGATTATAAAAAAGGGGATGGTGCTTTCTTCTAGCCTCATACTAAAAAATGGCTGAACAGATTTTCCTCAATCTTCCCAAAAGAGATAAAAACAAACACACTTCAACTGACACCACTATGGAACATTCAGCCAAAAGGAGATGAAATCAGTCTTACAATGGAAACTCTTTTTGCAGCTATAATCCAGTCACATATTTTATAATTCAGTCACATATTTTATAATCCAGTCACATAATAATACAGTCATATAATAGCCAGTCATAATATATAATATCATATAATAATGTCATATAATAGCCAGTCATAATAATCCAGTCATATATTCCAGTCACATATTTTATAATCCAGTCACATATTTAGCTGACGAATGGTCTCATCAACTGCATAATGTTAATTAGCTTTGTTTGAGTGAGGTTAATATAAGAAAAATCATATTTATAAGATTATGGGGTTCTAGTCAAATTGTGTAAAGTCAAATTATGGAAAGTTGGAAGTCTATCAGGCTACACTGTATGTATTATGTACTTGTCCAAAAGTCAAAGTTTTATCATTCTGTTAACTATTTTGGCTGAAGACATGTATTAACTTTACATTTCATTTCTTTTGCAGTGTCTATAGATAAAAATGATTTTATAGTCAAGTATCCCCTTTCCCATGTTTCTATGGGAGTAAATGTTTTTCCTTTTTTCTTTGATTTTTAAAAAGTAACTGTCATAGTTCAGAAATTGCTATTTTACTCTGAAAGTTGCTTTTTTACAGTGTGCTTGATATACAGTGTTAGCAGATTGAACTGGCTGATGTTGCTGCTTTGAAGAGAATTACACACAGCCATTTTAAATGGTTTAAAAAAACTTCTTGGAAATGGCTGTCACAAAATTAATTATGTGTTTAAATAGGAGGAACAGATTTTTGGAAACCCAAGAGTACTTTCGAAAACCAAAAGTGGTGCAGAGATTCAGTGCTCAAGGGCAGGAAATCGTGATGTGGCAAATAAGTAAAGAATTTGAGTGCAAGAGTGGGAAGAAAAGATCCATTTTATAAATGCATAAAGACAACATCATCCTAATGTACTAATTGTACTGTAATAACAGCACTTTGGGCTTTTTTCTTGAAGCATACCCAAGTTATATTGCTATTAGGGAGTAATACATGTCATGGCTTGTGTTACTGCATACTTGAAATAGCTACTAGACTTGTCATTGGTGGAGTTTTAGTTCTTTACATTTGAAGACCAAGGGCAAGATCTTCAGTTAGGGCTTGTCTTCACAATGGGGAGATCAATATGCAGCATGGGTTGATTTGGTGGGTCTAGTGAAGACCCGCTATATTGACGGCAGAGCACTCTCCGGTCGACCAGGGTACTCCAGTTCTCCGAGAAGAGTAAGGGAAGCTAACCGGACAGCGTCTCCCATTCACACAGTGCAGTGAAGACACCAGGGTAAGTCAACCTAAACTACATTGACTGCAGCTACATTATTCATGTAGCTGGAGTAGAGTAACATAGGTCAACTTACCCCGGTAGTGAAGAGAAGCCCTTAGTGTAAATAGGTATGGCTATTTGTAAGTCAATGTAGCTTCCTTATATCTGCTGAGGACCTGACCCTGTGGTGCATTTAAATGATATAAGATTTATGATCGAAGGTAACATACAAATCTAAGAGACTTCCCAACATATTTTTGTTGGCTGCAGTGACTGTTTCTCTTTTTCATTATTACAGTATATACTTCACCTGGGCTTTGCCTTTTAATCTAGTTGGTCTTCCCCAAACTGCTCACTTGAGCACATTCTACCACAGAAAGAGACATCTGTTTTTGCATGTATTAATAATATGCTGCTGTATAAATGATTAATATAAGACACGACAGGCCTTGAGTTATGATGTGGTAATTCACACTAGCTCTTAGACGGTTCTCAGCCTCCAACCTTTTGATTCACAATGCACTAGGCATAATTTATTACACTGTAATTCACACTATGTTGTTTCTAATTGCTAAAATTTAGTGTCTGGCATTTACAGAATGGATCATAGAGATGATTAGAATGTGCAGATCAGATCTTGCACCCAAAGGCTCCAGTTGAAGTAATTCTCCAGATTGGTTAAGTATGAAACGTTTGAGATGACAACTGAAAGACAAAAGAGTGAAGCAGGGTGTAAGGGCTCAATCCTTCAAGGTGCTAAGCACTCGGGACCTGATCTGGCAAAGCCCTTAAACATGTGCTTAACTTGGATCCTATTTAAGTTAAGCACATGCTCAAGTACTTGTTGGATTGGGGCCAGAATGCTTAGTACCTTGCAGGATCAAACCCAAAGGAAACCTGTGCCACACTTTGAAAAGATGAGTCTGGGAGCTTAAGTTAATAACTTTGTTAGACATTAAAAATCACAGCCATAATGACACTGGATTTCTGGCTTATTACAAGAATCCGTAACCCACTAACCTCCCATTTTGTCTTATGACTACAGGGGTGTTGATGGGCCCTTCACCTCGAATAGTCCCTTAGAATATGTGCCAATTACTTATACTTATGCTAAGTCACTCATTCCATCTTGTATTTAGATGTGATGACACTCTCCCTGTCTTCACATGCAGGTTTCTTGAGTGTCTGTGTTTATGGGGTCTGACTACCAGAGGGTCACTAGGCTAGGACTGTACAGCTTTTGAGGTCAAAAGTGTTATCTTTCTATTTACAATCATGGTGAAGGGTGAGAGAAAAGATCAGAAAAGACCATTGTGTGAAGAAAAGACCAAATGCTTGCTCCTTCTAAATAGAAAAGATCATTACAATTATTAACCAGCTATGGATATTGAAAATATAAATTGAAAATTTAAAAAAACAAAAGAGAAAAATACTACAGATTCCTAAAAAGATAGGTCAGCTTGGCTGAGAATTAACTGGCCTCAGAACTCCATGTTTAAGAGTTAGCATGATTTCCCGGAATTATCTAGCAAATTTCTTGTTTAAGATTTTTTTTTTACTCTTTGTCCATCAAATTATTGATTGCCACATTTGATTGGGTGTGAAAAGAAACCTTTACATCTGGTTAATAAACTGGTTAGTCTCTAAGGTGCTACAAGTATTTCTCATTTTCTTTACATCTCAGTTTGCCAGCTTGTCTACATAACCGACGTTAAAGTAGTCACAGCTCCAGCGCAGGGAGCGAGTTCTCCTGCTGCTGTAACAAAACCACCTCTGCAAGCGCTGTAACGCTCCCAGCGCTGTAACACTAGTTAGACTCCAACTTTACATCCCTGAAACTTGCATTGTTCAGGAGTGTGTTTTTTCACTTGAGTGAAAAAATGTCAGTGCTGTAAATAGCAGTTTAGACAAGGCCTTAGTCTGACACATAGCTGCATGCCTTCTGTCCATGCCAAAGCGAGGATCTGAATCCTGCAGTGAACTGCTCTCTGGCTGTGAGCAGAAGAATCATCTTAAATTATTATGTATTTTCTGAACCTGAACTACAGAACATTTCTTTATACAAATAACAATAAAACAGGGCAGAGGGTCAGATGGTGAAATGCAAATCACATGGCCAAGTTCCACTTAATCAGCATGACAATCACACTTATTTGTTTAACATTGTCCTTAACAGAGGTTGTTTTCACACTGATCCTTAATAAAGGGGATAAACAGCTGATGAGACTAACAGCCAGAAGAGATATTTCTAGTCTGCTATTGTTCTTTTACTTGGCTAGTCTCTTTGCAGCCTAAGGGTATAAATAGAGAGACTGTACAGGGGATTAACATACTTTCTTTCCAGCACTACTGATGTGCCAAGGCGATGACTCTATTGGCATTGTTTCAGTTGAAAGGCTTATTTCACTCAGACTTTCAGAAATCCAAAAGCAAAAACTCAAGAGTTCTGAGGCTCGTTTTCTTCTTCCTTCCCCATGGCAATGAACTGGGCAAAGATTACCTGCTTGATTACTGAAAGATCATTAAGGATCTAGCCACCCTGTGGGCATTGTGGCACTAGGTTTAGCCTTTTAAGTCCTGTAAGTGCTACTTAAAACAAACCAACCAAAGTTCTACCTCTCATTTCCTGCCTAGCTCTGCCGATGGACCAGGAAACCACAGTCAAGATGCGTATGAATATTATGTGCCCTTACAAGCGCCTGATGGATATGAATATGGCAGAATCACTTTTCAACATACTGTGGGTTATAGGGTCGATTTCAGCTTCACTATAATTGCCTAGTAAAAAAGATAGATGCTTTTGCCCTTCCAATTAACTGGGGGGGGGTGAGGAGGTTGGAATAGAACAAATACAGCACTCTTTCCCACATATTTCATCCTTGAAGGGGGATCTCAATTTGGTACCCAAACAATTAAACAATGGTGGATGACAGAACTTGGGGAATTCCTGATCTTAAAGAAATTACTTTTCAGCTCAGTTTCTCAGAGTAGCCTATGCCAGGGCAAGACGAACAATTGACCTTACGGCCCCCACCGCTCTCAGCTTTTTATCTGAATGAAGTCTCATATTCCCTGAAAAAAAAGAGAATCCTTCCTATCAACTGAATCTGTGTGTTATCTGTCCATGAGGTAACAAGATGCAAGTGTTCTGTTACCTCTTTATAGACTTGTCTGTGTGCTGATTGTCCCATTCAAACTGCCATTGAGCGCCTGATCTGCAAATACACACTTCACGCATGCTTAATTTATGCAGATAGAAGTATTCATTGCTTAAAGTTAAAGGTGAATGAGTGCCTATGGTATTTATGCCACAGTGTTGAAACCAAACAAAAAACCACACATTATTTGTTTGAACTCTGCTCTGCAGACTGCACTCACTGAGTTTGGCAGAACTCTTTGCTGCTTTGCTATTCACTGAAATAGCATAGGCACTTTGGGAAGAACAATGGGAAAAATTGTAAATGGTTTCACAAGAAAAAGACAATGACTTTCAGTGCGGTGGGCATGTATAAAACTTGAGGACTCCTGTGCTGGGAAAATTATGTGTGGATAGCAAGTATAGCACTGATGTACTCCAGACTGCTAAATTTAGAAATGCTGAATAGATTTAGTGATTCTCTAATCACATTCCACTTTTGACAGGTTGCAAAACTGTGACCCAATTTAATTTTTCACTCTAACGTTAGACATATAATTGTAGATACATTATTAGACAACCTAGAGTTACAGGAGTCTTCTGAACCAGCTGCTTGACATTCTTGGGAAATAAATTAATTCTTTGAGCCTCATGACTGAAAGTTTCTAACCCTGGCAATATTAGAAGATCAAAGTAGTTTATTTGCAGGCACTCTGACCTTTTCAGTTATAATACAGTTTAAGGCCAGATAACAGGAATAAATGAAACCCTTGTGTACAGCAAGACCCTATATTAGGGGATTCTGTATTCACTGAGCTGTGGGATTCATTTACATTGTATAATTATAATTAAAGATGGAACAAAGAGGTAGTGTTGGATTAGGTTGAATTATTATTAATTATTATTATTATTATGTATGTTGCAGTACTAGAAACCCCAGTCATGAACCAGGATCCCATTGTGCAAGGGGCTGTACAAACACAGAACAAAAAGATAGTCCCTGCCCCAACGAGTCCATAATCTAAGTATAAAATGAGATACCAAAAGTGGATACAGCAGCCAGGAGGAGCACAAGGAACCAATTGAATAAGATAATAATGTTTTAAGAGTTTGGGTCAAGGTTTGAGGCTGAATCAAAGCTAGGGCCCGAGTTCAGATTTGGTGGTGCTGAGAATGGCAGAAATGTCACAAGAGCTTCTGGCACTGTCAGACATCCACCATTTGGGTCACTATTTTGCGACAACAGCTGGTCTTATGAGATTTTGGCTGCCCCTGAATTAGAAGTGCTAAATCTAGGCCCTTTCTGGTTTTGAATCAGACCTGGAACCAGAACTATGGAGTTCAGAGCTGAATATTCTCACTCAACCCCAACTATTTGAGACTGGATTTGAGGTCTGTTTTTGGACATCTTTTCTTATAAAACACAACTAAGTATGATGTAAACTACAGTGTAAACGTACGAAGCAGTCTCCTGGACAGGAGAAGAGGGAAGTTGGAGACAACCGGTTGGATTCTTTGCTTTAGCTGGACAATGGAAAGAGGAAAGGAATACCTTTAACTACTTTTAATAGTCCTTGAAAGAGAATGGTAGACAAGAACCATAGCTTCTCTGTAGATCAAATGACAGCTGGGAATATCCCACCTAATTTATTCTAATTATTAGCCCTCTCTAAAAATGTGGTTGATTTTTAATCTACTCCAAAATTTTCCTTCCTTGACAAGTTATATTAGCGCTGATAGAAACATCTGGAAAAGGAACGCTCTTATCCTGAACCTGCTGCCTGCCAACTTGGAGGAAGGAAGGAGCTGTTAGTGACTGTAGTGGGGTGGCTGCCCCACTCCTGCTAAAAGGGGCTTAAACAGCCCAGGAAAGGGCTGTGGCTGGGAGCAAGGAAGCTCCCAGGCTGATTGGGCAGAGCAGCCACAGCTGTGGCTGCATCAATTAGGGCCCAGCTGTCCCTGATAAAAGGGCCTAGAGTTTGGTGCAGAGAGTCTCCTCTGTCTACAGAGGCAGACAGGCCTGGCTGCTGGGAGCTTGAGCAAGGTACCTAGAGGGAAGCAGGGCTGGGGCAAGGCAAGAGGAGCTGGGGAAGCTCTGGCCTGGAAACCCCCAGGCTGCAGGGCCTAGGAGAAGGCCCAGCTAAGGGGTACTGGGGTTGCTGGGTTGCCCAGCTAAGGGGTACTGGGGTACTGGCCATCACCTACAGTTCCCACTTAAAGCCTCTCCAACGCATCATCAGGGATCTACAACCCATCCTGGACAACAATCCCTCACTTTCACAGGCCTTGGGAGGCAGACCAGTCCTGGCCTACAACCTGCCAACCTCAAGCATATTCTCACCAGCAACAGCACACTGCGCCATAATAACTCTAACTCAGGAACCAATCCATGCAACAAACCTTGATGCCAACTCTGCCCACACATCTATACCAGCAACACCATCACAGGACCAAACCAGATCAGCCACACCATTACTGGTTCATTCACCTGCACATCTACCAATGTAATATACGCCATTATGTGCCAGCAATGTCCCTCTGCTATGTACATCGGCCAAACTGGACAGTCCCTACGAAAAAGGATAAATGGACACAAATCAGATATCAGGAATGGCAATATACAAAAACCTTAGGAGAGCACTTCAACCTCGCTGGACACACCATAAAAGATTTAAAGGTCAGCATTTTGCAGCAAAAAAACTTCAAGTCCAGACTACTTGAGCTGCAATTCATTTGCAAATTTGATACTATCAATCAAGGATTGAACAAAGATTATGAGTGGCTAGCTAACTACAAAAGCAGCTTCTCTTCTCTCGCTATTCACACCTCCAATTCAGCTGCTAGAGGAACATCTCACCCTCCCTGAGTAGAGATAACAAGCTGGTTCAGCCTCATTGGACTAACCCTGTTATCTCCCACCTGGTTCTTGCCTACCTATTTATACCTGCCCCTGGATACTTCCACTGCATGCATCCGATGAAGTGGGTACTAGCCCACGAAAGCTTATGCTCTAAAACTTTAGTTAGTCTTTAAGGTGCCACAGGACTCTTTGTCACTTCTGCAATTCCAGACTAACACAGCTACCCCTCTGATTCTTTCTCTTCTCAGTGTGTTTTGTTTTGTGTCTGCCTTGTCATTAATGAGAATACGTATATTGGTGTTATAAACATATACACAAATAAAATGATCAATACCATCCCCAAATCCCCTTGCTTTTCAGTGACATTGTAATAGTCACAGGCAGCCCACTCAGTGTAACTTCTTATCATGTTTGTAAGGTCGGTTTCTGTCTGTGAGCATTTTGGGGTAGGGATCCAGTTTTTGTTTGACAATGACCTTCACTTGTTCAGTGTCACATAGATGGGTCTGAGCTAGTGTTTCGTTTATGATCTGCAGTAGCTCCCGCCCCTCACTCCTCATTTTCCCCATCCTGCCTTCTGTCAGGAAAAGCTTGTATTTAGAGGAGAGTTGGGCCTACAGTGTGGCTATGAAGGTTAAGGCTAGGATTCTGGCATGGGGGTCATGGTATAAATAATAACCATTAATTTTAATGATGTCTGTGACCCCTGCAGCAGTTACAGGCCTGGCTTCTACTCCAGACATTGCAATCTGGCCCACATGGTCACAGCACCACTCGTGTCCTTCCCTCTATCTCATCCCAACTATACATTTAAAATGATAGGGTCTAAATAAGCTGTTACCACTCAAGGAAGAGATCTTAGAGTTATTGTGGATTGTTCTCTGAAAACATCGCTGCTCTGTGTGCAGCAGCAATCAAAAAAGTGAACAGAATGTTGAGAATCATTAAGAAGGGGATAGATAATAAGACTGAAAATATCATATTGCCTCTATATAGATCCATAATATGCCCAGAGCTTGAATACTGCATGCAGGTGTGGTTGCCCCATCTCAAAAAAAAGATATATTGCAACTGGAAAAGGTTCAGAAAAGGGCAACAAAAATGATTAAGGGTATAGAACAGCTTCTGTACAAGGAGAGATTAATAAGATTGACTAAGGGGGGATATGATAGCGAGCCTTAAAATCATGATAGGTGTAGAGAAAGTAAATAAGGAAGTGTTATTTACTCCTTCTCATAACACAAGAACAAGGTAGTCACCAAATGAAATTAATAGGCAGCAGGTTTAAGATACACAAAAGAAAGTACTTTTTCACACAACACACAGTCAACCTGTGAAACTCGTTGCCAGAGGATGTTGTGAAGGCCAAGACTATAATAGGTTTCAAAAAAGAACTAAATACATTCATGGAGGATAGGTCCATCAGTGGGTATTAGCCAGAATGGGCAGATGTCCCTAGCCTCTGTTTGCCAGAAGCTGGGAATGGGTGAAAGGGGATGGATCACTTGATGATTACCTGTTCTGTTCATTCCCTGGGGCACCTGGCTTTGGCCACTATCGGAAGACAGGATACTGGGCTAGATGGACCTTTGGGCTGACCCAGTATTTCTGTTCTTATGTTCTTTTGAGATACAACCTAAAACACAGGATCACAATGCTCAAAGTGGAGAGCTGGGTCCAGTCCTGTGGGATAGAAGCTGCTATTGTAGGGTATTTGCATGATGGGCTTACTCCATCTCTCCCCCCGAGGGCCTCTCCTCCTCACTGGGGTGGGATTGCTCACTACCTGCCTCATCCAGCCTCCCACAAGCCTCTCCTCCACACCAGGGTGCACTCATTCTTTAACCCCAGGACCTCTGCTCCTCTCTGGGGTGGGCTTGCTTACCAGGAGCCTTGGGGCTGCCTCTCTTTGCCGGAGTGGTTCGTTCTACAATTCACCGCTGCCCCCCTGAGCCATGACCTTTCCTGACTATGGGTTCCCCCCTACCATTCCTTTGCCATGAAATTGAGTACAAATTTGCATGACAAAATTGTAGCCTTAATAATAATGGATTACGAATAGTAATGGGATAGATTTTCAAAAGGGCAAAGTTGCATGTGTATTTCAACAGAGAAGGGTTTGCTTTCCTTCAGCCAATTTCTAGTCCACAACAGTGTTCATAACCATGCTATTTGAATTAATTTTACAAGATACGATCATGAGACAAATGCTAGCAAATTATTGACACCAATATATAGAGACAAGGTGGGTATGGGAGTATCTTTTATTGGACCAACTTCTGTTTGTTTAAGGGACAAGATCTCGAGCGTGTAGCTCATCTGCCCGTACTACTTTTTCAGAGCTCTGTGTAGCTTGAAATGGTGTCCCTTTGTTGCAAAAACTGCTTATTTCCTTTGGAGTTCAGTCCAATATACCTCAAAGGACAGGCATAACTCAGTAGACTTCTGGAAAAACAAGATTTATTGCAAGCAATAAGGAGTCAGAGGGGTTATCACCCAAACAACTGGCTCACCTCAATACATGTGTGTAGATATTTTATACCCCTGTGTTGATAAGGGAGGGGGACTTTCAATCCACTTACACAGGTGGGAACACTTAATGGCTATTACATCCATTGTTGGTATTAATCTATTTCATTTACCTGTCTGGTAAGCAGGAGGTTCAAAACACTTAGGGGTACTCAGACACTATGACGCCTGCACAGCTGTGACAGGGTGAATGCAAGTTTAAAATGCATGTTAAACTAGGGGTCAATAGTACATTTACAGGGAGTGAGATTATAAGTCTAAGGTTATTTTAAAATCATACTACAACATTCTAAGTTACATTTTCGTAACAATCATTTTCTTAACACCTTCTACAAACAGAAGTTGGTCCAATAAAAGATATTTCCTCACTCGCCTTGTGTCTCTCTCATTTCCTGGGCTACAACACTGCAAAGAAAAATAATTAAGGCTGAATTCCACCTTTAACAAACACTTTGCATTCTCAGGCCCTACCATATAAAGTCAAGTCCTGAGGCACAGTTACAACATGGTTCCCATAGGTACCATAGATTGTACCTAACCGTTTCATTTGTCATGTTCTTTGTTTTAAGCAGGTCCCCTTACTCAATTATATTTAGATGGTTAACAATACCTTAGTGAGCTAGAAAGAAGTTTTAAGCACCTCTGACTGTCAAAGGCAAGCTGAAAAACTAGTGAAGTCTTTGATTTAGTAGCAAAACCTGTTTTCATTACTCAGCTTGAAGTCCCGAGGACAACCCAAATTCCTGCAACACTGAGCTTTCAATAAGATACTGTTTACTCTACTGTGCTGTCAATAAGGCGTTATTACTTTAATTGCAAGATAAGAGAGGATTTTCTAGTTGCTCCAGTTAGGGATGGTGAATGTCTTATTCTTCTCCTTGCAGCTCACTGGGAACAAACCAGGGAAAGAGAGAAACACAAGGAAATTTGATGAAACTATTCTCTGGGTTTATGCCTTTCAATTAAAATGTTTAAGATTTAAAGTTGCATTAGGTCTCAATTTTTTTAAAAATGCTCCTGATGGAAAACAGTATATAACATGCAACATTATAGCAAGCATCGTTTATGCTATAACAGACGGTGTGTGTGTTTAAAACAAACCATTAAAGGTATAAAAAGTAAGGCACATTTTTGTGAGGTAGGGAAAAAAAGTTTCCTAGTTCCTCTGTCATTAAAGGAAAATTGCAGTGAGTAGTTATAGGTCCATAATCTGCCATTGATCCAGACGCACAATCCTTTGAGATGCAGATCAGTGGCAGGATATGGCTTTTACATAGCTAACTAAGTAGTTACTAATTAACAACTGCTAGGGAGAGACTTTTCAGTTTAGTTCTTTAAAATACCTGCCACCAGGCTATCGGTCCATAGCTATGAATGGAGCTGCTCTCCCATCAGTGACCAGTGCCCCATTACTGATCCTTCCCAGCAGCAATTCTTGACTGATCGAGTTTGTGACACAAACAATGGAGCAGACTTGTAGAAGACACAGAAACTGTGTCAATCTCGGGATGTTCTCACACTTTCTGATGCTCCTGAGCTACATTTCCTGTCACAGATTCCACTAGCAGACTCTCAAAATGGCAACTTTCTGTCTGACTCTCACTTATTTCCTTTAAAACTACATTTAAGGCCTAATTCTGCAAATTTGTAGCCCCATATGTAACTTTCCCATTCCTTTAAGTTGTACCCTTGAATTATAGGGTTTGTCTACACTAAAGGCTAATTTGGATTAAGATAGGATGAATAGTTAAAGCACTGATATCCACATATCAGTGCTTTAATTATTCATTCTAAATGGAGTTATTTGGGAAGAGCTATTGCACTTTAAATTCACATCCTTCTGTAATCTGATTTAATTTCCATGTGTAGTGAAGCATTTGCATTAGTGAAGAATCAGCAGATAGAGTCTTAAAGATGGAATAGAATTTGGCTAATCAACAGGTTAATCAAGTAAAACACATATGTGGGAATGAAGCTATCTAAAACTTTCATCTATTAATTCAGTAAAAAGACCCATGGGAAATGGGACCCATTGGGAATACTAATTGTGGGAGGAGAGGGATTTCCCAGGTGGAAGAGGTAAAGATTTGCTCTGTCTTAGTGGACAGAGACTCTCCCTCTTCTCCCCACTGCAAAAGGTGCTGTCTAAACTGCTTCCAGCCCACAGACCCCAACGAATCAGCAAATCCCTGTATCATCCACATCAGGATTAATAGCTCACCTTAATTAATTAGCTTCTTAGAATTGGCATGGCAACCTCCATCTTCTCATATATATATATATATGAGATCTTCCTACTGTATGTTCCACTCTATACATCGGATGAAGTGGGTTTCAGCCCATGAAAGCCTATGCCCAAATAAATTTGTTAGTCTCTCAGGTGCCACAAGTACTCGTTCTTTTGGGGGATTAGTACATTTCCTACCAGTTGACTACTGGGCTATAGATATTTGTCACTAACTTTCACTAGTGTTTCACCGGCAATGAACAGAAAAAAGTACCAACAATGTTACAGTGGCATGTTTGTAGATGACTCAGCGTGATTCAGTTAATCTGGGCAGAGCAGGGCCAAACAGTCAGCCTGGTTTAGAAACTGACTGGCTGAATGAGAGAGGTGTATCTGTAACAGGAGACAGTGATTAGGTAGGGCTAACCTGGATTGTGTACAGTGGAGGCAGGGGTGAAAGTAACTAAGGGCACTTACCCATACGGTGCTGGGCTGGGGGTCGACTCTGCCCCCAGAAGGGGCAGGGCCTCAGGTGGAAGGGGCGGGGCTGAGGGGTCAGAGCCTGCCCTATACTGGTAAGTCTCTCCCCTTCCCCCTCCCTCCCCAACAGCCTGCACTCGGGGGGTTCAGGGCCCTCTAAGTAGTGGCAGAGCCCCTTCGCCACCCCAGGGCTCTGTCGGCTATTTAAAGAGCTACGCGGGCTCTTGAAAGGGCCCCAGACTCCCCTGCCTCTGCCACCCTCGTTCTTTTAACAGCTGCCGCTTTCTGAAGTGGCGGCTATTTAAAGGACCAAAGTGGCAGAGGCAACGGGAGCCCTGGGCCCTTTAAATAGCTCCCAATAGCTATTTAAAAAGCCCCAGTTCTTTAAATAGCCGCCGCTTCAGAAAGCAGTGGCTATTTAAAGAACCGAGGCAGCAAAGGCAGGGGAGCCCCGGTCCTTTAAATTGCCCAAGGAGTGCCCCTCAGGGCTCTGGGGGCTATTTAAGGGGCCTGGGGCTCCCCTGAGTCTAACACCCTGGCTGTTCAAATAGCTGCTGGAGTCTTGGGGAAGCGGCGGCAGAGCTCCGGCAGCTATTTAAAGGATGGGGCGGCAGAGGCAGTGGGAGCCCTGACCCTTTTAAATGGCCCCCAGAGCCCCACCGCTGCTACTCCAGGACTCCAGCACTGAGGCTCTGGCAGCAATTTAAAGGACTTGGGGCTCCAGCCACTGCTGGAAGCCCCAGGCCCTTTAAATTGCAGCCTGGGAAAGCCAGGCGCCCCGGTAGGGCACACCGGCTCTTGCCGGTACGCCGTACCGGGGCGTACTGGCTTATTTTCACCTCTGAGTGGAGGTAATACACTAGCTGGCTGTATGGCTGTGGATATAAGCAGAGACTGCTTATTGACTCATGGTCATTAGCCAAGAAGCAGGGAAATGATAGAGGAGGCTGGTTAGTAAATGGATACTGTCAATAAAAACAACACGTATTAAACAATTGTTATAAATGGTGTAGAATAGATTATTAAAATGGAACATTTGCTGAATTTATTTTTCGACACTTACACTGGTAGTTTGGATTTCACGCAGTTTGGACAGTGGGAACAGATGTCTCCATCTAAACTCATTTAATTAAAATTTTCCTCTAATACTGTGTTTTATAACACCCTCCACCTCTCAGTGCACATCCCTGCATGCCTTTCTTCACCATTTCAAGATCAAGCTGCTTCTCATCTTCAAGGCCCTCCTCAACTTGACCCCTTCCAACTGGTCTGCTCTTTTCTTTTATTAATAGCCACCTTACTCAAACACTCTGCCAACTGTGCTAGTCTTGTCTACCAATTAATCAGCTTCTTGCACAACCGTCTTCCATGGTGCCTCTTACACACCCTCACTGAACTTGACCTAGGCTGAGGGGGGGTGGGCGGGACAATTGCTCAGGGACTCGGGGGATTTAAAAGGGCCCGGGGGCCCCCGTTGCTGCTGCTGGCAGTGCAGCAGGGCTAAGGCAGGCTTCCTGCCTGCCCTCATTCCGCACTGCTTCCAGAAGTGACCGGCACGTCCCTGTGGCCCCTGGGGAGGGGGGTGCGGTGTGCTGCCCCCACCTGAGTGCCAACTCCACAGCTCTCATTGGCCGGGAACTGCAGCCAATGGGAGCTGTGGGGATGGTGCCTGCAAGCAGCGGCACATGGAGACCCCCTGGACCCCATGCCTAGGAGCTGCTGCCAGAGGGGTGTGTCGGTCACTTTTGGGAGCCACCCGAGGTAAGTACCGACCCTCTACCCCCCTCCTGAACCCCAACTCCCATCTAGAACCTGCACCTCGCACTCAGCTCCCTCCCAAAGCCTGCACCTCCCCACCGTAGCCAAACTCCTTCCCAGAGCCCACACCCAAACTCCCTCCCAATGAATCAGTGTTACCTGACTCAGGTAATCGACGTAAGAACACACTTTTTTTTCCAGTGAAGCTGTGCCCTTCATGTCCCACCTCTGCTATAATGCTTCAAATAAATCAGCCAATTAATAACGGTTATTTGCGAGGATAGACGCATGTTATTTATAATTGAAAATTAAGCAAATGTGTTTATTTTGGTCTCCTTTTCCCCGTAACTGACGGTTGGTTTTTTTTTTGGAGTGGAGGGGGGAGTATAAGCTCTTTAGTGAAGGGACAGCACGTAGCACACTAGGACCTGATTGGGGCTCTGGAACTACCATAATAAAAATAATAATGTACAAAAACTAAATTTTGAGTCTAAATTATCTACCCAGCTTCCCAGTGTACTGAACGGAGAGACAATCATAGGAAGCATGTGATACAATTTGATTATGTTTGGAATTTGGGTTATATTTTAAAAATAAAGGAGGAGGGACTGGGAATAAAATATGTATTCAGAGTTCTTGTAGCCAGAATATTAGAGCGACCAGATGGTGAGGTAATATCTTTTATTGGACCAACTAAAACAGTCATCTTGAGACTGGGCAATTCAGAAAGCAGGCCGCAGTGACTAAACTAAGATGGGGGTGAATTAATGAGGGACCCTTGATGAATATGCATAATGCCTATGAAGATAAATGATTTTGCGATACCTGCATGTACCAAGGGCCTCAGAGCAATGGAGGCGATTCAAAGCAATAACACGTTCTGTACTAAAGTTAAGAATCAGAGGGGTAGCCGTGTTAGTCTGGAATTGCAGAAGTGACAGAGTCCTGTGGCACCTTAAAGACTAACTAAAGTATTAGAACATAAGCTTTCGTGGGCTAATACCCACTTTGTCGGTCCTAAAGTTGTGAGTTCTGCAAAGGGGAAAACTGTTCTTGGGGAAAGGGCCTTGCCCAGTGGAGGGGGTGGGGTGGGGTGGGTGCTATTATAAAAAAAAACTTGAAAAAACACCCATGATTGAATATAAATAGTTTCTCAAAGGACCGGGGAGAAAAGTAGAGAGATAAACATACAGTCTGAAGGAAGAATTCAAATCTCCAGCGTGGTGCCAGACACTGGGTGACTTACACCTGGGTCTTGACAGCTGGGTGACTTGCAAGGAGTGGACTGGGAATGGGGGGGGGTCACAAGGGGTGCCACAGCAAAATTCCAGCTGTGTGCCCCACTGTTTGGTGTGTTCAAATAGCTCTTCACCAGTCATGAACCACAACCGTGTGCAGTGCTGGT
This sequence comes from Dermatemys mawii, assembly GCA_007922305.1. Taxonomy (NCBI): domain Eukaryota; kingdom Metazoa; phylum Chordata; order Testudines; family Dermatemydidae; genus Dermatemys; species Dermatemys mawii. The sequence goes on along the minus strand of ML677341.1, from coordinate 44,879,843 downwards.
GCAGGGAGGATAGAGCTTGGACAAGAAGCACCAAATCTCACCCAACAGCACTCACTGCTTCTCTCAGCATTCCCACCCTCCCCCAGGAGCACTTCCCCCATTACTAACCCATCCAAGCACCTTTTCCCACCCACTAGCACCCATCTCAACTCCTCCCCATCAAACAGCCCCTACCAATGCCAAACCGTTCTGTGACTACATGCCTTGTAAGGCTCCTAATTTTGGTGCTCTCTCTTATCTTCCAAGTGGTTGGCTGGGCCTCCCACTGGGACAGGGTGCCCTTAATTGGCCCAAAGACTCTGCACATTCCCAGGAGTGACCATCTCCTCACTAGCCCCAGGGCCGTCTCTAGCCATTTTGGTGCCCTACACAGCCCCCTTGGGCCTCCCTCATGGTGTGTGTGTCTGTGTCCTCAGGCCTCTGTGGAAGGGCAGGAGCAGGCTTGGGGGGCAGGAGGGACCCACCCCCACCCCCTCAGCATGAGGCAGCGGAGCGGAGCAGGTTGGGGGCCAGGTCACGCCGCTTCCGTCTGCCCGTTGAATACAGGGTGGGCCTAACCCTGCATTCACTGGGCGGTGGCAAATGGAGCGACCTGGCCCCAATCTACTCCATTCTTCTCCCCTGGCTCTCAGCCTTGGGGGTTGGGGAGCAGGGGGAACTGCCCCCAGCACTCACCGGTGGCGCGGCTGGGAGCCGGCAGAGTGGAACGTGCTGCGGGGAGTTGCTCCACTTGTCGCCGCCCACAGAATGCGGGGTCGGGCCCGACCCTTGCTGCAGTCCTCAGGGGAAGGGGTGGAGTAGGGGCAGGGCTGGGCAGGGGTGAGGGAGGAGCAGGGGAGGGGGCTTTGGGGAAGTGGTGGAGTGGGAGGATGGGGCGGGGGCAGAGCAGGGGTGGGAAGAGATGGGGTGAGGGCAGAGCAGGGGCCATGGGGAAGAGGTAGAGCAGGGGTGGAGCAGCTCACAGCATATGTTGTGTATGGGTAAGGACGGCCCTGACCTGCCCTGCCTCCTCCCACAAAGCCACAGCCTGGATAGACTTGGTGCTGTGGGCTTCAGCAGGAGGGAGGCAAAACCCCTCACCAACAGCCTAGGGAGGGAGCAAGATTCTGGGAGCTGGACAGCTGGCTGAGTGCAGGAACACTCAAGGTGGGCAGGGGGCACCAGCGAGAGGAAGAGAACACAAAAGGACTAGAGCAAGAGTGGGGTGGGGGGTTCGAATTCAAGGACATTAGGAGGAGCCAGGAAGAGAGGGAGGGATGGGGGGGACGATCGATTTGAGGGCATGGAGACAGGCAAAGTGATTAATTTAATTGTGGTTAAATCTATAGCAATAAAGCCATGTATATCCATCAAATATGCAAATTAATATGTAACTGTATAAACTCTCCAGATTCCCAGCCTTACATCCTTAACAGGCACCCCGTGATTCAACTGGATGATTTTTGGCAGCAAAATATGCGAGATTGGATTTTTTTGGCTGGCCAATTGAGGCTAATAGATCATAATACTACAGAGACCTACACAAAATTCTTCTGTAAGTGGAGGAAGCAGCTGTCATGAAGCAGGTGTGAGTTCTGTTCTTTGTGCAACATGGCTATGGTTTAGCTCAGGGGTAGGCAACCTATGGCACACATACCAAAGGTGGCACGCGAGCTGATTTTTAGTGGCACTCACATTGCCTGGCTCCTGGACACCGGTCCAGGGACTCTGCATTTTAATTTAATTTTAAATGAAACTTCTTAAACATTTTAAAAACCTTATTTACTTTACATACAACAATAGTTTAGTTCTATATTATAGACTTATAGAGAGAGATCTTCTCAAAACATTAAAATATATTACTGGCACGTGAAACCTTAAATTAGAGTGAATAAATGAAGACTTGTCACATCACTTCTGAAAGGTTGCCGACCCCTGGTTTAGCTGATGACCGGAGTGTGTGTGTGTGACCCCGTATTGTCAGTGTAACAGACTAGAGCTGTTGAACTACTGAATGGGGAAAATATAACAGGTCAGCGAGACTAAAAGCAAGAGTGGTGAGTTAATAAGTACAGTAATGGGTGTTGCTGAGAGCCTCAATCAGTTCTTTCCTTCATTGCTGACTAGCAAAATGAAGTTGTAGTCCAGAGATTAGTGTTGTTTTTTAGGGGTTAATCATATCAAAGCACACAATTAGCAAATTAGAAAAATAAAAGGTGCCAGTCTTAATGTTTGAGCTTGCAAATAAAAGCCAATTTACAGAGCAGGCTCAGGAAGAATTCAATACTGTGCTATTACTAGGCTATTGAGAAATGTTTCTTTCTTATTAGAGAAATATCCCCAAAATGAAAAAGTTCACACAGGTTTTTTTGCTGCTGTTATACCAATTCATGTCTTAATCACTGGGTACATGTACAGTGCCTACCATAATGCGGCCCCCAGTGTTCCCTCTAATTTTTTACATCCATATGTGGAATGAATTTTGTTATGTGCTCCAATATGGAGGTTATGTGTGACATGTCACCTTCATATGGATGCACATAAAACTAATGTGGTGGGGGTGGGGCCGAGGGGTTTGGTGTGTGGGTGGGAGTGCAGGGTTGGGGTGTGGGGGACGAAGGCTTTGGCTTGGGGTGAGGGCTCTGGGTAGCCTTGAGGGGTTCTGAGGGTGGGAAGGGGAGCAGGGCTGGGGCAGAGGGTTGTGTGCAGGGGGTGAGGGCGCTGGGGTGGGACTGAGGATGAGGGGTTCAGGGTGCAAGGGGGGTTCAGGGCTGGGGCAGAGAGTTAGGGTGTGGGGGTGGGCTCTGGGGTGGGGGCCAGAGATGAGGGGTTTGGGGTGCAGGCTGCCCCAGGGCTGCAATGGGAGAGAGGGCTCCCCCCAGTCATCTCTCACTGCAGCAGTTTGGGGCCGGGGGAGAGCCGCCTCCCCCTGCCTGGGCTAGGCTGAGGGAGGGGCTCCTCTTCCCCGGCAGCAGCAAGTCCAGGGCAGGTCCACGCTGGGGCCAGCAGGGAGGGGTGCCTCTCCCTGCTGTGGCAAGTCTGTGCAGGGGGAGAGGCATTTCTCATCACAGCCTGAAGCCCCTGTGCAGGGCTTAATAGGCAGCTGTGTGGCTGCCCAGCTTAGAGGAAACTTAGGGCCTGATCATTGACTGGGTTGTGTAGTCCTACGTAATACAAATACATATTTGCCACCAAGCTTTCTTTCTTTCCTGAGAGGAATTACAGTAACTCTCCATCCCCCTTTTACCAGACATGAAATGACAACTGGAGCATTAGGCAAAATCCAGACCTGCTGTAAATTGGTGTAATGCCCATGACAATCTCTGGGCCAGATTCTGTTTTGAGGTATACAGTGAAGTAAGCAACACAGCTGGAGTTAGTTAGGCCTAGTGTAAACTAGCGGGGAGGGTCGACCTAAGATACGCAACTTCAGCTACGTCAATACTGTAGCTGAAGTTGACACATCTTAGGTCGACTTACCTGCCATCCTCACGGTGGCAGCGGTCAACAGCGGGCTCCCCGTCGACTCTGCCTTGCGCCTTTTGGTGAGCTGGAGTTCCACAGTCGACGGGAATGCCTCTGGGATCGATTTATTGCGTCCTGACAAGACACGATAAATTGATCCCCAAAGGATCGATCTCTACGCATCAATCCAGCCCGTAGTGTAGACAAGGCCTTGGAAAATGGGTGCAATTGGCAAAGCAGTGTAACTTGTGCCGATTTGTTATGCAGTGAGTGTGCAAAATAAGAGTAATTCACTAGAACAATGGCAAAAAGGGAAGGAGGTAGCAGTAAACTACTAACAGTAAAAGCAACTAACAACGGGCTGCAAAGAACTTATTCTGGCTACTGCCTATGAGCTGCTCAAAGCATAACCCTAGGCTCGACTACCTTGTCTGCATCAGAATTGAAGCAAATTAACACACTAGTTAACATTTAAAATTAGATCCATTTTCCTAGCGTAGACATGGCTTAATATGATGCTACATCCTCTATACCCAGAGCTTCTAAAGTGCACTCAGCATCAGCTGAGTTTGTGTCAGTGCAAGTTCATGTTATTGCAGCACCGAAGGCTGAATTACCTGGAAGTAGGGTGCTCATTATAGGCCTTTTCTTGATGGAATAAACTGAATCCCAGATCATTGAAGAGCTTAAATTGTTAAAAAAATTTTTAAAAAAGCCTAAATTGTAAGTTTTTATGGGAGCACAATGATTTCCCCCCTCCATATCACAGCTCTGCTGTGGAAAAGGAGGAATTCCATCATCCAGAGACTTTAGAAAAGAAGCTGATAGTTCTCAATAGCAGTGGCACAACTTAATGGCAAGAACTTGAGAAACGGCAGGGATATGGAAAATGTTCATGTTCTCACAATTTAAACATGGTACTTAGTGCAGTTCTATTGTTCTGCTTCTAAAAAAGGACAACACAATTGAAGACACTGAATGCATTTTAAAATAAATTTTATTACAATGATAAATATAAAGAAATATCTCAATGTTCAGAAATTAATAGCAACTGTTCTTAGCAAAAAATACAAAATGTATATTCCTATACATCAAATCATATCGACTTTTGAAGAACCTTACAAATATTGGTATTGTTATGTAGTTTATAAAGTTGCTCAAATAGCCTATTAGGGAGAGAAGGTGGGTGGATAATATATTTTACTAAACCAACTTCTGTTGGTGACAGAGCCAAGCTTTCGAGCTTACACAGAGTTCTTTGTCAGGTCTGACTTCACTGGATTTATACCAGAGATGATTTTGGCCCACAGTGAATGATGATGTCACAGTTTTGTGATCTGCAGCATCAAAAGAGAAAAACCTATTTATATTTTCAAGCAGATTCAAATTTTCTCTGTAAAAGGCTAGTGAAATATTCTCCAAGTGACCTAGTTTCTAAAGGATCTAAAAGTTTCTAAAGGAAAAACTGTTGTTTTCCCCCTCCTGAATGTTTCTTTCTTATGCTTCAAAAGTTCAGCAAGGCCTAGTAATACCATCTTTAGCAGTGTAGACAAAGTCTATGTAAACTGCACAGAATGTTAAGTATCTTTTTATTTAAGATATTCTTTAAGGCACCATATTTTTGACTATCTGTAATTCTGAATTTTGCACGTTTTTCTGAAGGAGGAATAATTGCCAGTTGTGGATTAAGTCTACTATGATCAGGAGAATAATGCTAGGTGACAGCAAAAGGAAGAGATAGTACATGCCTTGGGTATAGAGGGATGAGGTCCAGTGGATTGAATAGGTCACTGGGGACCAGGAGCTCCTGCATATTAATCCTAGCTCTGCCACAGGTCACTGTGTGACCACAGGAAAGGCACTTAACCGCTCTGTGTTACAGTTTCCCCATCTATAAAATGGGTGAGAAGTGTTGTGAGGTTATTTACATAAGGCCACATCACAGTTCCTTCTCAGGCTGGTCTCTCCTCCATTCCCTCCTGATTTTGTCCTTTTTCATTAGGTAAATATTTCCACACTACCACTGTACTGTAACAGGGTCTTTAAGGTTAACTGGGATATTTTTTGCATGATGATCATTGATGCATGCAGCAGTGCGGGTGGCTCGGGCTAGCCACCCAACCTCCTGGGTAGGTACTCGCTTGGCTAGCCTGAGCTTCTGTGGCCACGCTGCTCTTTTTAGTCTGCTAGCTCCAGCAGAGCCAGCATGTGTCTGTCTGTCTACCTGTGCTGGAAATCACACCTCCTGGCTGCTGTGCTGATACATGCTATTGTGTGATGGATTGAACGGAGGGTATCACAGTAGGTCGAATCCTGCATTCCTTGCACACTGAAAATGCCCACAGAAGGGAATGGAGTTTGTGTTGTGAAAGAAATACAAAAGTGAGCCCCCTGGGCAGACTTATTTAATGTGTGACAAGAATTTAACCCCTTACCCCTGTTACCGGTAAGACGCCTCCAAGAGCAGACAGGTTCAAAACAGAGTGGGCAAAATGAACTACTTAATGTACATCAACTAGGTAAAGACACATCACCTGATTCTCCTCTCATACTGCTGTAAAAACGCAGGAAATCGCCACAAACCTTACGCAGGTAGCAGTGAGAGGAGGTCAGGCTTGCAGTGCTTCTTCTCATTGTGATTCAAGTCCATTCTTGCCATGTTGATTGAAATATCTTGTTATCTGTATAATCCCCGCTGTGCATTTCTTAGCTTGTATGGCACATAGGAGGCTTATCATGGCAACAGCAATGGCCGAACATCCTAATGTTTAGTTGTCGTCATCTTTTCTTTTTCTGTCTCTTCCTGATTTTGGCTTTTCCTCTTAGCCAGTGATTGAATTGTCCAGTGACAGCCGCTTCAAGTGATCACAACTCATTCAATGGTAGCTGTGTTGTTTTTAATACAAATGATTTGGTTTCTGAGGGTTTGCGCAAACTGAACAGGAAAGGAAATAACCAATGGCTGAATGAAGTGGAAGGTACTGTGCTGCATTTCAGAATCAATCTGCCCCTTCTTACGAGGCAACAGTCTACAGAAAACCAGATGACTTTTTTTTCTGTCCAGCTACAACTACTGAAGACATCATTTCACTTTTTCCAGGCAATACTGGATCTCATGGTTTTGTATTTTCTAGTCCTTGTCTCAATAGCCAATGACATACAATGACATTCCAGACATCGGCGCGAGTTACAAGAAACTATTTGCTACAGGGAGCCAACTTTTGATTACCCGTTAGTAACATTTTCATTAGCCATTAGTAACCAGTACTAAATCAGATAAGTACTGTCTGAGTGTAAAATTCTTAGTCAAATTTAGGTCGGAAAGTGCCATCTGCTCCTTTCCTGATTCTGTCAGCTATTTTCCCCATATTTTTTTTCATAACTTTGAGATGATTCTCATGCAGGAGTGTCTGTGTTAAATACTTCTCTCGTTTGATCTTGCTCTTCGTCTTTTGTGATACATCCGGAATTATGTATGAAACAATAAACTTCACACAGTATATGACATGCTAGGGAAAATGAAAATCAAGAATGTCAGTCATGCCGAATAGGCTATCATTATTACTAATGAGGAATTGAAAGCCCATGCTGTCGCACAGGTGTAATTCACAAAAAGTCATGCATGGGAAAAAAAAAAAAAAAAGCCAAAAATGACTGAGAATTTAAAAACTGGATGGTAACTGACCGCAAATCCCTTTGAGGATTGAACCTGGTGATATTTTGAACCAAAAGAGCTCTCAGACAAGCTTGTAGCCGTGTCCACTGCTGCACATTGACTCAACTCAAGGTATTCTAGGCTTCAGAATGATGTTTGGGGTGACTGTGTGCTGTTTGTGGTGTTGTGTGTGTGTGCTGGTGTTGATTTGTGTATGAGTTTTGTTCTGGGAGAGTTGTGTGGATCTGTGCAGGAAGCAAGTGAGGGGAGTGTGCTGTGGTGAGAGGCCGTGTATATCTGGAGTTATTGTGTATGCTGGTTGTGTTGTGTTGATAGCTGATTTGTGTTTAGGGGAGTATGCTGGGAGAGTGGTGTTACTTTGTGCCGGTGGTGAACAAGCATGTGTGCTGTGATGTGACAACTTGGCCAAGTAATCCACCATCTGTGCAGTCGCCCTCATACAACTAATGAAACTGTTGCATGCAATTAGGGGCAGAGTAAAGGTGGTGGAGGGTTGAATTCTCTCTACTCTCGCAGTGGTTGAGGCCTCTTGGCATGGCATAGATACATGCCTTACTGTGTTGTACAATGCACAGGAATAATTCGAAAAATCAAAATGGCTCATAACTTAAACTGGATGGTAACAGACCACAAAACCAGTGACGATTCAACTTGATAATATTTGGAACACAGAGGACCCCCAAAGCATGCTTTTAGCTGCTTCCATTGCTTCATGATGATTGTACAGACATCATAGGCTTCAGAGTGACACACGGAGTGACTTTCTTGCAATCTTATTATACAGATGAAATGTTACATTAAGGTCCATTTGTGTTTTATACCACAGTAGCTAAATGTGCCAACGAATACAGAAGTCTGGAAAGGAGCAATGCCCTGGGAAAAATTAATTGTCTGAAAACAAGACAGAGCCAGGAACTCATAATTTGTAATCCTGGCTCTGATAGTGACTTCTCCTGTAGCCTTGGGAAACTTGTTACCTGATGACTTCTTTTCTGAGACTGACCTCTCCCCTCATTTCTTCCCCATCTGACACATCTGGCTTGAGTCTCTTTCTTCCTGTAACTATTGGAGCTGGTGCAGACTTGTCCAGATGACTCCAGAACTTGGGCACGTCTCCTCTGACCTCTTACCTGGACACTGACCCAATAACCATTGAAGTCAGTAGGAGTCTTTCTGTTGACTTCAATGGGCCTTGGATTGGGCCCTTGATGAATTTTATACAGAAACATTTAACTAGCGTGCTCCTCCCACAATCCCAAACTGCTCCATAACTCCCCAGATGCCTCCACAAAAGCCTCCACCTTTTCCCAGATGACTTCCACCATGCAATACTTCCACAGCTGAATGAAACACAAATTTCTTATCAGTAGGTTAAATAGAAATGTTGTAACAACAGTGCTTTATTCCGCTCTATATATGGATCCTGAGGAGGTCACCCAGTAGACTTAGCTGGGGTATACTAGGAGGCAGGTCAGTCCCAGAAAGGAAATCATCATGTAATACGCTTTCCATTCTGGATCCCTGAGACAATTGAGATGTGATGGGCATTAAGGAAAATTAAAAGGGTGGGAGAGATAAGCAGAAAATAATAACTCTTCCCTAAAGTTAATAATTTTAGATTATTTTGAAACAACTGCTTGGAATACATTCCTTTTGAAGGATGCTTCCGCAGAGGAATAAAGGCCAAACCTATACTGTTTTACTGAAGTGTTAATGGAAGTGGTAGCTTTACAGATCTTCTGTGATAGTCAATGCCCTTTCTGCCCAGGATGGTACCATGGATTGTGTTGAATGGACTCTGATCCCTTATTATTTATTATTTGCATTGTGGAGTATCAATATGCAAGGCACAGTACATGCATAACAAAAGAACAGTCCCATGCCTGGAAGTGTATGATGAGTCAATGAGTGGATTCAACAGACAGGGAGCTGGTGTGCACAGAACAATGCAGAGGACAATTATGATTAGTGTAAGTAAGCACTGGTTACTACACACCAGCTGCCTAGCAGTGGGCAAGTATTTTGGCAGAGACACTGGTGAAAGGGCAGAAAGGAGTGTGGCCAATCCCAGAGCTGGAAGGACCCGTCTGCATTGCCTCCAATATTTGTATGAAGGAAGGCACAGCCCAACTCTCATGCACTGCAGGAAAGGTCAGAGTTCAGAAGTTATTCACCTCTGTGATTCAGAACCCCTCATTTTAAAAATGAGGATGATAATACTTACGTGCTATATCAGACAGGGCATTATGTGGATTAATGTCTGTCTGTAAACTGCTTGGTAGATGAAACATACTCAGTAAATTACTGTTACTACTACTGTCTGTTCTGCCTATGCTTTTAGTTCCTTATCCATCAGATTTGCAGCTCATGATTTTATTGCAAGTCTCATGATATTTAAGTCTTTCTTAATCACCAGACTCCAGTAGCGGGGAATTTGTTAGAATCTTTGCTTTTTTTTTTTAAAGACTAAGTTTCTAGCCCCCATAATTACAAAGAAAAGCTTGAAAATGCAAAACCTAAATGCTCAAACCCAGACAGAAAATAAAAAGAACCTACCAAAGGTAGCTTCACACTTGAGAACCATGTAGCTTCTCTGTTGCTCCTTTCCCAGCTAGAATTACAGATGCCCATATCTACAGTATAATGCTAATAAGAGCAGCTCTTTTGCCCCCAGTATAGGTTTAGCGCTGGATTTGTGCATTTTGCTACACTTCATGCAATGGAGGATAATGTGGCTATATTGACTTTTACCCAACAGGGATCATTAAGACTAATATTTAACACTTATTATTTTTACACAGGTAACATGTGTGGATGCATGCATTCATGTACACACACACACACGATGATCTAACAGCTGTCTACATACAGTTTTAGAGTGATGGGTTTTTTTCCAGTTCTGATATGCAAAATTTGACAGTATTTTAAATTCCCAAACTAAGAAGCAGCCAAATACATATGGTCAGATCCTTCACTAGTGTAAATTGGCATAGCTTCATTGATATAAAATTAAGATATGCTGAGCTAAGGATCTGGCCCATAATATTCAACATTGTTCACAAAATAAAATGAATAACTTTGAGGGAAGAACAAATTAACTGCAAACTGAAGGGGGTTTTTGTGTTTGAGGGGAAGCCTAAAATTATATACAAAAAAAATCAAGACCTAATGTACTGACCTCCATGACAATGATGAAAGACAACTTGGCTGCAATCACATGCCAGTAATATATGTTGTGCTCATACTGATACTGGTGCCCAGGAGGGTATCGGAAATCACGATATCTAAACACAGTAGAAAAGCCAAGAAATAATTTTAGCAACCTCTGCAGTAATACACTATGGCCAGGGGATGGAGCAAAATATGTCACATTTAACACAGTCTAGAGTCATAAGCTGTATACAAGTAAAATGATGGGCAAATTTTACACCTACAGAAAAAATACATTTTTTCCTCCACTATACCAAAAATATGTTTAAATCACCTTTATATTATTTTGAATAATGTATTATTAATTATTGGGGGAAATACAATGAATCAAAGATTTAGAAAACTCCATGTTTTATTTTATCATCTGACTGTTCTTGAGGTTAGCTGAGTCTTAATATTACCAAAGAGATTTTTATAAACAAAATTAGGATATTTTCTTATGTTTTCCTTTCCGACAAGAATAATTATTTGACACTTGCCTGCATGTTGTTTGGTTGCCAAACCAAGGAAGTGGAGCTGGTTTGCTTTCATTTTTGAAGTCCGATATATTAAAGACAGAAAGTGTATTGTTGATATACCCCTTCATGGTGTAACTGCTGTGATCCCCATAGGGAGGGACTGAAAAGGACCAGTAATAAACCAAACGAGGAATCATGTCAGATGTAAAAGCAATTATCATTGCCTGTATTTTAGAAGAGGAAGACAAAAGGGGAGCAGTATTTAACTGGCAGCCTTAATATATACATAGCTTTTCCATGCACTTTAGATTTCAACAAATATACATTACAGCACTAAAAATCAGAAAGTTTTCACTCTTCCATTCAGTGGTTCTCTCTGCAAATAGATGTGCAGTTATTCAGTGGCATAAAACAATTTCTCTGGAATGCACATTCTATATAGCTTCTAAATTTTTGTGTGAGACGCCTTCAAAAAGTTGTGCAGTTAAAGTTTTCTTCTTATGGCCAGTCTCACCAAATTAAACATACAGTACTGTATATTCCACTTCAGTTCATGTTTCCTATCAAGACCTGCTTACCAATATTTTAAAAAACTACTGTCTGATGAATATCAAGTAAAATGACACAAACTAAGAAGCCTACCATCACAAATAAATTAAATTTCACGAGGAACATTTTAAAGATAATTCAAACTAAAAAAGCTGCAGATCATTCACATATAACCTCCAAAACATTCCTTAGGGGTCATAACAGCCCAAATTCACTTCTGCAGCTGCTGGCTCAGAAATTCCAGTTGTCAGCAGATGTGGAAACTGCTCCTGATTCCAAGACAGTATTTCCCCTCTTGCTAGCAGCTGCTTAATACCAGTTCACATATTACATGGCCTCTCTCTTATTGCCATCCTGTTCCAAAGAGTATCCATACCACACTCAGAGTGAGTGCCATAAACTGTATGTGGGAATCAGGCCTGGTTTTTTTTGTGGAGTAATTAAAACAGTGACTCATGAATACCTCCTGTTCTGGAAGAGTCAGATTCCAAGGCCAGAAGGGACCATTGTGTTCATCTAGTAGTCTGACCTTCTGTATAACACAGGCCATTGAACGTCATCAAAACAATTCCTTGAGCAAATGTTTCAGAAAAACACCTAATCTTGATTTAAAAACTGTCAGTGATGGAGAATCCACCAGGACTCTTGATGAAATGTTCAATGGCTAATTACCTTCACTGTCAAAATTTACATCTTATTTCCACTCTGAATTTGTCTAGCTTTAACTTCCAGCTATTGGATCATGTTATACCTTTCTCTGCCAGATTGAAGAGCCCATTATTAAATATGTGTTCCCAATATGAAGACTTATAGATTGTGGTCAAGCCATCCTTGACCTTTTCTTTGTTAACTAGATCGAGCCCCTTGAGTCTAATCATTCTAATGGCTCCTCTTTGAACCCTCTCCAATTTATCAACATCCTTACTGTGTTGTGGACACCAAAACTGGACACAGTATGCCAGAAGCAGTCGCACCAGGGCCAAACACAGAGATAAAATAATCTCTCTCCTCCTACTTGAGATTTCTGTTTATGCATTCCCAGATTGCATGAGCTCCTTTGGCCATAGCGTCACACTGGGAACTCACGTTCAGCTTATTATCTATCACAACCCCCAAATCATTAGATAGGTTCATCCTGGCTAGTCAAATATTCTCCTTGGCTGCCTGATATTCAAAAGGCTGCACTATGAAGAAAGATTTCCATTGTTAAACTCTGCAATTCAGGGACTAGTCACAGGTCCTGTTTAACATCTGGGCCCAATAGGCTTATAGCCAGAACTGGGAATGCTAGGTGACATCTTGTGCTTCAGAATCTAAAAGCCAAAAAAGTCTCTTGTCCTTACGGCAGCAAATAAAACCTTGTCGATGTGAACAGAATAGCTGATGTATTGATGGGAAAGAGAATGGGAGCCAACTGGGGAGACCGAAAACCAGAGTGGGAAATAGATAGAGAGGAAGAGAGAGTAAATGAATGAAAGTCAGAGAAAAAAGGGTGGGATTGGGAGAGAGGGCAAAATTAGATATAGGGACAGAGTCAAGATTTAACAAAATTGATAAAGGGAGTGAGGAAAAATGGACAGAAAAGGGAAAAAGGAACAGTGATTACAGGAAGTGGAAAATGGAAGGCGAAAAAGCAATAAAGCAAAGGAAAGAATAAGGGAAAATGTATAACTTCAAGGTTGGTAAAACTGTATTCTATTCACATTCATGCTAGCTTTTGTTTTTAGGGGTGACTTTCAGGGTGAGATTATATTTAATATTCATAGTTCCTCACCTTTGCGGCAGGATTGCCAAATATTCTTTGCCTAGGAGCAGCCGTGTACCTAAGGGAAGTCTTGATTTGAGAACATTTGCGAGGGATACAAAAGTGTGTGTGTGTGTGTGTTGAGTAATACTTCCCAAATGAACAAAACTCCCACTGACACTTATGGAACCAGGATTTGGCTCTAAAAAACTGATTTCAACTTTTAGTGTATTTGGATACTCTGAAGTTTACCTGAGAAAACATCCATTTGGCTGACGAGGGAAAGGGGAGGTAGCCTATCGGTAAGGAATCTTGTTTAAGTTTTTGAGGATAAATAACTACTTATGAAGGATTTTTGTAACATATTCTAGCATAAATTAAATGTAGGGTATGTCCTTTTAAAAACCATTCTCAAGAAACTCTATCAAACTCTACACATTATTTACATTTACACTAAGATTAGTTGTTTTTAGCATACAAATTCTCTCCAAAGGGTAACATTAGAACAAAAATACAGTATTAACAAGTTTTCTAACCACGGAGGGGGTGGGGGGCAGAGAAACCTGACAGGTACATTACCCAGTTTGTAACTCAAGTAAAAGAACAAAAGTTTTAATTAAATATAATTTTATAATATTCATTAGAACATATGGTTTAGACATGGGCAGACTACAAACTAGCTAAAGGGAATCACAACATAAGGTTAAAAAACCCCAACCCTCTTCTCCTCTTGAAGCAAACCAATTTGCCGCTTCTCCTAAGAACCAAAATATTTCCGGATATAGTATTAAAATAATTGCCTGCTTTTTTTTACTGATTTTTTTTTTTTTTTTTTTACAAGGCCCCAGTTTTCACATAATCATAAATCTGAACTCAGTTTTACTTTTTCCCCTCCTGCAGAATGATCTCCAGATGTGTTGCAAACTGTTACAAGGACAGAAACAGGAAAACTAATTCTACTGTGTTGTCTAAAAGGAAGCTTTCTCTTTCCTGCCCCCACACCGAACTGCGGTCTGCTTTTTAGAGTATCACACTGGAAAAGTACAAGCCAATAGTGTTCTCTATTTCACAAGCTACACTGAACACAGTTTTCCATTTATACTATAACAAATTAAAATCAGTCTTCAAATCAACAACAGATGTTCTGGCATGGTACAATAGCAGCTCTGCCGCTTGAACTGCAAGTCCAAGACTGATAGTTTTACACAAAAGTTTCTTGTAGCCTTGCAGGTGCTGCAAAGGTAAATATATGCAGTGGAAGAATATATGGTGTCTTAGGCTATAACAGCTAATAAGCAGTAGCAAAACCAACAGTTGAATGGAGAAGAGGAAATACAGATTCTTTATATTCAGGTTAATCAATCAGGTGGGAGGTAGAAATAGTGAGGCAAAGTTCACACGGGTATATGTAGAAGCCTGTACCTCAAACAACAAAACAAAACACCACCAACAAAAAGCTCCTTCTAATATTTAGGCTACAGCCCCATATCGTGGTGCTTAGCAAACTTCCATCCCAAATCAAATTTGAATCCCTTGTACTAGCAGAGACGCAGTGCAGCCCCAGCTAGAAAACCTGAAGGATCTTCTTTTGGAGGCTGGCCAGGAATCCCAGGTGCAAGACCAGGGAGTTGAAATGGTGCTAGAGCCTGGACAGGACCATTTGGTTGAGTACCTTCACTCCACCTTGAAGGGAAAGGCACCAGAGTAGCCTCTTCAACTGGTCAGCCACCCTGGCCTCAAGATCGACCAAATTCTCCAGCAGGGAGCAATCGGTAGCAGAAAGATAGAGCAGCAGACCTGTGCCCCACTTGATGGCTCATAGCACAGATGGGAGGAAGGGCACTTGCCACCTGTCCCTGACCACTAGGCCAGAGCTCTTGACCCAGTTGACCCAAGTGGAGAAGGCTGTCAAATAGATTGCTTGGCAAAGCTTCTACTTGCACTAGGTCTCCCACATCCTGGAGGAGCATGTTGTTGGTATACACTGACTACAGCACTCACAAGTCTGTTCTCAAAGCACCAACCACCACCATCATTTTATGGAGAAGATGGAGGAAGGGCTTAATAACCCTAACACAGAGCTGGACTGAGAGCAGGCAGCCCTGATGAACCCCTTGACTGAAAACGATGGGTTCAGTCAAGTCCCTTTGAGCTTGACCAGGCCCTCCACAGAGATGTACAGCACCTGGAGAAAGCCTGTGAAGCACGGCCTGAAGCCAAATGTCCACAGGGTGCTCATGAAATACCCACGCTCCATCCTGTCAAACGCCTTTTCCTGGTCCAGGCACAGAAGGGTCAGTGACAGACCATCCTGGCACGAGATCGAGTAGGTCTTGGACCAGATAGAGGTTGTCGAGGATGGTGTAGATCTGGTCAGGGTGATTTCTGTCTATCAGCATAAACTGTAGCTGCCCCGAGATGACTTTCGCTATGACCTTGTAGTCCATGCGGAGGAGCAAGACTGGGCGCCAGTACCTAAGATTGCAGAGATTCCCCTTTTTAGGCAGCAGAGCGAGCATGGCCCACTTGCTCAACAGCAAAAGCATCCTGTCCCTAAGGACTTGGCCCAAACGGAGGTGAGGTCTGAGCTGAGGACATCTCAGAACACACAGTTAGAACTGCACAGTCAGCCCGTCGATGCCCAGAGATGTGTTGGTTGGCATCAGACAGAAGGCTTCCAAGAACTCAGCCAGAGTGGGAGGCTGCTCTAGCCAGTCCTGGTCACCTGTGCTGACTGTAGGGAGTCCGTCCCACAGGGTCCTGCAGGCTTTGGCATCAGTTGGATCTCGAGTCCCTTGTGTTTCTTAAAACAACCGGGACTGGGAAAACTGCAGAAGAGCCACTCACTGTGATCCTGCAGCCCTTATGTACTAATAATCTCACTGAAGTCAAAGGGAAATGTGTTGGTACTCAAGGACTATGGGACTGATTCCTAATTAGAGGGCTAAGGACAGAGTAAAGCTGCATTTTAAATTTACCTGTCTAGTGGTAGTTAGAACTATTATACATTTAAGAGCTGTTGCTTGCTTTTGAAGGAGAGTGTTTGCAGCTAGTCTGAGGTAGCAGGATTTGTCTTATGGGAAAATGGCAGAGAAGTAAATAATCAATTGTGGGGGAGAATGCATTTTCAATTATCTAGAATTCCTTGCACTGGAGAATGTGAGATAGCCCGCTCTTCTGAGTTGTGAAAGGAAAGGAGAAAGAGAGAGATCAATATTAGTTCGTTGGGTCAGTCTTCTAAAGAACCTATAAGCAGGACACTAATGACTTCCTAGGCATTAAAAGGAATCCAAACATTCTAAAGGTATATAAATGCACAGTTAAATCACCAAAATAATCTTAACTATGTACAGGCTGTCTCTGACCTGTAGAGACACCATACAATAATCATAAGGACTATGATGAAGACATTTAGTGCTCCCAGAGTAGTTTAAACTAATTTTAAAAGATGCATTAGACTTATTTTTCTTTCATATCTTTGCAGGGCAGAGTTAAGGTCGTTTGGATGTCCTAACTGTGTGATAATATGTTTGGATTTCTTTTGGTCCATAACTGCATCACGATTATATGTGTTTTATTATTAGGTTTGTAGCAAAGTGACCCAAAGGAAGTTACTAATATGTATTCAGAACCTTAACTGTAGCTTAATAAAGCTATTTTTGTCTGGGGATTTTCCTGTTTTTTTAAACTGAAGTTATTATTAAAAACTTTGTACATGACCACTAAACAAGAAAGCCAAATATAAACGGAAGCCATGAAATATTTCTAATGATTTAAAGATATGTAGTGTCAACTCTGAATAATTTTTATATTAACTTTTAGCACCATATTCACCAGTAAGTAATTCACAGGAGTAATAGTAATTTTTTGTTATTTGTCATAACTGTAAAATGTAGCTGACTGAAGAGGCTTACACAAAACCTTCTCCTTCAGAGAAACTTGCCACAAATTGTCCTCTTTCCAAATGACAGCATCATATGAAGTCAGAAGTGGCTCTCTTTGCTAAGGACACCTGAAGCCAAAGTCCCATTGAGAACAATGGAAGACGGTGGCCATTTTGAGAAGGACATTAACTGAGGACACTCTGTGGTTCAGTCCTGCTGAGGGGGGAGAAGGCAACTATTTTAAATGAGGGCAGTTGGAGGAAGTTTCTGAAAGATAAGATTATATGTTAGTTTGTTCACCAGCAGAAGCTTTTGCGTACTTCATAATGGCAAAAAAGACCATTACTTTTCTTTCAACATGGCCTATGTGTAAGATTTTAGTATGATTTAACTATATGGGAAGTTTGAAGAGTCTCTGTTTGATTAATAAGATCTTTCGGGGGCAAAAAGAGATCTGAAACCAAGTACTAAATTTTGCAAAAGACTCATTTTTTAAATTAACTTTAGCTCAGACTGATTAATGAATTTACTTGCAATACTCAGAAAATTCATTTTACACTCAGAGGATAAGTTCTCTCATTTTGAGGCTACATTGTATTTTTATACAAACAAAGCTGTTGAATCTCTGCTGTAAATGCAAAACTGCTTAGATGGGGAGGCACGAGCATAATAAATACAGTCATAAACAAAGGTTAATTACAATCTAATTTCTTCAAAATCCATGCACTTACCTGAAGATTCTCAGAAAATTCACAGTGTATTCAGTGAGTGCTGTAAGTATAGGGGGGATACGCTGTATTCTTCATACATAATGGAAAGTTGAACACAGAATTTTCTCAAGGATGTCACATCGTAAGAAGTGAAACTTCCTTTGTTTAGGCCAGTGGTTCTCAAACTGGGGGTCGCAACTCCCCTGTGGGTGGCGGGACAATTCCAGGGAGGTCGCGAGCCCTCAGTGCATTCGGCGGCATTTCGGCAGATGCTCTGAGAGCTGGACTGTGTCTGCCAAAAAGCTGCTGAGTGGAACTCTTCCACTTTTGGTGGCATTTCGGCAGACACAGAGAGAAACGCTGCGTGTCTGCCCAAATGCCGCCAAAACCGGAAGAGTTCAATTTGGCGGCAATTCAGTGCACATACTCAGGGCGCCAGTGGACGCGGCACAGCGAAAAGGGGTTGCAAACCTCAGAAGTTTGAGAACCCCTGATTTAGGCCTAGGGTTTTTGAAAGCACGTAAATGACTTTAGAGCAAAGTCTCGTTTTCAAAAGAGACTTAGGATGCTAGACATTTAGGCTCCTAAATGCCTATGTCACTTTTAAAAATGGGACTTGAGATCTAAGTTCCCTATAAACTGCATGGCCACAGGCTATCAAGGGCTGTGCAGGTGGGGTGAGGTGCCTCTCCCCTGACCCCAGCCCTGAAGCTGCCATAGCCAGCCCTGCAGATGGTCTCTCCCTCAGTTCTGGACCAGGGCTGCTGCAGTGAGAGAGGGCTTGGGGGAGTTCTCTCTCCCCGCTGCAGTCCTGGGCAGCCTGCACCCCAAACCACTCATCCCCAGCGCCATCCCAGAGCCTTCACCCCACCAGGAGTCCTCACCTCTCTGCACCCCAATCCTGAGCCCCCTCCCACACTCCAAACCCTTCATCCCTGGCCATACCCCATAGCCTGCACCCCCAGAGGGAGCCCTCACCTCTCCCGCACCCCAGCCCTCTGCCCCAGCCCTGAGCTCCTCCCACATTCCAAACACCACTCTTGCCACACATCACCTCCATATTAGTGAGCATAACAAAATTCATTCCGCACATGGATGTAAAAAATTAGAGGGAACATTGCTTAAGATCCTAAATTACTTAAGTATTTTTGAAAATGTTACCTCTAGTCAGTCTGGCACAATACATATTAATATCATCCTCACTTGATCAGAATGTTAGTGTATACCATTTTTTATAATTCTCAGGTCATACTTACATTGGTCACCACTGCCAGAATTGCTATTCCTTGCATGATTGGCTGCCACGCTCCTATATCTTGTGCTTTCTGTGGCACCATGCGTCTGAACTGGGTTGTAATCTTCCAGGCATCAACTCGTATTTCCAACAAATTATTAACAAGAGCGAGAAGAGGAGCCAGTGGGAACGATGCCACAAATAACGTGACAAACCCAAACTGTATAACTGCCAATGAGAATGGGACATACATTGGTGATGCCTTAACTCCAATGTGTATATATTTACCCACACCATGACAGAGACAGGAATGCATGTTTTAATGGTTAATCAGAGACACCTTCTCTCTCTTTCTCTGAAATAGCACACCTTGTGTGAGCATACATGCAGAAAAGTACAAGCCTCTGAAAGATAGAGAGGCCAACCAAGAATGAATGATGGACTGTAAAAATATGCGAGGTGCACACTTGCACAAAAAAGTCATAACTCATACATATGGATAATTCTGAATATTTAAATATCTGCTTCTTTATATGCCTTTTCACCTTTCAAGCTTGTAAATTTATTTATTAATCCAGTGCTATGCTGAAGAGCCTCCATTAAGAATCACATTATTGGTGTTTGTATGCTGAAATAAATATGATTACAATACTATTAAAGTATGGCTGGTTGCAAAGAAATTAAAGTTTTGACAGCTTTCAAAAAAGCAAAAATTTGAAAGTTGCTGTAAATCTACAGTAAACTAGTATAGGAATCTGATGCTGCTATGCTGGAGTTGAAGTTGAGAGTCTTCTGGCCCCTGACCTGTGGATAGGGTAATAGATGACGAGGCAACAGACTTAGTTATACAATCCCTAGCTATGGAAGCCATGTCATCCCTGGTTCTAAACTGGATTGTTGATTATTTGATTTAGACTAACAAAAATGCCTACCTTTATTCATTTTGCACAAGCTTTAATCTCTAACACATGTTTACACTATCTGAAGACTTTTTCTAAAAACACACCTTTGGGTCCTGAAAATATTCCATACGAATCAGAATTGTATGGCTGACTTACCCATTTCCAGGTATTCATAAAACAATCCGAGTTTTCCAACAGGTTGCAGATGGTAGTCCTGTTCCCAGCGTGGAACAGTCTTTTCTGATCTAGCAGCTGAGCAACATCTTCCAATTAGATTCTTAACCCAGCTATCAGTCAGGAGAAAATGGATGACTCACATTGTTAGTCTACCCTGCCAAAGCCTGAGCTATTGCAAAGATCTTGCTCTAATGCTATAGCCAAGTTTGAAAATTGGTCTTTGATAATAATTGAACTACTGAAACTCTTTAATACAAACAATGGGTCTGTGATTCATTATTGTCCTGTACCTTTTGCAATCATTGATTGGTGATAAAGACTGCATCAGGCAAAAAGAGAACCAGGCCCAATATGTTCCTCAGACTGCACAGTTTTTAATCCCTCCTCCCCAAAGCTCTTGAAGTGTGAACACCAGAATTTAGGAAAATTGATGTTGTAGTTATAACTATTTGTATCTGTTACCTTAGAATAAGGAGCAGTAGCAGATGAGTTTTTAAGGGGAAAACACGGTATTGTTTGCACATAAATGTCCTTCATAATAAGGGAAGAGAAAATTTTCATTTATAATAAGAGAAATGCAAAATGAGACCTCAGCCAAATGCTTTTAAAGATTTGCATGAGGCATCGCATGATCACATGAGTTCTAAAAAATGCATTTATGCAGAGGTTAATTGTGAGACACAGAACTACCAAATGTAATCAGAAATTGTGATTGTGGGCTTAAATTGCAGCAAGGGTGGTTTAGGTTGGATATTAGGAAAAGCTTCCTAACTGTCAGGTTAGTTAAGCACTGGAATAAACTGACTAGTGATGTTGTGGAATCTCTTGTCATTGGAGACTTTTAAGAACAGGTTAGGCAAACACGTCGGAGATGATCTAGATAATACTTAGTTCTACCTTGACTGCAGGGGACTAAACTAGAAGGCTTCTCGAGGTCCCTTCCAGTCCCATGATTCTATGATATAAGTTTTACAAAAGATGTGTCATTTCTTAAAATATACAGGAAGAATTGCTTTTTCAATATTTTTCCAAATTTCCAATCAATCCAACTTCTAATGCATCCCTCACTGTGGTATGTTGGCTTAGGTCCTTAAATATATCCTGAAAAACAGATGCACTGAGACTGAATCTGAAACCATTTAATATGAAGTAAAAATATGATACTCTTCCCTTATACATTATTTTTCCTCCTTTCTCATCTTACTTACAGTTTGGGGCCCAATCATTGCAAACAGGAGTCCAGTGGAAGCAAGATTTTTGGTCTTTTCTCTTTTCCTCCATTTCTAAGTCTCCTATACCCATTGTAACGGAGTCAGACCAGAAGGATATAGGAGAGTGCTGGAAGGCAGGTATATTAGTCTCAGGATGTGCAGGTCCCTGTTCTCTGGATAGCCAAACAAAGGCTACTCCAGACCAATCAAGACACCTGGAGCCAATTAAGAACCTTCTAGAAAGGAGTAGAAACAGCTAGCCTAACTGGGACACCTGAAGCCAATCAGGGACTGACTGAAACCAGATAAAAACCTCCCAGTTAGTCAGGTGGGCTGTGGGTGTCAGGAGCTGTGGAAGGAGGCTGTGCTGTTGGTGAGACTGAGTGGTGGACAACATATCATCCAGAAGGAAGGAGGCCCTGAGGTAAGGGTGAAGTGGAGTTTGAAGAAGCGGGGACTGCTGTGGGGAAGTAGCCCAGGGAACTGTATTGTGTTTTGTGGATAAAAGGTCAGCCATCTTAGCTGATACTATTAGGGTCCCTGGGCTGGAGCCCAGAGTAGAGGGTGGGCCCAGGCTCCCCCCTTTTTCCACCTTCCATACTGGCCTGTGATGAAGGTAACTCACTAGGTGGTGACTCTTGCCAATTATACTGAGAAAGGGAGGTCACTCTGGGGCCTAGATGAGTTTCTGAGGCCCCTAAATCTTCCAGGAAGCGCAGGACCCACGAGTACAAACTTGGAGCTTTGTCACACCATATATATGTTTTAGGTCACTCCCTATTTCCAATCCCCTTCTCCATATTTTCTCTCTGGTCATCTCCTCTTACACTTCCTTCCTGCCCACCAGATCTACACTCCCTAATAAGGTTGTCAATATTCTGAGCGTCGTCTTGTTTAAAGCAGCTTTGTCAGACAACATGCTCTTTGTCTCCTAATCTTTCTCCTTCATTGCTTTCGATCCATGTATTGTTGTAGCCAGTGTGTATTGCTTGTGTCTGATTTAGATTGCAAGATGTTCGAATCTGGGATCATTTGTTTTCTAGATTTGTATAGTCCTGAGCATTCTATCAGTGCTCAATAAATAATAAAAGTCTTTGATGCATATCCAACTCACTGCATACTCCACTTGCTCCTCTGAATCACCGTATGTAGACATATATTAATCTTCACAATTCAACTTTTCTCATTCTAAAGCATCAGTAATGCCTGTTACATTACTGTTGCAATGATTAAAAATGTCATAATTGGGTGGATCTAGTTCTTTAAGTGCAAGCAATACCAGGTCATGTTAAGAATTGATCTGGGAAGGAAACACAAACCTAGGACTTGACTACTGGTTGCAAGTGATGATACATCATGTATGGTGATGGATAGGCATAAGTAATGGGAAGAACAGATAGCTGGCTAAGCAAACTGGGACAATCACTGGCATAAATAAGATCAACTACAACAATGAGACTTTTTGGCTGTCAGCCCTACGCAGGAAAAACAGACTCCTGTGGCAGTTTTTTAAATCCATAGATGTAAATACACAAAATCAGGCCTGTTGATTCTAAGGGACAGATTCTGATTGTATTTGCAACAGGGTACACTTTGAGTAACTCTCCTGAAGGCAGTGGAGTTATTCTGGGTTTGCAATAGGGTAAATGGGAACAGGATCTGACCCTAGTTTCTAGGACTCCCACCTCCAGTTTTCAAGATAATTGTTATTATTTACGATTGTGCATACTTGATTGGTGAAGAAATGTCATAAGTTTCCATTACAACTCTATCAGCTATGTATTTAAATGTTTGTGCTGGTTCCCTCTCTTCGTCACGTCCATTTGTTACACCTTTTCTAGTTTTCTGTACCTAGATCATTCCCTCTCTCCTGACAAGTGCAATACTATTTAATAACTTTGTGTAAGTTACACAGAAGACATGCAACCTCCGGTTTTACTGTATCATTTACATTCAACGTTACTCTTTGGAAATGTCTATCATATGAACAGAGCTGAGAGTGTCAAAATACAACTACAAAAATATTTTTAAAAAACTAAAATAACATTTTAAACACTTGTTCTGTGGAAAGTCTGACATAGAAGAGTAAATACTAAATCGCGGTATGCCATTTCAAGCAATAAGGTGAAAATTGTCAAAGTAGCCTCCAGTTCTGGTTGCCTCGACTTGAGACATGTTGGGCCTGATTTTCGGAAGTGTTGAGCATCCACAACTTCAACTGAACTCAGTGGGAACTGGGGATTGATAGAAGAATCAGGCCCAAGGCGTTTCAAGCTGGGGACCCAAAAATGGCGTCCAAGTTGGAGACCATGGAAAACTTTGGTCTTGTTCTCGAGATGCCTGAGCATCTGTGTTATTGAAATCTAAATGCCCACTTACTTCAAACAGGAGCAGGAGCAGGGCCTTAGCCATCAAATATTTGGCCTTTTTGTTTCATTAGGTCACTTTTAATAAACATTAGGTACTTACGGAAGAAGCACTTCTTGAATGTTATTCCAAATTGCTTTACCTCCCATTATTATTGTTAGCTGCGTTGTAAGTTCAAGGAGACATCCGCCCGGATCACACTAAAGGTTGAAAGAGGTATAAAAAATGCTGCATAACTCTTCAGGCAAGATTAAAATGTTCTAAATAAAGTATACACTAAAGTTTTAAAAATTATATTATCTTAACCTTAAAAATAATCCAAGATGACAACTGGGACAAATCCCTTTAATAATTTAGACAAAAAGGCCCAACAGACCAAATCTGACATTGCTATAAGTGGGCAGGATACCAGTGAAGTCAGTGGAACAATGGCCCAGATCATACAGCCTCTCTGTGTTCCACTGTCATTATGAGAAAATCACGCTAGTGGAGGGAGATCCATGGATGGTGGACAGCTGGTGCTGAGGACATTGTACCACCCCCTCTTTGTTGGTGACATAGGTGGTGTTCACGGAAAGTGAGTGTGGCTTTGTTATGCCACCGTGGTCCCTTGTGAGTCAAGGACAACCTAAGTAACTTTAAGAAACCCTGAAGCTGCTCTAAATTATGCTAAGGGCTTGGCCTAGCACACAGTTGGCCTGGAACTGGGGAAGTGCAAAGGCTACCTTTGAACTCTCCTCCTTTGTGCTGTGCACTCCCGTGGCAATAGCTGAAGATCTAGAGCTTGTCCCAGTCAAAATGCTACAACGGTTCTTCCATTGCTGTAGGTAATCCACCTCTCAGAGAGGCAGTAGGTAGGCTGATGGAAGAATTTTTCTGTTGATCTAACGCTGTCTACACAGGGTATTAGATCAGAATAACAACATTGCTCAGGAGTGTAGATTTTTCACACCCTTGAGCACCACAGCTGAAATTGACCTAATTTTTTAGTGTAGACCAGGCCCTAGGCTAATATCTTACACTGCTAATTAAGAAAAAAAAAGATACAGAATAGTGGATTCTTACCTCTTCATTTCTGTATTTTCCTAACCAATAAACTGGGTCTCCAGGGAATCCTACAAATTTACCCTTAAAGAATGCAATGTAGAAACATGAAGAATAATAGTTGACAAACTGGAATAAGAACATCTTCATGGTCAGACTGTTCTCATAATCAGTCTGCGTCCTTGGCAGTTCTGTAGTTTAAAAAAAAACACACACCAAAAAACAAAAAGGAAAAAGAAAATTAATATTTGAACAGCTTTGTTGTCTCCATCAAAAAATGTGCATGTGCCTTGTATGCTTGAACAGAATTTACAGCACAATTTAGACTGTTTAGGGTTCCTAATACATTGTAGCCATTATGTTAATTATAAGACCGCTGTAAAGAGGAAAGAATTTGTTCTTTGATGCTAAAATACAAAAAAAATACAATACAATTCTCTATCGCTCTCATAGAAAGAGAAAATCCTTGCAGACTCAATAAATAAAACACATAACACTCTGAACTCTCAGAAATAAACCATATTAAAATACTACTACTTTACACATCTAAAGTAGAATAGCTACTGTAATGTAGATGGCCTGGGTGGAAAGAATAGTAATATTTGTGAATGGTTATCTATTTAATAACGAGCGAAAAGCATCTAGCATTGGACCAGTGACCATATTCCATGTATTTACTAAAAAGAGGCTATTCTCTCCATAAACAATAGCTAATGTCCTTGAATGTGATATGCGGTACTGATCTGTTTTCATAAAGCTTGGGTATTATAGTAATCTTCCTTGCTTTGTCTGTTTCACAGATACAAAACTTTAAACAATTGATCTTTCATGCTGGCTATACAAGGATTTCTTAGGCAAGGAGTAAAATATATTCCTTTGACAAAAGTGAAAAGCTATATTTGAAAAATTCTTGAACTCATTGCATGCTATAGAGCAGTGGTTCCCAAACTTTAACAACCCACGAACCCCTTTCCCTAAAATGTCAAGTCTCGTGAACCCCCTCCTAACAATGAGTATTTCCAGGTATTTTTCTCCCTTACCTGAGCATAAATTATAAAAGCAGTGATCTTGGAAATATAAAATTTGTTTTTATTACACACTATTTATTAATTTTTATCATTACAGTATTTTATTAATTATAAAAATGGCAACACTCTTCCAAGATCTCGCTTTTGTAGCTAATGTCACTTTTGATTAAGCCCATTATAAGACAAATCTCGTAACAGAGGTACCAGTAGAAAAAAGGGGTGCGGGGATGAAGCCCCCATTCACCCCAGGGCAGGAAAAGTGTGTGGGATTATGAGGGCTGCCAGAAACAAAGGGGAGGGATCCGCGCAGGGCCGGGGGGGAGGTTGGTTATCATGCTGTTTCACATCTGAAGGTATTTAAGAAGCCAACTCAAAGAGTTCCTCCTACATAAGCATTCAGGTCTTGAGCAGTCCAGGCAAACAACACGCTTTACAACAAAGCTTAAACTTGTTCTTCATAATAATTTAAAAACAACACTAGCAGCCTATTTAATTTTAAAAACAGCAAAAAATATCCACCTCCCTTTCGATTTCATATAAGGAGTCTTGAAGTTTAAATCTCCTCAGTATAATAGATATGCTTACTCTTGGAAGTCCCCAAGGCTCCGGGCTGCTGGCCCCATGCTGCCTGGAGTCCCAATGGACAGCTCTGTCCGCCATGAGGGAATTTTTTCCTGAGAATCCCCTGTAACATTTTGTGAACTTCCAGGGGTTCATGAACCCCAGTTTGGGAACCACTGTTATAAATGGAAAATTCTGAAATAGTTGGTGTAGATATTCATTTACTGGGACCCTTATTATAAGAATGATGTTGTTTTCTCTTATAGTTTCTAGCTAAAGCATAAACTTACCAAAGTCAGTAATCATGATTGCCACTTTTTCATAGATGATGTTCAGAATCATTATGATTATAAAACTGATGACTGAAGCAGTTACTGAAGTGGCTGCCTGGGGAGTCAGGTACTTCTGAATTGCTTCTGTTCCATTAAGGTGCCGTGGCAGCTTTGCAGAAAACACAAGGAAAACTGAGAGTCTGTAGACGATGATGCCAATAACTGAAGCAATGATCAAAAGAATCTGAAAATAGAGTACAATATATATATTGGTGTAAAATCATATGGCTTGGGAAAACAGTGGTTTGAAATATGTATTACGAAAGGCAAAGTGAAACTGATTGGACCCTCTTTCTCACCATCTCATAATACAAGAGCAAGGGGATGCTCTGTGAAGATAAAGCACAGTAAATTTAGAACCAATAAAAGAGAAGATTATTTTGTGTAGCATAGTCAATCTCTTTATCATGAAAGTGCAACTTGCAAACGTAGTTTTAACTGCCCTAAAAAAAAAAAAAAAAAAAAAAGTAAAAAGTTAGTCTACAATTCCACTCAGTCCTACTTCTTGTTCAGCCAATCAGAGAGAAACAAGTTTGTTTATATTTATGGGAGATAATGCTGCCCATTTCTAAATTACAATTACCTGAAAATGAGAATAGGCATTTGCATGGCACTGTTGTCACTAGCATCACAAGATATTTAAGTGCCAGATGTGTTAAAGTTTCATATGCCTCTTCATGCTTTGGCCATTGTTCCAGAGGACATGCTTCCATGCTGATGATGCTCGTTAAAAAAATAATGCATTTAATTAAATTTGTGACTGAACTCTTTGGGGGAGAAACGTATGCCTCCTGTTCTGTGTTTTACTTGTATTCTACCATATATATCATGTTATACTAGTCTCTGATGATGACCCGGCATGGCGTTTGTTTTAAGAACACTTTCATTGCAGATTTGACAAAACACAAAGAAAGGTACCAATGTGAGATTTCTAAAGATAGCTATAGCACTTGACCCAAGATTTAAGAATCTGAAGTGTTTTCCAAAATCTGAGAGGGACAGGGTTTGGAGCATGCTTTCAGAAGTTTTAAAAGAGTAACACTCTGATGCAGAAACCATAGAACCCAAACAAGAAAATCAACCTTCTGCTGATAGCATCAGATTCAGATAATGAAAATGAATATGTGTTCGTCTGCACTGCTTGGATCGTTATCAAGCAAAACCCATCATCAGCATGGACACACATCCTCTGGAATGGTGGCTGAAGCATCAAGGGACATAGAATCTTTAGTGCATCTAGCATGTGAATATCTTGCGACGCTGCCTACAACAGTGCCATGCAAACGCCTTTTCTCACTTTCTCATTGTTTAATTTTTGAATGAAGCGGGTTTTTTGTACCTAATTCTACATTTTTAAGTTCAACTTCCATGATAAAGAGATTGGATTACAGGTTAATTGAAAAATACTATTTAGGTGAATTGAAAAATACTATTTCTTTTTGTTTTGTATAGTGCAAATATTTGCAATCAAAAATAAAGTGAGCACTGTACACTTTATATTCTGTTATAACTGAAATCAATATATTTGAAAATGTAGAAAACACTGAAAAATACTTAAATACATGGTATTCTATTATTAACAGCATGATTAATTATGCAATTTTTTAAATCATGCAATTAATTGTGATTTTTTTTTAATCTCTTAACAGACCTAATTTTAATCAGTCATATCATCTGCATTGGTTGAAATAATACTTTCATGTTCAGTATTTTCTTTCCTCTTGTTTTTTGTCATAGCTGTTTCTTTTCACATTTTTATTTCTTATTGGCTATCTAGTTTTTATTTAGATTGTTAGTTCTTCAGAGCAGCAAGTTTCTCTTCTTATATGTCTGTAAAGTGACATTTATCCCCTCACCCCTACCATAGACATAATACCATAGTAATAAACCAAATCACAATACATGTTACAAGATTCTCCCACTATTCTGAACCCCAGCAAGCCAGTTAGTTATTTTCTTCACTGTGCTCCAGACATGAAAACCCAGAACATAGCCTTTTCCATGCTGGCCAGTCCCTGTGCTCCAACTTCATTTCCCATCATTGGTGATGGTTTTCTGGCTAGAGTATGTTGTACAGGCTCTGGGAGCATGTAATACATTAGAGCCCTCAGCTTTTAGAGATGGCCTTTCTGGGCCTGCCCACCATGTTACATATTGTTTCATGGATGGCTGGACTTCTTTCAATGTTTAGTTTTAATTAAAGTAACAAGATTGGGAAAATAAAAGAGCTCCTAGCTTTGCTCTTTTAAGTGAAACGAAAAAGCTGAAAGAGGCCCAGTCGTCCATGACATGCTATTGATCTGAATGGCTGGAACAACAATAAAAGAAACTGGGACGGAGAGGGGGAAAGTGCAACAAGGTCTGTCGCAAAGGTAATCAATCCATTGTTCCACCTACCAGCAAAACATGTATCTGAAAATGCGGATAGAGGAAACAGTGGATTACATTTTCAAACATAGCGCAAAAGTTGTAGCCACAAAATATGCATGAGTATCTGTTTTGCATATGCAAATGTATGTTTGGTGTATACAGTTATATGTTTGGACTTGTGTGCAAATGCTTTTTAGGTGCAACTTAAACATTCATATTTGAACATTCAGACCAGCCCTGTCTCTTTATTGACTCATATTTAGTTTAGTTTTTCATGAAGCTATTATTTGCAAGAGAGGTACATTATATTAAAGAATAAGACCAACAGAATTTTACCCAGAAGAAGACTGCACTTATACAGAAGGTCATCCGTATACACTTTCCACAGGCAGTATATGGCACGTGCTCTTCTTGCTGGAAAGAGAGTTGATTTAGAAGGGGATTAATCATACATCTGCTTTTCTTTCAAATAAATTTTTCATTTGATCTGTTAAGCACTTTGATATGTTTAGGACACAAGAATGGGAATCAGAATCCTGGCTTCTATTCCCAGACCTGACATCTTTGCCATATCTCCCTGGCAATTCATGTGGGCTCACACTTTCAAAAAAGAAAAAGGATCCACTGATTTTGGGTGCCCAATCTGAGAAATGTGGGACCTGATTTTCAGAAGTGCTAAGCACCCACTGCTTGCATCAGCTGGATTAGTGGGTGCTCAGCACTTCTGAAAGTCAGGTCCCTGTGTACCTGAGAGTTGGCATCCAAAAACTGTCACCCAAAATTAGTGGATACCTAGAAAATTTAGGCCTCAGCCTCCTTGTCTCTCAGTTTACCTCCCTCTAAAATGGGGTGATTCCTACCTAATCTAGATGTAATGGGGCTTCACTGATGTTTTAACAAGATATTTGAGATCCTCAGATGAAAGGTCTATATAATGGCAAAAATATTATTTTTTAGCCAAATCTTCTCTATCTAAAATGCCACAAGAATTGTTTAGAATTATGATTGGGTAGTAAAGATCATGTAAGTTTTATAAGCTTATTAATAAAACCAGGCATCCTGTAGCACAAGATTATAATACAGAAGGGGCCACTTAGAGTAGATTTTTAACCATGTCAGTCTAGTTATGGAACTTTTCAAGTCCCCTATTATAAACATTAATCTAGCATGGCTAGAACATGAAAGCAAAGCAAAGGATCAGGTAAATGCTGTAGTGATGCAATAACAAAAAATAACAACAACCTGACAGCTGAGCTGGAGTGAACCACTAAAGCCACTTGAAAAAAAGAGCTCTAAACTAAGACCCTCATAAATGTGAATTGTGTTTCACTAGAATGAGAATTTGCCCTGTCCAGGTGAACTCATTAATGTTATTAGCATCCATATATGCTTGGCCATAATACCTGTTTGTGCTTCTCTCATTCAAAGACACCTGTGGATAACAAAGTCTGCAAACTGCATGAAATTTTGTCTTGTTTTCCTGGCATGTCTCCAGACTTTCAAGAACAGTAAACAATCAGGATTGTCCTGGAGTCTCCAGGATTTAAAGATTAATTGCTAATTAAAGATTATGTCATGTGATGAAACCTCCCGGAATATGTTCAACCAAGGCTGGCAACCCTATCAGTGACCACTGTGGGCTTCTCACAACAAAAATGATTTAATGCCAGGCTGTTACCTGAGATACCATTTTGTGGCACCAGATCATTCTACTGCAGTCCTTCTGGCTGTTAGGAAACTACCCGTTCGTAGTCATCCCCTCACTTGGTGTTACGGATTACAGAAAGTTGCCAGTACCAAAGTTGCAGTAATTGATACAACCAGCTGCAATGATAAATTTGACTTCTGTGAAACCCAGGGCTCACATTTTAGCCTGATACAGATTGGTGTACACTAGGCCTGCAATTTATTAGATCAACATACTGGGTCAGATCCTCAGCTGGTGCAAAACGAGGTAGCTCCACTGACTTCTGTGGAGAAATGCTGATTTATATCCGTTGAAGATTTGGCCCATCACATTCACAAGGCCTTTGTTTGAATTTCTAGCTTTCACAGTTTGCAGTATGACCAATTCTAAAAACATTGCTTACCTGTGTGATTTCATTTGTTACTACATGAATGCATCGTGCTTCGTATTCTGGACGTATATGTTCTTCCTGCTCTAAAAATTCAACAGTGTCCCATTCATATTCCAGTTCAGCCTGCCGTCGCTTCCAAAACTCCAGAAACAAAGTGACTAGCCAAAGAATAAACAAACAGAGCTAAATCACATGTGCACCAAACAGTGATTGAAGTCCTGTGCCGTACTATGTGAATTGTTAAATTTTTTAGATCACTTTTGGCAGAAACAGAATGTAACCTGTATTGGTTGGTGGGACAGAGCCAAGACTTTCTCAGGAAGGCAATAACTGGATCTATTCCTTTACCTAATTTCTGCTCTAATGATGTAGGTGTTTTTATGATATCAACCTGTGGATTCTTTATACTAAAGAATACATAAGTCTATTTTGCCTTTCTGAAAATGTATAGAATATGAACGACTTGGATTTTATATTGCAGAATGGCTTTTCAAAGCAGATTGGTTAATTGAAAGAAAATAATTTTGGGGAGTTATGGATGATTTTAAAATAAAACTTTAGCGCATATAGGAAATTGCCATAGGGAAAAGGCAAATGGCCATTTATTACACACTACAGAGTTAGTGCCACACTTCCAGTCAGTTCACCAAAACCAAGCATGGAATAAACAGAAAAACTCTAAGGGCCAGCTTGGGAGAGGCCGTTTCATGAGCGCATATATGGAAGGAAAGCTCCTAACTTTACATGACTTCACATGGGCCTCTCACACTGCCAGTCCTGTGCTCTCTGAACTCTGGGGAGCTCAGAGACTATTTTTTTCCAAGCAAGAGGCCAAAAAAAAGGGGAAGTGGGACCCTGACCTTCTGTATCAGCATGCAGAGCAAGACCAGTGGACCAAAGAGGAGCAAGCTCTTCCATCTTTACATCTGGCCACTAGTTTAGTCCCCAACATAATTTAGAGCGGGGTGGGCAAACTTTTTGGCCCACGTGCCACATCGGGGTTGAAAATTTGTATGGAGGGCTGGGTCAGGGAAGGCTGTGCCTCCCCAAACAGCCACTGGCCCCGGTCCCCTCCCACTTCCTGCCCCCTGACTGCCCACCTCAGAATCCTGGACACATCCAATCCCTCCTGCTCTTTGTCCCCTGACTGCCCTCTCCAGGGACCTCTCCACCCCTAACCACTCCCCAAGACCTCACCCCCTATCTAAGCCCCCCTTTGTCCCCTGACTGCCCCCTCCTGAGACCTCCCCACCCTAACTGATCCCCAGGACCTCACCCCCTTCCCACCCTCCCCCCTTGCTCCCTGTCCCCTGACTGCCCCGACCCCTATCCACACCCTGCCCCCTGAGAGACCCCCTGGGACTCCCACACCCTATCCAACCCCCCTGTTGCCCGTTCCTTGGCCACCTCCCCGTGCCAAATCTCCGCCCCATCTAACAGCCCCCTGTCTCCTGACTTCCCTCCAGGACTCCCTGCCCCTTACCCAGCCCGCCCAACCCCGGCCCCCTTACCACGCTGCCAGTGGCCTGGCCAGAGCCAGACACACAGCATTGTTCTCCCGGAGGAGTGTGCAGCCCCACCCCCCAGAGCTCTGCCCGCGTGGCAGTGAGGCTGCAGGGAACAGGGAAGTGCGGGGGAGGGGCCAGGAGCAGCCACCCCTGCCAAGAGCTCAGGGGGCCAGACAGGATGTAGTAGTTTGTCCACCTCCGATTTAGAGCATCTCATCCGTGCTCCAATTAGCACTATCTGCAAAAGGCCCTCAAGGACTGTTCCAGTAGCTGGGAATTATTGGAGTGCAGGGTTGTCCTGGCTTTACGACATGCTGCTGCTCCCCTAGTCACAATCCCTGTGCTAGCAGTCAGGAAGCGGGTGTGGCCCAGGAGATGCTATAGTGGTTCTGTCACTGAGGGAGCTGCCTTGATAGAGGGAATCTTCCAGGTGTGATAACTTTATCACTGTTTTTACCGCACAGGCCTCAGAGCAGGGCAGGTTCTTCGGTCTGTATTTTAATTGATCTTTTCTTTCATTTATTCTAAGAAGGCATTTTCTACTGGTTAAAAGAAATGACTGGGAGTCTGGAGATCTGGGTTTTAATCCTGTCTGGTCTTGGGCATGTCACTTACTATAATTTAGTAGTCCATACCCACTTTAGAGGGGGCATTATGAGGCTTAATTCATTCATGTTTTGTAGTTATTTGAGTTCTGAAGGGAACATATTACCAAAGTAGCATTGTTAACAAGTATATTAATATTAGCAATGCAATCATAGGGCTAAAACTGTATCAATCCTTAAATTATTTAAAGTATAACAATTCAATGTAAATCACAATTGAAATGGCATCATGACTATGGCTCGCTTGGATTCATTACAATTGTGATGGACAATTCATCTCCTTATATAGCAGGTTTATGATGGGAATACTAAAAACTCTTGTAAGCATTATTGTAGCTATGCAGTTTAGCTTTCTATTGATCATTTTTGGAACAATACTTCAAAACTGAAAATCACAATTTTTAATTAAGAGGCAAATTACAAATAAGTTAACTACTAGGACAACAGAAAAAGATCAAATTAACATCAAACTGTTCTAATCTTTGAGTTAGGGAATCTCCTGCTGGTATCTTAAGCATAGTATACCTTTGAAAAGTTCTTACAAGAATTACATTTAAACTTAATTATTTTATTTAAATATTACTTTAAAGCACTTAATATAAAGTTCATTATCAAAAAGATCAAGGTACAAGATGTTTTACAATAGCAAGCATATTAACCTTTCCTTATCAAGCTGACATATTGTTTTAAAATATTACAGTAGTTGTCTTCTGTACATTACCCTTCATGCAGCACCACTGAGAACATAAAACTTACTTCTGCAACTTTGTTGACTAGCTTCCAAGTCAATATTACTTGTTAATCACTGTGGCAGGGCATGGGTAAAACCTGGTGAATACCCTGCCCCTGCAGGCTAAACCCTGCTTTCTGGCAGGTGGGCCAAGGGCAGAGGCTTGGAGTAGCCGGCAGGGAGCCCCAGCTGGGAGCCCTAATGAGGGCTAGGTCACAGCACTAGGCTGGGCTAAACAGACACAGCTGAGGCTGGGAGCTGAGAGGGCTAGAAAAGCCTTGAGCCATACTCAGTTGAAGGCAGGCCAGGAAGGGAACAGGAGGCTGTTAAGCTATCTCCTTGCTGCAGGCAAGGTGCCTCAGGGGCCTAGAGACCCTGAACCAGGACAGAAAGGGTATGAAGACCTTTATTTCTGTTGGCCAGAACACAGGGGAAGGACAGAGAGACCTGTGTGGACCCTGTGAAAATCACCAACAAGTAATCACTCTGGTTAAGGGGCTACAGTTAAAGCCAATTAGCAACCCTGCTAATATTGACAATCCAAAGATACTTAATAAGGGCTGGGGGGGGCAGGGGGAGGAGACACCTCAGGCTTCTCCCTTGGCCACAGACAATGCTGCTACTGTTAATGCACAGTCCCAATCTCTCTGATGGGAGAGGAGGGGTGGGAGCAGAAGTCCTGGCTGCTCCCCGTATTTCTGTGGGAGGGGAGGAGAGGCCCCAGACCTGGCTCCCCACTTCTCTGAACCCCAGGCTGCCATCTCACGCTGCTTCCTCCACCACATCCACTTCCAGGCTTGCTCTGGAAGAAGAGACAGTGATTTGGTGAGGACATGGGTGAAACTGTGAAGCGGCAGGGAAAGGGAATGGGAAGGAATCCCATACACAACTGCACACTTCCTGATAAGCGACGCATGCATAAAGCATAGACTTGTCAATGGAGAAACTGGGAAGTAGCACATACTGTGATCTGCTACTTGCCAGGTAACGTGGGCCTCCTTGTTAAGAAAACTCTGGGTCTGCCTATGTGGTGCAGTGAAACAAGACACTTTCCAGAAAAAAACTTTGCCTTGTCCAATGAAGCCAGTACAGAATAGAATCAGTCAGTGGGAACCTCCTGATTAAAGAGGCACTTTCATTGCCACAAGATGTCCCTAGTGCTTGTGCTTACTGCATATTTAGCGTATCAGTTACATAAATGAAGAAGGAAATAAACAATTACTAGAGTTTATAATAAATGGCTCTGTTTTTCCCATTGCCTTCCTGAGTCACGCAGCTGTTAGTAGGAATAGACAGCTCCAAGATTCCTTGGAGAAAAACAGTTCCTTTGCCAGACATGTTTAAACATGTGGCTCCTGCTGGCTTTCCACTGGGCAGTTCCAATCCCTTCTTCTTACTTCTCTCCGAGTTTAAAAGGATGAAGCAAACACTGAAAAAAACATTCTTACCTGCCCTTGGAAATTTTGAAATGGGTCTCTACATGATGCTAAAAAGAATTACTGTTATGCTTAATTTTTGCGTGTGAATTCCCTTGTGTAATATTGCTGAACACTAGAAACTGAAATAGTTGTATGTTTAGCTACACTTTTTGGCTTATGCCTCAAGTCTGCCCTAAATTAGATGAAAAAACTGTAGATAGAAAGCAAAACTTTGAAATCGACTTACCCCATATTCCCATAAATACTGCAAATACTAGTGTTCCGAAGCTATCGAATATACACAGTTTCTGTAAAGAATTAAAAAATAAACGCTTTAGCTATAATGGGTTAGTAGCTTTTCTACATGGGATAAGAATGCTAAAAGAATGTTGAACATTTTTATTTTAGTTTTGAGCTTTTACATGGTTTAATAAAGAATCTTCACCTTTCCTCCTAGTATTCTTCCAGTGTGCAAAATCAAGGAAATTAAATGCAAAAAACCTACATTAAACCTATGAGCCAAATATGCAGCAAAAGGTATATAACTGCTTTAGTATCAATGTTCCACCAATTTCCTGTACTTCAGTGCTAGGAATTTCAGTTGACAGTACACACACACACACTGTATTCTCTCTCATACATACACACACAGAGCAAATGAACAAGTAATTCTAACAAACAAGTAGTGACACGAAAAACATCAACCTATTTAATAATAAAACACTGTTTTGATATGGTAATTGTGAGGTTGCCCTCTGTCTTTTTCTTCCAACATTTCCCTCTTCACATGTTTCTCTCTTGTGCCTTTCATACTGCTGTGCTGAAGAAACATTAATCTTGCACTGGTGGGGGAATAACACTGCTGCTACTTTACTCCATGGATGGTGTAAGAGAAAATATAAAGGCTATTGCAACTGAACTTAGAAGCCCATTTCTGCAGGATGTAAATGGCACATTACCTTAGAGGATTCACAGGTGATAGTGAGGTTCCAGTATGTACATTGCCGATCACATTGTGGGCACATTATGATGTTCCCACCAATGTTGGGATCACACACTTCTTGGCTAAAAATAAAATCAATCAATTACACAAGCACGAAACTCAGACTACCGTTATTGCTTGTAAATGATTTGATAACTTGGTGAAGTAAAGATAAGTTGCTAAGTGTGCTGCTTTCAGACAATGGGCTTCCTCCACTTCCACTCTTAGTCTTCAATATACTGCAAATTAGATTATGGAAGGAAGGAATTATTTCCCATTACTCTTGGTGCTATTCTCTAAAACAAATCATGTTAAGAACAAAACAGAGATCTTAAAAAATCCTGTTGTTCACATTTTCAGTATTTCAGGGTGACTCTTCTACCTGATTCACAATGCAAAAATCCACCCTATAATGTTCAGATTGAGCCTGGTGGTAGGGGAGGTTTGAGGTGGAAAAGTGAGGAATTCTCTTCAGGCCAGGGAGTGGCTAAAGAGTCACTTGGAGTAGCCAAAATGGCTAAAGTAGTTCTAGCTACAAAGGGTGCAAGAGGACCAGGGGATCTGCATTAAGTGCAGATCCAGTAACCCCTTTCCCACCAATGTCTCCCTTCAGGGTGTAAAAGGGGAGCAGAATTTCCCATGTGCTGCTGTTCTGCCTATTCTCCTATAGAATGGGGGTGGGGGAAAGGAAGGTCTTGAGTTCCAAGCAGTGTCTTTTAGCAGGACCTCCACCCACATGTAAATTTCACCTATGAGAAAGATTTTGCTCTTCCTTAGGGAGTAGCAAACATAAATAGACATGCTATAGTAACCTGTGTCCAAGGTTTGATTTTTCATTGTTTTCTTTACATTTTTACATTATATGTAGATTTACACAGAAATGTCAAACTATAAAGAATGAAAAAAGAAATAATCTTAAACACAAGTCATTGTAACATCTCATGTCTGACCATTACTTTTTTGCCCTGTACATTACATCTTTAACTTCAGAACCACATCATTTGCTATTCTAATTCTCTGCATTTGTTTCTCCATTAACTTGATTTTTGTTCATGCAGGGATTGATGCACCACTCACTGAAGTCAATTGGAATAATTTCAATGATTGATTAAGCATTGGATCAGGTCCTTAGTGAGCCCTTTCCATCCACGGTAGCTTTAGTTTCCTAAAAGATATTAATGATTTGATTCTTTTTCAGATGCTGTACTGTATTCTTTATTTTTTCCTCAGGATTTATTGTCATTTTCTTTCCCTGTTTTTTAATTTCCTTTTATGTATTCTTTATTTTGAAGGCAGAAAACTGATTTATATTTTGGGATGCTCTTTTAATGTTTTAGTTGCTTTAATCATTTTGCTCATCTGCCCCTTTCATTCCATGTCCTTTTTATTTGACATGAATGTCTCTGTATATTCTGATTTGTAAAAGCCTTTGGGCCATAATGTGCCATCAGATTTATAGCACAACTCCCCACTGATTTCAATAGAGAGTTCTGCTTAAAAGCTGATGGCATGATATGGCTCTTTGTTTGCTTGCAGTACATTAGGAAGGAGGAGGATGACAGAGAGTAGAGGAGGGAACATGCACAGTGAGAAAGGAGGATGCAAGGGAAGTAGACCAAATCAGGGTGTGTCAGAGGACTTTCATGTCCCTTGTACTAGATGACCCAGCAATGTTCTTGTAGCCCTGATATATGCTTGTCATTTCCTCTTCACAGTGTTCATTCAACAGTACCATGAACTTCAACCTGGGATCACTAACAAAGTTCCCTTTTTTTTAATGCTGAGAAAACTCTATGCTATTTGTGAGCATTTAGAACTGTGTCAATATGAAAATACATTTGTACTGTCCATCCGGTACCTCCATGTGCACTTGTCCTTTGTTATGTATCCATATAAAAAACAGGCAAGTCCTACTACTGCTGCCACGATCAGCATTTGAGTGTAAAAACCAAGCCAAGCAAAATATATTCCAATTTTCTCTCCATAATATTTCCTGTGGGGGAGAAAATACTCTTTGAAAATGCAAATAACTCCACATTTCTTTCTCAGACAGCTGTCTATTCTAAATATTTAGGGCTAGACTCTATTTTCATATTTTTACACTGTGTGACTGCAGAAGTACAACAGCCAACCATTTCTGTGAATTTGCATGATTTTTTATATTTGCATGCAATGCCTACTTCTCACCGAAGCTCAATTTTGATTGGTTACATAGGCATGTACCTATATCTTATAAAGTCAGAAACAGAGCATGCTCAAATGTGTGTGCAGATATGGGCGTACATATCTGCAATTAGAATTAAGGCATGAATCTTCAATGTACCAAAACATGAAAATGTTATGTGAATTCCTAGGTCCTTCTGAATTGTACCGATCATATGCAAACCCACCTGACAAGATCCAATGGCTGCAGTTTGTAAATACTTCGGGGGTGAGCCCATTCCTTGTAAAGAAGATACCGCTCATTAGGGCAGTTGGGGTCCTCTGACCGGCAATTGAATCTAGACTGCGAAAGAGAATGAACATGGAAACACTGTCCCATAAAATAACCACTTACGGTACCCAAACTTTATGGGCAGCTGAACCAGTTTACATTACTAGATTGTATCTGTACCAACCAGTGCCACTTCAGCCCCACTGGCTGTGTGAAATCTGATCCCTGTGGAGCTACACTTGTGAGACTAGGGTCTGGAGTAATTTCTTAGTCCAAGTTCCACTACAAATTACAAAAAGGAGTAGGAAGTAAGCAAGCAGTGACAGTACAGAGGTTTGTCATTAAGGACTCAATCTTGCAAATACTTATGCACATGCTTAATTTTAATTATGGGAGTCATCTCATTGAAAATAATGGGGTTTAGTCATGTGGTTAAACATGCATGTAAGTATTTTCAGACTTGGTGCCTAGGATTACGAGAATAAATAGAAAAGGATCAGTTTTAATTAAAAACGAGACTAAGTACCTCTAACATACTATCAGGTGCTTTCTTCAGGACAGTCATGTACTACAATGAAGGCTGAAAACTCTGGAGAATAAATGCAGGGTTTCCAGCATCTGTTTCAGTTCAAAAGAGGGTACAGAGGGAAATAACCCTTCATTTCCTTGCTAGGTTGGTTGTAAACATATTTGGTGAAAATGTGAACTTGTATTAAGAATTTTTAATGGATTTTTCCATTCTCATTCTATAATGCAACAAAACAGGCGACCAGGAAGAACATTTGGCTTTCCCTTTTGAAGAGGGAAGTGATACATCCTGGGAGTTTCTGGCCCTGGAGCATCATAGAAGATATAGATTGCTGGGGACCCTGGCCCACAGACAACAATAGGGACATGAGGCAACTGAACTACATACAATTCCCATCAGACACCTCGGCAGCATTTCGAGATAAAAATATTTCAGTATCTGGGTGTTTGGTTTTTGAAAGAAAAATTGAAATCTTCTGTGAAAAGACACTTTTTGTGGAAAATTCTGTTTACTTGACAAATTAATATTCCTCTGAAAAAGAGTTCTAAAGAAAAATTTTCTTCCAGCCATTGTCTCCAGATAGGATAGTCAATGAATAAATAAAATCAATGCCCATATGTATTCTGCTATAGGACTCACACATATGCATTCAATTAGCATACAGATGTATTCCCAACTAAGAGACCTTTTCCAAGCACTGGACTTACATCATGAAGAGGAAATGCTGCCTTGTAGATCCCAGAATCCAGGAGTTTGTTAATACCAAACTTTTTCACATTGTCTCTTACTGCATATTCCACACGGGAAAGAATAAAATGAACCTGAAAAATACAAAATGCCTTGAATCTCTTGCAATTTGTAAGTGAAAAATATAAACTATAACTGTGTCACCACAGAATCATAGACCTTAAACGGGCAAGTTCTCTGGGTGAAATTCACTGTACAAGGCCATGGCCTCATTTAAGTCCCACTTAAACTCTATTTTGAGGCATAAGTGGAACCCAAGTTGGACAAAGGTTTGGAATTTCACCTCATTAGATTGTCCAGTCAGTTTCCTAGTTAATGTAGGATTGTTCCCAATAGTACAGTTCTAATGTGTCAGGAGGATTGTTTGTTATTGGCAATGGTGGTTGTGTGCTCTGATTGACAAAGAGAAATAAACAAATGTCTTTGTGTGGGTTGAAAGACAGAAAAGAAATAAATCTTTATATTGACTTACAATTCGGCTTCTGGTTGCAGGGTTGAAGAAGATGTCTTTGTCTTGAATGTAAAAATCAGACAAACGGGCCTTTTCAAATGGGGCAGTGAAAAATTCTTGCTCTGGTTTGATGATATTTTCATCCACTTGGAAGAGTCTACTACACCAGTTGAAAGCTGAATCTCGGGTTTTCAGGTCATTGGGCTGCAGAGGCAATTTGATGTGCATAATCTCGGCATATGTGCATAGCACTTCCCAAGGCGCGTGCACTTTCACAAATATAAGCTTTTCATCTAAGACCTAAAGTAAAAGAATATAAAAAATATATGTGCATAAAAAATGAAAGCAAAGAGCCCTTCATAATATTTGTAAGTACTATAGATTTTCCCTTCTTTTTAAAACCCGCAGAAGAACAATTCAGGGGTATATTCTTTATCCATTTTAGTGAACATCTCATTAACTTCTGTAAAGGGAGATGAGAACTCTCTGGAGAGAATGGCATTTTTAAAAGATCATTACATTGTTGCTTTAATGGTAACACCTTGCAAAATATTTTACAAAGCAATTTAAATTTTAACACACCTTACCTATATGGATTTCTTAATGTGGTTTATAGATCTAGTCCTCAGGAATGTTAAAAGATTTAAAAAGATCTATTTAAAAAGATTTTGAACCATGAGCATTGCAGGATTACCAAACCTGCACAAATTTACAATGTACCGTTTACAAGTAGCAATATATCCATGTTGGATTTTCTCCTAACAGTTCTCCTTGTTGCATGCTAAGGTGCATGCTATGGTCAGAGGGCCAAATCGTGTGGAGCTTCCACTGCAACTTTCTATCTAATCAAAAGATGTGGATTTTGAGCACAATTTGAGAGGAAGTGGCAGAGAGCCTCCCAGTTCCAGAGCTCATTACATTACAAATAATCATAAAAATACTTTGTGCCAGATTCTGTGCTGCATCTGCTGGGAGCCACAGCACAGAAGATGCAACTCAGGAAGAAAGAAGGGGAAGATCCATCTGTGTGTTGCCTGGATTCTGGGATACTACAGTGGCTAACACGGCCTTCAGTGTAAATGAGATCATCCCCATTGGCTGTTTCATCTTGTAGCAGCCTATCCAGGGCTGCCTACAGGTTAGAATGCAGCCCAGAATCTCCATAGTGCTGAGTGCTACAGCTATTCCCGCTATGCTGGGGCTTGCAAGGAGTATCCACCTAGGGCCACTTATGTCAGATCTGTGGTTGATCTATGGCTGCTCTTTCATTAGACGAATTCTCCCCAACCTCTGGTGTCCCATTTACAATTCCTTATGCTACAAGGATAGGGGGCAGAACTGGCCTCTTAGAATGTTTATAGGGCTTCATGTTTTAAAACTATTTAATCTTCCCAACCCCTCTGCGTTACTACTACCTCCATTTTGCAGAGAAAGAAACAAACACAAAGCTTAAGTGACTTTGCCCAAGGCCACAGAGCCTTGACAGATCCATGACTTCAGCACAGAGATTCCTGGCTCCTAGACAAAGAATAGGGAAAGAGGCAGATGGGGGACCTCTTGTGACCCTAACATCCTGTTCTCTTAGGAATAAAGAGGGGGAAGAAGCTACAGTGCATTCATAGACTTCATTTCCTTTTCCATATGGAGCCAAAGTCTGCCATCAGACACAACAGTCCACACAAAGGAAAGGATACTCACCGATCTTGTTGCTTCAAGCTGCAAGCCATTGCTTATCAGATTAGACTCATATGCTTGCCTCTTCCTCTGTTAAAATCAATTGCAAGTAGTGAAATATCTTTGTTTGCTGATTTATGTCATTCATATAAAGTAGTTGTGACAAAGCCCCAAGTCTGTACTTGTGGGTCCTGCGCTTCCTGGCAGATTTAGGGGACTCAGAAACTCATCTAGGCCCCAGAGTGACCTCCCTTTCTCAGTATAATTGGCAAGAGTCACCACCCAGTGAGTTGCCTTCATCACAGGCCAGTATGGAAGATGGAAAAAAGGGGGGAGCCCGGGCCCGCCCTCTACTCCGGACTCCAGCCCAGGGACCCTAATAGTATCAGCTAAGATGGCTGACCTTTCAGGCACAAAACACAATACAATTCCCTGGGCTACTTCCCCACAGCAGTCCCTGCTTCTTCAAACTCCACTTCACCCTTACCTCAGGGCCTCCTTCCTTCAGTATGATATGTTGTCCTACACTCAGTCTCACCAACAGCATAACTTCCTTCCACAGCTCCTGACACCCACAGCCACCTGACTAACTGGGAGGTTTTTATCTGGTTTCAGCCAGTCCCTGATTGGCTTCAGGTGTCCCAATTAGGCTAGCTGTTTCTACTCCTTTCTAGAAGGTTCTTAATTGGCCCCAGGTGTCTTGATTGGCCTGGAGTAGCCTTTGTTTGGCTATCCAGGGAACAAGGACCTGCACATCCTGAGATTAATATACCTGCCTTCCAGCACTCTCCTATATCCTTCTGGTCTGACTCCGTCACATAGTGTACATAAAATAAAGGAACAAGAATGTCCAACAAAAGTGAAAAATCACTCACATGATGAGTTATTATCTTCAATATCTACATCATAATTGCT
Source organism: Dermatemys mawii (assembly GCA_007922305.1). NCBI lineage: Eukaryota > Metazoa > Chordata > Testudines > Dermatemydidae > Dermatemys > Dermatemys mawii. The sequence continues at coordinate 44,836,871 of ML677341.1, read as the reverse complement.
ATGGCAATCAGTGCTCTATTAACCACTAGTCTTCTACTTTTTTCGCAAAACAATAACACTTTAAAATACAGTTATATGGAATACCTGCTTTCTTGGATTGCTGAAGGCACTTGATCCTTAGGCCATGCTTTATAATTACAGGTGGACCGAGCCACGAGTTCAGATCTTGATCTGTATCTAGCATTTTAGAGATGAGTCAGCCCCCAATTTTGGCCCCATGAAAATGGTTATCAACATTGGCAATCTTCTCCTCCTTTTCTCATCTAATTTAACCACTGAGGGAATCCCGCCCAGTAGCTCGTGCTACCCACGGGCCAATATTCTTCACCTCAAAAATCTTGCCATGACAACAAATCCCCATTTCCCTGCCAATAGACTGCAATTTTTTCCATCTTCCACAATAAGGACATAACTTCATATTCTGATTCTAACTAAATTGTCACCAATCTCACAATCCATAAATGCACCATCCTAAAATTAAAAAGCTGGTGGCTGGAGTGGCTGTAGGGGTAGTGGTGTTGTCCCACCAGTCGTCAGTGTCCCTAGATGGAAGGGAAAGCCTGGTTTCATAGCCTTTCCTCATGTAAGAAAGGAGTTGGCAGATGGGGCAGTTATAGCACCCACGATGTGTTCAGCGACAGTAATTTGCTGAGGTCCATGAGAAAGGTTAATTTCACTCACAGAGTGTATCTCACTTGTCAATCTATCCAGAGGATCAAAAATCTGAAATCTGTCTCTGATGCTCAACTCTCCTCTGTGAACTTCCTCAAAAAACCCTGAATAGAACAAAATAAGGAACTCACAAAGAGATTTGTATTTTTACTAGATACTTTAAAAGTTGATGTGAAGTATACTAAATTAAAGTTACTTGCAGCCCATTATATAACTCCTCTATGAGCAGTTTGTTCATCTAATTGATCACATATTCTAGGTGAAGATCCATGTTTAGTCTTCTGGGTTATTAAGTGCAATAGATTGTTTTCATACTCCAGACCATTTTCTTAGCTGTTTGTATTGTCCTGTGCTTAAGGACTTCCAGTCTCAAAGATTTGCAGACAAGGACAGCCTAGATCCACCTACTCTGGTATCCTGCATCCAATTGTAACCTCTTTACTTAAGGTCCAGTCCTGCTCCAACCATCAATGGCAAAACTCTCATTGACTAAAGTGGAAGCAGAATCAGAACCTTAATAGGAACATGGGAATTGGCATACTGGCTAAGATCCAAGATCCATCAAGTACCCTGTCTCTGACAGAAGTCAGTACCAGATACTTCAGAAGAAGGTCTAAGAAACCCACAGCAGGCCAATGTTGGATAATATGCCTTCAATTTAGGTCTCATCCTAATTGTTAATAGTTAGAGACTGGTTTAAACCAGAGGTGGGGAAACTACAGCCAGTGGGCCACATCTGGCCCATTGCCAATCTTGCCTGACCTCTGAGCTCCTGGCTGGGGAGGCTAGCCCCCAGTCCCTCCCCCACAGCCTCAGCACTCTGTGTTGCTGAGCAGCATGGCGGCGTGGCTGGCTCCGGCTGTGGTATGGCTGTGAGCTCCTGCTGCTCTGAACAGCATGGTAATGGGGTGGTGAGTGGAGAGGTGAGGATAGGATAAGGGGCAGGAGGTCCCGGGCACAGTCAGGAGATAGGGAGCAGGGGGCGGTTAGATGAGGCGGAGGTTCTGGCTGAGAGGGAGAGCTGTCAGGGGACAGGGAGCAGGGGGCTGTTGGATAGGCATGGGAGTCCTGGGGCGGGGCTGTCAGGGGATAGGGGTGTGGATAGGGATCGGGGCAGTTAGGGAACAGGGAGCAGGGGAAATTGGATAGGGGGTCGGTCCCAGGGGGCGAGGGTGTGGATAGAGATTGGGGCAGTCAGAGGATGGAGAAGAGGGGAGGTTGGATAGGTGTGGGAGTCCGGGGGGGCCTGTCTGGGGGTGGGGATGTGGATAGGGGTCAGGGAAGTCAGGAGACATGGAACAGGGAGGCATTGAATAGAGGGTAAAGTCCTGGGGGGTGGTTAGGGGCAGGGGTCCCGGGAGGGGGCAGTTGGGGCAAGGAAAAGGGGGTGTTGGATGGGTGGGGAATTTCTGAAGGAGGCAGTCAGGGGACAGGAAATGGAAGGGGGCAGATAGAGACCGGGGGCCAGGCTGTTTGGGGAGGCACATCCTTCCCTATCTGGCCCTCCATACAGTTTCGGAATGGCGATGTGGCCCTTGAGCCAAAAGTTTGCCCACACCTGGTTTAAACCCTGAGATTTAAAATCCCTTCAAAAATATTTTGTTAGCATTAACTGTGATAAGTCTGGATATTCTTGACAGCCCTTTAAATATCCAACCCCTTTTAAGAACTTGTTCAGTTCTCGGACTAAACAATTTCTTGTGGTAACACATTCAACAGTTTAATCCCAAGTATAAAAAAAGTATTTCCTTTTATTGGTTTCAAATTTCCAACTTTTTAAAAATGTAATTGAATATTCATCCCTTTGTTCTTGTGTTATGAGACAAGGAGGACAGAAGAACTATCTTCATTATACTATTTATTATTTTAATCTCTTTATCATGTCTCATTTTAGTCATATTTCTTCTTGATGCCTGCTGCCATTTAACTAATTATTACTAATACATGAAGCACAAAGACAGAAAGCCTCTTTTTTCAAGATAATGTAAAAGTTGATACTGTCCTTATTTACATGTGTCTAATCCATTTTTTAAAATCTTGCTAATCAGTTTTCTTCAATAATAATAACATGGCAATGAGTTCCACAAGTTAATTTGGTCTTCAGAACACCAGAGGGTAATCTGTCAGTAAAGAAGAGACCTTGGGCTCATCAGACTTAGGCACTCTGCTGGTAGTTGGATGGGGGGAGAACAGAAGAAACAACTCTCCAATCTCATTTTTGCCATCTCTCATGATTTTATTGGGAGGTTTTCTTAAAGCTGCTGCTTCTGGCATCAAGAGATTCTCCACTTTTTTTAAAGTAAAATTCTATTGCTCACATTTGCAAGCCTAAAGCTTGAAAATGTGAAGTGAGTGTACCGTAAAGCTTCAGTAACCTGAAGGCAAAGAAAAATTATACGATAGATAGAGATAAAATACATTTTAAGCCAATCTCATGATTTCTGCAGGCCTGACTCATGATTTTTAAACACTTGGGATTGGTAACACTGCTGACTCCACCCTATCAATGATAATTTTTAATAATTGTACTTGGAAAGAAATTAGTTTTGGATCCATCTCCCCATAAAACTGTCCACTTATAATTCTTGATTTTTCTCCTTCCCAGTAGGTGAGGTAAGAAAGTGGGAGCAGGATACAAGCAGGACTGCCACATGAATAGAGACCTTATTTCCAGAAGTTCCTCACTACCTTCAGCCATGCCAAACAAATCTCTTCACCAGACAGCAGAACAGGTGTGGTTGCCCTTCTTCCTTAACTTAATGGGCTCTTTCATCTTTCTTACTTCACTGCAAGATAGGTCAACTTGGCACACAACCAGTTTATGTAGCTTGCTGTCTTTTGCAGACTCAAGCAATGGCATAAAATGGACCTAAAATATCATATTTGTTTGCAGTGTTTATTTTAATAACACAGATATTGTTCCCTTTCTTCAGGATGACACATTCAAAAACAATAGAAGAAGTAATGTTGGTTTTTTAAATTGTTCAAACCAATTTTCTGTTTGTCAGGTAGCTAAACTAAATTAAATGAATTATATTTGACTAGCAGGAACAATTTAGAAAAAGATTGTTTACTTATGAAAACAAACCTCTCATATCCTGCTAATAAAGAGTTCTCTGTAAACTTTCTGTAGAAATTGCTGAATATCAAATATTTGCTATAGGTTGTTTCTTTGTTGTTTGGATAAAGATTTTTTATTATTATTATTTTTATGAAGCATGAATTGTTTTATCTTCATTGGTGACCAAGATCAGAAAAAAGGTTCTCATCCAACTCCCACTGAAGTCAATGAGAGTCTTGCAATGTAAATTGGATTGGGACTAAAACCACATTATTTGTTAATTTATTTTAAATTTACCTTTCTATTGCTGCCTCATTAGTTTTCAACTACAAGCTATTTAAGGATCCCAGCAGGGAAAAAAAGGGCATATTGGAACATTTACTGAAACTCTAATGACTTGTAGCTGAAAATAGTCCATGGGGACTAAACTGAGCGCATCGTGAGGATTTAAATTCATACTTCATGGGAGAAATTTTGATCTCAGACAGGCTTAGCACACCCTCAGATATCTTATAAAATTTACTTGAAATGCACTCCACCTATTGGAGTTTGGAATCTAGTCCTAAATTGTTTTGATTTTCAATGTTAGTTTCAGGTAGACTTCAAAGGGCTCAGAATTCCAGTTCAGATGCTTATATGAAATTCATCTACTCCTTCTGAATCTGATAAATTAGTCTGGAAATCTTATGAGAACAGGATTCCTTCATAGTATTTCAGCACTTCTGACTTTTGTCTCAACTATACCACAAAGACACAGAAGCACAAGGGGCTGCAACTAGGGAAGGTGAATTGCGATGGGTCATTCAGCCCACACTAGTCCTGTAGGGGTTAATATAGGCAAGAGAGGCCAATTAGCCATAGGCTGCATCTGGAGGGTGCTAGAACCAATGAGACTTACTAGGTGAAGAAGTTCAGCTGGGCAGAAACAGGCATGACTTCTATAAAGCCAGGGAGCTGGTGACAGAGACCTGGCCTGCCGACATATTCCTTGACATGAGTGGGGAAGAGTAGGAGCCTGTAATAGCTAAGGTAGGAAGCAATCCCAGGAAGAGCAGCAAGGGCTTGGAGAATAAAGTCCAGAGCTTCTGGGTTTAGGGTCCTTGGACTGGAACCTGGTGTAGAGTGTGGGCCAGAGTTCTCTTGCAAGCCAATTTCACAGTGGCATGTTAGGTGCAGCCAGAGACAGTTAGGAAGGAGAGAGGACATCAAGGTGACTTGGCCAGAGGGCTAAGCCATGAAGAGGAAAGTTCCTTCCCCCAAATTTACCCAGTCATGCTACTAATACATTCAAATGAACAAGAACTGTTGATTAATCACAGTTAACTCACATGATTAACTCAAAATTAATCATGATTAAAAAAACTAATAGCAATTAATTGCAGTTTTAATTGCATTGTTAAACAATACAATACTGTTGCAAGGCAGTTATCCTACTCCTGTGAAAGGGTAGGCTGAGTGGGGAAGCAGCCACAGATGGGGCCATGCCCAAATTAGGTCACAGCTGGCCCTATAAAAGAGCTGTGCACCGGGAGTTAAGTCATTCTCTCTCTAGCTTTGGAAGAAGAAGAACCTAACTGCCTGGGAGGAAAGGGTACCAGTACCCGTACCGGTACCGGAGCATGGCTAGGGAAAGGCAAGAAGGGTTGGGGAGCTCAAGCCTGGCAATTCCCCAGGCTGCAGGCTTTGTTACAGACCCAAGAAAGGTACTGGGGGCTGCAGAGGGGCAGCCTGTGGGGAGGCAAAGGCAGCAGATCCTACCCCCTTGCTGATGATGAGTGGCCATTACAGACTGCAGTTTGCCCTAGTGAGAAGGGGCTAGATGATGACCGGCAGGAGCCACTGAGGCAAGGTGGGATTAGGGGGTTGGCGGTTCCCCTGGGAGGGGAGACCCAGAGTATGGGGCACTGCCAGAGGGCAGCATTTCAAGGTAAAGGGGCACCGAGGTCTGGGAGGGACATGGGGACCTAAGGCAGGCGGGACATTGGCCAGCAGAGGGCGCTCCAAAGTTGGAGTTGAGCTAATTCCCTGGATGACCAGCAAGAGGTGCTGCACCAGTGAGTCATGCTTTGCTACAAATACAAATTGAAATGCCAACTGAAACATAGGGTGTATCTTTGAGGCTTCTGGGAGTTGAAGTTTGAAGGCTACTGGATTTAAATCACTGATCATTTATGAATACATGGATCCTAACTCCCATTAATTTTAATGAGTCAATAACCTAATTTCTGCCGCAATTTACATGTCACAAAATAGGGTTGTGGGGAGTGCAATTCAGGCCAGAAGGTGTCCCAGTAGGTATTATCATTACCTATCAAGGTGAAATCCTGTTTCCATTGAAGTCAATGGGAGTTTTGCCATTTTCTTTTATGAAGTCACAATTTCACCCCAGTAGAATAGACCCTTTTGGATCTATTACTCTTCCTTAAACCAGAGTTCTAAAGCTCTGTACACAATAAACTCCTGGCTAATAGGTATATAAAGCTGGCAGGAGAGTCAAAGAAAGAGTAATATAAACAAGGAAACTTTGTCTTTAAGCACCTTGAATTACATAATGTGCTCTATATAAAGGTTTGGCTTTTTTTCAGTTTATTATTGATCAGGGACAGACAATGAAGTACGCAGTATTTAAAGTTGATTGTAAATGACAACATTTCCCATTTCGGTTACTTGTGATAGTATTTCATCATAAAAGTAGTAGTTAGTTTGCCCCCCCCAAAAAATATAAACAAATAAGCAAGAGTGCCTGTAAAAGACAGCATAAAGATTAGAGATTACTCCAAGGCAAATAAAATCTTTACACATAAAACATTTCCACATCTTTCTGGGAATTCTGATAGGCCAAAATGCTAATTCTGTCATTACATTTTCTATTTATTAGTATTTTCTAAGGTTGCAAAATTGCACAAATAAATAAGCTATCTTCCCTTCCACCTCTTAGTTACAGAAGCTTTTGTTTTATTCCCCACCCCATTCAATTATTCTAACTCCCTTTATTTCTTTGCTGCTTCTGTCTCACTCTTGCTCTCTCTTTCCTTCCTAATAGCAGGGTGCAGTAAGACCCAGAGATAATCCAGTGCATTGCCTGGAAGGAAACAGGAAGTTTTAAATGTCTATACCGAATTTGCTTATGAAATGAAGTGGGGTGGAAGGCTTTGGCCTCAATACTCTGCACAGCAGGTGCTCTGAAGAGAAAACAAGCATCTCTGCACTAGTGATACAATTGAAAACTGGGTTTTCATAGTGCACATTTCAGCAGAGATTTTTTTTTGTAATAAACCTAAACCCATCTAATAATCAAGTGAGGTCTAATTGCACAGAGTGAACAACAGAGTTGATGAGGGAGGGACAGCCCAGGCAAATCCCGCCTTTATCTCAGGAGCAAATGTACTTGGAGCTGGCGCTCATCTAATCTATCATCAAAAAGAGCAGAAACCTCTCCTCTTCTAAAGCTGCCCAAATCCTATTCCTTGACTAACAGATAAGGAAAATGTAATATTAAATCCATGACATCAGTCTTTGAAGTGTCTTTCAACATTTAGGGAACTTCACCACAGTATTCTGGTCACATTGAATGACTTACTTCATCTCACTCCACAGTACAAACACCACCCAGATTAAAAGGGAAACATTAGTCCATTTTTCTCCACTCTTTTCTTTCTCCTCCTCAACCTTTCATTGTCCTCTTGCTCCTTCCCTTCACTGATCTGTCGTCTGGTCCATATCATCCCCAGCTTTGAATCCTTTTACTAGTTCTCCATCTATGACTACATCAAATTCAAGCTCCTTGTTCTGGCTTTCAAGACCCTGCGTCATTCTGATGCTCCCTAGTTCTCCACCTTTGTCTCCTTTTGTGTCATCACCCATCTCCTCGGATCTACTGATACCAATCTCAACATGTTTGTCCTCAGCTCCTAGAACATCTCCGGGGCTTCACAATGTCCCTATTCATGGAAGGCCCTTTTCTAAAGGCTACTATCTCTATACATCAGGGGTGGGCAAACTTTTTGGCCCGAGGGCCACATCGGGGTGGGGAAATGGCTTGCAGGGCCATGACTGTAGGGCTGGGGCAGAGGGTTGGGGTGCAGGAGGGAGTGCAGGATATGGGAGGGGTGTGGTGTGCAGGAAGGGGCTCAGGGCAAGGGACTGGGTCACAGGAGGGGTGTGGGATGTATGAAGGGGCTCAGGGAAGGGGTTTGGGGTGCACAGTGCAGGAGAGGGCTCAGGGCAGTGGTGCAGGGTGTGGCAGGGGGCTCAGGGCACAGCCTTGGGGTGCAGCAGGGGCTCAGGGCAGGGGGTTGGGGTGCGAGGTGCAGGAGGGGTTCTTTAGGTGGGCTCTGGCCTGGCACCGCCTACCAGGGTAGCAGTGGGGCCAGGGCAGGCTCCCTACCTGCCTGCCTGCCCTGCCCTTGGCTCCAGCCTCAGGACAATCCGCTCCAGCAGCAGGTCCTTGCCGACCCTGGGGGAGGGGGAAAGGGGAGCTCCTATTGGCCACAGTTCCCCATTCCCGGCCAATGGGAGCTTCAGGGGAGGTATCCACAGGTAAGAACAGCCCACGGAGCTATCTGCTCCCCTTCCCCCAGGGCCGGCAGGGACCTGCTGCCGGCCCCTTCCCAGAGTGGAGTGGGGCTCACAGCACCACGGCAATGACAAATCCGCGGGCTGGATTCAGAGCCCTGACGGGCCAGATCTGGCCCATGGGCCGTAGTTTGCCAACCCCTGCTCTACATTCAAATCTCTCCTGGACGCCAACTTCTGCTGTGAGTCCTGCAAACATGAAGCAGACTGATAATGGAAGAGTTGGTAAGTAATTGGAAATAGCATATATATATATATATATATATACACACGCACACACACCCCATGGAAAATACACCTTCCACACTCCCTCAGATCATGTCATCATAAAACTATCCAAAAGCGGCTAGTCTCCAGCTCGGCCACCCCTGTTTTTGTGTCCTTTGGACCTGGGTCCTGCAATTCATAATATGTAGGTGACTACTGCACGCACACAGAGCCCATTGACTTCAGTTGGGCTCCACAGGGGCACAGCAGTCCGCGCACATGCAACAAATGGCAGGATGAGGCCTTAGACTGTAAGCCCCTGGGGACAGGGACTGCACCTTCTTTTACAGATGGAAAGCACTTAGCATAATACTGATCATCTTACTGGTCTGATAATTCAAGGGTTAATTTTATCCACATAATAAAATACTAATAATTTATTGCACATGTTTAATTTTCATCACTATTTGGAAAAGACACTCATTTAAAAAAATACATTTGGGCTCTGACCAAAAATGACAGACAAAAACATAAAAATGTAATTGATACGACTGTTTCCAAAAGGGAAGCTTTTTGTTTTTAATAACCTCTCCACTTCATTTTATTTTTGGTACTTGTGAGCAAGTGTAAAGCTACATCCACCCACTGTTGTACTCTATTAAACACCACTAATGACATTCCCTATGGCTGGCTCAGCAATGCCAACTGCAATACTGTGTAATGAATATCAACACATCTAGCTACAAGGCTTTTTACTCCTACTCCTCCTTTTCTCTAAGGCAAGTCATTATTCATAAACCTGCTGCTTTTGGTATTGTGTTGTATCCTTGCCCGTCTCCAGCAGTCTATTAGAACTCAAAGATTTAAGAGACAAACATTGCTCAGATGCAAGAGTGAAGTACTGTGTTAAAATGCACCTTTCAAGTTTAGGGATGTCTACATAATCATAAAATAAAAGGGACAATATCAAGGAGTCTAGGATTAAAATGTGACCTGCAATGCCTATGCACTGTAATAATATGACTAGAAATGTTCTCTTGGTCTTTATCAACAAAATCTGCTGTTGGGTATATTGAAGAAATTAAATAACCATGTTTGACCTTTTTCTGTAGCAGTCCAACAGCACTTTTCCTACTGTGCACTAACAAGGCACTGGTTTAAATAGGAAGCTGGCGTATTGCAGGGGATCATGGTGGAGGATCAGACTACTGGGGTGACATGAGAGAAGAGAGCATTGGGGAAACAATATTGCTGGGAGAGGGACACAGAGAGAATTGAATAGGGACGGTATGGTGTCGCTGGAGTATGTTTGTGTGTGTGTCTGAGAAACGTGTTCTGGAGCAGGCACGTGACATGGGAAAAATGGATGAAACAGATTAGAGCAGGGGCTTTAAGACAAAGTGGGAAGTGGGCCCTGCCTCCTGTCTCAATGACCTGTTTATTTCCCTCCACACCTCAGGCTTAGGCCTTTTGTATTCTGTCCTGATCCCTTTCTTAACGTGCATAAATTTAATGCTGAGAACTTTATATAAATGTTATACACCTTAAAATACGTTGAGGTTGGAGTTCATTGATAAATTTTTCATGAACATTTTCATGAAAGAATTTTCCATTTTTTCTTGTTGAAAATGTTTGGAATTTGAAACTTTTTGACCAGCTCTTGCTGGGGCAAAAGACTGAGGAGACAGGATATAGGAAGTGACAATCTGCTCTCTTTCTTCGTGCCCCTGCCCTAATCAAGATTATTCTTTTTAATACTCTGTTTCTCCCTCGTGCAGAAAAGAGCAACAAGCATGATTAAAGGCTTGGAAAAACTCTCATATAAAGAAAGATTTAAAAAATTGGGGTTCTTTACCTTGGAAAGGAGATGAATAAGAGGATCATTATATATGCATATAAAATAAAAAATGATATCAAGAAGGCAGATTAGGAACTTCTGTTCTCCCTGTGTCATAACACAAGAAGAAAAGAAAAATTTTAAAAGTGGGTAATTAAGAACTGATCAAAGGAAATACTTTTTCACACAATGTGTAATTAGACTGTTGGATTCAGTGCCATAGGAAGTCATTAAGGCCAAGAACTTGACAAGATTCCAAGAGGGATTGGGTATTTATATAGTTATCAAGAAAATCTAGAGTTGTCATATTTAATGTTGACTAAAACTTTGGAAGGGTTATTAAACTTTGTATTCCTGGTTTAAGCCAGTCTCTATTAGAGACCAAGATGAAATCTATATTTGGAGTAGATTATTGAACATATGTTTACTGCAGGGTTCTTACACCTTCCTCTGAAACATGTAGCTCTGGCCATTGTCAGAGGCAAGATACTGGATTAGATGAACCTTGGATCTGATCCAGGATCTGGCATTCCTGTTTCTATGTTCTTCCTCCCACCCACTCTTAACACCCATGTTTTTCCTACAACTCCCAGCAATGCACTCTTCCCCACTCCTCGCTGTGCCCCCCCACAACTGTTGTCCAAATTATCCCCTCCTCCATATCCTCCCAAATCCTGGTTCTTCAGAACACCCTAGTTCTCTGCCAATCATCTACTACCCCAGTGATCCTTAATATGTATCAAGTTAGTGATGAAGCCCCAGAACTTTCCAAGTGCTGATGCTTTTGTCACAGAAGTCTAACCCGGTGAAGTGCACAGATGAATCACCAACTGCAAGCTCAGCCCCAAGCTCTGAGCCACCTGGGAGCTGAATCCACTAATCCCACATTTATGGGATCATCTAATCCCTCAGTTTATGATTATCTCTCACATTCAAGACCAGATCCTTGGACTCACTGCTGGTTACTTTGTGCTAAAGCTGCCCTTTCAGGGCTGATTGGGATTTCCTTTGTGTAGGCATAGCCCTGAATAGCTTAATGCCAGCACAGCCAGCTCTAAGCTCTCTATTCCCAGCACCTTCTTCCTGCAGCACTTGCGGGGGAGGGAAAGGAGGGGCACCTCAGGCACAGGAGGGAGTGTGACCAAAGTAGGCTTACGCCATCCTGTGCTAGTGAAATGCCCCTAACAGGTCATTCCAGCTGGTGCAAGTTGGAGTAGTCCTGTGACTTACAGCTTGTACCAGCAGCCAAACCAACCTTCACCAGTCCTCAGGAGAGGGGGAGTAGAAAAGTGGTGGAAAACTACTCCCCCCTCAGGTGTGTAAAGCAGAGCTCAGCCGCACCTGAGGATCTGGTGCTCTCTGTCTATAGGTTTCCACAGTGAAGGCTGATGTGCTTTGGTACTCACTTGGGTGTCTAGATCAACGCAGTGTAGGGTAACCAGATGTCCCGATTTTTGGTCTTTTTCGTATATAGCCTCCTATTACCCCCCACTCCTGGCTCCAATTTTTCACGTCTGCTGTCTGGTCACCCTTGTGACACTTCTGGCTTTGGTATCTTTCTAGCACCGGCTAACTTGTGAAAGAGCCAGCCTACAACAATAATGATTCCTTGATTGTTCTCTTAAGAGAAGTGGTCTGTGAATTAAAACTGCCCTACTCCTCACTGCCTCAAAATCAGTATTTAAGAGTAAAACTTGGGAGTTCCGAAAACTTGCTGCTGCAGAGAACTTGTGGGCTGAAAAATCATGAATCACAGGGAAAACACATGCAATTTTTGACAAAGCAACATATAAACATCTCTATTCCTACTCTTTCCAAATTCTCTGAAAGAAGTTTCAGAGGTTAGGTTAAGCATTCCAATGCGCAGACCCACTGGTTACGCCAAACAAAAGTGAGAGAAGGTAGAAATAGTTTGAATTATGGAGCTGGGTGACAATTTTTTTTTGCAAATAGTAAATTCACTGAAATACGAAGTTTTAAGGGACACCGATATGATTTGCCAAACTGCATTTAGAGAATAGTTTCAGCCAAAAAAATAAATAAATAAAATAAAAAAGTGGAAAAAAAAACTGAAAAAGTCAAAACATTTTGTAACATTTCTTTTTGACCTTTCCTTTCAAAATGGTGTTTTGTTTTGAAATTTAGACAATTAAAAAAAAAGGTGAAAACACACAAAAAAAGGCCCAAAACAAAATGAAAAATTGAAATAAATTAAGTTTGGGGTCAAATATTTTGTTTGAAAAAAAATCAATTTTTTTGTTTTGTTTTTTGTTTAGTGAGACACTTAAAAAAATTCAGTTTTGGATCAACCTGAACCAATTCCCCTCCTCTCTCCCCCAGCTTTCAGTTTGGCCTGAACTGAAAAATCAATTATTTTTTCCATGCTAATTATGACCAATGCCTCCATGAAACAGAAACTGAGAAACACCTTACCATTTGCTTTTTATTCACACTTTTCTTGCGATTCTCATTTTTGCTCTCATCTTCATACACCAAAACAAAGTCAATTCTTCGCTGGCCATCGTTAAAGAACAAGGAGTCAGGTTTTTGATCAAACTCTGCCTGTAAGGAGTGAAGAACATTTTATATATGAAGATCTTTCTTTACAAGACAGTTCTTTTTGTTAGTTGACTATGTACAGAAGCTGTGGAGTAGAAAAACTCCATGTCAAGTCATGACAGTAGCACCAAAACTCAGGATCATACTGTGCCCTTTTGTAACGAGCCAGGTCTCTGTATGACATAAGGACAGCAGAACTTCTACTCAATTTTCTCCTTTAAAAATTGCAAATTAACGTCTGTAAATATGGCAATGGAAGGAGCTTAGGTGACAATACCATTACCAAATAAGGCATCAGTCAGGTAATTTACATATCATTGTGATATACTATTACAGATCCTTGTTATTTTGGTTCCTACAGGGACTCTCACAACAACTGGTTTCCTGTCTTTCCCAGAAACTTTGCCAGAAGTCTGAGCTTCTCAACAACTGAAAAATCCTTTCATGGCCCCATACACACTAATATCCATAAGAACCAGCGTCAAATGCACCACCCAGAACCATGGCCATTGGGAAAATGCATTCAGGAAATGTAACACATCTCATGTGGATATATTTCTTATTTTTATTAGCAAATCTCAGCAGGCACAGAACATCGTTAAACTCCACACATCCATCAAATTATAATATATGCCCAAATCAAAAAGATTACTATATCCATAAACCATCACCCAGTCCCTAGAGGAACATAGGATAGATTGTCATATTCACTAATAACATCTTAATGTGTGAAATCATGTGTGTGACAATTGATGATGGGTTTGATGGAGAAATCTGAATGCTGGAGTTATATTTTTGTGGTTAGTTTGTGGGAATACTCATGGGCATCACCACGTGTAATAATGCTTAAGGTTAAGAGGTCGTCACGATTATTTTTAGTAAAAGTCGCAGACATGTCGTGGGCAATAAACAAAAATTCATGGAAGCCAGTGACCTGCCTGTGACTTTTACTAAAAATAACAGGAGAGGGAGTGACTGAATGCTGGAACGGAGAGAGGGGGAGGAAGAGACTGAAGCTTGAGCCCCGCAGAGGGGGACTGACAGCTGCAGGGCCCCCACTACTGCCTGCAGCAGAAGCTGAAGAGGTCTCGTACAGTCACGGAATCCGTGATCTCCATGATGAAATTGTATCATTAATAATGGGTGTCTGTTTGGCTTAGGTCAAACTGGAAGATGTTCATGATATCTGGCCAGATCCTCAGTGGCTGTAAACTGATATAGCTCCACTGAAGTCAATGGAACTATGTTAACTTATTCCAGTTTAGGAACTGGCCCAAAGTTTTCTGAGAGAAGATATGTACTCCTAAAGGCTTGCAAAACTGTTGAATACAAGGACTTCTTTCCCTGCCTTTCCTATATTGACCCTGATATAAAAGTAGCGACTTGTATGAGGCAAGATAAGGTTATATTCTTCCTCCTTAAGCAAAATAAATATCTCTAAACAACAAACAGGATACAAAGGTATCTGGAATGGCTTTACTCGCTGTTGTCTGAATGGTAATGTTACCTATTAGTACTAACGCGTTCAGATACAACTGTTATAAATTACTCCAGGCTTTAAAGGTTTGGGATAATTAATGTTTAAAACTTCTTGACATCCAGCATCTTTAGGTTATTGCAATGATACAGAGTATCTTTTTGAATCAAATCAATCAGCAGTTGTCTTTTCTTAGAATTATAGGAGTTAGAGCTGAAAGAGACCTATTAGATCATCCCACTTGGCCATTCAAGGGTTGTCTGCAACAGCTGTAGTTTTAAATATAAAATGCAGCACTGCTATTGCTATCTCCAGACTAGTTTTAAATGTCTCATAATTGGGCTTAGTTGCATGATGACTACATTCTAGCATGGAGTTAAAATATCAAATTACTGTAAAATAGTTATTTTGTGTTTTAATTTTCTACTGAAGCAGAACCTGATCATACTTTTACAGCTTATTACATTTCTTGGAACTAAAATAAACAGTAGAGTGTTGTTAGATACTGGATTTGTATTTTTATCATACTGATTCTACCTTGACAACTACACTATCATTTGCATTTTAAAAAATGAAACAATATGAACTTGGGAAATAGTAAAATGACTAAAATCAAATCAGTAACCAGGTGTTCTAAATATAACAATCATGCTAAAAAGATTTTATAACATCCCTGTTACTTAAGGGACAAAGACAATAAATACTAAGTGGGCCAATCTCTGTGCTCATAATAGACTCTCATGTATCTAAGTCTATAATAGAAAGGGGAAGATAGAAGTGACCCATATATTTAGGTAGCCAAACACTCTCCACTATAAAAAGATTCTTGCAAATTTTTAAAGAGAAGTTCTAACACCTCCATTGTTTGCAGAAGACCTTAGACATTCAGCATAGAGAAAGCCCTCAGGTTAGAGAAGAGCCTTTCCTTTGTCCCATGAAATTCTCTTCAGGTTTTATTGAGATTTAAACTATTGAAAATCTCTATTTCCCTCTTCTCACTTACATTCCCCAGGAAAATTTTGGCAGTAGATCTGGATGTTCACTCCACTGAAGAAGCAGCAGACACCACACTGAAAATGCAATTGAAGAGAGCTGCTGTAGCAGCTGTTGCAGTGGAAGTGGGGGAGGGAAAGAAAGCCAGGTCAGACTTCTGTCAATGATCCCCCTCTTTCTACCCCTTTGACCCAACACATGGCCCAATAAACTATGCCCTCCCTTAGGCAAAAAGCTTTTTCAAACTGCTGTCTGGTTTGGTCCTGTAGTTGAAGTGGTAAAAGTCGATGTTGCAACGCTGAATGTACAGCGTTCAGACTCTTACAATGATGAATAAGTGGGGAGGGGAATTGTTACAGTTGCACATAACAGAATTTTTGTTTGTTTTAATAGGAAATCATATTAAAAATCCAATGTTAAAATAAAGTAATTTAGATTGCAAAGTTAAGCTCTCAAAAGTTGGGAAATGCGAGATTTAAGGTTGCCCATGTCACCTTAATTTGCCCCCCTTGTGCACATGTATTACAATGCAGACTTTAATTACATGATCACTAGGGTTAGCGTTTTCCAGCAATGAAAACAGTAATTTCAGATTTTCAAAGCTTGTATATTTTGTAAATTTCAGATATGAATGATAGTGATACAAAAAAAATACACGTATCGACAAACATGAGCAATATGCAATCCTTTCCAGCATGAAAGTGCACTGGGGGAAGGTGACAGGAGACAGCTTTACAGAAGAGGTGGAGGACAGATGCTGGGCACTGAAGGCTAGAGCCAGCCAACCCTGTGTTGGGGTAAGGAGGCAGGAGCCAGCTGTGCAGGGGAGAGGAGAGATAGTCTTTGGATACTGGCAGCCTAAAGTCAGCTGTGTGGTGGGGGGAGAGGGGAGGAGCCAGCTTGTGCAGGGGAGGGGAGCAGAGGAGAGGCACTGTAGTGTAGACACTGGCGAGAGTAGGTGCAAGTGCCATCCGCTCTACAGCATGGCAGGGGAGCCCAGCACCCTATTGCCAAGTGCCCTGCCTGCCCAGGAGAAGCTCCACAGAGGTTTTGCCAAGCCCAGGCCTGTGTAAGGAGGGGAGAAGTTGGCCATGAGTCTCAACAGCAGCCAGCCCCCAGCTTCTGCCCTGCGCTGTGGGGATGAGTCAGGTGTTTCCGGCCAGAAATGAGGAGAAGGGGGCAACATGAGCCCATCTGGCGATTCCAGAACTGAAGAGTCATTCTGAAAAAATCGTGGCAATAGCAGCAATTTCCAGAAAACACGGGCCCTAACAGTCACATACTTCTTTTTCCACAGAACCCATTCCTCATTCAGTACGCAGGATAGATGTATAAAGGGGCCAAATGAAGGCTGCATGGGCACCCTTAAATCTGGTATTGCCTAACTTTTGAGTGCTTGACTTTGCAACCTAATTTTCTTTTAATAATGTGGTGGCTTTTTTGAATGTAACAGTACATAGACGATCATAACGGGGAGGGGCAGTAATGCGACAAGCCTGCAGAGGCTGGCCATTCCCCAGTGTCCTACATTTCAACAGCATGCATATAGATCACCTTCTATAGAGCTGAAAGATTAAGCAATTTTATTGCAACTTCATGAGACCAGGTCCACAAAGAGTTCACAGTTGTGAAAATATAGCTGGAAGCCCATTTTTCAAATTTATTCCCACCGGGAAGCCTTTGTTTAACTTATGTTTTTAGATACTGTAAATAGTGTCCAGTTTTCCCCACATTACATACTTTATAAAGCATTAAAGTAAAATAACCGATTAAACCTGGGTATTTATCTTTTTGTTGTAAGATCAAAATTATGAAATACAAAAATCTACATTAATGTAATATTAAATGCAAAAATTCAGGTTCAATAGTCATACTCAGAGAGGTAGCCGTGTTAGTCTGGATCTGCAAAAGCGACAGAGTCCTGTGGCACCTTAAAGACTAACGAATATATTGGAGCATAAGCTTTTGTGGGCTAATACCCACTGCATCCGACGAAATAGGTATTAGCCCACGAAAGCTTATGCTCCAATACGTTTGTTAGTCTTTAAGGTGCCACAGGACTCTTTGTTGCTTTTACAATAGTCACACTGATTTAACTGTGCTGTACAACCCATATATTTTATTGGATAGCTTTGGTAACATACACTAATCTATTAAGCAACACATTTAATTGAAAAAAGGGGGAAATAGAAAATAGCATATCTGTGTAATGCACCTAAGTTAACATTTCTGTTGGAATCTTATTTTTTGTTACTTCATCTATTCAGCCATAATGTTATATTATTATACTGTCTTACTTTTCATTTTCAGGTTTAAAACTGTTAAGATGATGCTTAAAAATGCTGTTATCAGGATTAAATTCAGCTAGAGCTCTGGTAAATATTTTCAATTTTCCCCACCCCCCAAGTTTCTACAACAGTGCTGGTGAGTGGAGGTGGTGTGGGGGGCTCCGGGAAATGCTCTATAAGAATTTAAGCCCTGGCTATTATTAAAATGAGTTGAGCTGGGCTGCAAATTCAATGAGTTCTGCTTAAAAATCAATGGCTTAACACAGCCCAAACATTCTAGACAGGCCCTTTGTATCCGACAGTCCTTTGTTTGGGTAGAAATAATCATGGGTCCAATTTTCAGAGCCTCAGCTTAATCAGCTAATACGTTTTAAGTAGTGATGCAGATATCACTCTTCCAGTCTGACATTATAATAAATGTTTAACACATAGCAGACTGATATTGATCAATACCATTAAACAGTATGAAACAATACATTTACTAGTGAATAATTACATTTAGCATATGTTATATTATGTTTCTGAAGACTCAAAGAACTACACACTACATTCCAATCAATCAATCACCACAACACCCTTGTGAGGTAGGTACCACTTATCCTCATTTTATACATAAGAAATCTGAATGAGAGGAGATGGGCTAGACTGAGGGTAAATGTTTCAAATGCTTCCAAGTAATTTAGGAACCTACGTTTCATTTTCAAAAATGATTTAGACACTTAAGTCAGTGAGGTGCTTTTGGAAATTGTACCCTATAATAACAACTGCCCTGAATAAAGGGTGGTGTGGAACCTCAATGCCCTAAGAGCCAGAGAAAGAAACAAATTGTGACTCAGCCTTGGTCTACACTAGGGGAGGATTGACCTAACATACAACTCCAACTACATGAATAGTGTAGCTGAAGTTGATGTATTCAGGTCAACTTATCTCGGTGTCTTCACGGCACTGAGTTGCTCCCCGGTCAACTTCGCCTGCGCCTCTTGGAGTGGTGGAGTTCCTGAGTTGACGGGAAAGTGCTCGGGGATCAACTTATCGTGTCCCTGCTGTGTCCTCTCCCCTTTTCTCTCCACTTCCTTCCCATTTACTTGCTAATATGAGTGAGTACCAGGCAAGTAGCCCTTGGTCTCTCACTGTCAGGACAAAGCTGCAATCTGAACAGGGAAATAAAGGGGAGTTTATCCTGAACAGCCAAGTAAGGTCTAGGATAATTTGGCTGACAATGACGGTCCAAGGCCACGTGGTGAATGAATGAGAACCTGTAGTGGAACTGAGGACATCTTGACTCTCGGTCCTGTGCTCCACATCACTGTACCTCTCTGGCGCAGAATGCTATTTGAATGTTTTGTCATACATATGTGACACATATGTGAAACCTAGCTGCACGAAACTTCTCCAGCACAAGATGAAAGGATAACATTCTAGCAGTGAGCATTCTTCAGCAGCAGCTTATACCTGTATTCCAGTTTCATGAAAACAATGCCACATGGCATTAGCCAGAATGAAATGTGTCTACATTTACACCAGTTTCTCAGAACATTCAAATGGTCTGTGAGTGGAGGCTAGGAAGGTCAGTAAAAAGATGAGAATGAAGAAAAACGAGTGAACTAGTAAAAGCCAAGATTGTTGTTTATCTTTTACTACACCATGAACAAGCACAATATTTTAAGGTAAATTGATAATCTAAGTGACAAGACCCTCTGCAGGAGTGACTTGTCCAACTGGCATTTTTATGGCAGAAAACCCAAGCTCACACTATCTTTGAAATTACGGAGGAAAACCTTCACAAGATTAATTGCTCTTCAGTAATTCACCATTGTAGTAAAAATGTGCCTGCCTTGGACATGAGGTTATATATACTGGGCCTTGTCTGCAGCCGATATAAATCCCTATTAGGGTACCAGATGTCCTAATATTAGGGGCTTTGTCTTATATAGGCAAATATGCTCCCTGCCCAGCTCCTCCTCCCCGACAAAAAATGTACCCTGATTTTTCACACTTGCTATCTGGTCACCCTAATCCCTATAGCAGTAGTGAAGTCAATAGGACTGTGTCATTTTACACCAGCTGAGAATCTGACTCACTATTTTGCTTTATCTTTAGATTATTTTTCCTTTACACATAGAATAACATAACCATAACACAATACCACAGAAACTCCTTTGCACTAGTGTAGTCTGCTTTTTCATTGATACTCAAGTGCCAAGCTCACGATCCATATTATGACTCAGACAGTTCTATTAAAAATCAAAAGAACAATAGTGCTTTGCTGAATTTCCTTTTGTTGCCAAATGCCATCAGCCTGACACAGAATTAAGTTCTGGTTCCCAGGTGTCAGCGGTTAGTCTGGAAACAAGTTACCCTTCTGTCATGCCCTGAGCTTAACTACTCAACTTGGTTAGAGGGAGGGAGAGAGACACCATTTGAAAGGAACTCAAAAAGACTGAAACAAAATAATGTCTTGGGACCTCTTCAGGCCAGAGATTTTCTTCATTGTGTAAATTACACAGAGCCAAATGCATTATTGGCACTTGAAATAATAATCACTTAGGCCCCTAGTTCTACCACTCTTGCACTGAGTAGCACTTTACTCTGGAATATTCCCAAACGCTCCATTGTCCCTTGGCCTAAAAGTTGTAAAGCACATGAGATGGGTCAGAATAGCAGGAGGGAAAGCAGCATTTTAGAAAGGCTGAAGGGATGCAAATTAAGAGTTGGGTAGGCTGGACAGCAGGAACTTGCTGTAAGGCTGGTCTACGTGATGCGTCAATGTGCACTGCAGTGATGTGATTTCTAAAGTACTCCAGCATGGGCTCACTGACTGGCCTGTGTAAACCCTGCTGGCTCACATTAAAAGGCATGCATTAACATTGTGATGGGGAAAGGGCAGAGTTTGGAAAAGATGTTATGAGACTACAGACCTTGCACTGCTAACGTTGTTTTTTCACAAGTCTGTACTTGAACAAGTGATCTGTTGGGCATTCAACCAGAGGCCTGTGCATGACAAAGAATTCTCCATTTACTGGGGATGTTTTCCAAGATAAGTTTTGTATCCCCCATGACAAGATGAATGCTGCTAGTGCTGCAAGTAGTGGTGCAGGTGTAACCTGGGTGTGGTGTCCTGTCCCATCTAGTGGCATCGAGACCACTTAGGGATAGAGATAAAATGAGTCTGCTCTACAGCCTTAGCTAAGAGCCTGTTGGCTTCTAGCTCATGCAGTAGAGGTTCACGTACTAAGCTCAAAAGGTCCCGGATTCGATCCCGCCAATAACTGGAGTCTGTTGGTGTTACGTAGGAACAAGACAAAAGGGCTGGTGTTGGGCTCAATGGGAATAGTGGTTTTATCCAGCAAGCAGAAAGAGCAAAAAGCAAATCCAGTGTTGCACATGATGGAGTGAGCAGATGTCTTCATCCTAGAGGTAATACTCTAGTTATAGCCTGGTACTGACAACAGTCCCAGTAAGCTTCTGTTGCCCAAAACCAAAAACTTCTGTTGTTGGGCCAGAGCCTCAAAAAGTAAATACAGCTAGTGGTGTAAGCAGGCAAATGATGCCACAAAATAAAAATGCACAGAAATGGAACAGACAAAAAGACAGTTAAATGCCCGGTAGCAGTTCAGGGAACAGAAAAGCTGTATGCTTTCCACTTCTTCATATTCCAACCAAAGAGAGGAGCTGCCCTCATGCATCAGGCCACTTCGTCCCTTGATGATGTCTTGCATGCTTCACTTTCATCCGGAGTGACTCAGTGTTCTGGCCCTTTAACAAAGGAAGCTGTGAACCAGGACATTATTGGGGCATGGCCCTTTAAGGCAAAGGAGCGCTAGGAGTTGTAGTTCCCCCAGGTGGAGAACATGAGCAGGAAAGGTCATGTGATGATATCAGGTGACAGTCAGCTGACCTACAGTATAAAAAGCAAGGAAGAGCTTAGGAAGCAAAAAGCTATAGGAATAGTTTTGCAGTTCTCTAGAAGTGATCAGACATTGAAGGTGCTTCCCCATTAAGGGACTTGACCTCTGTGGTCTCCCTAACAGCCTCTTCTGGGCCGTTATTGGAAATGGCCCTATGACACAGTCAGAATAATTGTGAGTGGAGGGTGGACAAGCCAAGGTGTGAGAGCTCCAGGGCTAAAGGGAGGGTGTTGGTGATGCCTGTGATGCCACTTAAGATTCTTAAGCTGAAGAAGGGTCAAGCAACTTAGTCAGAAAGTTCAGGAGGGCTGGCTAAGGACTGCTAGTTCCCTTTTGTGCTCAGAAGAGTGTTTTTAGTTGGACTCTTATTTCATCCCTGGAAAGGGTAGACTTCTAGTGAGAGGATCAAGAATGCCAGCAGTGTAGCAGACTGTCAGAGATTCATGACCACTGCTGGAGAGGTAAGCTACTTGCTTACATCTAGTAGCCTTCAGGTAGGCATAGCTTTCTGCTACATGTCAGGGGCTCAGACCAAGTGTAGAGAAATTCTGGGCTTTGGTGACAAGTGAGTAGAGCAGTGACTCAATACCATAGCCTGCAATGATAGGTGCTTTCTGAAAAGCCTGAAGGATGAGTGTGCAGCTGGAGCCAGTGCACCAAGACAGTATGGGCAACCTGAGAGGTAGCTGCATTTCCAGGATTGCATCCTCCCCTATTCTTGGCTTTATTGAGTTCAAGAATGTGTAGATCAGGCTTGGCAAAACCCTGGCTGTGATGTGGTTAGTCCTGCTTTGAGCAGGGGGTTGGACTAGATGACCTCCTGAGGTCCCTTCAAACCCTGATATTCTATGATTCTAAGAATGCCAAGTTATGCACACTCAGCTTCCTCGCTTTACTCTCCAGAAGCCCTCTCTGGAAATCTCCATGTCTCTCTCTCCCCTCCCCCATATATAAAATTAAAATAATTAACATGTGGGTTTTGTGAAGCTTAACTGCTTGCCAAGTGCTTTGTGATCATCTGATGAAATCTGCTACAGAAATGTAAAGTTATTTAGTATCACAGACTTCAAGTAAGATATTTTGTTCTTTTATTTTCATATTGACCAATGCACACTACAACTTGGCTGACATTAAGACCCACAAAGTCCTTTATTTCTGGAATCTGCGAATTCATTTGTGAACCACAGGAAAATGGGATGTGTCACAAAGCAATAAAACTGTTATGCTGTTAGCTGTTTTTCATCTGATTCATGCTTTGTAATAAAGTATAATGAAGTTCTGTTTTTTAGCAAATGAGATTAGGAAAGTTTTCCTTTTGACTAATGTTTGCTAAACAGTTTCAGTACCCCACCATGTAAAAAGAGAAAGCTGCTTCCCTTCTACTTACTGAAGGAAGCTCAGTACTAAAACTAAAGCTTTTGCACCAGTTAGAACAGAGAAATATACCTGGAGTCATTATTACTCCCCTTGACTTAAGAAAACTGATGGTAACTGCTGACATATGATGATATCAACCTCATTTGACTGCGCTGTGCTAATTTAGGTTAGACATCCAGCTGACTTCCTGTTATATTTTTCATGTAACTTTTGCAACTGACACAAGAAATTTGTTAAGCTTTATTAGGAAGAGGCCAGAAGTTTCTACCTTTACATAAGGCTGAAGCCAGTGCTCCCCTGTAGGACAGGTTTTCAGCCCCCATATAAGGGAAGGGGTGGGGAAATTCACACTTTCCGGATCTTTGGCTGCCCTTTAAGGCTGCATCTGCACTCCACTCCACTGATGGCAGCATGTAGGGGACGTGCAGTAAGATGTGGAAAGCAGGATGCATCCACACTGTGGTGTGTAGCTACATCCGTTGGTTAAAGACTGTGGTAGGGGGGAGGCGGCAGGGCTTTCCACGCTGGAGCCTTTCCCCGCTACCAGAATCTTCCCCTGTGGTGGGAAAGACTCCAGCAGCAGGGCACTAACTACACTGTTAAAAGCAGCAGTGGAAACAGGGAAGCACTGCATGGGCAGGGAGAGAGCTGTGCAGGGTATGTACTCGGTTACATTCACACACCCTTCAGGAACGTCTTTACTTGCCTAAGCCGTGCCTCACAGTCTATATTGCTATTATATCAGGTATGGGGAGCTGCCCACGTATTTACTCTATACACTGCCGAAAGAAGCGCACAGTGTAAATGTACCCTAAGGCTGAAAGGTATGATCTGAATGGGTACGCTAATGCACTAATGAGTTTTTGGGATGATTCTTCCCATGAAGTTGTTGAACTTAACTCTCTTACAAATTGCAACCTTGCAAATTGGAGAATTGGTCTGAATTCAACGAGATGAAATTAAATAAAGACAAGTGTGAAGTACTTTGCTTAGTAAGGAAATTTCAGACACAGCTACAAAATGGGGAACAACTGGGGAGGTAGTACTGCAGAAAAGGTTCTGGGGGTTAGAGTGGATCGCAAATTGCTTATGAGTTGACAGTGTGATGCAGGGTCGTGGCAGGGAGAATTAACTCCTCCAGCCACAGGGAGGACACAGAAAGTGCCGCTCCAAAAGCAGCCACATTTTTATTCCTACACATGTTCCTGTGGACACCGTACCTTAGGGAAGATGTGGACAAACTGAAGATAGTCCAGAGGAGAGCAACAAAAATGATGAAAATGATAAAAGATTTAGAAAACCTGACCAATCAGGAAAGGTTAAAAAAAACTAGCAATATTTCATCTTGAGAAGAGAAGATGGATGGGGGGGACCTGATAATCTTCAAAAATGTTAAGGGCTATTATAATAAGAACAGTGATCAGTTGTTCTCTGTGTCCACTGAAGGTAGGATGAGAAGTAATGGACTTAATCTGCAGCAAGGGAGATTTTCATTAGATATTAAGAATAACTTTGTAACTATAGAAGGGTAGTTAAACTCTGGAATAGGCTCCCAAGGGAGGCTGTGGAATCCCCATCACTGGAGGTTTTTAAAAATAGGTTGGACAAACA
The DNA here is from genome assembly GCA_007922305.1 of Dermatemys mawii. NCBI lineage: Eukaryota > Metazoa > Chordata > Testudines > Dermatemydidae > Dermatemys > Dermatemys mawii. Next base: position 44,812,306 of record ML677341.1, on the reverse strand, counting down.
TCTGTCAGGGATGGTCTAGATTTACTTGCTCCTGCCACAGCACTAGGGCTGGACTTGACAACTTCCTGAGGTTCCCTCCATTCCCACATTTCTATGAGTCTATATTATGGCTAATATTACATCCAAAACAAACTACATTAAAGACCATTAAGGTTGCAAAGCCAAGCACTCGAGTTGGAAAATACTTTAATTAAGACTGCCTGTGCAACCTTCATTTGACCTCTCTGTGTGTATGCGTTATGAGAGGCTTTAATTCCATGACCAATTGCTATATTTTTCCCACAGGACCCCTGCCTCATTCAATGAATAGGTAGTTATTGACTTATTTTTTTATTCTCCTCATTCAGTGTCTGGCCCCAGGCTTTATTCACTGTACACCATCCAAACTGTGTACTGAACACAATAATATTTTCCTCCTGTGTTTCTATGGTACCTAGGTACTTCACAAACATTAATGAATTTATCTTCACAATACCTCCCTGAGATAAAGTGACATTGTCTCCATTTTATAGACTAGGGTGAGCGTATGGGAATGAGGCACAGCGAGATCAAGCCAAAACTGACAAGTGTCTACTAATTTTTGGGTGCCCAACTTGAAATACCAGGTGGCCTCATTTTTTTCAGAATACTTCACATTTTTTACAGTCCTTCATTTGTTCAAAGCATAGCTCAAATCTAGTTCACTTGCAGTTGTGAATGCTCAGCACTTCTGCACATCTGGCCCTTGTCTTGCCTGGCTCACTCACAGGAACACATTAACAGTGGTCACTTTTGAAAAGCTTGGTTTAAATGACTTTCCCTAAATCACACAGGAACTCTGTGGCAGAGGCAGGGGCAGAATCCAGTTCTCCAAGGCAGCATTCAGGTTCCTTGACCATACGACCATCCTTTCTCTTCTTTATGCCCCTTGCCTCATTCACTACACACCTTCCAGTTTTCCTATACAATGGAGGAGGAATCTTTCACATGATAGGCTCTGTCTCTACACAACCTTGATTCATTCCTAGAGCGCTGTCCAACCTTTGTATTGAATAGGGGAGGGGTCTTGTAGAAAAAAATAGTGTAGGAGCATGTAATTAGATTTTCTCGTAATGCATATACATGGCACAGGCATCTTTATTTCTGGTATCTTCTAACTTGAGTGTTTGACTTTGCAATCTTAACATTTTTTAATAAAGAGTTTTTGGATGTCAATTTTTTTTTTAAACAGGAGAAAAGGAACCATATTGACCCCCAACTTGTGTCATCATCAGAGCTTGGACTTTTACATTCACAGCACAGACTTCTACCACTTGAGCTACTAGAGCAGGGGTGCACACTAATTTTCACAGGGGGGCCACGCCATGAATTTTGTAAGTCACTATGGGCTGCACATTTCTACTATACTAATGAAGGGGGTGTGGAGTCGGGGAGGGAGTTTGGGTGCAAGAGGAAGCTCCAGGCTGGTGCAGAGTATTGGGGTGTAGGACAGGGTGAGGGCTCTGGGAGGGAGTTTGGTGCAGGAAGGGGCTCTGGGCTAGAGCAAGGTATTGGGGTGCAGAAGGGGGTGGAGAGTCTGGGTGGAGTTTGGGTGCAGGAGGGGGTTCTGGGAGGGAGTTTGGGTGCAAGAGAAGATTCTGACCTGAGGCTGGGGGTTGGGGTCCAGGAGGGGGTGCAAGGTATAGGCTCTAGCTGGAAGGTGCTTACCATGGTGCTCCCGGAAGTGGCTGCAGTTGGCTGCTGCTGGCATGTCTCTGTGTGCCCCTGGGCCGGGGGCTGGGGGGAAGGTCCAGTGGGTCCCTGTGCCTGCAAGCACTGCCTCCACAGCTCCCATTGGCTGGTTTCCAGCCAATGGGAGTTGTAAGGACAGTACTGGGAGCAGGGGCAGCACGTGGAACTGTTTCTCTCCCCTCCCGACCAGGGGCACACAGAGACATGCCAGCAAAAGCCACTACTTCAGGGAGCGGTGTGGGGCCACGGCATGCAGGCAGCCTGCCTGAGCGCCCCACTGCGCTGCCAGAATCATGGCGGGCTGGAGAAAAATGTTAGGCTGGATCCGGCCTGCAGGCCGTATTTTGCCCACCCCTGTACTAGTAACTGGTAGCAGTAGTAGGCTGTTATTCTCTGTGGACCATCTACCAGAATGGCATGACCCACACACTTTGCTAGTGGAATCCATAGCTTAAAAAGGAAAGTGTTACGCAACTTAACTATGGGCAGCTACCATGTTCCCCAATATTACTTATTACATTTATTTCTTGAACTGATTCCTTTGTTACTGAGAATGAAGTCAAGAATCCTCTTATGTGTTCTAGATCTTGTGTTTGCAAGAAGCAATCCTCTACATTGTCTTAAAAAATTGCTCCTCTGTACTTTGTCATGTTATAATATTTGACCAACATATGTAAGTTGCTTAAAGCAATAGGCTCCTTTTAAACACTTAAATCCAACATCCAACAGTACTAAACATGCTCAGTAAAGTAATGAAACACAGAACACTTCTTCCTGGCTCATTCCAAATTACAGACATCCTAGAAATTAAGGGGGTATGTTTTCAGACCAGTTTGAGGCCTGATCTCCATATTTATGTGTGTAATATGAGATCACATTTTGCACCCTAAAGTGTCAGTGCAAATCTGAGTAGCTGCAACTCCAATTTACATGAATCATGGCCACAGTTTAGTCAGAGATGCACCTATTCAGACACGTGCATGAATCTGAGCTGCAAGCACTAACTGTAACGGCAAAAGGTAAGCCACTGTTCTGGAAGCCTCCCCTTAAACTGTACAAAACACTTTAATTTCACTGGAAATCTAAAGGTAAACTTGAAGTGAAAGGGTACTCACCCACTCCGAAGTATGAAGCTTTTGCTGGTCTGGCACTGTTCCATAGCTGGGAACAATAGTTTGCTCCACTTCTTCCAATACTAAAAAACAAACAAACAAAACTATAACATTGTAGTGCATCTGTTTGTAATTTTTAAATAAGTGGCCTGGGGGCAAAGTGGCTTTACTGCACTTCACATTGTCAGGATTTGCTTAGGTTTGTCCTTCCACACTTTCAAATACAGTCAAATTTAGTTAATCAACATCCATTTATACAGTTGGAGCAATTCTCAACTCCTTTAGACTGATTTTGTCTATGGAGTTACACTAGCAAAACAGACTAAAGAATAATACTCTTAATTTTTATTTGGAGTAGAAGACTTTCTATTAACATCTCACTGTTCATGGTGGAAGAAAGGTCTAGATTCCACCACCTTTACTCACATGCTAAATAGTACCTTACTCTGCAAGGAACCCTGTTCATAAATATAACTGAAAAGTTAATGGAGTATTTGCCAACTAAGGTACTACTCAAGACTTGTATATGTGAGAGATTTTAGGGGGTGGAGGGTTGGGCAGAGATCTAGCTGTACCGATGCAAACTCTTATTATAGATACATTGCATCGGGGTAATAAGTAGCTTTCACCAGAGCAACATATCTGCACAAGGAGTTTGTAATGGTGCAGTTACACTGTTGCAAAAAATCCCAGTGTGAACATTATCTCATTATGAGTCAAGGTGGTGGGATCTGGGTCCATGTGTACCAATCATAGATGAACTCTGGCTGAGGCTGACTGTACTTGTTATGCAATAAGTTAGCAGTGCCAGAGAATTCTTTATTTCAGGTCAAGGGTGGTACAGACAGCAACACTGAAACATTTACTCATGCCATTGTGTGAATGACTTCCATGTAACCTGAAGGGATAACTTCCTAAGTATCACAAGCGCAATAATATTAATGTACTGCCCTAAGCAATATCTTCTTCGCTTCTCTAGAATGGCATTGGGCAAAAAGAATCTACGTCCTAATTCCAGCAATGTGATACTTCTCTTCTAAAATTACAATACAAAAATCAAGATGATTTAATGAAAGACACCACTCTGCATCTCTCAACGCCATAATCTAATATTGACTATCATTTGCCTACAGGTGGGAAAATTGGCTGGGAATTCAAGTACTGGTGAATTATAAGCTAATTATCAACCCCAAGAAACATGTTAGAGCAGGGGTGGGCAAACTAAGGCCCACGGGCACATCCGGCGGGGGTGGGAGGGTGCGTGTTCCCGCGGGACAGCATATTTGGCTCCGTGTGGAGCCAGACACGCTTTCCTCTCCCCTGGAGCCAGGCCGCCGCGCAGGCAGTGCTCTAGGGAGTGGGGCTGTGTGGCAATGTGTCTGGCTCTGGCCACTGCTCCGAGCAGCATGGTAAGGGGGCCGGGGCCAGGGGGTTGGATAAGGGGCAGGGGCTCCCAGGGGGCTGTCAAGGACAGGGAGCAGGGTGGGTTGGATAGGATATGAGGTCCTGGGGTGGTGGTTAGGGGCGGGAGACTCTGGAGGGGGCGGTCAGGGAGCAGAGGGGGTTGGATGGGGTGTGGGAGTCCCTGGAGTCTGTCAGGGGGCGGGGGGGATGGATAAGGGTCGGGGCAATCAGGGGACAGGGAGCAAGGAGAATGGGGGGGGGGGGTGGGGGGTTGGGGCGGGGGAGGGTTTCCCGCGGGGGGGGTCAGAGGACAAGGAGCAGGGGGGCTGATGAGCTGGGGGTTCTGAGGAGGGCAGTCAGGGGGCGGGAAGTGGGAGGGGTCCAGATACAAGGTGGGACCAGGCTGTTTGGGGAGGCACCACCTTCCCTACCTGGCCCTCCGTACATTTTTGCAATGCCAATGTGGCCCTCAGGCCAGAAAGTTTTCTGTGTTAGAGGCTAATTATCAGAATATTTATGAAAGGTGAATCATTGGGAGCCATCAGGATCGTGACCTTCCCTAAGCTTTTTAATATGAATTTCACATTATTCCCTTTTCAGGTTCTAAAAAGAAAAGCGTTAAGCAACACACATTTGAGGTTAGAGAAGAATGGGTAGGGGGAGTAGGTTACTGTTCTCTCCCTCATGTGGGCCAGCTACTTTGGCTCTTTCTGCTAATTTTCATGCCATACATGCCTTAAAAATGACCTTCATGGTGGAAAGGTCAGTAGGGCACCAGCACACAAATGCTGAGTGGGGAGTCTGGGTCCCAGCATCAATAATGACCAACAGTAGTAAGCAACTTGACTAGATGGTGCTTTTAGAAGGCTATTTAAATAAGTAGCAGATAAACAGGCGAGACCCACCAACCTCCCTAATACTTAAACTATATTATCTATGCCCAGATCCTCAGAAGGTATAAATAGGTGTTACTCTGTTGACTTACACCAGCTACAGATGTGGTCCTACAGTGCTTGCTGATCCGAGATGTAAAAAGACTTCGAATAGCGTACCACAAAGGAGTATCCTTAAAGCTATTTCTACAGCTCAGGAGAATAGTGTTTATGGTTCAAAAACTGCACATTGTTAAAGCCTTTGGTAGCTTATAGTTTGGTTGGACATTGTAGTAGATGTTGAGCCATCAGTTTCCAAAGCTCTAATGTGGTGATGGTATTTACTCCAGGGAGTAAAGCAAAAACAACTCCATGAATTTTCCGTCAGCATAAGCTTCAGAAACATTAGAATGTTGGCCAAGTTGGATAATCAGAGTTGGTCAGCTCTCAGAATTACAACTTCTGAAGCTGATGGGGGAATTACAGAAAAATCTTAAACGCTGGCCAGCACAGGCAAACATAGTAGGAAGGAGCCCGGCAGGACAGTTGAAATATCAGACACATACTAAATCCTATTACGGGTAATCAGATAACAATGATGCAATTCAGCATTTACTGCAAGGTCACCACATATGCACATCATTACTCTTTTTGTAATGGCTCAATCCAAACCAGTGTGAGGAAAGGGGAATTACATATCTCCTATGTAAGGCTAGTGTTCATCACTTATACTCCTAAACACCAGTGCTGCACAGAGTTAAATGCCTCTGCATATTCTATCTCTGTTCGTGTGATATGTCTGAAATCCTATGAAGGAGAGAGAGCAATTGCCTGCACTGCAAAAGGGGTAGGGTCTAAGTAGAGAGTAGGTATTTTGTACAGTCATCCACTCAAAAATTTACATTCCATTATACTGAGCAAGCAGCTGTGCAAAGTGAAAGCATGTGACAAGAAAATCTGCTCCGACCACTGAACTGAAGTAATGAGAACCACGTGTTAAAAGCGGGCTTGGTGTTAGGCACTGGTTATGTGTAATTGCACATCAGGCCTCAGTGCTGTCTAGATATCACTTCAGCCACAATTGGAGAGAGACAAAAGTATGACATTCATGGGGGAAAGGGTCATGCTTATACTTGCTCACAGGTACTAATCGCCTGGGACTTATCAGCAATAACCATCAGAAGTAGCACAGGATATCACTGTACAAATACATGTATTTTACACATATCTGGAACATTGTTCAGTACAATCTTGGGCCATTGGTAGGCCACATGCAAGGGGGACCTCACCGCTCTCACCAGCTGGAACACTGGCCCATAATCCCTCTTACTTCAATTTAAACAAGCATTTTATTGCTGGCACAAACCCCAATATCAGAGTACTCACCCTACTGCTTCACTGTATACTTAATGTCATCACCCCTTCAGGCATGCAAGTTTGTTGCACTGAGTCTTTAGTAAAATAACATTTTTACCTTTTCATTACTTCAGTAGCATACCAGCTACAGTTCACGCTTAGGTTAGGGTTTGGCTATACAGCAGACTCTCGATTATCCAGGATTGGGTTAACCAGGATGTGGATTAACCAGGATGTCAAACAAAATACGCGTAACTTGCAGGGTCGGCTCTGGCTTTGTTGCCGCCTCAAGCACACACACAAAAAAACCCACCAGGGCACAGGGCAGCCAGTGAATCAACACCCCGGGCCCCCAGCGCAGGGTGGCTGGTGAACGAACCCCCACCCCGCCATATTTCCTATGGGTGGTGATTATCCGGGATTTTATTAACCAGGATTAATTTTTTCCCTATCATCCTGGATAATCAAGAGTCTACTGTACTTGCAAGTTAGAGCACACAAAAACCCCAGTGCGCTCTCACTCACTATCCATCCACACTGTCAAGGCACATAGAACGCTGACTCTGTGGCTAGCGCGCACCTGATAATCCACCTCGGTGAGGGGCATAGCACGTGATGCTCCCCCGCTGGTGCACTGCAGTGCCAGTGTGGACCCCTGGTCTGTTAATGCACTCTGATCAGCCTCTAGAAGTGTCCCACAATGCCTGTTCTAGCCACTCTGGTCATCACTTTGTACTCTACTGCTCTCCCCTCAGGTGACTATCAGACCCACCCTTTAAATTCTCTGGGAATTTTGAAATCCCCTTCCTGTGCTCAGCCAGGCGTGGAGTGCTCTTAGCGAATCTTTCCAGGTGCCCATGTCTCCATGCGCCAGGCGATTCCCAGTATGGAGCAATGGCAAGGTGCTGGACCTCATCAGTGTTAGGGGGGAGGAATTTGTGCAATCCCAGCTGTGCTCCAGCCATAGGAATTACGATACATTCGGGAACGTATCAAGGGACATGCTGGAAAGGGGCCATGACCAGGACACAGTGCAGTGTTAAAGTAAAGGAGCTGCAGAATGCCCACTGCAAAGCCGGTGCTGTCCCCATGACCTGCCATTTCTACAAAGAGATGGACGCAATACTTGAGGGTGACCCCACCTCCACTCCAAGGACCACCATAGACACTTCAGAGCCCAGTCCAACAAGGCAGGAGGAGGAGGAGAGCGGGAGCGAAGGTGCTGAGGCGGAGGAATAAAGCCCGGGATCCCTAGATGCATGCAGCCAGGAGCTCTTCTCAAGCCAGGAGGAAGGTAGGCTGTCACAGTGGCTGGTACTTGGGGAAGGACAAACATCAGAGGAGGTTCCCGGTAAGCAGCTTTTCTTTTTTTTTTTTGAAGGAAGTTATTTGGTGAGGGCTCTCGGAACGAGGAGGGTTAGGGTTGCATACAGGGGTGAAAGTAAAATTTGTGACTTATTGGTATGGGATGGGGGAGCAGCTTCCCTGGAAGGGGCGGGGCCTCAGGCAGAAGGGAATCAGCAGACCCCCACACACAAACTGCCCGGAGCTGAGTAGCTGCTCTTTTTGCCCCTCTCCCTCGTCGGCAGCTGAGGGGGGGAAGCAAAAGGGATAGAGACCTTAAAGCGCTGCCACGGCAAAAGGACCCTGCTTAAAGCGCTGCCACGGCAGCGCTTTAATGTCCCTGACCCTTCTGCACTCCCCTGGCGGGACCTGGCAGGGCCACGGATGGAGGGAGGGTGCAAAAAGAGCAGCAACTTTAAAGTGCTGCTGTGGCCGGGTCCGCTAAAGTGCTGCTGCAGCAACACTTTAACATAAGGCGGTAGGGGCCAGACAGGCTTTTTAGGGGTACACCGTACTGGCCCGTACTGCCTTACTTTACCCTCTGGCTGCATGTATACCTAGATGAGGAACTGGGCATTGATGTGCTCTCTCACACGGCGTGATCTCAACCTCAGTGACGCAATCGGCCTCAGTGATCTCTTCAAAGGTCTCATCCAGAACTTGGGCAATACGCCTGCATAGGTTTATTGCGAGAGCCACTGTGGTTCTTGTCCCAGTCAGGCTAACATGTCTGTGCCACTGTGCCGTGAGGGGTGGGGGACCATTGCTGCACACAGGCAAGCTGTATATGGGCCAGGGCGGAAGCCGCTTTGTAGTAGAAGACCCTCCCTTGCTTCCCAGGTCACCCTCAGCAGTGAGATATCTTCCAGGACAAACTCCTGTGGAAAATGTGGGGACAGTGTTCAGTTTAGGGCCCCCCGGCAGCTGTTGGTTCTCCCTAAGGCACAGAAACCCAGAGGACAGCACAGCTACGAAACAATCAGTTCCCCTTGACCTTGTGCTTACACACCATTTTTGGGCTCCCATGGGTTATGTGCACTCACTTTGGTACTGGGAAATTATGCTATTGTGTACTGTCTTGCCCTCCTTAAGTGTAGGGGAATCATTGCTCTTCTGGTGTGAACAATTCTGCCTCTGTTAAGTGTTGCATTTTGCCTTTACAGATGCAATCTTGAGATCTCAGCCCTCTGTGTTTTCTCCGGCCGAGAGACTGGAAAGAATCAGGAAGAGGCCATGTAAAAGCAAAGAAGACATGCTGCATGAACTAATGCAGCAGACACTAACGAGAATCTAAAGTCACAAGAGTGGAGTGAAAGGAGGATCCGTCCAAAGAATGAGGAGCGCCAGCAGGAAAACGCAAAGCTCTGGCAGCAAAACACAGATCGGCTGATAAGCATTGTGGAGCGCCAAGTGGACTCAATCCAGGCGCTGGCAGCCACGCAGGTGGAGCACTACTGCGCCCACCCCCCTGCAGCCCTTGTCCCAAAACTCTTTCCCTTGTGCCCCCATGTCACCTCCAACCCACTTTCCCCAACATCCAGATTCTTACCACCCCAGCTGCCTCCAATACCTGTAGCTTCACCACCCACCCATGAAAACTACTGCAGTCAACCCTCATCACCATGCATTATAGCCAGCTTGAAGTGCAGCATTCATTGCACAGCACTCCAGACAGGAAGGCTGCGTATAACAGGACATACGCAGATTTGTGATTGTACCGTTCACCACCCCACCCCTTTGCCCTTTCTGTATCCTAAGCAGTTGTGATTTTTTTCAATAAATTGATTTTTTGGCTTTGAAAACATACTTTATTATTGCATAATGTAAAAGATACCTTAGCCCAGGAAAGCAATAGGCACTGCAAGTCAGCATAGCAAACACAGATTCCTACTAACATTGGAACCACTGCATTTCACTCCCATGCAGGGCACCAAACATTACTGGTGGCTTTCAGCCTCATATTGCTTCTTCACAGCATCCCTAATCCTTGAAGCCCCACGCTGGGCCCCTCTAATAGCCCTGTTCTCTGGCTGTTCAAATTCAGCCTCCAAATGTTGAACTTCCAAGTTCCATGCCTGAGTGAAGCTTTCACCCTTCCCTTCACAAATGTTATGGAGGGTACAGCACGCAGATATAATGGCAGAGAACATGAAAGGGTGGAAGTTGCCATACCAACACGAGTTTTTTCATGAAACTAATGGATTTCCACTCCACATGGCTGCTACTCTCAAATCTGTCACTAAGCAAGGCACTGAATTTAGCCGTATGGAGCGGAAATCCATCAACTTCATGAAAAAGCTCATGTTGGTATGGCAACTTCTACCTTTCCATGTTCTCTGTAGGTATATATACATATATATCTTCCTACTATATGTTCCATTCTGTGCATCCAGTGAAGTGGGCTGTAGAAAAGCGTATGCTTAAATAAATGTGTTAATCCTTAAGGTCCCACAAGTACTCCTCTTCTTTCTGCGAATACAGACTAATATGGCTGCTACTCTGAAACCATCAGGGAGTGAAGTTCTGGAACAGCCTTGCCAGGGGAGTAGTGGGAGCAGAAAACCTAATTTGTTTCAAGACTGAACTTGATAAGTTTATGTAGGGGATGGTATGATGAGACTGCCTATATTAGCATATGGTCAATCTATGACTGTTGTTAGCAAATATCTCCAAAGGCTGGAGATGGGACACTAGATGGGGAGGACTCTGAGTTATTACAGAGAATTCTTTCCCAGGTGTCTGCCTAGTGGGTCTTCTGCTAAGGGTCTAATTGATTGTCACATTTGGGTTGGGAAGGAATTTTCCCTCAGGTCAAACTGAGAGCGACCCTGGGCTTTTTTTTTTTTTTTGGCATTCCTCTGCAGTGTGGGGTACAAGTCACTAGCTGGTTTGAATTAGAAGAAAGAGTGAATTCTCTACAACAAAGTTTTTATATCAAGATTTGAGGGCTCCAGTAACTCAGTCAGAGGTTATGGACCTATTACAGGAGTGGATGGGTGAGGTTCTGTGGCCTGCGATGTGCAGGAGCTCAGACTAGATGACACGATGGTCCCTTCTGGCCTTACATCAGAGGTGGGCAAACTACGGTCTGCGGGCCATGTCCAGCCCATGGGACTGTCCTGTCTGGCCCACCTGAGCTCCCGGCTGGGGAGGCGAGCCCTGGCCCCTCCCCTGCGGTCCTCCTTCCCCCGCAGCCACTCCGCTAGCGCTCTGGCCCACTGCTCCAGCCGGGGAGCATTGCAGTGACGTGACTGGCTCTGGCCAGTGGGCGGAGAGGGGTGTGGCACAGGATTGGATAAGGGGCTACAGGTTGGGGGGGGGCAGTCAGAGAACAGGGAGCAGGAGGTGACTGGATGGGGCAGAGACTCGGGGGGAGGATGGTCAGTGGAGGAGGAGCAAGGGGTGGGGTTCCGGGGGGCGAAGGTGTGGATATGGGTTGTGGCAGTCAGGGGACAGGGAGTGGTTGGATAGGGCGTGGGAGTCCTGGGGGGCTTGTGGGGTGGGGATGTGGAGTCCTGGGGGGCTTGTGGGGTGGGGGTGGGGGTGTGGATAGGGATCAGGGTAGTCAGGGGACAGGGAGCAGGGGGGCTGGGAAGGGGGTGGGGTCCTGCGGGCGGTTGGGGGTGGAGGGAGTCTCAGGAGGGAGTGGTCAGGGGACAAGAAGCGGGGGGGTTGGATGGATTGGGGATTCTGAGGGGGGCAGTCAAGGAGCGGGAAGTGGGAGGGAGTGGATAAGGGTGCGGGCCATGCTATTAGGGAGGCATAGCCTTCCCTATCCGTACATACTGTTTTACAATCCATGTGGCCCTCAGGCCAAAGAGTTTACCCACACCTGCCTTACACTCTGAGTCTTGGGAGAAAGTGGAGAAGTTTTTGGGGAGAGTGCTAACTGGAAAGAAGCTTGCAATAAAGAGCAAATAAACTGCCACCTGTTTGATTCTTATTGAGTTTGTGGAAACAGGATCTTGTGCACATTCTTTCATGCAATCCTCTTTATTTACAAATAAATACCTGAGTCATCAATTTCTCCTTTTAATGGAAACAATCAGCATGACTGTCTATTGACTAATTCCTTGGGCAAAAAGGGGAACTATTATTCAGGTTTCTAAATTATAGCAGGGTGACAGTTCTTCTATATTTTGGGGTAGGACCAGCCTTCTGTTTAAAACTCAGTTATTCTAAGTGTTCTAGAATCCACACAGTTGACCAGATTGCCTTGAATTCTGGTGCGCCTCAGGGGGCCTGGGGAGCAAAACAGCTTTGTCTTAAAGTTGACACATTCTGGAAATTTGTGTGGAGTTATGTAGCTTGCCCCTCCCCCGACAGATGGAGCTCAAGCTAAGGCTCATGGCACCAGGGTCTGAAATGCTTGATGGTCACCCCAACAGAGTGCATGGAATCCACTAGCCCTTTGAGAAAATCAAATTAAAATGTTATTTGAAAAAGTTTGCTTCTCCATTTAGGCACCCTGAGGCTCCAGCATCGGTTCACACATCTAATGCACTACACCAGGAGTCTCCAAACTTTATGAGCCGAGGGCCATATTAGATTTTTGAAGGGGCTTCACGGCTGAAGCGACTGTGAATTTTTTTAATATATGCAAATATATGAAAAATATACGCAAAATCGTTAAAAACAACAACACTACTCTACTGTGTCTGTTGCATTACATTTTAAATCAGGTATAAAAGTAGCTGTATAATCAATGCAGGTACTATGAAATCACACAAAATATTTGTCAATACATTAAAAATTATTTCACATAATTTTTAAATTTTATTTCTAAAAACTCATACATTTGTATCATACAAATACACATATTCAAAAATAAAGAAATATGATTTTAGGATTTATGAGAAGTCTGATACTGATGTTTTTCTGACAAAATTGCATTTAGCTGTGGTTCAAAGTTAGTGATCCTATCATCAAAATGACAAAGGATTGAAAGTTTGGCTGTACTTTGGTAAGAGAAGCTCCAGATTCCCATTGTTGGTTGGGACTGTTTGGTTCTATTAGTGCTGTAGTTAGAAGTTAATTTCATAATGGTTAAATTTTATCTTCTTTACACCATTTATTGGAGACGTAATTAATCATCTGGCTTGTATTTTTACTCTAAGGCAGGGGTCCATGCCTGCTCACATGCCTGCAGCAGTGACTCTCCCCTAAGTTGGCTCCCCTTTTTGGGGGACACTGGCTCCTGGGGGCACTCACCACTCCGCACAGCTCAGCTGAGCTCCCCTGCCCACACCCCGCACAAGCTGCTGCCGGTGGCCTCTCCCCTGCCTGCTCAGCTGCAGCAGCCTGCCGCTCGCTTCTCCCCTGTTGGTTGGGGGGCGGGTCATAGTTTGGACACCCCTCCACTACACTGATCATACACTGAAAGAGAGGCTAACTACTTGGAAAACAACCCAGCAATCACACAACCTGTGTGGTTCTGGGAGTAAGCTATGTGTTTCAAAGATAAGCATTGCAAGGTCAAATCTGGCTTACGGCAGAAATCTGAAGGGGGAAAGGCTTATTGCCTTTATCAAAGGGGAATTTTTATTTTAGTGAAATGTTATCTCAGTACAGAAGAATATTCAGAAGGCACTGAAATAAATAACGTCTATAAATTAATATAATGTATTTAAATGAAGTATACTACACAAGTGCTTGCTGGGAGTGGAGGTGATTAGGGGTTGAAGAATATGCAGGGAAATGGGTTAAAGGAATCACATGATCAGGAGAAGATGGGGACTAGACAAACTGTTAGAGGGACCGAGGGAGACTAGGGCCAGAGGTGCCTGTAAACCCTACTTTCCACTTCCATGTGTGTCACATTCGGGGGCCACCCAACCAATCTCCAGGGGTGTGACAGAGGGAAAGTTGCTCAGTAACAGCTAATGCCCTTCCAAAACATTGAGCTCAGAAAAACTCAAATATCTGAAAACCAGGAAATACAAAATTATGCTAACTGCCCACATAACTTTAACTCTGCCCTCTTTGAGCCATGCCCCAATACACCCATCAATCTCTTTTTCTCTGTCTTTTCACTACAATGGATAGGTGTTAATTGCACTTATCCTCCTAGGCTCAAACACAGAGGCCATGGTTACACTTACAGCTTTATAGGGGTTTTGGTTACACCTGCCTTCAGATACAGCTCCAGGGATAGCGCTCCAGCATGTCCACACTCACAGCCACAACCGCACTGGCATGGCCACATTTGCAGCACTTGCAGCGGCATGGGAGTGATGCATTATGGGCAGCTATCCCAGCATTCAGCTGGGTGCAATGTGCTTTTCAAATGAGGGGGTTGAAGGGGAGTGTGTTGTGTGTATGCAGAGGGGGAGTGTGTTGTGTGTATGCAGAGGGAGAGAGCGAGTGGATTTTTGGAGTGCTGAGAGTGTGTCAGCAAACTATCTTTAAAATGCAAAGCCTACTAATCTTCTGCTTCTCATGCACTCACTCAGTAAACATTTGCGTTGTTGATTTGCCGAGTTACAGATAAGCTCTGAAAACGTACTTCCGCATTCCTGCAGCCAAGTTCAAAACAAAGGGAAGAGTGGTCAATTGCCTTAAATAGCTTAGAGGCATTTCCAGAGATCACTCAAAGTGCAGTATTGTTACTACCTGTCTACACTGGAGCTAAAGCATATCACCCAATATGCTACAGCTGTTAATCCTCTTGGAAGGCAGGATTACCAGGACTGCTATAACCATGGACTTATAGTGCTCTACGTGCTTCACCAGTCTGGACGGGTAGTGAGTTATAGCGCTCCTGGCAGCTTTATAGCATTATAAAGTGCCAGTGTAACCAAGGCCCGAGCCTACTTCCCTAGCAGAATACCACTCTGGTAAAATTTAACCATCATTTTATACCTTTTTATATCCCCTTCAGACTCGCATAGAGGATACCCCCTAAATCTGTACTTCCCCCTACCCATCACAGAACCCACAGATTGCTGTAATATTCCACTATACTACTGACAGTACCCTTGTCAAGAAGACCCCAGTGCCCTGTAACCAACACAGCCTACACACTTCTGTATTGAAATGATGTAGACTGGAATCTCAAGGTGCACATGCACAGTGGATAACACAGCGGAGTGGTGGTGCTCAGAGCCAGATCTCCTCATATCACAGCTCTTCCAAACTGTGCCAGCTTATCTTCCACTATTCGTACAGCTACACCTATCACAGTGAATGCAGCTGGAATTCCCAGTGGTGATTCCCAGCTTCAGGGGCATAGTTAAGGTTGTGTGGACATTTACCTTAACTCTGCATTTCCTGGTTTTCAAATGTTTGAGTTTTGTGGCGCTCAGCTTTCTGGAGAGGCATGAGCTATCACTGGGATAGTGATAACTTACCTCTGTGTTACTGAAGTTTTTTGCCATTCATTTATCTAGAGAAGCCAAACCAATCAGAACTACTCTGAGCACAAAGCTCTCTCTGCACAATACTGATCATGTGCAATCTTAAAAACAGAGTTCTTCGCTTTAACCCTGTCAGACACCCCAAAGGACAAAAACTCAGCCACGGCAATGAGTAAGACACCTACTGTGTAATCACTAATCCAAGGCCAGCCTGCCTGTACTCTCAAATCCCCAGTGTCCTCAAACATTGTTACTTTTGCCATAAATGTCATCTCTCACTTTCCTCAGAGTACCGCGTAAATGAGAGCATTGACTGGTAGTCACAGAAGTTTAAAAATAACACAGTCCAAATCCTTCACTCACAAGAGGGAAAAAAGAAATGGAACACTGCAGTTTCATGGGGTACAATCCACTCCTGAGCAAAGGGTCAATACAAAGCCTATACGCCAGTCAGCGCCTGCTGAGCCTTTCAGCGGGATTTGCCTGCTGCACAGGCTTTATACTTGTGACCTCTGCACATGGGAAGATTTACAGACAATTATTTAGGGGAGTTCACTGGCTGCCTGAATAAAAACATAATCATATATTTTGAGACAACTGTAACACCCAATTAGGTTTTGGAGGGAAACAGAGGTGCTTACTAACCTAATAGAAATATCATAAATTAAAAAACACAACAAACATTTACAGTGAGTAAGTAAAATACAGTAAGTTTAGTCTGAAATGTTTAGTCAAACCACTGGAGTCTGGTGCTACTTCAGGAGAAGCAGTACATGAAATGGATTAATCTTCTTTAAATGTCCAAATTGAATGAAATGACAAAATAAAATAAAGGTGTCACCAGATCTAGATTTGCAGCTCCTGAATGGAGTCAGATGCTCCTGGCTCTGTTCTGTTCATTCAATATCAGCTGCGGTGTCTAAATGTAGCAGAATCCTAGGGCTTTCTTTCAGGATGCTCCTTACTAAGGAGTGCTACTCGTGTGACTTTGAGTTCCCTAAAAGAGGGACTGGTGCGCCTCATGCTGGTATCTGATCACACCAGTGGAAGAGTTTCCATCAAGGAAAGCAGATGGGCCTACCTCTAGACACAGGTCACTGACATGCAAAGAAGCAAAGAGCTTTCTGAAGACTGACTATTCTGCAGCTGGTTGTCTAAAAATGGTACCTCACTCCAGAAGACCGTGGAATGGCTATGAGTGGTCTCTCCCCGACTCTGAGGAAACCAACGGTCCACAGATGAATTACTTTGACCCGGTTCTGTTGAAGGGATAGGACTAATACTCAGGCAGAGGCATCTCCTAGCAAACAATGACTATCTGCACATCAGACATGAGGAATTGACACTTGTTGTTTCTATCACAAGAAAGGGAATGCAAATATCTCCCAGTACGTATCTGGCCTCCTTAAAGTCTACAGAGCACAAGTAGTATTTGAGGAGAGATTGGTGCACTGACTGAAAGGGCTTTATGCATCTGCTCACTTTAAAGAAGAGAGCCTAGACTTGATTTTTTGATCAGAAGCAAAATGATATTAATTAAAGCTGTGTCCTGCTTCTCCCCCTTCCCTCCCAGCGCTTGTGCCATAAAACAGCTGTTTCACGTGGCAAGCCTGGGAGAGAGGCGGAGGTTTGGGGAGCGGTCCAATATGGGCAGGGAGGGGTCCAATATGGGCAGGGAGGGGCAGACTTTGGGCAGGGACTTTGGCACAGGGATAGAGTCGGGGGGTGTGTGGGAGCAGGGGGATGCGAGCACCCACCAGCCCCGATAAAAGTTGCCGCCTGTGACACTAACATACAAAAACAAATTTGGAAAATGTGAATAAAAGAATCAACACAGGGACAAGAGTGATCAAACATAATCCCACCCCGAAGGTGTAGGGTAAGGGAAGTCGGATGACAAATGGAAGGCCTTTTATAAAGTGAGGATGGATCAAGGCAATAGATGTCACTGCGGAAAGAATTTTACATATAAACCCCACCAGCTTATGCCCGATCATCTGGTGGAAACCTTAAACTTTGGGTGATATGTGAGTGTAATGACTGGTCAATAATCTGCTAAATAAGTAAGCCTGAAATACAGCCGGGACCAATAATGTTACAGGCTTTAAAAGCCAATACTGCCAATTTAGTTTACAGGTAGCCAATATACAGAATGGAAAACAGGAAAAATATAATAGTCACCTCAGATCTGTGAACAATTGTGCTACTGCAAGAGATGCCACAACCCTTCTGAGAGCCATGAAGTGCAGGGATTACACCAAATGAGTCTTTTGGTCACAAGCCCAAGTGTGCTGTTGCAAGATCAGCAGAGTATAAATAAAAACATGACTGACAAGTTATGCAACTAAAGAAAATTCCAGGACACGTCACATGTGGCCTTCCGTGGAACGGCTATCGTGTTTCACCCTGCCCACCTCAGTGCTCTTTTCTTTGCTATATATGAACAATTCTCATTGTGAATAGATATAGAGGAGTGAGCTTCTTCTATGGACAACCTCTACCCAACAGCCAAACTATGGTTTTCTTAGGGTTGAGAACAAAATATCTGCAATGCATCCAGCTGGCAACATTCATTTTTCCAGTGCAAAATCTCAAAGTACAGGGTACACAGCCTGTACATACAGAGCTGGATCACTGCAGGCCTTGTATATTTACAGAGTTAGCAAGAACCCACCATGTGCAACTGTACAACAGTCTCACATAATAGAACAAGCACAGGGACGGCTTCCTCCTTCCTGCCCCTGCTCATTGAAGCTGGAAAAGGGTGGGGTAGGGACAGGATCCTTCCAACCTCACCCCACAGATTAAGGCTGGCACACTGCGGGGAGCAATATGTTCCATCCAAATGGGTAAGTATATTGCACTTCATGCTCAAGGAACAGTATTGGCAGAGACTATATCCCCAGTGCTCCTCCTGGGACAGTGCAGAATCTCAAGTACTCTAAGTACAGATGAGATCCGAGTGCCACACTTGAGCCCCCAGCTGTGTACAATATTGATGATATTCCACCACAGGGATACTCAGTTTGAGGTTAAGGAGCAACAAGTGGCTTTTTAATGTTGCTCCAGTGGCTCTTTGCAGCACATGATATTAAAACACTATGTGATTTAATTATTAGCCAACCTAAGTTATTAACCAATCAGGTTGCTTTTACTATACTGTAAGGACTTGTAGTTCATCAATCATTTATAAACTAAATATTTCCCCTGTCATACCATTTAAATATGACTATATAGTACTATAGTTAAGGCTAAGATTTTGTTGCACATATTTTAGTAAAAGTCATGGACAGATCCTGGGCAATAAAGACAAATTCATGGAAGTCCATGATCTATCCGTAACTTTTATTAAAAATATGCACGACAAAATGGGGAGTTGCGGGGTCCCCACACCACCTTGGGGGCCCCCGGCTCAGAGCTGTGGGGTCCTGCACCATATGTGGCTTGGAGCTCCAGGGGTCTCCCCGCTGCTCGTAGCAACTTCAAGCTCCGGGGCACTCCCACCACCCACAATGGCTCTGAGCTCTAGGCACCCCTGTCGCTCACTGCAAGTGGGAGCTCAGGGCCTTGGCTGTTCTCAGCCACCACAGGAGACAGGGAGACCCTGCAACTCCCACAGGCTCGTCACAGAGGTCTCGGGAAGTTACGGATTCCATAACTTCTGTGACCTCCATGACAAAATCATAGCCCTAACTATAGTAAGTGAAACAATGAATTCACACTACTGTGTGTCTTTTGGGTAGTGCTGATCACTAATTTGGCTCCTGAGCCACTGAGGCTTTAGGTATCACTGCTCTAACGCATGCTCAGAAATCTTCTCAAAAGGCTTCCTTTGTACACTAAACAACACATGCACGTTTCATATTCCATAGTGATGAGATGGCTGACTTCTGTCTTCTAGGGCTGGAACCAGTGAGGCAATTTTAGACACATCAAAGCACACAGGAAATACAGTACAAAGGTGCAATTTGTAGACTCCAGCAGTAACTTTACCCTCCCACGGGATTGGGAGGGGGGAAGATGATCAGAAGACAATATAAGATGTAATGTAAAAAGAACATGAGTAAATGTGAGTCTGTAGCAGATTAAAATATTTATAACATGAAAATGTGGAAAATTCATGTTCTGAGAGTTTCTTGGGGGGGGGGGGGTAGAAAGGGTAGCCAGAATTACACGCTAACTCTTAGTAGCAGAAAAAAATCTGGCCTTTCACTCTGCATGCCACTCAGCCCTAAGAAAGCCAAAAAAGGTAGGGAGGATAGAAATCCTTTAGATTGCAAAGTCATGATGGACCCAATTAAATCACAGTGCCATACTATAAAACAAAAAAAATGAGGCAAGCCAGCTTTGCTCTGGATTCAATTTTACTTTGACTGACGATAAGATACATATTGTAGGTGTTATGAATAGTTAATAGTATAAAAATAACAATCTGAAATGTGTTAGGTTTGATCTTTAAATCAAGTGTTAGAGAGCTGTTCAAATAACTAGGTCTCTGAGAAAGCAAAAATGCTTTTCTTTCCAAAGTTATTTCTGTTTCTATGATAATCCATTAATTAAAAATTGTGGAAATGGGAAGGTTGTTAAAAACCACACTTTCCAACTCCATGCTCCACAGTGTTTCTCATCTTTTTTCATCACTGTTTTATTTACACATCTTATTATTACAAGTTCCAGCTAAAGCAATACTGATAAAACATCAGGTAGCAGAAAACTAGCTGAAATTCCTGATACTGGTCATATCACACCATTAGATATTTTCAAGCAGAGCACCTGAGTGAGGTCAGTGCAAACTATTG
Source organism: Dermatemys mawii (assembly GCA_007922305.1). Taxonomy (NCBI): domain Eukaryota; kingdom Metazoa; phylum Chordata; order Testudines; family Dermatemydidae; genus Dermatemys; species Dermatemys mawii. Next base: position 44,792,354 of record ML677341.1, on the reverse strand, counting down.
CATTTTGGGGGAGAAAAAAATCAATTAGCTGGAGGGCGTGACTCTATCTCACATTTTTAATGACAGAAGAGGTCATTATGATCATCCAGTTTGACTTCCTGTGAACCATGACACAGAATTTCACTTGGAGTTCCTGCATCAAGCCCAACAACTTGTAGCTGAATGAGAACGTATCTCTTAGTTCCAAAATTTGTAACACATGGACTGCAGCTTGGTTACAGACTGATTTCAAGGGAGAGTTCTCATTAAACTGATAGATTAATTTACTGGGTCCTATTTTGCTAACAAATATTTTGCTTACTTCTTTCAAAAGCAAGGAATTTGCAAACAAAGAGCATGACTTGATAAAAGTGTGTTTGGAAGCCTGTGCAAAGCCAGGTAAGTAGGGCCCTATCAAGTTCATTACATTCTGGTCAATTTCACAGCCATGGGATATTGAAATTAGTCAGTTTCATGTTGTCAGATGTTTACAACTAAAATTTCACTGTGTTGTAACCATGGTGGTCCTGAGCCAAAGGGGGAGTCATAAAGCTGTTGGTGGGGGATAGCAGTGCAGCATCTCCTGCTAGTTGTCTGGGAAATAGCTCTTTGCCAGCATATGGAGCGCCCTCTGCAGGCCAGGGTCTCGCCTGCTACTGATGCCTTTTACCTTGGGGTGCTGCCCCTACACTACCCCCTTACTCTGAGTTTCCCCTCCCAGGGGAACCCCAAACCTTCTAAACCCACCTTGCCTCAGTGGCTACTGCCAATTGGCATCTAGCCCCTGCTCACTGGGGCAGACTGTAGTCTGTAAAGGTCACTCATCATTGGCAAGGGGTTAGGACAGGCTGCCTTTGCCTATTCCCAGGCTGTATCTCTGTAGCCCCACTACCTTCACAGGCCTTCAACAAGGCCTGCAGTCTGGGGGTTTACCAGGCTGGAGCTCCCCAGCTCCTCTTGCCTTCTTCCCCCAGCCCTGCTCTACTTCAGGTACCTTGCTCTCAGGCAGCTAGGCTCACTCTCTCCACGGCTGGAGAGAGACTCTCCAGCCCTCTTATGAGAGCCAGCTGGGCTCTGATTGAGCTGGCCACAGTTGTGGCTGCTTCTCCAATCAGCCTAGTGTAAGCGGTGGAATAGTCCCGCTATTGTGGGGAACTCTCCTGGCTTCTGCACTACCCCGGTGAAATGGGCCAGCGGAAGGATCTGAGTCCTCGCTCCTACTTCCTTTATCTAGAGGCCTCCCTGCCCTTGAGGGCTCCCCTTCCACTCTCCTGTCTGGTGGAGTCCTCGTAACCCCAATAAGGCTGGGCCCCGGTGTGACAGTGCTGTTCCTGGTGGGATCCAACTGAGTGTCAAGTTAGGACAAATTGTTTCAAACAGGACATTTACAGCCCAAAGCTGGGGTTTCTCCACCCTAAAGGCAAACCAAACCAGCCAAACAGAAAAGACTTCGGTTTCGCCCCACTGGCTAGCCACAGGTCACACAAGCAATTCCCTTAGATACTCCATCTTCCCAGTATCACCACCAGCAGCCACCTCTCCTGAGGACAAATGGTTATGAAAACCAATACCCCAAATAAAAGAAAATGATTCTTCCCAATTCCGAAGAATCAGGCCCCAGACAAATTAGATCTTTCCCACAAATCACGCTGTTGCCAATCCTTTAGAATCTAAAATCTAAGGCCATGGTTACACTGGCACTTTATAGCGCTATAAAGCCCCTACGAGCGCTATAACCTACTCTCCGTCCACACTGGCAAGGCACTAATAGCGCTATAACCGCGGAGTTATAGCGCTATTATAAATCCACCTCCTCATGGGGAATAAGGGCTGTAGCGCACCTGCTGTAGCGCTACAGGAAGAATGTGGACACCCACTGCGTATTAATTGGCCTCCAGCCTGTCCCATAATTCCCGTTCGAGCCACTCTGGTCATCACTTGCAAACTCTTTTGTCCTGTTCTCAGGTGACCACACGTCAGACCCGCCCTTTAAAGTTCCAGGGAAATTTGAAAATCCCCTTCCTGTTTGCTCCAGCCAAGCGTGGCGTGCTCTCAGGGAACCCTTGCAAGTGATCATTCTCATTGATCAGATTGATTGCGTGGCGTGGTCTCAGGGAATCGTTGCAGGTGATCATTCTGATTGATCATCATGACTCCACGTGCCATGCCTCCTCGCAATAGGCGATCCCCAGCATGGAGCAATAGTGAGGTGCTGGACCTCATCAGCTGCTGGGGGGAAGAGGCTGTTCAGTCTCAGCTGCGGTCTAGCCGCAGGAATTTTGACACCTATGGGCAGATATCACGGGCCTTGGCAGAAAGAGGCCATGAGCGGGACACTCTGCAGTGCCGTGTTAAGGTAAAGGAGCTTAGGAATGCATATCGCAAAGCCCGCGAGGCAAACGGCTGCTCAGGGGCAGCCCCGGTGACTTGCAGATTTTATAAGGAGCTGCACGCGATACTTGGTGGTGATCCCACGGTCACTCCATTGACCACCACGGACACTTCCCAGCCCACCAGTGAAGGGGGGGGTGAGGAGGAGGACGAAGAGCAGGAGGATGAAGAAGAGGAGGAGGATGAGGACGAGGCAGCAGCGATCCAGGGCACGGAGGAGTCCCTGGACGCATGCAGCCAGGAGCTCTTCTCAACCCAGGAGGGCAGCCAGCCACAGCGTCCGGCGGTTGCAGGGGCCAGCTCAGCAGCGGATTGCGGAGGTAAAGCTGCTTTTCTATGGGGAAGGCTGGCAGCTTGGGGTGGAAAGGGATGAGGGGGGCATTCCACCTGGTGCTCTGTTCAAGCCAGGAGGAGGGCAGGGGGGCATGCAGCCAGGAGCTCTCCTCTAAAGCCAGGAGGAGGGCGGCCAGCCACAGCGTCCGGCGGTTGCAGGGGCCAGCTCAGCAGTGCATTGCGGCGGTAAAGCTGCTTTTCTATGGGGAAGGCAGGCAGCTTGGGGTGGAAGGGGATGCTTGCATGCTTGCCTACATGTGGAATAGTGCATTGATGTAGTCTATCACCTCGCGGTAGTCATCATCAGTAATCTCTTCAAAGGTCTCAATAAGAGCACTTGCAATGCGCCTGCGCAGGTTTCCCAGGAGAGCCAGCGTGGGCCCCGTCCCGGTCACGGTCACTAGTCCCTGCCACTGTGCTACAATGGGTGGGGGGAGCATTGCTGCACATAGGCACGCTGCATATGGCCCTGGGCGGAAGCCGCATCTTAATAAAATCCCTTCCCTTTGCTCCTCAGTGACTCGAAGCAACGAGATATCTTCCAGGACAAACACCTACGGAGAATGTTGGAACAGTGTTCAGAGTAGGGCTCCTGCCACTTCCTGGCACTCCACACACACCCCCACCCCCGCCACAGCTTTTCAGGGCAGGGAAGAAATCCTTCCCCCTGCCTGCTGCTCACACTGTGGCTCCTGCAACGTACCGGCACTCCCCACCCCCTCCCCCGCCACAGCTTTTCAGGGCAGGGAAAAAATCATTTCCCTTGCCTCTGGAGTCCACTCACCATGGCAGGGGCTCCGTTGCTGTATCTGTGCTGTCTGCGGGACAGGCAAACGGGGAATGCGGGGGAATGATAGGCATGTCTGCTCTTTACAAGGGAACCACTGTGAAATGTATCTTTTTATTTTAGAAGGGTCGTCCTTCACCCCTTCGCCATCGCTCTTATCAACAGCTGAGAGGCTCAGGCGACTGAGGAAGCGGCCATGAAGGAGCAAAGAGGATCTTGTACAGCAAGTAATGCAACAGGCTGTAACGGAGAATCGAGTTGCACAGAGGTGGAGGGAGAATGAGAGCAAGTTGAGGGAGAAGGCGCGGAAGGAGAACGCGATTCACCGCCGGAAAAGCACCGACAAGCTGCTCTCATTACTGCAGCTTCAATTGCAGACTATGCAGCGGCTTGTCACCCTTCAGGAGGAGAAGCTCCGCACCCACCACCCCAATTATCGTTTGCCCCAACTCCCTTCCCCTTCTTTGCCTCTGTACCCTCCAGGCCACTATCATCAGCCAAATGGTTATCACCATCCACAGCTGCCTCCAACCCCTCTGTCTTCACCGGACAACCCCCAGACCCCAGACCATTATCCACTGCAGTCTACCCCTAATAACATGCCTTACTGGCCACCGCATATGGGGTTCGGGGGACATGGCCACTGTGAGGGCACTGGAGACTCAGAGACCCGGACATACTCCGATCTCTGACTGACCCCACGACACCCCCATTGCACCTCCCCTGCCTTCCCCCTCACATGCATCACAATATTTTCTTTCAGCAACCGAAGTACCTGTTCAATAAATGAATGGTCTTCTTAACAAATGGGTTTTTTTTATTAAGTGTACATACATTATTACAGGCTACAGAAAAGCAAATGCCTGTTCCTGTTAAAAGAATGCTCCCTCCCTCCCTCCCTCCCTCCATCTGCACCTCACTTTAGAACTGGCTTTCAGCCTCAAAATGCTCCCTCAAGGCTTCCCTGATCCTAACAGCCTCGCGCTGGTCCCCTCCATGAACCCTGCTCTCTGGCTGGGCATATGTGGCCTCCAGGTGTTGAACCTCAGAGGACCATGCCTGAGTGAAGCCTTCGCCCTTCCGCTCACAAAGATTATGTAGGGCACAGCATGCGGAAATAACCGCGGAGATACTACCCTCGGCCAAATCTAGCCTCCCATAAAGACAACGCCAGCGCGCCTTGAGACGCCCAAAAGCACACTCCACAGTCATTCGACAACGGCTAAGCCTGTAGTTGAACCTTTCCTGACTGCTGTCCAGGCTCCCTGTGTACGGTTTCATGAGCCAGGGCATTAAAGGGTAAGCAGGGTCACCAAGAATCACTATGGGCATTTCCACTTCCCCCACGGGGATCCTCTGGTCTGGGAAAAAAGTCCCGGCTTGCAGCTTCATGAACAGGCCGGTGTTGCGGAAGATGCGTGCGTCATGCACCTTTCCAGACCAGCCAGCGTTAATGTCAGTAAAACGCCCATGGTGATCCACAAGCCCCTGGAGAACCATGGAGAAGTACCCCTTTCGGTTAACGTACTCCTCAGCTAGGTGGGCGGGCGCGAGAATGGGTATATGGGTCCCATCTATCGCCCCACCACAGTTAGGGAAACCCATTTCTTCAAAGCCAGCCACGATGTCATGCACGTTATCCAGAGTCACGATTTTTCGTAGCAGGATGCGATTGATGGCCCTGCACACTTGCATCAGCACAACTCCAACGGTCGACTTTCCAACCCCAAACTGGTTGGCCACCGATCGGTAGCTGTCTGGGGTAGCCAGCTTCCAGATCGCGATAGCCACCCGCTTCTCCACCGGGAGGGCAGCTCTCAGTCTGGTGTCCTTGCGCCGCAGGGCAGGGGCGAGTTCAGCACACAGTCCCATGAAAGTGGCTTTTCTCATTCGAAAGTTTTGCAGCCACTGCTCGTCGTCCCAGACTTGCATGACGATGCTATCCCACCACTCTGAGCTCGTTTCCCGTGCCCAGAAGCGGTGTTCAACAGCCGTGAGCATGTCCGTTAATGAGACAAGCAGCTTTGTGTCGAATGCATTCACCGCTTCGATCTCATCTTCAGAATCATCACTGTCATCCTGCATGTCAAGGAATAACTCCACTGCACACAGAGATGTGCTGGCGACAGTCGTCAGCATGTCCCTCAGCAGTTCTGGATTCATTGCAGCATTCGACAATGGAAGACGGAGCGTGCCTTGCTGAAACCCTTGAAAGATGGCGCCGGAGGTGGAAGGAAACACAGGGATTGCTGGGATATGCCAAAAAGCATCATGGGTAGTTCAAACAGGATATAGAATGCCCCGCAAGTGACGCCCCCCCTCCCACAAGCCATTGCGCCAGATCAGGAAGAGGTGTACTGTGGGATACCTGCCCTAATGCGCTGCTCTTAATGCCGTATTAAGTGCCGCAAATGTGGCCATGCTATAGCGCTGGAGCAGCTCAGTGTGGACATACAATAGCGCTATTATTATTGCTGTATAAGGCGAGCGCTATAAGCAATAGCGCTATAATTTTGTAAGTGTAACCATACCCTAAAGGTTTATTATACAAGGAAAAAGATAGAGGTGAGGGTTAGAAATGGTTAAAGGAAATAAATTACATGCAGTAACGGCAAATTCCTTGTTTCAGGCTTGCAGCAGTTGTAGAATAAACTGCAGGTTCAAATCAAAATCTCTGGAACACATCCCCTCCAGGGATGGGTCATATGGTCCTTTGTTGAAAACTTCTGTGTGTAGACAGAATTCCTCCAGAGTAAGAATGACAGTTTGAAGACAAGATGGAGATCTCTCTCCCAGCTTTATATAGACTTCTCTTGTGGGTGGAGACTGCCTCCTTCTTGCTATGCAGTGTCCAGTTGTAACATGGAGTTTCAGAGCCATGTGGTCCAGTTACATGACTCTCCAAGATTTAGTTCCTGACTAGCCAGGCCACATTCCTGGGGAAGCTCGGGCGGGGACAGGCATCTACAAAGTTCATTGTATAGCTGATAGTCCTTAATGGGCCATCAAGCATGGTAAGCCAAGCTAACACCAAGGGTTCTGAAATGTCCCCAACAGCATAGCACAATATTTGGAAAGACAGACAGTACAGAGCCATTATTCATAACTTCAACTACAAAGCTGATACACACATACAGATAGCATAATCATAATCAGCAGATCATAACCTGGTCGTAGACACCTTATATGACCCCCTTTACATAAGATTTGGTGCCCCTACAAGACCTTGGTTGCACCAATGAGCTATATGATCCCAGATAATTTCAGTAACGTAACACCAGGATTCCTGGGGGGCTTGACCCCAAACCCTGCTGTGGTTACCTAGGTCAGGGGGGTGTCCCCACTCTAGGGTACGCCCTCTGCACTGGGCACTTTCCTGGCCCACTGATCATTACATGCAACTTAAAGCAAATGCAAATTATTTACTTAACAATTTATTTTAAAATAAATAAGGAAAAATTTGAAAGGTTAGAGAAAACACATCACCCTGCTCTGTAGTAACAGGGAACTTCAAAACCAGTGTCTCTGCAAATGTTAGGACAGTTCACAGTCTGTTCCTTGTAGGTCCCAGGCCTCCTTTTCAGCTGTGCTGCAGGGATGCTGTGACATGAATGCTTCCTCTGGTGGTTGCCACACGCTCTCAGGCTCTGGACGGCTCCAGCCTCAGTTCCACAGCTCTGTCTCAACTCCAATCTGCTCAGCACAGCTGCTGCTCTGCCTCCAGCCCCCTGGGCTGCTGCCCTGGCCCCCCTGGCTCTGGCTGTTACAGCTCTGCTCTGCAGGCAGCTTCTGTGTCTCTGCCCCCCAGCACTGACCTGCTTTGTGGGCTGCTTTTCTGGCCTCTCTGGCTCTGGTTCCTGCAGCGCTGCTCCCAGGGCAGGTCTGCTCTCTCTGAACTGTGCTCTGGCTTTGGGGCTGCAGCTCTGCTCCCAGCACAGGGTCTGTCTCTCTGGGCTGCTGCTCTGGCCCCTCTGAATCTGGCACAGCTCAGCTCTGGCCTCTGCTCTCTCCTTAGCTCGGCCCCTCTCTGTCTGACCCAGGCAATTCCAGCTCACAGGAAGACGGAACCCACCCTGCTCTCCTCACTCCTTGATTAGCCTGCCTGCCCTGTCAATCAGGCTGACCTGGAGCATTGGCCTCTCACCATTGTTCCTGGTGACTGTCAGTCTCCGGATCCTGATTGCCCATCCCCATTTTGGTCCTGGGAGCTAACAATCAAAACACCCCACTGAGTGTTAGTAAGGGGATAACAGTCCCCTTACACTAGCTTGGCTGCTTTTATTCCTTTTCTCCAGGAGTCAGGATTGCTAAGGTGGGGAAGGCCATTTGAAGTGGTGGCACAAAGAGGGTCATGGGATTGCAACCCTCACTTCTGCACTTTCTTCAGAGCTGGGCTCTGAAGTTAGCAGCTGCGGAGCTTCGTGCAGTTGCAGGAGGCTCTTGAAGGTGGAGGCGGGTCTGATCTCCCACCTGCTCCTTTGAGCTCCTAGCTGCTAGTCCTGGCTGGGCTGGGGAGGGACAGGACCTGCTCCTCCTCCTGCACGGTAGCTCTCAGGGAGTTAGGGGGCGGGAAGATCAGACCCACCTCCGGGTATGTCCCACTGCTGTAAGACACTCCAAGCGGCATGGGGGAGATCAGTCCCACCTCCACCTCAGGCAACCTCCTGTGCTGCAGGAAGCTCCAGGGCTGCCACCAGGAGAGGTACTCAGAGATGGGTCTCATTCCCCCTCTCCCACCCCTCCCAAGAGCAGTTGTGCAAGGGAAGAGTAAATCCTGTCCCTCCCCAGCCTGGAGGGAACTGGCAGCTGGGGGAATGGTAAAAGTCCCCAGCTGGGGTGCCCCCAGCCCAGTCCCTCACCTTCCTCCCAATAGCTAGATTTCACAAGGATTGCGTGTGTGTGCCTTATTTCACAGTCAGTGACATGTTTTTCACGGCTGTGAATTTGATAGGGCCATACATAGAAGCTCTGAGAAAGCAGCATGGCAGGCAGACATACAATTCACATACAGACAGAAGAGCCCATGGCAAACAAATGTCTTTTTTCTCTTAGTTTGACTATGATTAGATTTATAAACAAAACCTATCGAGCCACTTCATTTGCGGTTCTGTCTAAATTTCCAGTGTCAACTTCCTTTTGAGGAATTTCTCATTCAAACTTTGGGCTGAAAATTGTCTTAAATTCTTAGAACCAGCCAAGGTATTATTTGATGTTGTTATAGTTTCATACTATGCACTTTCACTGTCTTTTTATTAGAATGGTTAAAATATTTTAGTTTCTTGTCCCATTATCTTTTTTAATACATCTGATTGTTCCTTGCCCTAGACCAGGGGTCTCAAACTCAAATAACCATGAGGGCCACAAGAGGACGGTCCAAGGGCCGCATCACTGACACGCCCGCCTCTCTGCCCCCGGCCCCACCCCCTCCATGAGGTCCCACCCCTGCCCCGCCTCCTCCCCTGAGCGTGCAGCTCCCTGCTCCTCCCCGCTCCCTCCTGGAAAGTGCTAAGCACCTGGAGGTAGGCAGGGAGGAGGCAGGGGGCATGGGGAGCTTGGCAGAGAAGTTGGGGGGCTGCGGGGAGCTTTGCAGGAGCCGTGGAGAGCTTGGCGGGGGGGCGGAGGGCCTTGGGGAGCTTGGCGGGAGCCGCGGGGAGCTTGGTGGATGACCATGGGGAGCTTGGCAGGGGAGTCTGGGGGAGCTTGGCGGGGGGCCACGGGGAGCTTGGTGGGGGGGGCCGTGGGGGAGCTTGGTGGGGAGGCGGGGAGAGCATCGCGGGCTACAGGGAAGGGCTTGGCGGGCCGCATGTGGCCCGCGGGCCACGTATTTGAGACCCCTGCCCTAGACCCAGGAGCAGTGCCTCTCTGCCTTTCCAGACTGCTGTATCCCTTTCAGGAGTCTGATTTGTCTTGCATATGCCCAAGTTTCACCTCACTTAAAAACTATTTGCTTACAAAATCAGACATAAAAATACAAAAGTGTCACAGCACACTAATACTGAAAAATTACTTACATTCTCATTTTTACTGTATAATAACTCAACTGGAATATAAATGTTGTACTTACAGTTCAGTGTACAGTATATAGAGCAGTATAAACAAGTCATTGTCTGTATGAAATTTTAGTTTGTACTTACTTCGCTTGTGCTTTTTATGTAGGTAAAAACAGGCAAATATCTAGATGAGTTGAGGTAACCCCTGGAAGACCTCTGAGTACTCTGAGGGTACATATACCCCTGGTTGAGAACCACTGCCCAGGAGTAGAATGTGGGAGTAGGGGCAGGGGAGGAAGAGTGGGTAAAGAGCTTGGACAGAACTGTAAGTCAGAATAATGCATTGACCACTCCTTAATTACTGCCTCAGGAAAAGCTAGTGCCTCAAAGGAGGCAGAGAGTAGGTGGAAACATGTGTCCACTATATACTAGCCAGCGGAGTTGGCCTGCTGCACATTACATGCCATACTACACTCTACTGTACTAGGGACCTCTGAGAGAGAATGCCTCCAGTGCTCCTAACACAGGGCTGTTTCTATCAGGAGCAATCTAGCCTTGAATGAAAAACAAAAATACTGCATATTTGGTGTACATTTTGGAAGAAAGAGGAAGAAAGAAACCAAACCTAAAACCACACAAGATCAGAAAGCAAAGGATTAGGCATAGAAAGAATAATACAAATATGAACTATTGGTTTACATAGTACTCAATATTACATTCTAATAAATGTCGGTGATGCAACCACATACGAGAATGTTGTTGAGTGTGACTACTCTTATATTATCACTTACCAAAGTGAATAGAACAGCATGCTCATGCATACCACCTATGAAACACGCTACTTTAAGAAAGTTTGGCACAATCTTTTTTATTGTGTTTAAGAAATGAAACACAGATGTTCAGTAAGAAGTGGAAAATTGTGCTAATGCATTCATGGAGAATAGGAAAAGATGCAGAGTTGTTTCCTACATGAAGCTATATAATATTTCAATTACCATCAAAGTAAACTTTGCTTCCTCAACTACAAGATATTTTTATAATGTCAAATATATACATTTCCACTTTTCTTAGCTTTAGTCATTGTTTTTAAGCACAATTAAAAATGGAGGCTCGTTTATCAATGCTTTCTACTTATAGCTGGATTTTTCTTCACGGTCATACTACTTATGCCCTGATCCCATATTTCCTATGTAGGAAAAATTCTCTTCTCCCCTAGGAGTTTTTCTAACATACAGTATATGGTGTCATTGCAGAGGAGAAGTATTTATGCTGAATTTACATTAGTAAGATTTTAATGATCACCCTCACTCACTCACTTGGCCAACAGACTGTGATACACTTCATGACTTAATTCAGTACGAGAAATTTAGGGTTGCCTTTGAGGCCCAGAACTAGAATTTTGGGACTGAGCTCTGTCTTTTTCCACAGGTCAGCCTGTGCTACGTGCATCTCAATACTGAGTGCACCTTGTATCACCCTTGACTAATTTTCTTCTGGTAGATATTTTGCATAGCACTGATCAGCTCTACAGGGAATCACATTCTGCCCCTCCTAAGGTCAGGATGGCTAAGGGAGGGAGGTCATTTGAAGTGGTGGAACGAAGAGGGAGAAAGTGGAGGGAATGCTGGATGGCAAAGAATTGTGCAGGCTCCTCCTGAGAATCAACAACGAGATCTTTGCTTGGCTGCAAAGGAGGATAATCAGAGTTTGTTTTGGTGAACTGCGTATGTTGAAATGTACAGAAAACCAGTGTAGCTACCACGTATATTTGGTCTTTGGTTTTATCTTAAAATATAGGATGAACATATACTCCCAAAACCAGGGTGGATAAAAATCAGTGATTTTTTTAAAAAAAAATCAGTTTATTTAAATACAATTTTTTTTTTATAAAATGCCCTTTGAGGAAAAACCATATCTAAGCATAGTTTTAATAAAGATACATTATAGCACAGAGATACCTAATCATGGAATAGGGACTATAAATTCAAATTTTACAGTATGAAACCACATATTCATGTAATGTTTAAGAAAAGTTTTGTAAATGAGTTCCAATAGTTCATGTATTAGGGACCTAATCTTATGGGGTTCCAGGGACTTCTGTATAGATTATTTAGGTTAATCTTTCTATCTACCCAATGGGACTCAGTGCTCAGTCCAGAAGACACCATCAGAGATGATTAGTTTTGCAGTTCTCAGACTAATGTGGACTTGTGTCTCCAGAGATAACATGCCTGTTAACAGCAAAAATGTGTTTAAATAAATAAAAATATACAGAGCTGAGAAATAACAGACCTCAACCCCATTGTCCCTCTGTAAATTTGTATACACAGTCAATCCCTTAACTCTCTCTAAAACTGCAACATTTCAAGAAGTTCAGGGAATAGAAGATTGTTGGGAGCAGAATAGATCTGGACAAGGAGAAGAAGTCTGAAGATAAATGTGAGAAGGGAGTGACAGGCAGTGGAAACAAAAGTGAAACTGTTTGAGCAGCGTATTCCAAAAGTCTTAGAGGTCTGAGTGTAGCCTTCATTGATCTGAGGTCTAACATGCCATTCTCTCACTAGAAGGGAAAACCTATAATGGCAGTAGGCCGTAAAAGAGACCCAGTTTGGGAATATTTTAATGAAGTTCCTCTACCTGTGGGTAAGACAGGCATGTGTGCAAAATGCAAACATTACATCAAAGAAATACAAGGCCTGGTTGCCCGAATGGAACATCATGAGAAATGTTCCTTCTGAGAGGAAGCTGCATTGAAGATGATGAAAGGAACGTGTCTGAATATGCAGGATCTTCAGGTTGGTAAACTTTTTTATTTCATACTTCTTTCTTAAGAACTGCCTGTCCTCCTTCAGGACTATTCCTGAATTCTCATGTTTGAGCAAAAAACATAGTTTTTAGTGCTCTGTGTACTATCATTTTAGATGCAGTTGTGATAAAAAATAAATAGCTGAAATAGACTGATCTTCCTTTCATGGTTTCACCTTGAAAGTAGTACTGTCAGTGAATATAATGAGTAATACTAAATGAACAGTATGGTACTCATAATTAAATAATTAATAACTTATTTTTTTGTTTAGGAGAATCCATCCTCAATATACAGGATTCTGAAGACTATCCACCTTCAAGATCACCATCATCTTCTATAGCTTCAGAGTTATCTGCCAATGATAATGTTTCAGTCACATCATGTATGTCACATAGCCACAGTATATCATCTGTAGCAAAAAGGAAAAAAAATCTCCATCATCCAGAAACAATCATAGATAAGTTTGTGATAAGAACCAGCAAATTACAAAAAGACGTAACTGATGAAAAAAATCACCCAGTTTGTTTATGCAACAAACTCTCCTTTCTGTATGATTGAGAACCCACACTTCATTAACATGGTTCAGTCATTAAGATCAGGATACAGTCCACCCAACAGAGCAGACGTCACAGGCAAATTGCTGGATAAAGTGTATGAAAGAGAAGTTGAGTAGTGTGGAAAAGGTCTAGAGGGTAAAATTGTTAATCTGAGTCTTGATGGGTGGAGTAATGTCCGCAACAGGGATTGGCAACCTTGGCATGCAGCCCCCAGGTTAAGCACCCTTGGCAGGCCCAGCTGGTTTGTTTACCTGCCATGTCCACAGGTTCGTCCGATCGTGGCTCCCACTGGCCACGGTTCACCGCTCTGATCCAATGGGAGCTGCAGGAAGCGACGTCCCACTACCATTGGATCGGAGCGCTGAACCGCAGCCAGTGGGAGTCGCGATCAGATGAACCTGCAGATGCGGCAGGTGAACAAACCGGCCGGGCCTGCCAAGGGTGCTTACCCTGAGGGGTCGCGTGCCAAGGTTGCCGATCCCTGGTCCACAGGTGATCCTGTTGTATGTGCTTGTGTGACAACAGAAGAAGGGAATGTCTTCCTTACAGAAACAATTGATACATCAGGAAATGCACACACACCATACTTACAAGAAGTAGCAGTAAAAGCTATAACAATTTTTTTAAAAAAATCAAATGTCTAGTACGCAGCTTGATCATAGACAATGCTGCAAATGTATCAGAGAAGAAATTTAGAAGAGAGTGAAGAGGGTCCCAAGCTAATAACATACGGTTACAGTGCTCATTTGATGCGCCTCCTAGCCACAGACTTCAGTGTTCCAGAAATAAAAGCTAATGTTGTTGAAATTGCAAAATGCTTCCATAACAACCACTTTGAAGCAGCTGCTCTGAAAAAGTGGGAGGAACTAAGCTAACTCTCCCACAAGACATGCAATGGAACTCAGCAGTGGACTGTTTTGAGCACTTTATCAAGGGCTGGCCTAATCCGATGACAGTTTGTGAACAAAATTGTGAACAAATAGATGGCACTGTCAGAGCCAAGTTCTCAACATTGGGCTTAAGAGAAACGTTGAACACATGCTGAGTATGCTGGAACCTATTTCTGTAGCACTGAACAAAATGCCGGGAAATAGCTGTTTCATTGCTGATGGTGTTTAAATTTGGAAGGAATGAGATCTTAAAAAGAGAAATATGCAATGACAGAGTTAAATTACAAGCATTAAAAAAGAACGGGATAAGAACTATCTCCACCTAATTTTCTAGCAAATATTCTCAATACTTGGTACCAGGGTCAAACTTAACTGCTGAAGAGGAGGAGTTGGCTACGACATGGACATCCAACAATCATCCCTCCATCATGCCAACTATAATAAACTTCAGAGCTAAGGGTGACCCAGTCAAGAAATATATGTTTGCTGATGATGTTTTAAAGAAAGTCACACTAGTGAACTGGTGAGACTCACTTAAGCACTTGGATTCAGAGACTGTTGAAGTGATAACCTCAATTTTAGCAGCAATATCTTCTTCCACTGGTGTAGAAAGAATATTTTCTTCCTTTGGACTAATTCATTCCAAACTGAGAAATCATTTCAGACCTGAACAAGCAAGAAAGCTTGTTCTTCCTTTTTCAGATTATGAACAAACAGGAAAATGAAGGTGAAGACAACTGAGTTAGCTGCAGAAGTCAGCACTTTAAGTTTCTCATGTTGATCCGATACAGTCAATTTAATTTTAGGGGTTTTTTTAAAAAAAAATATTTAATTTAACTATTTTAGTTAAAAATAATTTTAATCATAACAATCCTGATTTTAAAAAACGTGAATGTTTAACTACATTCAAAAACACATATGCTTCTTTTGTTAAAATATTATGTTTGCTGTTGAAAAAAAACTCCAGAATACATAACATTGTTGTTTTAGTTAAATAAAACAATTTATATGCCTTTTGAAAATGGTGATTTTCTCCTCCTAATACAACATGGCAAGAAAATCCACCTAATATTAATGATTAACCTGTTGAATTGGAGATAGTTCACCTCCCAATGACTTCATAAACATCTGCTTCAATTACCTTTGGTAAATGAAATAACCAAACAATCATTTATTTTCTGATATAGCTGTAAAACTAATCTGAAAAGGTTTCAGAATAAATCACCTTAAAAACGTATAGTGTGTTCCTTGTAAAAATGAAACCTACATCTATCGCTGAGTTGTGAATAATATGTATTAAGGTTGTAACAACCAACAAGAATTCACTTTTATGTAGATATCCATGATTAAATCGAGTATTCCTGATTAATGATTTAAATCAATTTGATTTAAATCAAATTTAAATCAATTTGATTTAAATCAAAATCCACCCTACCCAAAACATCTAATTTAACTCTTTCTCCATTCAAAGAAACCAGCCATAATTTTGGAAACTTCTGAGGGAGAGCAGGGCAAAATGGACAGGTCCATGTGATACTATCATTGACAATCTCTTCAAATGAGGCTTCTCTAATGACCCACTTGTAGATGCGGTCAACTTCGGACTATGTCGCAGATCTTTGACGAGTACCTGTTGACTTACTTTGACGGCAGACAACAGGCTCTTCACCTAGCTGATGATGATGCTATGAAATGGATTGGCACACTGTGCATACTTTGAGAGATGCACATTACTTTTGTCCATGCCTAAATCTCAAATAGCTTGTGCTTTGGAAGATAAACCATGGAAGAGAGTACTATGAATAAAACTCCTGGTACTTTGCCCAGTAAACATACAAATGAATAAATTTACTCATGGGGGTAGTTCTGTTTTCCAGATTGCATCAGTGAGTGAAATTATTTATAGCTAAGTGTTTGTGTAATAAACTTGTAAAATGTGTGGTGTGTCCTTCTATAGTGGCTGGTACACAGAAGAGAACAGCCTGCTGTCACTGCTGGTTAGTAGAATTACTTCTTTAGCTCAAGCTGTAAAGGTCTGGATTCTGGTCTGAAGACCCTAGCAATCTTTGGCACATGGCCCATCAGAGTAAGCCGCTGAAGGTCGGGCCAGTTTGTTTACCTACAGCATTCAAAGGTTCAACCAATCACAGCTCCCACTGGCCACGGTTTGCTGCTCCAGGCGAATGGGGGCTGAGGAAAGCAGCGCGGGCCAAGGGATGTGCTGGCTGCCCTTCCTGTGGCCTCCATTGGCTAGGGCAGGGGTGGGCAAACTATGGCCCGCGGGCCAGATCCGGCCCACGGGCTCCTCCCAACTGGCCCCCAAGGTCCGGATGCAGAGGCTGCTCTGGCCCCTCCCTAACTCTCTCCCTCCCCCGTGGCCGCTGTGGGTCGCATGCAGCAGCTCTGAGGGGGCCGGTTGTGCAACCACATGGCCGGCTGGGGAGGCTGCTCTGGCCTCTCTCCCCCAGCCATGAGAGCAGCAGCTCTCAGGGGCGGGGCTGCATGACTGCATGGCCAGCTGGGGAGGCTGCTCTGGCCCCTCCCCCGCTGTCTCCCTCCCCCGCGGCCATGGGAGCAGCAGCACTCAGGGGCGGGGCTGCGCGACCCCATGTTTGGCTCTGGGCCAGACAACATGGTGCGCTCCAGCGGATCAACACGGCGTGTCTGGCTCCAGGCCAGACACACTATTCTTAGCGGTGGTGGGGTAAGCGGGCTGTGCCGGCGCCGGGCCTGGGGCGGGGGGTTAGATAAGGGGGCAGAGGGTCTCGGGGGGCAGTGAATGAGGGGTTGGATGATGCGTGGGAGTCCTGGGGGCCTGTCGGGGGCGGGGGTGTGGCTAGGGGTCAGGGAGCAGAGGGGTTGAATAGGGGGGTTGGGTTCTGGGGCTTGATTAGGGGGCAGAGGGTCTCTGGAGGGGGCAGTCAGGAGAAAGGAGCAGGGGGCTTAGGGGTGGGGTCTTGGGGGCATGATTAGGGGTAGAGAGTCTATGGAGAGGGTAGTCAGGGGACAAGGAGTAGGGGGGGTTAGATAGGGGTGGGGTCCGGGGGGCAGAGTGGGGGGGTCGATCAGAGGACAAGGAGCAGGGGGTTGGAAGGGTCAGTGGTTCTGCGGGGAGCAGTCAGGGGGCAGGAAGTGGGAGGGGGCCGGATTGGAGGCAGGAAGTGGGAGGGGGCCTTCCCTACCCGGCCCTCCATATAATTTTGTAAACCCGATGTGGCCCTCGGGCCAAGAAGTTTGCCCACTCCTGGGCTAGGGGCTTTCCCTGACAGGCTGCGTGCCAAAGATTGTCAATCCCTGCCCTAGATTCAAAGCCTACTGATAATCCTGTAAACATAACAACTCCTACCATGGATCATGCCCCATATAAGGGGAGCAACAATGTTTCTAGACATTAATGAATAACAAGACATTAGAAACATTGTGCAACTCATGTCAAATTTCATAGGTTGTGATTGCTTTTTCCAATGTGCTTTCCTGGGAAATTTCTAACATGATTGTAGTTATTGAGATCTGAAATAGCCTAGCACAAAATCACAACAATTCTGTGTGGAGGGTTGCAAAGGAAACAAGTAAACAGCAGCAAGAGCCGTTTGCCATTTTGTGATGTACATGTACTATCATAATCAAGAGGATGACCAGAACCTTGCCTAATTAAAAAAACAGATATGCAGAGAAATATAGTATGTGTGACTTATTGAATCACTATTGTCTCAACTTCAAGGGGCTGCAAAAATAGTGAACCTTACCGTCAAGTGTTTAGCAAGCTGCTTCCTCCAAGTGTTGCTATCTGCCCCAGAGGAGAAGAGCATCATTTCCAAATGCACCTGAGTTATGCCAGCTCAGGGAGCTATTCTTGAACCCATGTCTAAGTGTGCGTCACCAATGCCAAATATCCAGACAGCTGTGAAACTAGATTTTAATGAGAACTGAAATGATCAGCCAAATTGTAAATGCAAACGACTGTTTGGTTAGACTATGATGCCTGAGATATCTAATTAGAAAACTGTAGTTTGAAATATATTTATACCCATCTTTCTTAAATTATCATGTCTCAAGAGAGGCAGATATTTGAATTCTGTTTTTTGGAATATTTGCTTGAAAATATTTCTCGTTCACCTTTTATGCACATTGCATGATTAGGGCTCATGGTTTGATCCTGCCAAATCTTATGAATGCGAGTGCCTTTACATGTGTGAGTGTGAGTGTGTGTAAAAATGTTTGCAAATTTGGTCCCAAAGCTAATAAGAAAACTACACATTCCCCGCTCCCCCCCCGCCAATTATACAATATTTTCCTGGTTTTTGAAAATTTTAATAGATTCTTCTGGGTTTTTTCCCTACTAGCTAACATATGCCTCGTAGCCAGCTTTTTTACTTAAAACCTTGTACTAGAGTGAATTATTTGCTCTTTTCTCAAAACCCAGTAAGAAAACCTCTTGATGTTCTGTTTGACTAGACCACACTATCCCTGAAACACATTTTCTTTTCCACACTAGTAGCATTGAGGAATTGTTTAAAAAAAATTAAGCTGTGACTCCTCCATCAGGTCATAGTTTAAATAAGAGTAAAATAAACAACATAGCACATCTTTAAGTCTTTCAAAATGTAGAAGATTTTTTTTTAAAAAAAAGCGCAGCCCCTCTTTCTATGTACCAAAAGGCCCATATGTGCGGCTTCTTATTTATCTTTTTATAGTCTAGAGTTCTTTTTGGGGGTACTGTGAAATGGATTTTATTCAGATTAACTGTCTCTTAGTAAAGTACACAGAATATTATAGTACAGTATTGAGATGAAAGACTTAATAAAGAGAATATCTTCTTTAAGGGACTGGTTCTGCAAACCTGGTAACAAGTAACCCTTACTTGCAAGAGCAGTCCATTCCTTTTGAGGTCAATGGGACTACTCATATGAGTAAGGTTTGGGGAGTCACACCCTCAGTTATACTTTATTCTTTGACCTGATCCTTACTCACTCACACCTTTAAGAATTCTTCCAATTATTCCACTTAGAAAGACACAGAGAAAGACACAGAAACAGATAATTTTAGTCACATCACGTTAATAAACTAATAAAACTCTAGCAATATTACAGCATTCTAATTGCTTTGATCTTTCTTGGTTAAATGTCATTATCCCTATCTCCACAAGTAAACCTAGAGCAATTCATATTTCTTGCAAATAATTTATGCTATGACTATATTCTTCTGTCTTTTGAATTATCCACAGACATAACAAGTGATTTATACTTTGTATTACAAACATGGTTGTAATTGGCTCACTAGAAGTACTTGTATTCACTATGCACACTGCGGTTTCCCCCAAGTCATATGGTATCGTTTCTGTTGCCTGACTAGATATAAGCGGGAAGAGTCATTCTTGGCCCATGAATTACCCATGAGCAAGCTGTCATTTTCTGAATTCTTTCACTATATGTAATTATTTGTGCCTTCTAAAGAGAGCTGTGACAAAACTGCTGCTGCTGCTCTTTATTCACATTAGCATTTGCAATATTTTTGAGTTCTGTGAACACTTTTGGGAACAAGAAAACACCCATTTGCTTAGGAGAACAGGATGAACAGAAAGAGTATGAGGGGCAGTGAAGTGTATTGGTAGGTTGGAAGAACAGTTTTGATTTTTTTTTTTAACTGTTTGACTAGCTCAATCTAGATCTTTGTCCATCCATCATATCTTTCTCCTGAAGACCCCTCTTCAGCCTTCCTGCATATTTTCAACTCTTCCTATCTCACCAAACTCTTCAATATCCTCAAAAAATTAGGATCCAGCCTCATACTATGGCTTCCTTGCATTACCTAAGCCTAGAGCTCTACCCTCTAGCTCAGGGGTCTCCAAACTACGGCCCGGGGGCCAGATCTGGCCCACGGCTTCGATTTTTCCGCCTCCTCAGCTGAGCAGGCACGTGGAGAAGCTGCCACTCCTCCCCTCTCTCCCACAAGCTGCTGCCGGTAGCCCCATGTGTGGAGGGGTGAGTGCCCCCGCAGCAGCGGCCGGAAGAGTAAAGGGGGGGCGGCAGCTGCTGGAGGAGCAAAGGGGGGATTTTGCATATATTTGCATATATTGAATTGTTTCACAGTCGCTTCAGCCTGTGAAGCCCCTTCAAAAATCTAATATGGCCCTCGTCTCATAAAGTTTGGAGACCCCTGCTCTACCTCAAATGTAGGGCTTATAGTGATGTCAACAATACCCCCTACCTTGTATTTGAGAGCAAAAGTGGTAGGTCACTGGGCCAAATCCTGAAAGCCTCACTCTGTTTTTACTCAGACCCATTCTAACACATGGTTTCCCAGTGCTGTACTGCCAAACCTTTAACAAGGGACTCAGTCAAAATTTCCACCTCAATCCGTGATGCATGTGACATTTCCTGGATAAAATATTCTACTCTTCCACCAAAAAATCCATCCACTCCACACTCTTTCTTCTCTCCCCACAAATACAACAACTCCATA
This sequence comes from Dermatemys mawii, assembly GCA_007922305.1. Taxonomy (NCBI): domain Eukaryota; kingdom Metazoa; phylum Chordata; order Testudines; family Dermatemydidae; genus Dermatemys; species Dermatemys mawii. The sequence goes on along the minus strand of ML677341.1, from coordinate 44,772,159 downwards.
CCATTTCCCTGCCCAAACCACCAGTCTCTTCCTTGCTATCAAACCAGGAGAGGCCAGTGCCATTTAACAACCATGCTTCCTCCTCCTTAGCACTTCCTGAAGGCTCCTCTAGATGGCTTCTTTACTTGGCAGCCATTCCCTGCAACAGTGGTGGCTGAGGGATTGTCCTGTAGCTTCTGTCGCAGCAATGGTGACAAGCACCGAGAGTCTTGTTTACAGGGCCCAAAGACTGGCTCTGCTAACAAGGGACTCCCCTCAAACCCTGTCCAGCTCATCAGTGAGCTCTCCCTGCAAAAGGGCTTTGAAGAAACTTAGAGAGGTCCTCTGAATTTGACACTTAATGTTCATTTGTAACTTGATCCATTCATTCATACCACAGAACAGAAATAACAGTGAACACCCAAATTGTCATACATTTAGCCCACTGTATTATCCATCATCTGCAAGGGCTCTTTTCAACTAATGCTTGTGCAGAAAAGGAGGGACGCCTGCAGTTTTTTAATGCAAAGAGAATGGTGGAGTGGGAATTTGTTCTGAATTAAGTGCTGTGTTATGTAAATATTTAATGTCCCATGGTGAATCACATTTAAAAAAATCCTGAAGAACTTGATTGACCAGATTAACTTGGCAGGGGGAGAAAATCTCTCCACACGAAATTGATGGGAACAGAAGCTGAAAAAGAAAAACATACCCCACAACCGGTGGTAGTCACTACAAACCTTGGCTTTTCAGTTATTTAAAAAAAAGAATAGTAATTAATGGTTTAGATGGAAAGTATTTAATGTAAATGCTAAATGGTGGGGTTTGCTCTTATTCATCCTTCTTTATTTTGAAAGTGAGCCGCAACTTCAACCACATGAGGCATGAAATCAGTTAAAGAACATTTATGCTTCAGCACATTTATATCTACACTGTTTAAAGCTGTCAATTTATGCTTTAATAAATTTTTGTTAATTTCCCAATCTGGATGTGTATAATTAAAGATATGAACACCCAGCATAAGCTTGTCTCTCTAAATCATTTAGTCTTCCTAGATTTTCCTGATAAAAGGCCAGTTTAACTGGTTTGAATTTTACCCCTGTACAAACATGACACCTAATTTAACTAATATGTCTACTACCGCAGACAAACCCACTAGCCTGACCTTTTCATGACCCCTTCCGATTAAACAGTATTATGCACTTTAATAGTTTAATTGCTGTACAAAGACTGTAGAGCAGCAAATTGGACATTTATATCAATAAGGTTTAGAACTGACAGCATTATAAAGGAGAAACTTTACACGAGCTGCATTCTCCACTGCTGGATGCAGTATTGTGTAGATACATACAAGGGATACAATCATAGTTCCTGATCCCCATGTGGGTGGTACTCCATCTGCAGAATAAGGAGGAGGGCAGCTTCCTCTACTGCACCATTTCTGCTATTACTTTGGATTCTGCAGAGTAGGGACCGTTCCGTGAGCCCTGGAATGAATCCTGGCATTACTGATGATAATGGGAATTTTGGAATTGACTTGAGTAAGGCCAAGTTTCACTCCTGAATGCCACAAGGGGAGCAGAGAGGCACATTGTTCTCTCCACCAGCTGTGCAGTACTCGGCAGTGAAAGCACAGCTATACTATCTGAGCAAGCAGAAATGTATTTCAGTTGTTCCCATAATTCTCCAAGAAAATGTCAATATACCTATCCTGGAGTGAAACGGAATTACATGGAAATGAGAGATGCTTGGGTTAAAGCATGAAGGGTGAACCTGATGAAGGATTCTACAGGCAAATATTTGTTTTACCTAGGGCCTGTCTACACAGAGAAGCAGTGCACTCTGCAAGGATGTGATTTCTAACACCCCCATAACATTGCACATTAATTGATCCATATAGATCCTGCCAGTGCACACTGAAGGTTCCCTAGCGCATGTTAACATAGTACTGTTTGAAACAGCATTACGAAAGCATTAAGGGAATCTTCAGTGCGCATCAGCAAGGTCCTCATGAACCAATTAATGTGCAACATGTCAGTGTGCTTTAGAAATCACCATCGGCAGGGTCCACTACCTGCTGTTTAGACAAGTCTTTATATTAACTGGCAAACAAAAACTGTATTTAGTGACTTTTATGTTTGTGGTAGGACACAACCCACCCACACAAACCTTTAAATCACAACCATAAGAAGCTGGAAGAACAGACTCCTTTCCACCTTCATATGGCTTACAACACGGTCAACAAAACACTCCAGTGTGCCATTTCCATCTCCAACAGACACCCAAAAACAAGACGAATCCCCACTCCATCAAACTTGCACTCTAATGCAAAACCTTAACAGTGACCTCATATGTTTATATATTAGTTCTATCAACAGACCAGCACACTGATTGTCACACAGAACATTCACTGAAGCAAGTTCTTTCAATTCTACACTGCTGAATGCTGAATTTGGGTAGCAAACCTGGCAGAATACAATTGCAGGTAAAAGTGATCTCAGGGGCATTCCCATTGGAACTGTTTCTCATTTTGGTCCATTAGATGCTTGTGGGTCAAGAATCTGTTTAATAGTACATCTAGTGTAGACCAACACTTCATAGTTTTTACAAAGGACGATGCCGAAGACACATACTGAAGCAATGACAACTGCAAAGAAAATGAAGTTCTGTTTTCAATTACTTTAGGTTACAAAGCTCAGCAATCGCATTGAGCCTCCCACAATTCTTTTCTTGTGACTCTTGCAACTCCCAATACAAAAACAACAAACATAAAACCTCCATGCTTCCTATTTATGTTCTCACGCTATTAAATTCATGTCTTGTTAAAATAAACACTTGCAGAGTCTTTATAGTTTTAATGTCTTCTACACTGTTTATATAAAATGGTTTTCTTATATCAAGTACAGCTTGCTTAGTTTCTCTAGTGTACACTTAACTATTTCACAGTGGAATGGACAATACTTTTCCTGACCTGCTCCTGCTAGGCCAGGCTTGGTTAATGGTGCTCTTCCCCTCGCCCCTCACTGAATACAGAATAAGTCATCTCAGACTGCAAAATCCAAACAACCAAAGAAAATTCTTCCAGCTGTCTGTGCAAAAAGCGAAAACGGGAAATCAGTGCAAGGCCAGTTACTTATGCACAGCTCAATGGTTAGTTCTTGTTTTTTTAAATGCGGTATTAGAAACCTCAGGGTTGAAGTTAGTTTCCCTCTGGGGTTTGGCACATCTCTAGTTGCAGACCAGACCATTTGAATCCACAGCATCCAAGACATCATTTCCTATGAAATTAAAAGGCCCGGGTGCCAAGAAATCTTAGAATGAAGTGGTTTAAAGGATACGGAAAGATGTACTTTAACAAGAATGGTGTCCTTAAATTTTTTTATTTTGTCACTAACATACCTGACCTTTCCATGCATGTATTAACAAACCTTATTCATAACTTGTATCTGTTACTTTTAAAAGATCCATTGGTGTTTGGTCAGCCTCTAATCATCTGTGTTTATATTCTGTTCAAATTCCAAAATGGTCACCACACATTATAAAATCTACTTGATCCTAATATAGAGCTGTAATTTTTCTATTGAATGGATTTCCTGTACTTTCTTTCTCCATGTCACTGATGTTAGGGGATCTGTCCTTGTCCAAGAATAAGCTATCCTACATCGGATAATTGTGTTATCAATAGGTCCTTCCTCAAGTCAATAATCTCTAAAGTAATAGAGCCACTATGGATTCTGTGAGTAGCCTAACTTCAGATGTCTTGAAAGTTCTATTTGTTATTTACCTCCAAAATACTATTTCCTTAAAGCGTTCCCCCCATAATGCAGGAAGGTCCCTATTCTTCCACATCCTTTTCAGCACTTCTGACTAGAGCTGGGCAAATAATGGGGTTTTTTTGGTTCAAGAATCAAACTGAAAAATCTAAAAGAAAATCCAGTTTGATTCAAACCAAATTATTTTTTGGGGTGGGTGGAAGGAGCCGACACTCTGGTTTTGATTTGGTTGTATTTCATCTTTTATGGGTTTTTAAAAATAGGCTAAAGTTGAAATAAAAATGTGGTTTGATTTAAAAAATTGAAACATTTAGTTTCAACTCCCTCTCTCCTCCCAACCAAAACTATTAGATAAATTCAATCCAAATTTGGGCAATAGTTTCTGACTCTAAAAAATGCATTTTTTAATGAAAAACTATTTGTCAGTGTAACAGGGTGACTGGCCCCTTAAAAGGCTGGAGAGCCCAACTCTGATTACTAATGAGGCACTACTGGGAGAGATCAAGTGATTTCTCCTGTAAAGAGAAGCAGGAGGAAGTTCAGGAGGGGAGAGCCTCCTCAAGGGAAGACCCTGATATCAGGAGAGTTTGGAGTCCAGTGAGTGAGAGCCTCCCTGGGGAAACTCTGCCCGGCTTTCTGCCAGAGCCAGAAGACTGAGCTCTAGCTAGGAAGAGTTGGGAAGTCTGGCTGAGAGAACAGAGTTTAGCAGAAGAAGAGCCCTACTTATGATGTAGGATGCCAGAGCTATATGTAAACATTAGAGTTCTTGTTTTGTGGTCATTTTGGGACCCTGAGAATTGTTTTGAACTATTACTGTTATTAAACCAGTCCCAAACAGGTCTGGTATTAACCCAGAGGGAAGCCGTATGCCATTCTAAGGGGGCTGTGAAGGGGTGGGGGAAACAGACACAGAGTCCTGCAGAGTGACCTTTGGGCACGTGAGAGCACTCCGGAGGCAGCAGCCAAGTTACAGTCAAATTTTGCCCAGCTCTATTAATCTAGAAACCACCTTAAATGATTTACTGCTGACAGCTCTGCAAAATGTTGTGTTCTTTTGCTTTTGCCAGACCACATATTGCATCTAAATTGGTTTGTATATATGTGTGGGAATTTCCTAAATTTCTCAGTGTTCTCCCTAGAGGCATTAACGTTAAAGGCAATTTTCACAGATGGAAGAGCCATTCAGCACAGCATCCTTGTCACTTGCCTGGGATAGTTTGCTGCAGTCTCAGGCCGTTTGTTTTCTTCGTTTTGCTCTATTCTAGGTGTACTTGTGTGTGACTGGCAATAAATAGGTCTTCTTAATGACAATGCCTTTTACTAGTCACTCATTAGCACCTCTCTCTCTCCTCCCTACTGATCTCTTTTCTGAATTTTAGTTTGGTTGTTCTTTATACGCAGATATACTCAATTAACTGTTCAGCCTGTCTCTCTGCCTCAATCTTACCACCTTCCAAATCTGCCAGAACAACCTTAGGTTCATCCTAGACAAAACTGATATCCAATCGATAAGGAAAGCATTATTGGCCAAAACTCCAACATCTCATCTCCTGCTGACTCAAATCAAACACTTGCCCCCTCTTCAAGAACCTAGGTGTATTATTTGAACCTGAACACTAGCCTCTCATCTGTCTGGTCTTGAAAAGGTGCTGCTATAACCACCGAAACACCTTTTGCAGGATGCTACTTTGCATTGTTCATGTGATGTTAACTACAGGTGAACCAATCCGTATCTTTTTCTGCTCATTCCTGCCAGGTTCTATACCTCTTCTTTTTTTAAAAAAAGATTTCCTAGCTCTGAAGCCATTGTTTCTAGTTAGTTCTCCCTACCCAATCCTGAACAGTTCTTCTCATTCGTCCTTAATGGTGTTGCCTCTTAAGTTTGTCACAGATCTTGAGCAGCTTCCTGCCCATTTCTGAATTCAGCACATTTCTCTTCTAGTCTTCAAGATCCAATTTGTTCAGCATCGAGCACAGTGGAGCTCCTATCATAACTGATCATCTGGGTGCTAGTGTAGTACAAATACAGAAGAATAATTATAGTGATTCTTCATCTCATTACCTTTGATTTTAATTCTGTTCTCCCTGAGGATTGACTAATTATTTTCTCATACTACTCAAAGCTTCCCACCCGTTCTCATTCTTCTTCCCTTGCTATTCAAAGTTTCACAATACTCTACGTAACTAAGTAAATTTAGAGCACAATACATTGTTTTCTAAACAGTTTACTTACATAAAATATTGTGTACACACTATGTTCTGTAATGCACTTCAATACTTGGGCCTGAATGATACTATAGAAAGATAAATCATATATGTATTTGCCAAATTCTCCAGTCAGCAAAGGAATATGTCAGTTGTCAGGATATTTCCTGACCTACCAAAATATAACTAATTTTCTGCTATAGTTTACTGCAAGCCATACATCTGTTGAAGATTTCAAATTGGTCTACTCACACTAGGCACTGGTACTGGAGTCAGTGACCTAATAATGCATCTGGTCTTTTTACAAAGTCAAGATCATTTTCAATTTTATTTTCATACGGAGATATATTCCCCTCTGATTTACATACGGGATATGAATCCCTACAATACAAAACATTGTCTGTTCTGTGCCACTCCTGTCACTTCTGTTATTCTTCAGTTTGTTTCTCTGTTTAGTAATCTAACTAAAAATTAATTAAGTGACATCTCAGTCAGCCCTCATCCTGAAGCGCACTACAGGCTGAATGTCTGTTGCAGAATAATTGGAGATGGATCAGCAGGGCAATTTAGCTTGCTGTTCAGCCAAAACATATTAGGCTGAGCATATGCACAGAAGGGTTAATATGCAACTTGCTCTGCTCTGCTGTTCATTGCTATAACAAGCTCATGCTGGAATACTAAATGAAGTGACTGCCTGGCACAAAGCAATGACAACCACCAAAAAACTCAAACAAATAGAAGAAAAATTCTTTTCACTGCAGCTACAAGAATTACTTTCATATTTAGTAATACTTTCTATATTGCAGCTTTGGTACTCTTCAATATTTGGGAGAGCAAGACTCTGGAGATAATGCCAGAACCATTCAGTCTGACAACAATAGTTCTGTTGCTGTTTCCACAGGAAGTTTTTCTCCTAACTTTGTCAAAAGATTGAGAAAAACTTGTTGACAGGGACTTAATCTGGAAAATACAAATTCTTAGGTTAGTTTTAGATTTAACTTACATACTTTGCGTCTATTAGCATCTTTCATGTGAGAATCTCTCAGGTGGGTAAGTATTATCTCTGGTCTGCAGGTGGGGAAACTAAGGAACAGAGAGATGAAGGCCGTTACCCAGTGCCACATAGTAAGTGGCAGAGGTGGATTTAGAACTCTTGAGTTTCTGGTCCCCATTTCCATGTTCACTGCTTCTCTAGCACAAGATGACAGACAGACTGAAGTTGGATTTCATTTTGTAATATATTTGTGGTTTTTTTAATATATTTGTGTTAAGTGTTAATGTTTATGTTTTTTTAAATATATTTGTGTTAAGTGAAATTTCTTGAACATACACAGATAAATATGGTGGGAGTTCAAAAATTTTGGAGTACAGTTTTTATTTATTATTGTATTAGCATAACACCTAGGAACCCTAGTCGTCAATCAGGACTCAGTTGTGCTTGGCGCTGTACAAACACAGAATAGTGATCATCCCTGTAATACCCATCAAATTGTTAATTATTGCTCATGTTTTCTGCCTGCTTTTCTTTCTACACATCTTACGCTTTGGTTCATATGCATCTCTTTTTCCCCCTCTTCCTTCTACCATCTTACTCTGTCCCCATTTTACTTTCACTTACTACAGAACATCCTAGCAACAAAATGGAATAAAATGTGATCATGCTTGAACTTCCACACATGAATGCAACCTCACTGTTTTTTTCAAATAGTCTATTATTTTCCCACAAATCTTCTAACACACACATTAGAAGGTGGGACTATCCATATTTAACTACAACATAACTACCATTTTGCAGAAGTGACAAAGAGTCCTGTGGCACCTTAAAGACTAGCTAAAGTATTAGAGCATAAGCTTTCGTGGGCTAAATACCCACTTCATCAGATCACGAAAGCTTATGCTCTAATACTTAGGCCATGGTTACACTTACAGGATTACAGCGGTATTGGTTATAGTTGTCCTCATATACAGCTATAGGGATAGCGCTATAGCGTGGCCACACTGACACCCGCCAGCGGTATTGCATGGTCACATTTGTGGCACTTCAGGCGGCATTGGGAGCAGTGCATTAGGGCAGGTATCCCAGCATTCAGCTTGGTGCAACGTGCTTTTCAAACGAGGAGGGTGAGGGGGGACATGTTGTGTGTACGGGGAGTGAGAGAGCCAGTGGTTTTTCTGTCCTTCTGAGAGCCTGTCTGCACGTGTCCGTTCACAGAGAAGATTAGCAGGTTTTGTTTTCACACAGGCTCCCTCCTTAAACATTTGCATTGCTTATCTGCTGAGTTAAGAGAGAAACTCTAAAAAGGTACTTCTGCATTCCTCCAGCCGAGTTCAAAACAAAGGGAAGAGACGTCAATTGCCTTAAATGTCTCCAGGCATCTGAAGAGATCACTTGTAGCGCAGTGGGTGTCCACATTCTTGCCGTAGCGCTACAGCGGGAGCGCTACAGCCCTTATTCCCCGTGCAGAGGTGGATTACCAGGAGCGCTATAACTCCGAGGTTATAGCGCTCTACGTGCCTCGCCAGTGTGGATGGGTAGTGAGTTATAGCGCTTCTGACAGCTTTATAGCACTATAAAGTGCCAGTGTAACCAGGGCCTAAGTTAGTCTTTAAGGTGCCACAGGACTCTTTGTCACTTCTGCAATTCCAGACTAACATGGCTACCTCTCTGATTCTTACCATTTTGCAGTAATTGTCATTTACAATCTCTGGAGGCTATCAGAACCTTTAAGACACAAAAAAGAATCTAGAGTCTGGCAATCTTTAGGAATTTGCATCACCTTCTTTCTGAATGACAAAGCCTTTCCACCCTTCCAGCAGAATGACATTCCCTCTCCGACGTTAATACCACCAACATACTTCTATCTACTAAAAACTAAAAACAAAGAAAATCATCAAGCTAAATAAATTCAAAAATTAAATAGTTGCATCACATTTCCAGTCTGACTTTGTCTAGCTTCAGCTTCCAAAGAATTGAATTTGTTATTTGACTGTCTGCCAGATCAGAGCCCTCTATCAAATATCATCTCATGTACACTTACAGACACCGATGAGTCATCTCTTAACCATCTCTTGGAAAAATTCAATAGAGCAAGTTTCTTTAGTTTTTCCCACTCTTAGAGAGATGTTCTAGACCTCAAAATCGTTCTTGTAGCTCTTTTCTGAGCTTTATACTAGTCATTGATATCCTTTTTGAAGTACAGTCACCAAAACTGAATACTGCATTCCAGTAATAGTCTTACTAATGCTCTATACACTTAAAATAATACCTCAAATATCCAAGAATATCATTTGTTCTCTTAGCCATTATGTTGCAGCTTATGATCAGCTGGATATCCACCATAACCCACTAAGCCCTGGCTCTCCAAAATACACTCCCCGATCTTCCAAGTAAAATTACTTTATTGGGTCCTGTGTATATCACCTTGCATTGAGCAGTATTAAAATGGATGCTATTCAAATGAGTCCGTTGTACCATGCAATCCAGATCACTCTTTAGAACTGATCTGTCATTTACCATTCCAAAAATTTGTGTTATTTGCTAACTTTACCAGCAATTATATTATGTTTTCTTATGTGCCTGTGATATTTATTAACTATGTATATTACAATGGCTTCCTTAAAGGTTTAACTATTTTAACACACTCCACGAGTAGTTTTTGGAATTTGGAATTTTAGCTCCTGCAATAACCACACTTCATTTCGCATTCCACCACTTATGCCCAGTATCTAGAAGCTTCAGAAACAAACTGATGTTACAAATATAACTCTCCCTTTGAAAACAATTTTCCTCTAAAATATAGAGATGTCTATGCACTGGAAAAATATCCTTCCAACTTGCTAAAAGCCCAGCCAGAAGGCTAGACTCTGCAGTCCTTACTCCCACTGACTCAAAGGGAGTATTGCATGACTACAAATTTCAAGAGAAGGCCCGTAATACTAAATATATGGCAGGGGCTGCTTTTTTGGTAAACACACATGCACACTTACATGATAAGGCTGGGGGCGAACACATGAACTGTTAACTTCTCTGACTAGCAGTTATATTTCATGGCAAACATTCTCTCCATAGGTAGCTCTACAGTTCCTGTAAAAAACCTAAGACATGTGACCTGAATATTCATGTATTAACAGAACATGCACTTTACATGGCTGAATAACAGTTTCAGCAGAACTCTGTGATGGAATTTCTCTGTGTAACAATTTATGAGATTATCCCTGCCCACTTTGTAGTTACATTTCCAAAATATCCTTGTTCTAAACTGGTGTATCCTGTAAGTATGTAACCCATGATAGCTGGCTTTGGGAGCTGAACCCAGCCCAGATCCAAAGCTGATATACATCCCTGAAGAGAAAACAATTGAGTTGTTCTCTGAGGGACAGGATGGAAAGGAAAAGTCATGAAGTGATTATGTAATTCCAGTGTTTATCCACCCTTTCATGCAAGGGAGTTGAGTAAAACTTTATTACTGTGGGTCACACCAAGTGGAAAAAGTTTTGCATTCTTCCCTTTAGCATTATGCAAATACTCCCTAAGGGCCTGATTCAAAGTCCATTGAAGTCGGTGGAAAAATTTCCACTGATTTTAATCAGCTTCGGATAAGGGCCAAAATCTGTGCAGTTTTGTACTGAACTCATAATAAACCCCAGGAAGCTAGTAACGTGTTTTAATCATACTTCACAAGAGTTAGTATTTACAGACAACTATGACTCTATCAGTATCAAACAGTGCTAGTATCTTCATTTTTTGTGGTTTTCTACAAACTATCAACATTGTATAATTGCCATTAGAACTACTCATTAGCTTTTGAATATTAGTAAACAGGAATCCTATTTTAAAACTTAGCATATGGAAATCTACTCACTCTCCCTTTGATGAATCCAAGACAATATCTGATATCCAGTCTCTTCCACTGGCATGTACCACTGACAAAGATAACATGTCAGCTGGCTGAATTTCTCGCTTATTTTGTTTTTTATCAACTTATGTAGAAACAAGAGGCTTCTGGATGGCATGACTATTCTCATCCAAAAATATAGGACCCGATCCTGAACTGGTGTAAAATCAATGTATCACCATGGAAGCAAATGGAACCACATCAGTTTGCACCAGCAGATGATCTAATCCATTATGTCTATAGCCTGGAAGGGAAATATTTTGACAAAATTCACTCCAATATTAAATACAGAAGTAATGGCTCCAGCATTGTTGGTACAGAAACTAGTATATAATCCTAATGGGCAAAACATTCTCTGGTCATTTTACTATCTGTAGTATACATGTTCCAGTGGAAAGTCATTCTCCGTTGGGCCAGTCTTCTCCCTGCTTTGCTCATTGCTTCCCTAACCATCCTCATCCCCACCTCTCCTCGCCCTGCTTATTAAGGCACATAAGCCTAGGAAGGCAAGTGAGCAATCTGTTTTCTCAGGACAAGTATGCCTGTAGCATGGGCCAGATCAGCTTCAGCGGGAGTAGTGGGAGGAGAGAGAGAGACCCTGAATTATTTTCATTATTCAAAGGTACTGGATCAATCTTACCCCCATCTTCCTCCAAAACAGGCTCTGTCTATGATCTGGGATCCTAACTACATCCTTATGGTTCCTGCACCCTGTACCATCAAACTGAGTTCCTTTTTCTCTTCACAAACAAGCCAATTTATGGGTAAAATTTTCTATATATTTATGCACACCATAATAGCTCAGGATTGTCTTTCACATGAAAGGAAGAAAGATTATTTTCAGGCTAACCTATTTCTACATGTATCACTTGTGCTGCCAAATTCACAGCGTGTTTTCTGTCTCCCCATTATCTGGAGAAGTCCCAGACCTTACACTTGAAACTTGCAGAACAAAAGTAGATCATACAACTAAGCCCTGCATTTCACTCCCAACTGCACGCGTCCGCCAGGTCTCTCTGCCTCTCACCCCCATTCCCACCCTCCCTGCATGGGCAGCTTCATACATTCCAGTCAAACACGTGGGCGCCTAAGTGTAAGCGCCTCAGCGCCGTCCTCGGGCATCTTTCTCTCTCTTTGCCCTCAGCGCTTCACACAGGACAGAGCACAAACGAGCCGCCACGGGGTTTGGCTGAAAGAGCAGGCGGGAGAGACACTCGCCGTGTGCAGCGGGGCTGGCAAACGGAGAGTTTCAATAAGTGAAACCAAAAAAACCCAGCGTGCGATTGAAGCCCCCACGCGGTACAATCCTCGCCCCTCCTCCTCCTCTTCCTCCCCAGAGAAGACGCGAAACCACTCTCCTAAAACTAACCCCAAGTAAGGGGCGCTTCTTCCTTCCCGCGGTGCCGGGTCAGGGCTATCGCCCTCCCCCCCTCCATCGCGCCCCCCTCCCCGGGTCCGTCCTTAGCTCCAGGACTTCCCCTTCTGTTTCTCGGGCGCCGGCTATTCATCCCGCTCCCAGCCAGCCGTGATCAAACTCTTACTTACCAACCTCCCCATCCTCTTCCTCTTCTTCCTCCTCCTCCTCCTCCACTGCCAGCAGCACGTCCTGGTTCTCCGCTGTCATCCTCCCGAAAGTTACCTCCCCGCTTTGCACCGACTCAGCCTCGCGCACCAGGTCGGTCCCTTCCCTGGAGCAGGGTCCCGCGCGAAGCCTTCCTCGCAGGAGCGAACGCCGAGCCCAGCCCGGCCGCGGCGCTCCGCTCGCTAAGTCCCGGCCGCGCAGCAGCGGGCTCCGGCTGGGCTGGGCTGGGCTGGGCGGGGGACGGGAGGACGCCTGGGGAGACTAGACTCGTACAGAGCCAAGGGCGGGCAGGGCTGCAACCTCCACCCTCCTAGCGAGCGTCACTGGAGGCGGAGGGGGGGAGTCTCTCATTGCCCTGAGAGACGGGAGGGGAAGGAGTGACTAGCCCATCCTCCCCTTTCTGGGCAACGCCCGGAGAGCCGGTGTCTGACACCTTCTCCCTCTCCACCCCACCCCGGCCAAAGCAGAGACACCGCCCAGCTTACAGAGCCCCAGCACTGACTCCGACTGCCGCAGGGCACGGGGTTTCTAGCAGCCCCCAGTTACCCCACCGCTGGCTGAGGGAGGTCTCCCACTGTAGCTGGTGGGCCCATTGCCACACGGAGTCCTGCCCTTTCCTGTGTTCTGAGCCCAGGCACAGGCAGGACAGACGTTAGCCAGTGCCCATAGGGTACAGCCCCATAGCATCAGCCAGGTCTTCCTTCCTGAGTTGGATGTTTACAGGGCTGTTTTCAAAGCCGTAGCCAGGACAACGGCCCTGGTGTGTTTACAATGTCAGGCCCTGCTTTGAAAAAGTAAGAGCAAAAGTGGCCGATTTCTAACTAGTTGTGATGTGTGATTCACATAGCCGTAAAACAAAAGTGTGTGTAACAAACATGGCCACATACATGCTGACCCTTCAGCCATTGCCACTGTACTGAAGACTCTGGGGTTCATAGATTGTGGCCTATGCTAAATTGGTCAGATTCCCATTAGGTCTGAGTATTCTTTATTTCTATTGAAGTCGCACACAGAGGTCCAAATCAGAATCTGGGTCCTGTTGGTCCTGTTGTGTGAGGCGCTGGCTATACCACTGCAGACAAGGTTCCCACCCCAAAGGAAGATTATGGGGCTTGTCTTCACTGCATTGTTAGCTCAAACCAAAACTGAAGTTTTGCTCCTAACCCAACTCCTGTCCACACACACAAATCTCCAGCTTAACTAGTGCTTTAAACTTGAGCTAACTGGCCAGCGTGTCAGAGTATGTGTGCTGAAGCTCCAGTGCGGCTGACACTGAAACTAGTAAATACTGCGGAGGTGCAAAAGCTCAAGTTACAGCAGCTCATTTGCTAATCCAGTCACTCTGGATACAGCTGCTTTGAAGTGTTCTCACTCTAAAGGACTTGACTACACTAGCAGTGTGTGGCAAGCGAGGGTGTGAATCTACAGCACACTAGTTTCTCATGTTGACCCTGCTACTGCACACTAATAGTTCTGCAGTACACCTTTTCTTAGGTAGCATGGTATCACTGTTTACAGCCTATTAACAACTAGTTAGTGCATGGCAAGCTGTCCTACTGTGGCTTCATACCCTGGCTAGTTGTGCACTATGGGGATGTCTAAACTGCAGTTAGACACCTGCAGCTGGCCTGTGCGGGCTGGCTTGCTCTTGGGCTGCGGGGCTGTTTAAATGTCCTATACGCTCTCTAGGAATAGACTGTGGTAAGTTTTCCTCATGGTAAAACTAAATGCCTGGTCTTCATTGTGTTTTTTACTTCAGGATAGATTGCGCACGTTAGTTACCCAGAGGTAAAAAATACACCAGTTTAGCAGTGAAGACTAGGCCTCACACTTCTCTGAGGCTTGTCCACACTACAAAGTTTTGCCAGCACAGCAGTGTTGGCTAGAAGGGTGAAAAAATCTGGGCTGACCTCCCTGTTCCAGTCACTGCAACCGCTGGGATCCCAGTGTGGCCCCACAGTCATGACCAGGAGAGCCTGGGTAGGCCAAATCTGAGGGAATGGCTCTGTAACCCCATGAGTAGGGATCTACCAAATTCACAATCCATTTTGTTTAATTTCACGGTCATAGGATTTTAAAAATCATACATTTAATCATAAATTTCATAAAATCATAGATTTCTGCTATTTAAATCTCAAATTTTATGATGTTGTAACTGTAGGGATTCTGACCCAAAAAGGAGTAGTGTGGGGGTGGGGTCACAAGATTATTGTAGGGGGTAGGAGGTTGTGGTACTGCTACTTGTACTTCTGCTCTGCTGGTGGTGGCGGTGCTGCCTTCAGAGTAGGGCAGCTGGAGAGCGGTGGCTCTTGGCAGGGAGCCCATCTCTGAAGGCAGAGCTGCCACAGCAGCAGCACAGAAGTAAGGGTGGCATGGCTGGGTATTGCCACAGATAGTTCTGTGCTGGTGCTGCCTTCAGAGATGGGCTGGCCAACAGCCACCGCTCTCCAGCCACCCAGCTCTGAAGGCAGCACAGAAGTAAGGGTGGCAATATCTTGACCTCCCCTAAAATAACCTTGCAACCCCCCTGCAACTCCCTTTTGGGTCAGGACCCCCAATTTAAGAAATGCTGGTCTGCCCTGTGAAATCTGTATAGTATAGGGTAAAAGCACACAAAATAATTTAATAGGACCCTACCCATGAGCCAGGTCATAACTCCACACACACAAATTTGGTCCAGTCAGGGGAAACCTGAGAGGCGCTGTAACCATGGAGGTTGCAATTCCCAGAGTGGAGAGCCAAGCCCAGCCAGCCCCACAGCACAGGAGCTGCCACTGTGGGTTGCGTGCCAGGCAGGACCCAACTGGAACCACCCTAGGGCAGGGCTGTAACCAGGGCGGGGCAAGCAGGGCAGCTGCCCAGCGCACAAAAGCCACATGAATGGCTCAGGGCGGTGACACCAGGCAGCTTGGGCCAGCTCCGGGTGGTAAACAATGGGGCCAGCCCTGGGCAGTAGCAGTGGGACCTGTGGAGGGAGTACCACGTCCACCCCCAACTCACCTCAGTGGGCCACCCAGCTGGTCTGAGTTGGAGGGGAAGGGGCACAACCCAAAAATCTGGAAGGGCACATGAGCCCTGCACGCATTGCCTTTGGTAGGGGGCACAAATATACTTGTTCACCCTGGGCACTAAAATGCCTAATTATGGCTGTGTCCTAGGGCCTCGACCTCCAGACTATTTACTGGGGCACGATGGGCCATAAACATTTACAAATGGGTCTTGAGCCGGAAAAGGTTGAGAACCACTGCCCTAGTGTATAGCCAGTTATACCAGGAAAAGGGTCCTTTTGCCAATATAGCTTATGTCATTCGAGAAGGTGGTTTAACTATACCAGCAAAATACTGTAACTCCTTTTGTCCACATAACCTGCATCACCACTAGGGGGAGATAACAGCATAGCTATTGATGTAGCTATGCTGGCAAAACACTTGTAGTGTAGCTAAGCCCTCATACCTGGCCCCTTCACCCAGCACCTCTCCTATCCCCCCTACAGTGCACCTATGCCCATAGAGATCCCTGCTGACACAACCCCCATCTCTATGGACCCCCATTGGGGTGCGTCCAACAAGGTGGGTATACCTGGAGTAACTTGAGTGTACTAACTCGAGTTAACAGTTGCAATGAAAACAAGCCCCCTATAGAAGTAACATGTTTCTTTAGCTCTTAGATCATTATCTCTGTGTAACTTGTAAACTGCCTGCTGCAGTCAGACTTGCTAAACTCACTAACTTGGGGAAGGATGCTCCCTTGGTTTAGATGAATTTGAAAGCAGTTTAAAGCTGGGACCCCTGCAATGTAAATATCATACATCATAAACAAACACTTATTTTGCTAATAGTATCCTAGATTATGAAAAGGGAAATGACTATAAAAATCAATTTATTTGGCACTATCCCCATTCACTCTTTGCATTTCCACTGGTACATCTCGTTTTTGCTTTAGCCACTTTCATACCATTAGTGCTGCTGTGATTAGATTTCAACCTCTGCAAGGAACTTTCATTTGCTTAAACCCAACTGTTTCGTTATGGAATTTGTTTGTTTTTCTTCTTTTTGAAATTGGGGCAAGCAGTGGGGCCATTTCTGTTGGTCTTAGGTTTGTAAAAGCTATTTTGTTTTGTTTTTTAACAAAATTAAGCTTTGAGCCAAATTTAAGTTGATACTGTTCTTTTAAAAGTATTGTAACAAGTTCGTAACCACCTTGAATTTCACAATTGTCACAGATCTGTATACTACTGCCACTCACATCTTCATGCCAACAGCAGAGAGATATATCAGATTTTCTTATTTCAAAAGCCCCAAAGGCTAGAGCTTAAGGAGAATCTCAGTTTGATGTTTGCAGTATAGGGTCTATGACACACTCAGTTCTAATTCTCTTCACTAAAGTGAAGTGCTACACATACAAACTAGCAAGTTCATTGCAATATCTCACTTTTGAGATAAACATTTTTTGTGTGTTTGACTGAACCATTGAAAATCTCACTAATTTTTCTAATATTTCAATTATTTATATTGTCTTGGCTAGTATAGTGATGTAAGGACAGGCGTGGTACAAAAATTAAATATTCTTAGTAGGATCCATTGCAAAGATATTAAAAATTGACTAATGATTTTGGGTGCCTCCATTTTTGTTGAACATTTAATCTTTTGAAAATCAGGTAAGGTACCTTTAAGTTGTCTCAGATTGGGCATCCAAAAATAGAGGCATGCAAGATTGCTACACACTGAAAATGCTGACCCTCTGTATCTAAGGAAGGCCAGCAGGTGTAAAAAAGGAAATCTGTGCAAGAGAGGTGTTGTATTAGTTTAGATGGAACAAATGGGTTGAAGGTGTTAATACTACCCAGTCCCAGCAATATTAAACAGAATTAATCAAGATTCGAGGTTTGATACACAGAGCCCCCAGTCTGCTTAGTACCATGACAAACACAGAATTACAGATCCTTTCAATCTGTTATTAAAAATGAAGAAAACAAGTAAAAACAGTTATGTTACATTTCAAATGATTCATTAAATAAGGCTTTCATTTTAACAACATTTTTTATTCCCATTCCTAGCTGGAGAGAGTTGGGAGAAAGTCTGGTGTTTCAAGAGCCCTTGGATCTGGTAGTTTGAGATTTTCTGTCAACAGAGGTGGGGACATTACCCCAAAGATTATTTCAGTAAAAGTCTGTTTTAGCAAGTTTATCTTCAACAATTTAAAACAAACTTCATTTTCATGACTTTTGCTTTTTCTTAAAAAGATCGTTTAATTAAACCTTCAGAATGAATATCAATCACAGAAACTATAAACCTCATTATAAAAGAAAAAAAATGAAACAAGCATTTGTTAAAAGATTTCAAAAATTAGTAACTTTAAAACAATTAACACTCTTTTTTAAAGAAAACATTAACTGTTTGTTTTGCATGCTTATTTAAACAAACTCAACAAGCTCAAGACGTAAGAATTTTAAAACAAACCTTGTTTTAAAACTCTAACTTTGAAAACAATCGCTTGTTTACCAACCTATGAGATTCTGAGTATAATTAACCCTTTATGCCTCATTTTCGACTGACAAAAATGTATTAATTAGACAGAATAAATGGTCCAAAGATGTTAGCATAACTCAGTCACTGTCCGACATTAAAGAGTGTTAAACAAGGTTCAGGGTTTACAGGTATGCATGAAACCTCAGCTTGCTTAGTATCATGGCAAAAACACCATTAAAAATCCTATTGCCTTTTATTAAAGATACAGAAAAGGCAAAACAGTTAAAGCATTTGAAATGTAGAGTATTAAGTAAGGCTTTCATTTTAACTACATTTTTTGTTTCCTTTCCCTTTAGAAAGTTTTAGAAGAAAATCTCCCCCCTTATTTGGCAGTCTCCTTGATGGTATCAAAGACGGTAGTAACTGTCTTTTTGAGGAAAAGGGAAAAATTAGTTGAGATGGGCTGAAGCTGTCATCACTGCTCTTATGTCCAATCCAGTTAAATCTCTGGTGGTGTCTGGCAATGGTAGGGATGATGATGTCACCTGGATCCCTCTCTCTGACCTGATCTGGTCAGGACATCCTCAGGATTAGGAGGAAGAAGGCCCAGGGTCCCAAAAGATGATTGGAGATAGCAGCTGTGATAGTGAAGTTTGCTCCAGTAGCTGCCATCTGTTTCCCCCATCCCCTTTCTTTAAGGACCCTGTGACAAGGTATACTAGGCTGTCTGAGGCCCCCTGCTGGAGGTCTCGTGGTTCTGCCTCACCCCAGAAAAGGAGCAGTAAAGATGGGTCCTCCAGACCAGTCTAGAAAGGCTTCATGGAAGCAGCCAATCAGAGTGCCAGGCCCAGTTAAAAGGAGCTGAGTTACTACAGAGAATTCTTTCTTGGGGGTCTGACTGGTGAGTCTGGCCCACATGCTCAGGGTTCAGCTGATCACCATATTTGAGGTCGGGAAGGAATTTTCTTCCAGGGCAGATTGGCAGAGGCCCTGGAGTTTTTTCACCTTCCTCTGCAGCATGGGGCACGGGTCACTTGCTGGAGGATTCTCTGCACATTGAAGTCTTTAAATCATGATTAGTGTACTTCAATAGCTCAGACATACGTGAGAGGTTTATTGCAGGAGTAGGTGGTTGAGATTCTGTGGCCTGCAGGAAGTCAGACCAGATGATCAAAATGGTCCCTTCTGACCTTAAAGTCTATGAGTCGCAGGACCTACACAGCTCAGTGGCTGGTTGGGACAAAAGTGTGAAGAAGGACTAAAAGACCGTAAAACTCCACAGGTGAAGAGATGGGTGAAACCCTGCTTAAACAGGGATGGGGCCGGGAAGCTGTCCCGGTGCACAGGCCTGGGAGAGAGAACCCTGATTAAAAATGGGGTGGAGACTGTTAAAAGCTCTCCAGGCAAAGAGGCCTAAGTGAAGACCCTGTGGAATCAGGACAGAGACTGAGAAACTTTTCAGGCAAGGAAGCCTGGGAGAGATTTTGCTCAAACTGGGAACAGACAGAGAACCCAGGAAGAGGAAGAGGCTCCGTGGTAAGTGGCCTGGCCCCCGGGAATAGTAGCAGTAACCATCACAGGAAGCAGTTTGAGAACTGCTGTTATAGGTTATTATGACATCTTATAAACCTGCACATTCATTTCACAATTAATCTCACAAAGAGCAAATTTGTAAGCCCAATGATTAAAACAGAGGAATGCAGAATTGTCACTCGGATGAGGATGAAGTGTTTAAAAATATCCTTTTCCTAATTCTGAGTAGGGCTACTTTCCATTTTTTTTTTTTGTAATTAAAGCAATACAGATCTGTTAACGTTCTTGGCAAAGGAAGAAGCAGTGCAGTGGAACTAGGCAGAACCAGTGGAAGAATGTAGGGCTATTGCTAATGCAAGAGGTTGTAGTACAAGGCCCATTTCCACCCCCACGCCCCGATTACATGGTTTTGGGGTAACTGATTAAGGGGGCGGCAACCGCGGTAGTGCTCCTCCTGCATGTCGGCGATCCTCTGCATAGTGTCCGCTTGCTGCTCCATTATTGTAATCAGCCTGTCTGTGGTTTCCCGCCGGTAAGTCGCGTTCTCTTGGCGGAACTTTCTTTCACTCTCCCTCCACTTCTGTGCAATTCGATTTTCTTGCACTGATTGCTGCATCACTTGTAGCAAATCCTCTTTGCTTCTACGTGGCCTCTTCTTCAGTCTTCTCAGTCTGTCAGCCGCTGATAACAGTGATGGCGGAGAACTCAAGGTTGAACCTATACAGGCAAAATGCAACATTTAACAGAGGCAGTACTGTACACAACAGATAGGGCAATGATTCCCCCGCACTGAAGGAGGGCAATCCCTGTCCAAATAAAGCCACACTTTGCCTGTCCCAGAGAGAGCGCACATAACCTACGGGAGCCCCTGTAATGGTGAGTAATCACGGAATCCAGGGGGATGGATTGTTTTCTTGCCGTACTGTCCTATGGGTTGCCATGCCTTGGGGGAAGCACAGTGCAGTGGGGGGCACCTACACTGAACACCGTCCCAACATTCTCCGAAGGAGTTCGTCCTGGAAGATATCTCGCTGCTGTGGGTGACCCGGGAAGAAAGGGAGGGCCTTCTAATGCAATGTGGCTTCTGCCCAGGCCCATATGCAGTTTGCCTATGTGCAGTGATGGTCCCTCCGTCCCGCGCAGCATAGTGGCAGGAACTGGTGAGCCTGACCGGGACAGGAACCACGCTGGCTCTCCCAAGAAACCTGCACAGGTGCATTGCTCACGTTCTGACTGAGACCTTTGAAAAGATCAGCAATGCCGATTACCGCAATGTGATAGACAACATCAATGCACTATTCCACATCTAGGCATGCATGCAAGCATCCCTTTTCACCCTCGCCTAAAGAGCCTGAAACCACAGATTGCCTTCCTGATAAAAAAGTAGCTTACCAGCTACTTATCCTCTGCTGCTCGGCCCTCCACAAGTGCCAGACGCCGTGGCTGGCTGCCCTCTTCCTGGCTTGAGAAGAGCTCATGGCTGCATGCCTCCTGGGTTTCCGGGGAGTCCTCTGTGCCCTGGGTCACCTCCTCTTCCTCCCTTGCACTGGTGGGCTGGGAAGTGTCCATGGTGGTCGATGGAGAGCACGTAGGATCCCCCTCAAGTATCGCGTCCAGCTCCTTGTAAAATCTGCAAGTCACGGGGACAGCTCCGGAGCGGCCATTTGCCTCGCAGTCTTTGTGATACGCATTCCTAAGCTCCTTCACCTTTACCTTTACCCGACACTGCACGGCATTCCACTCATGGCCTCTTTCTGTCAAGGCCCGTGATATCTGCCCATAGATATAATAATTCCTGCGGCTAGACCGCAGATGGGACTGGACAGCTTCCTCCCCACAAACACTGATGAGGTGCAGCACCTCGCTATTGCTCCATGCTGGGGATCGCCTGGTGCGTGGAGTCATGGCACATGGAGGCATGGTCAAGTAGAACGATCTCCTGCAAAGATGAGCTGAGAGCACTCCATTCCTGGCTGGAGCAAAGAGGAAGGGGATTTTCAAATTTCCCAAGGAATTTAAAGGGCGGGTCTGATGGTTGGTCACCTGTGGACAGGACAAAAGAGTTTGAAAATGATGACCAGAGTGGCTCAAATGGGAATTATGGGACAGGCTGGAGGCCAATTACTGCTCATTGGGTGTCCACACTGGTGCCTTTGCACTACAGCAGGAGTGCTACAAACATTATTCCCCGTGAGGAGGTGGATTACCAGGACCACTACAACCACGGACTTATACTACTCTACGTGCCTCACCAGTCTGGACGGGCAGTAAGTTATAGTGCTCCTGGCAGCTTTATAGCGCTATAAAGCGCCAGTGTAACCAAGGCCTCAGGAGGCAGCTGGAGGGATCCTACTAAAGAAGCATGTCTGGAAACAACTTTTCATGTCAAAATATCCTTCAATTTTATTTTTAAAAAACTTAATGTTAAATGCTCAAAACTGAAATGAAATGTTTCATTCGACCTGAAATTAATTTTTTCCTCCCAGAATTGCCAGTAAACCAAAAAAACTGTTGTTTGCCCAACTTGAAGTTAGGGATATATATATATCGGTTTAAAAAGTTAACAAGTTAAATGAGTAAAATTAAATCGGTTAACCATTGACCGAGGTAGCTCCAGCAGGCCTGGCACAGCTGGGGCTGGAGTTGATCAGGCCGCCCGGTGCAGTTGGGGCTGGGGCCTGCACCGACATGGCCAACCTGATGTGGGCTGGGGCTGGGATCCCTCCAGCCTGCACAGGGCCGCCAGGGTTAACTCTTGTGGTAGGTTAACTGGTAAGCCTATTGCTTACCGGTTAACCTTTTACATCCCTACTCAAATTGTGTTCTGTAGGGATAGAATAGAGCCCTCTGACTTTGACAACTTTTGCATTAATCAAGCTTCACAGAGCACTGGTTGTAGCTGACAGCTTGAAAATAATGTATAAGTAAATACTTGGCAACAATAGCAAAAATCTTTAATTCATATTTATGGTTTTGATACTCAACTGTTCTTTGCAAAAGGTGCAGAAGTTAGTCCTTTGCACAATGTCTCCTCAAAGGCCTTTGGCTTTTTCCCTTTCAACAGAAAGGAAACCGCTTACTGTTATTTCCAGATCAGTCTTTTTTATAGTGTCAACGCCACTGCAATTCTGACAGTCTTCTTATCGGGTCAGAGCAGCCTATGATCCTGTTAACCCAAACCCGGATTACTCTGCTAATAGCTGGATATTTGTCCTCTGGTCCTGTATTTGTTTCTCCAGTCATAAGTTCTCTGCAGACTGGGGAGATCACATGATTCTTTGTGAGGAAAATCTGACAGTCCGTCCTTTATGCTGGTAAAAGACTTAAAGGAACTGTGTGTGCGCACATCTTCTCCTGTTCTGTTAGTGGAGGGAGATTCCTGGCCCCATGCCTTGTGAGCTCTCAGACACCCTCCACCTCACTGCCAGACAGGAGCAGAGCAAAGCTTCCTTCCCCATCTTCATTGGTCAGCAGTTCTAGCTGGGTGAGGAGCATGCTGTACCCTCTTCAAGGGCTGTGGAGGGGCCATGCATCTGTCCACTGGCTGAGGGCACCAGGAGAAATTCTGGAAGACTTGCCAGGATGGCCGGAGGTCCCAGCAGGCATTGTGTAGCTCCTCTATCATCCTTGATGGGATCCCCTGCTTAATAATTATATCGTTCTGTGAAAAATGCAAGCTCTCAGAGCAGTAAGTTATTTACTAGTATGAAGCATTTAAAAATATTTAGTAGGCTTCTTAACTTCAACCTATTAATCAGTTTTCAACTGTCTATGTTTTCTCCTAGGAACACTTTTGGGACTTCTTCTGTTCTAGCTAGTCTATAGAAATCATATTCTGTTAGTTTAACAAGATTTGTCACCCATGGGGTAGCAGATCTGGGGAGGGGGACACGCAAAGAGAATCTGTTTCACAGATATGGAAATAATATATTTTTAGTTGGACTCTCTGCTCTATGTTTGACACTTACTAATATTTTTAAGTCTGGGAGTTTTGAATGTTAGTTGCTATAGTTTGTTATAGTCAAGCAGCACTTTTCACCAAGGAATCCCATGTTTCCTGTGTCTTGGATCCTACTTTGTTACAGTTCCCTCCTTTGGCTGTTTGCCAGTGAAATCACCTAGGAAACCCAAGAACTGGTTACCATGGCCACTTACATGAGCATATGTTCCCTTCCATTGCACAATGTACCAATATGAAGAAATCCATGGGAGTTCGCCTGAAGAAGGTCTGCTGGATAGGAGGGCAGGATCTAGTCCTTAGCATAACTAAGGACTTAGCTACACTGGCATTTTATAGCACTCTAACTTTCTGGCTCAGGGGTGTGAAACATCACCCGCCTAAAATCACTTTTAAAGCGCCCAGACTTGCTGCCGCCTGAGTGCAGCAAGTCTGGGCACTTTACAATGCTAGTGTGGACAGGCTCCGAGCTCTGGAAGCTGGGCTCCCAGCGCTTGAAGCTAATCCCCTCATAGAGGTGGATTACCAGGAGTGCTGGGAGACCTGTCTCCCAGCGCTCCTGCACAACCACACTCGCACTTCAAAGCACTGCCACGGGAGCGGTCCCGCAGCAGCGCTTTGAAATTTCAAGTGTAGCCAAGCCCTTAGGGTATGTATGTGGCAGTTTGCGGTGTGACTGCTGCATGTGTGTACATATTTGAGCTAGTTTGACTAGCAATAGTAGTGAAGCAGCGGCACAGGCTAGCTGCTTGAATACATCCTAAGGATCCTGGATGAGTTTGTATAACCTGTGTTGCTGCTGCTTCACTGCTATTGTTACTCGAGCTAATTGGATCAAAGCTAACTTGGGCATGTTTACATCTTCTGCAATCACCTGTGATGGCAGTATAGATATACCCTTACTCCATGCAACCCCTGGCATATTCATTGGAATTTCAGAAAGTGTAAGCAAGGGCAGAATGTGTCCCTTTGTGAATATGCTTGTAGATGAACTTGAAAACCTTTGGTTTATTCTTCCTGGTGACCTCAGCATCAGTTCCAGAGACAACTTAGCATCTGATCTCATCTCCTGCCTGGAATTTATATATTACTCACAGGCCTTCTACAGGTGCACACTCAACCTAACCTGCTTAAGAATGGACACCGGGGACGTAGAAAAGGTTCTTAGATGAGGCAATAGATGAAGAGGCTTTTATGTCATCATTTGGCTTTGAAGATTGGACAGACTGTCATGCTCTTAAATGAGGTCAAGAGGTTCCCTTCTTTGAAGGGTTGGTTGGTAGTTTCTAACAGCAGTGAACACATTGGTTATTCATCCGTGAGAAGCATGAATTTCTTCTGAAGGTGGTGCCCATTTTCTTTTGCAAATATAAGGTGCTTCCTTTACATGTTTGTTTGTATGATGATGGGGCCCTAATGCCTGAGTGGGGTTCCTAAGCACTACTGCAAAACATAAATAATAGTATTCTTATACTTCTTCACGCCTCAGCACAGCAGACCACCAGGTATTGCCAAGTCACTTAAGTGATATAGCAGGAGTAGATGGCACATCGCTACCACTGCTTCAGTCATTTGTCTCCTGCAGGACCCAGGGAATGTGGATGAACAATTACTCTTCCTCGAAAGTCTCATCCATGGAACCTCACAGGGATCTATTCTATCCCTCCTATCTCTTAAGTATTTACATGAGACCAGGTAATGGGTTGACATGAACTGCAACTTCATCCCATCTCTGCTACTAATACCATTCAAAGACATGTTTGGAATTTTTTCCCCTACAAGGCACTTATGCTTCGGACTGTGTTTAAATCAGGTATCCAAGAACCATTTTCTGACAGCTAACTCCAGTACACAAACTAAGCATGAAATGTAGCATGTGGGTACCACAGTGATGAACATGGTACAAATGCTTAGCTAGCTAACAGTAGATAGCGTAAAGTGTGCAGCTTCATGGAAAGTCCTGCTCTGGATACAGCGATGATGCACGCTCTGCGATAGCATCACCTTTCTCTTCCCCTCCTGTTCACAGATGACCTTTCTGGTAGTGCTCAATCCTGCAATGCTCTGCTTGGCAGCCAGAGACCTGCTATTGCTGGATTCAATTTAAATGTAGTGCCACCTCCCTGAATGGGCCTGCCTCCTTTCTTCTAACCCGCTTCTGTCCTGGATAGCCACCAGTGGTTAAGGCAGGCTGTATTGTTGTTCCTTTGAGTAACAAGCAGGCATGTTGCCTGCCCGCAAATCCACCTTGCTGATGTTCAGCAAAGGTCCAATTGTGTCTGATCCAATCACATCACATAGTGCTGCTTTGAGGGCAGAGCAAGCCTTTGCAAATAGGATGGCTGTTTGTAGTGGAAGAGTGGGCTGGACAGTTCAAAGACATTATGCTCTGGGGCCATTATGCTCTAGATCTGGTAACAGCAGGAGGCTGAGATGTATTTGTATAACTCCTAGCACAATGGAGCCCTGGTCCATGACTGCAGCCCATAGGTGCTATCATTGCACAAGTAAATAACACTAATCTGTTGCTGGGACCTACCTGCTTCTGAACTGAGCCCCAAGTTCATTGTGTAAGACAGGCCAAAAACAAGAGAAGGCAGGAGCTGAAAATCAAAGGGAAGCTGGAACAGATATTCAGGTCAAGAGAGCACAGGGAAAAGAGTAAATGTTGCACCAGCTTTACAGATAGTGTGTTTTCTAGCACCCTCATACAGATTAATCCAGCTAACAAAACATCCATATCCTCTAGTGGTAAGTGCCCGCCCCAGTCATTTTAGCCATAACATTTGTGTAGACAAGATTTCCCTATCTTCTTCTCTTTTCCAGATGATAAGAACTTTAGTCTGTTATAACTGACCAATAGTCTTATTTTCATTTAAAGGGAAACTGTTGAATAGCTTTGACATCAAAACTCCTGAGTTGTGCTTATCATTAGCAAACGCACAAGTGGTACAGTAAAGACTGAAAAAAGTTCAAAATACAAATTATAAAGTAGAGAAAACAGTGATGTACAAGTCAAAAAAAAAAGAAGAAAAAGAAGAAGAAGAAAATGTCTAAAGGGCTTAGGTAGTTATCACATGGCTTAGCCTTGGGGCCAGCGTATGGAATCTGGAAAGTCCTATTGATAAACCAGCAGGGAATAAACAGCCATCTAGTAAGTGTGTAGCATCCTCAACTACTTTGTAGCTACTCCAAATGATAATATCTACTTGCTCTGTGGCCTTGAGTAAAGTACTTAACTCTTGTGTCTTAGAATATTGATAAATTCTTTCTATCTCATTTGGCTGTTGTAAGTATTCATTCGCTAATGTTTGTAAATGAAAGTGCTACAGTATTATTAAAGGGGATTCTTCAAACCCTTTTGTAGAAAAAGGTGAATATTGTCATTTTAACAATGCAGACTGCAACTGGCCTGGACCAGTCTATTAATTTTAAGATGCCAATATCTAAAACTGACAAAGGCAGCCTTTGGAAGCTATAGCTTTGGACAAAATTGTACAATGAACAAATTCAGACTGCACGGACTCTAATCTGTTATTAAAGAGTTCAAGTTTTCAAAAATAGTTCAGTTAGACTCACAAAACTTACATTTGTGTGGACAAACAGATATTTTAATGTGTAAACTGGTATCTAATTCCATATGCAAACTGGCACACACAGGTGTGCATATAAATTTTACAGAGGCAGTTTAGTTTTCATAAGCACCTGGGGCTTCAATTTAGGTTGACAGTTTTCAAAAATTGACTCAGTGCTTTTTCTCTTTTTTTTTTATTATAATAAAGAATGCAGGAACTAAAGAATATGACAACTCCCACACTGTGCTTTAAATTTGCAAATTCAGCTCATTCTGCATACCTTCTGTGCATGTGTGGTAGCCGATTCAGTCACCCTAACTTTCTCACAATTCATGGAGGTTATCTTTCAGTGATTGATACCGCACTCTGTGCCAGGCCATCAGAACATCTGGAATCCCTTTTACCATCTTGCTATTGCCATCAGCAAAATTGTTTCTGCTGAGAGCACATGAGAGTTGTATGTAACAACAGCTTGATTGAAGCATTAACTTCTCCAGTGATCAATTTTAGGCAAACCCTGTGGAGTCTTTGACACAGGACTTTTATTGTTAACCAGTAAGACAAATCACCTGTTTTTTCATCATCTCTTAAGTTTAGTCCATAAACAACTACCTGACATATCTAGTTTTTTTGCAGCTTCACCAGCACTTTCAGTATGATTTTAATTATGAGCGTAAGGGGCTATCCTTAACAAATACTCTGGAAATCTAATAATATAGCTTTTCTCATGCACAGAATGGTATCTAGTGTAAAGCTGAATCCATCTCTGAATTCCAAGAGATGAACAAGAACTTGCAAATCTCTCATTCATTTTCATTTTTTTTTTAAACAAATGAACTATGTTAGCCCTGGATGTGAGCTATTTCACCACAGGCTAATACTTGACCTGACTCACTAGTGTCGGTTAGTTTGCTTGTTTTGTGAAATGATCCATTCTATGATGACCTATCCCCAGACTAACACGGCTACCCCTCTGATACTATCCCCATACTGTCTGCAATATCAGCATGCCATAACCTCTCTCTCCACTTTTACTAAACATGAATAATACTAATGTTCTTAAAATGCTATTCTCAAATTATGTATACTGGAGTGATCATTTAGCAGTGAGGAACTCTCCTTGGTCACAGCCTGCTCTTCCTAACCTAGTGATATCTGCATTTTATCCTTCTCTGTTTGCCAGTCTATGTAATACTATACTGAAAAATGAAATCAAAGGAATGTTAATAGGCTGTAAAGTCAAGCACTCAAAAATTAGGAAATGCCAGAATTAAGGTTGTCCATGCTTTGTGCATACCAATTATATTAGTCTTTAATCATATGATCATATACTATTTTTTTCCCCCCACAGAATCCCTGCATCATTCAATACATAGAATAAACAGTGGTCTGGGGGTGTATCAGGGTTGTATAACAAAGGAGAAAATTGTTTGGAGGATCCTTGCACAAGTTGCAAGGAGTGGAGTGAATGAGGCAGGTGATAGGCTAAGAAAAGTTGGTCTCATGATTAAAGGCAGTTGAAGTCCAGCTTAGACAATGGTATTCTATCTTTGCCTCTGCCACAGAGTTCCTGTGTGACGCTGGGCAAGTTACTTAAGTTCTTAACATATGGTCACTAATGTGCCTCATTTTCTGGGTGCCTGATTGAGACCCTGGTGTCTGATTTGCACAAGTGCTGAGCACTCACTGCTATAACTGAAGTCAGTGGGAGCTGTGCTTTGAACATATAATTCTAAGTACCCTGGATAAAATCAGACCCTAGCTGTCTCAAATTGGGCACCTAAAATTAGTGGGCACATTAAATATTAACTGTGCCTCTATTCCTCATCAGTAAAATGGGAATAATTACCATCCCCCCGCCTCACAGAGTTGTTATGAAGATAAATTCATTAATATTTGTGAAGCGCACTGGTACTATAATGAGAAAATTAAAAATTCTGTATGCAGCACTCCATTTGAATAGTGTGCAGTAAACAAGGCCTGGGGCCCCATTTCGAATAATGAGGATAAAACAACATTTTGATTGGCTGCTTATGCCTTTGTTGTGCTCCAAATGAGGCAGTGGTCCTATAGAAAAAATAATATAATAACCTAATCATATAATTAAAAGCTATTTCACGATTTGGCCCTCTTGTGGTTATGCATTAAGTTTACACTGTCAGTCTTTGGCACTTCCTAACCTTAGAGCAGGGGTCGGCAACCTTTCAGAGGTGGCGTGCCTAGTGTGCATTTCCTCAGGGCTTCACGTGCCGGTCCGGAAGGGGCGGGGCTTCAGGCAGAAGGGGAAGGACTGAAGGGGTCAGTCCATCCCACTTTGGGGTTTTCTCCGCAAGCTCCTGCCAGCCAGGGTCTCAGCCCATCTGCCAGCCTGGGTGAAGGAAACCCAGGCTAGCAGAGGGCGCTGAGTGGGGCAGGCAGTGATACCCCGGCTGCCAAGGGGCCAGAAGGGGAAACCCCGGAGCGGGAGCGGGCTAAGCACTCAGCCCGCCGCCGCTTTGGGGTTTCCCCTGGAGTCTCCTGCCATCCGGGGTTCCGCCGTCTGCCCCAGTCAGCTCCCACTGCTAGCCTGGGTGTAGGGAACCCAAGCTGGCAGCGGGAACTGAGTCGGGCAGGCAGTGGGACTCCACTGGCAAGGGGCTAGCGGGGGAAACCCCAAAGCGGCGGCAGACTAAGCGCTCAGCCGGCCACTGCTCTGGGGTTTCCCCTGCTGCCCCCTTGCGAGCCGGGGTGCCATTGCCTGCTCGAGTCAGCTCCCGCTGCTAGCTTGGGTGTTGGGAACCCAGGCTAACAGCCGGAGCTGAGTGGGGCAGGTGGCGGGACCCCGGCTGGCAAGGGGTCAGCCGGGGAAATCCCAAAGCAGCGGCAGGCTGAGCTCTCCGCCACGTGCCAGGGGAAATTGGCTCATCTGCCACTTTTGGCACGCGTGCCATCGGTTGTCGACCCCTGCCTTAGAGCACTTGACTTTGCAACCTTAATGTTCTTTTAATGTAGTTTTTGTGTGTGTAATACAATTTAGTCTAGCTTGTACATACAGTATCTACTATATTTGAAATATATATTAATTTATTAGGTTTCTCTAAGATTGTATCTTCTTTGAGTATAGATCTTATATTTCCATTGAAATGCCACTGAATTTAAGGGACCAGTTCTATTTTCAGCCACTGATTCTGAACACTTTGCTTCACTCCTAATCCAGCAGCTTCTGAATTTAGGGGCAGATCTCCTGGGCTGCAAGGCGTTGGATAGTTCTGGGGAGCTACCACTACATGTGGGTACAGCAGTACTAACTTTCTTGTTACATTCCACAGTTGCCACTCAGAGCTATACTGTGACTCAGCAGATCCACACATTTCAGGGCTGACTGCTCTTGATGGGAGTCATGTAGCTCAGCATCAAGCTTTAGAAAAGAAATGCCTTTGCATCCTAGATAATCACATGAGCAAATAGCAAGCTGCCTTGGCACTAGTCCATCCATTCAGTTTGCCGTACAAAGCAATGTCCTCCCAAACCCCACACATTCTTCTGACCATTTCATGCCAAGTGAAAGTTGTTTTTGTTTTTTGTTCCTTTATTCTGGGTGGTGGAAGATTTTAGCAACTGTGATATTGCAACCATGTTTGACTTACAGAAACGTTTATTCTTGTACATAAAACACTGCAAAGCCCTTATCAGGGCAGAACACAGCACTTCTCTACATAGCTGAAATGGAGAAGCACAAGTCTGGTGCCACCTAGCAGTAAATTCTGAATTATACCAGGAGGTATCATAAGTTTCCCTCACTGAATGCTTTGGACCCAAGAAGTGGGACTCTTAGTGCTTCTGTCACTAATACTACCTGAAATGTAACATGATACAGCATTTTATTTTGATTTTATATTTCTTTTGTTGAAGAGGGAGAATATTTCCTAATTTCTTAGCCTGAAGTTTCTCACCATTGCATCTGATTTGTAGAAAAAGGAGTTTCCATTAGTTTTCTGTAGGAAGCACAGACCTTGCTAAAGGTCAAATCCCAAAGTCAGGTCTGCAATTATTTCCTGCTAAAAAGTGGCTTAAATGAAGACTGTGGTGCGTTGAAGCATTTAATGTGCGTGATGCTGGGGTTGGGGGTGAAATCTCTTTGTAGCTCCTTCAGGATAAATGTAAGACTCAGTTAAGCTCCTTTATGGAATGAAATAGCTGAAATAATAGGAGCCACTGTCCAATCACAGGCGATGTATGAGACAGCCAGCACAAACACTGAGAGCATGACCCTGAGAGAAAGCCAAGTGAAAGCTTATTGGTTAGAATGCTGGCTGGAAAGAGACTTGGAACTATGGTCAAAGAGACTGTCTCCTGCTGTTTTGATTCCTACTCTGTGCAGGGAAACAGGACTTTGTACATCCTCTGTAAATAGGATTGCGTCCAATGAAATACCAGACTCCATCAAATATCTCCTCCTAACAGAAACAACCTGCAAGACCCTGAATATTGGCTAACTCCTCAGGTCAAGTGGAGTAACAAGTGATATTCTCCAGGATACTGCCCTATTCCCAAATCCAGCTCCACTTGGCTTCTGTATGGAGGGAGGACTCTGGTTAGAGGTGTGTTCTACACACCTCACAACTGAAGCCATTTCCGCTATTTAAAAACTTCTTAAATGAGGCCCAATATATAATAATAAATTGGGTGTGGAATAACGCGCTTTGCATTTATGTTATAAACAAGCAGCATCTGACCTGGAATAACAGTTCCTATCCCCTCTTTTCATGTGGAGCAACTAAACACTGATTGTCAACATGTGGCTTTATTAGCACAAATATAAAACTAAGTTGTACCTTTAAAACACTGTCCCATAATATGGGGTTGTTGATGCCTGTGGCCGACCAGAAGCTATGGGTACAATATTGCCTGAGGGAGGCACAATTCCTCTCTGGAGCAGCCCCTGCCACAACCATTTAGAGGATGCACCATGTGCATCCGCTATATGTAGGGGCAGCTACGATGCCCCGCCTGGAGGAACTCCGCCCTCATGTGCCTTTTGGGGAGACCATTGTTGCTGTCAGTGCCAGCCTTGAGCAATCCTTGTACTCTTTGAGTGCGAGGAGCAGGATTGTGTCTGGTTCTGCAGGGGGCTGAGGAGGCAGAAGTGGCATAAATGGTCTATCGTTACTGTACTATTGAGGAGGACCTTTCATCGGCGTCTTGGAGGCTTCTTTCCTCTAGCAGATCATGGGAAGGGGGGGATTGGGGCATTCCCCAGAGTACAATCTGGGCTGCTGAATAGTGGTGACCCCTTAACTCTTTAGCTTGGGTGCCTTTTACACTGCTTTGCTGCCAGAACGGCCACTCCAGGTCTGTTCACGCAGCCTTCAGCGTGTAAATTCACTCTCAGCTAAATATAGGAGCACTCTTGCCAGTCATGAATTACACACAGGGTGACCCCCGCAAATTGTTAGTACCAGACTTTCCCCCAGAAATATAGATCTTGTAGTGCATAGTATCCTCTTGGACAGTACAAGCTCATAGTAAGTCCATCATTTCATTACAGGAAAATGATAATGCACCAACCTTGCTATCCCAAGTGGAGTTTCCCACACACTTTAATCCAAACATTCTGGTTAATTGATGATTACAAGTGGTATTGCATACATGCATTATGCATAAAAGTCAGAACTGGTTACAAAAGAAATGAGTAATATGCAAGCTAATATCTAATTTAACAAGCTAAGTGAACTTAAAAGCAAAGGTTTTATTGTCTCCCCATACACTGTTATAACTTTCACAGGCTGGGTCTCCTTCCAGCCTGGGACCACTCCTCCCCCCACCTCAGTTCAGTTCTTTGTAAATTGTTATTGTCATGAACAGAGCGATGAGAGGAGGAGAGGTGAACACAAGTGTTTTCCTCCCCCTTTATAACTCAATTTCTTGTGCTAGAAACATCTTTGCTGAATCATGGTAACACAGTCCATTGTAGATGTGGGGTTTGAAACATTGCTGTGATGCAATGTACATTCTTATTCACGCTTTCCTGTTGCTGGAGAATTGCTGCTTAAGTCAGTGATAGCCCACTTAATTTTGTGAACACATTGGCATTCCCAGACAGGTATCTTTGTCTCTGAAAAACTGATATGGACCTGACTTTCTAACTCTGGAACATGTTATACAGTAGCAACTTATAACTTTACGTACAATGTTGATACACATACTTTACCAGGACAATAATGCTCAGTAGATTATGAGTTTTCAAAGGATACCTCTCAAGGCACACTTTGTACAAAATTTATCATAATCTTGTAAAAATGGTGACCTTAATAGTATATACCTTTGTAGGAGTGGGCTGATCTTTCCTCCCCATGACTGACTGACTTATAGAACAGCTAGACAGCTAATATTTCTCTTCTTCAGACAAGGAGAATAGTCACTGTAGCTTTTGCCTGTGGCATCACCTGTGGAGGATCCTTTTGACTGGATCAGCCAAGGCTTGAAGTGGGTCAGTAAATCACAGTGCAGAAAAGGAGTAAAAGGTCTTCAGGGGCTCTGTGCAAGGAAAAGGAGAGATGAGGGAGAAGGAATTCACAAGAGAGTCTGTGCACTGAAGGCTCGGCAGAAGTGAAAATAGGATGGGAGCTCAAGCCTGGAATCAGCAACCAACTCCTGTTTATTTGCTTTCGGCATTTGTTAGGCTGATCCTTATGGGGCTAGTTAATCCTCTAGTTAGTTTGGAAACTATCTGTAATTATACTAATGAAAAAACTACTGAAGATTCAAGTCCTACTTATTATTTTAAACATGTTTGTTTGTATCTGGACTCTGGGAAGAGGGTGATGGCACCAAAATGGTAGAAATAGAAAACAAAGCAAAATTATAATTTTCTAAACATATGCTTTCATTAAGAATGAATTTCCAGATGGTTCCAGCTGTTTTAGTTGCAGATAATGGTAAAAAGCACTCAACAATTCAAAAGAGATTCTCTATTTCTTGTGAATAGGAGGAAAAACGGATTAGTAGATGAAATATGCCCAGAATAAACAATATCATTAGAGAAGGGGGGTGGGACCCGTCTGCCAGCTTCTAATAAAGTTAGAAAATAATTGATTGTATTAATAAGGGCGAATCGTGATCTTTGGAATTTGCCCATCCCAGCTAGAATACAGCATTTGGAAATCAAACACCACTTGCATATTTAAATAATTATGGCCCAAGCCGTCCCCTGTGAGGGTTATTAGCACCTAAGGAATTGGAAATTCAAAATTTGCTCCCTCTCCCCACCCAGAGCAAGGAGTGCGGGGAGGCAGCTTCAGCCCACCAAAGTAGCAGCTCTGCTGAGATCTACATGGATCTTGTGGGGATTCACTGGAAGCCAGAATAATCTGGGCCCCCAGGCACTGTGGCTGCTGGCATTCGGGAGCCATAATCCTGATGTGTTCATATTTTGCTGCCCTCCAACCTCTCCACTTAGAGAGGAATTCACTGTATAGCAGAGGCGCTGATGTGAGTTAACACTGATAGGGTCAGTATTAACATACCGTGTTTTGCGGATCCCTGTGTGTTTGGGGGATGGGTGGACAAATGATGTATCACCTTTATAGGTACTACTAAGGACTGCCCATTTGTCCACCCTCTCTCTCCCCAACCCACAGAGTACCTGTAGAAGGCCTTCCATAGAATGGCGAGTAATATTAAGTCATTGGACCTTTTGGAAGTGTACATGTATTGGAGCAGCGGGTTAAGGGACAGATCCTCAGCTGGTGTGTGTTGTCATAGTTCCATTGACTTCAATGTTGCTATGTCAGTGCTGTATCTATGGTTCTGAGGCTGTAACCCCATATACAGACATAAGTAACTGACTAGGTTCAGTTACTCTGAACAATGTTCCAATGTAACACAAACTTTTATTGATAAGAAATATATAATTATATGGGCACTTGATTCTTCCCTGATCCTGTTTGGGAAGAGTCATGGTGAAGATGGAATGATTACTTTTTATCGTTGTAATTAACAAAATGTGGCAGCATGTTAGCGCAACACTCACTCGTGTATGCCTAATGTGGGTGTGAACAGTCACTTAACTAATGTAACTTTTAGCCATAATTTATATACAGCCCTAGGGTAGCTCATTAGTTCTTTCTCATTGCTTTTTATGTCCCCAGTAGCTTTTTGAAAGGCGCTAAGATTGTTTATAAATATTTGTGGAGCAGAGAAGTCAAACCAATGTAGTGAAACACAGAACATGTCATACAAAATGCCCTCATGGTGGCAGCGGTGTCTCAATTTACAATATGAACGAACAGCTGTGGCAAAGAGGGAGCAATTACTAGTTATATGCTGCAGCTGACAAAGATGTGGCAGCATTTACCTGAGCAAAACCAGGATTCTCTAGTTTTTGTAGTAAAACTCACAGCATTTTGGCCACCCTAATTAACTATCTCAGGCCATATTTCATTTCTCCTTTAAGATATATTCTTAGTTACATTTTTAAGGCAACCAGAAACCTTTGGTGGCAGAATGACCTATAAATAAAATGCATTGTGCAGTTATTACCATTATGCTAATAATGATCAAGAAGTTATTTTGACCACATATAGTATACGCATGAAAATGTTTTGTATGAATTATACCTCAGCCTCACATTTTAGGATGTATTGATTGCCCCCTTCTCCCGGCCCCAGTGCCTAAAATACCTTAGTACACAAAGTTTAACTCATCATACTGAAGTTGGAATGAATGATGATGACCTACTATCTATTCCCCTGTAAAGGATTAATACACGTGATGACACACAAATGCTGGGCCCGATTCTGCCTTTCATTACTCTTGTGCAGTCTCCTTGATTTCAGTGTCAAATGCATGATCTTTCAGAGGCAGAGGAAACCCCCTCCTGCAGAAATGAACCTGAAATATTGTGAATTAAGGTTTGGCAGCCTTGCTGCCGTGATGCCGTGTTGCAGTACTGTGTTGCAATTGTGTCACTTGTTCAGGAGAACGCAACCTCCAGGAATTTATCCCTAAAAGAAGGTCCCAGGAGAGAGTCAGCCATATGGTGGCATAGTCAGACCTTTCCCTGTCATCTACACTCCAGAGATGGGCTTCCAGCATGATCACATCTCTACTGTCATCCTGACTTCAATGGAGGTTTCATTCCTTCATCCTACTGGTTCCTACTTCATCTGGATGAAATCCGTACCTGCTTCTCCAATCCCATAGATTGTACAAAAATATTAAAACTTAGTTTCATGTGCCACGTTAGCAAAAGGGATGGGAGGAGAAGAATAACGCTCCTGGGGCAATCTATTACTGGTTTCTGGTGGGAGTGACATTCCCAGGACACCATGCAAGAGCATCAGACCAATGGGAGCTGGCCATCCTTGTGGTAATGCGAGTTACCTTGAGAATTAGCATGGTAGTGTAAGAGCATATTTGCGCTGCTATACTACTGTGGCTGCTCAAGAACACTGCTACGTTTTCAGTAGAAGTCTTTAGAATAAAAGACACTCTTTTTTTGCCTGGCTCTTTCCTCCACCTTTGTGCCCTCTTCATTCCAATGCCCAAGATGTAATAGTCACAAAACAGCCGCACTCCAGGTTCTGACCCTTTATTTCTTTCCTTTCCTTTCTTTTCTTTTCTAATTTGAGAAAGAATAGGCTGGGCCGAGGGTGCCCACTCTACTCTGTCTCTAATATCCTTCTCGGTGTTGGGACAAACCTCTCTTCTTTCTTTCCCTCCTTCTTTTTCTGACAGAATATTTAGTTCCAGGGTAATTCTGCTGACTCATCTGGCAGCCAGAGCAGGTAGGTCTCATTAGCTCCAGATCAGTTGAATTAGAGACTGAGGATTTGAGGAGGAGCTCTTGGGAAGCTCATCACAGCAACCTTATCCTCAGTCACTTGGCCCCCGGAACAGGGAGCAGCTTTAGTTTACACCAGGGGTCTCCAAACTACAGCCCAGGGGCTGGATCCGGCCCGCGGCTTCGATTTGTCTGGGCCTCCAGTCGCTGCTGCCCCGCCATGAGCTGCTGCCGTTGGCCCCTTGTGCAGAGAGATGAGTGCTCCTGCGGCAGTGTCCAGAGGAGTAAAGGGTGCGGGGGGTGGGGGGGATGGCAGTGGCCAGAAGAGCAAAGGGGGAGGGGGTTGCAGCAGCAGCTGGAGGAGCAAAGGGGGTGGGATTTTGCATATATTTGCATAGATTGAATTTTTTCACAGTTGCTTCAGCCCACAAAGCCCTTTCAAAAATCTCATATAGCCCTTGTCTCGTAAAGTTTGGAGACCCCTGGTTTACATTATTGAAGTAAGGTCCCTCAAGGACTTTTTGTCATTGGAAAATCAGGGGTAGTAAAGCCTCACTCTACCACTACTCTCCTTCCCTGCCATATCTCTTCCCTGACCCTGTTCCAGACCAAAAGACATGGAAGCTGCCCCTGTCAGCTTTGTGCCAGTGGAGATTTCCCTATACAGTACCCCTGAGGGCATTCTGCACCAGAAAAAAAAAATAAAATAAAATTCTGCGCACAATATTTTAAAAATGAGCAAATTTTATTTGTCAAATAAATGTGGAGGCTCCAGCATGGCATTGGGGAGCACAGGCCACTCACTGGCTGCATGGAGGTGGGAAATCACTGTGCAGCTCCTCCGCTGGGACATGCACTCAGCAATGAGGCTGCACCCAACCCTGACACAGCGCAAGGACCCGGCCTGCCCCAGAAACATCCTAGGACCCTGCCCTTCTGTGTGGGCAGGCAGGCTCAGCAAGGCAGGCTCCAAGTGTGGAGGGATCCAGGTGTGAATTGGGAGGGTTCTGTGTGGGGCAATCTGGGTATGGGTGGCTCAGTGGGGGATCTGGGTGCATGGGGAATCTGGATGCACAAGGGCTTTTTGGGTTGTTCTGGGTGCAACAGTAATTGGACTTTTCAGGGGGGTCCAGGTGAAGGTGGTTGAGGCTCAGCAGGGGGAGGGAGATCTGTGGGGGGAATAGAGGTCAGCAGGGGGGCTCAGTAGTGGGTCCAGATGCAGGGGGAGTGGGGTGGGGATCCAGGTGCATGTGGCTCATCAAAGTGATCCAGGTGCCAAGGGAGTGGGCTCATTGGTGGGTTCTGAGTGCAGGGGGTTGAAGCTTGGCAGGGGATCTGGCTGCATGAGGGTTGGGCAGATGCAGGAGCAGCTCCCTGTACAGAGATCCCTCCACCTGCAGCTGAGGAGCGATGAGTGCAGGAAGCAGGAGAGGGGAGGAGTTTGCAGAGCTTCCTGTAGCCAGGTAAGATATCTGGGGGTGGGTCTGACCAGATCCCGGATGCCATGCAGGGGAAGAGGAAGTCCTGTCCTCCCCAGCCCAGCTGGAAATAGCAACTGAGCCTTTCACAGGGTAAGAGCCACAGGGTGAGAGTCATAGGGTCTTCCCCAGTCCTGCCTCCTCACCCACAGTGATTTACCTCTCTGTCGGCTGTCCTGGGCACCCGAAACATACTGCTTGGGAAGTTCGCATGACAGCTCTTGTGACTTCCCTTGCATCCATGTCAGAAAGTCATTTTTCTGCAGGAAGCAAAGAATTCTGCGCATGTGCAGGGGTGCAGAATTCCCCCAGGAGTAATACAGGTGGCATTTTGCAGGGACAATTTCATGTTTGTGGAGTCTAAGCTAAAATGGGACTAGAAGCTGATATAAGAAGACTTGTAGGGGGATATACAACCTCCCCACGCCCCAGAAACAGGGAGCTAAGGAGGAAACTTGGAGTAAGATTTGGGGGTTTGGGTTTTAAATTAAGAATAATGGACAAACCCACAAAGGGGAATTAAGTTTGGGGTTTTTTTTACATGAATTGGGTGAGCGTTTGGAGTTAAGACTGTAGTTAGGATTCCAGTCATTCATACCATTATTTCCCCTCCCCCCTCCAAGCTCTTTCTGCAACAGTTATTTGGGGAAAACAGTCCAAAATGGAGATTATCCTTTGGTAGAATTATTCCCATCCTCACCAAACATACACTGGGAGGAGTTATGCTAATTAGTGGGTGGAGCTTGATCCCTTGGCTGCAGATATAGCAATACTGCTGGTCTAAGCCTTGGTAAGCACTTGAAAACCTCATTTTGTAATAGAACTATATTAGCTTGGTGTGTTGCAGTAAAATATCTCAATTCAGAATGGTTGTTTACCATCCTCTCTTCTCTGCCCCCACTCGTACCAGGAAGTCTGATATCTTGGTCTCCACTGTGACAGTCTAGCACTTAATCTGACACACTGTACTGTGCAGATCCATTTGTAAATAAAATAAAACTCAAACAAGGATGTAGCCATTATACAACGGAAAAGTAGATGTTTGCTTTTTGCATGTGAAGAAAAAAAATGGTTCTTAGAATTATACTATAACACTAAAGATTCAGAACCTCTGCGGAACTCTCCTCTGAATTTATAAAACTGAGACAATAACTGAAGTTTAGTTATTCTGTCCAGATTGTAGAAATCAAAGGCCCTTTTACATATCAGGGACCAGATGGGAAAATGTGGAATGTGCAGTTGTATATCTGGAACAGAAGAGCCATGTTGCTTATACTCTTGGTGGAAAGGCTGGGATATTTGCTTAGGAAAGATGTTCTGATATCATTTAAAAAGTTTGTGTCCTCATTTGAAGGCTGTTACTAATATTGCATACTCTGGGGTCTGTCATTGCAAAGGACTTTCACAGAGCAATAGGCCTTACTATAGTTTACAGTTGTCAGCTGTATCACGTAAGAATTTGTCAGTTATTAGCTGACAAACTACAATGACATTAATAGATAAATTATTAATCTAAGTAATTAACACCAGAACATACTTTACATTCTATATCTCCTCTGCACAGGCAGGGTTTTGGGGACATCTGGTCTTTGCACCCCTTTTGCTCTCCCAGCATCAGCATGGGTGGAGCCTTACCAACCTTTGTCACCTTGGTAATATCAGGTATAGACGGTGAGCTGTTCAGTAGAGCTGGAAATTTGACAGTGGGTATTGGAAAGAGTGGGTAGGTGACTTAACGGACTCAATGGATTATTGAGATAAATCATTACAATGTGGACACAAGAGGACACCAAGGACAAATAACCAAAGAATGTGGTATATATATGTTCCAGAGAGTTTATATAATAAGCCAGACTCTGCTTTCACTTATGTTGGTGTAAATCCACAGTAACTCCTCTAGAGTAAACTGGAAGTAATTCGGATTTACAGCAATCCAAGTGAGAGCAGTGTCTGGCCCCCTGAATGTACACTTTTTTTATTATAAAGCTTAGGTGATGACTCATGAGTTTCACTTATAAGCTGTGTTAGGGACAACTGAAAAAGGATATTAATTGGGAGTATTCTGATTTATCACTCCATATATTGTGAGTGTTGGTAGGATGTTTGATTTTTAATGGGCCAACTCCTGAGAGGCCCCAGATAACTGAACATGAATAGATAACTGTCACCATGTCCTCCCTGTGGATAGACTGTCCAGAACATGGCAGTGATCCATCAACTCAGTAACAAATGTGAGCTTCTGAATCACACTAGCAGTTTTACCATGGAACCACAGAGAGTCCCCTTAGTCTATTTTGCCACCCACTCAAGCTGGACTTAGAGCTGAATGGTCAATTACATCAAAAATCATAAAATATTCCTGTGGCTTCCAGTCTCAAGAGACCAGTAACTTACTTCAGATCAATTAGTATCGTAGCTCTCACACCAAAGACAATGCCTGAAGCCAATTCTGTAACAAACTAAAAAATAAGGTTTATTAGCAAGGAAAAAGAAATAAAATTCTTATTTACAGGTTCAAGCAAGCAAATAACACAAAGGAGTTCCAATCTAAACCCTTAGATTGACAGAATTGTAGTGATCTGTCAATTCAAGCTGTCTTTCAGGGCAACTCCAGGGATCACCGTGGCTGATCTCTTGCTTCTGTTTAGAGTCTCTAGCCCCATCTTGTGACGACATGAAGATTTTTCATCTCTCTTGACAACTATTTTTATTTCCCTCTTCCAGCATTCGAACCAATGGGATGAGGCGGACTTCCACAAGTATTTCTCCATGGGTGGATGGGGGCATTTAACAAAGCTTTTGTCTTATAATGACCCACTTAATTTTTGATAGTCCTCCTGGATGGACAGGGAGGG
Organism: Dermatemys mawii; assembly: GCA_007922305.1. Taxonomy (NCBI): domain Eukaryota; kingdom Metazoa; phylum Chordata; order Testudines; family Dermatemydidae; genus Dermatemys; species Dermatemys mawii. The sequence goes on along the minus strand of ML677341.1, from coordinate 44,731,095 downwards.
GGAAGAATGATTCCTGTGACTGGGTTCACAAGTTCAGAGGAAACATTTTCAAAGTGATAAAGCAAAATGTACATATTTCCTTATAGCATGCAATACAGACATTACAAGTAAGATTAATGCACGCAGGAACCTACAAGCATTTCATAGAGTCCAAACACTCAACACATTCTTAGGAGACGTACCTATTTTGAACAAAACTAACGTATAGATGAGCTGGTTTGGTTTCCAGCTGTTGAGTTTGTCCATTCTTAGCTAATGCCTATGGGCCTTGGCCAGAGCTGGCATGTGGCTTACCAGCATCACAGTAACATTTTCCAAAATGCCTAGGTCCCATTTCAAAAGTGGCACAGGCATCTAGCTTCATTGAAAATCAGTGGAATTTAGGCTCTGAAGCCCTAAATTCCTGTTGCTTTTGGAAGTGGTACTTAAGTTCCTAAATCACTGAAGCATCTTTGAAAATTCTGCTGTGACTTCTACTGAATGTCAGTGGAATTTAGGTTTTAAATCACACAGGCGTTCTTTAAATTTTTACCCCAATTTTTTACCCCAAATCAGAGGCTTTGCTGCCATTGACTGCAGTGGAGTTGCTCCAAATTTACACAGGTAGAGCTGAGATCAGAATCCAGTTCTGTAGCCACACTTGTGGCATTTCTTTTTCTTTATAATGTCAAAATAATATTTAAAGTTGTAAACTGAATAAACTTTTAAAAATATTAGATTGACCAGACCTTTACTTTTTTGTATTCCAAACACCGTACCTCACACTTGTGCCGGGGCTTCCTTCAAAACAGCTTCATCCACCCATCATTGAGTAGTTTTTAACTTTCATTGTTAATTAAAATGCACATTGGAAAGTGTTTAACAATCACCATAAGTTATTAAAATGCAAAAACAGGGCTGTGAGACACAAAAAAAGAAAAAAGGCTTCCTACTAAAAGAAAAATTATTGCCATGTTTGCAAGTTTCACTAGTAGCTCACCAGAGACTACACTGCTTGCTATTTCTTTTTAAACGTTTGTAACAAGCCAAACTGGAGAAAACTGTAAAAGCTCCTTCATTTTTTTAAAATAAAAATGAAATTAAATGTAATATGATTTCAAGTGAAAAGGTAAGCAGCTTCCTTTACACCAACATTGGGGGAGAGGGCTGAGGAAAGGTTTATTTGTCTATAAATTTAGTTCTGCTGGTGACCTGCGATGTTGCTCTCCATGTCTGCAGCATTCCTTGTTATGAAGATTGCCAATTTTATCTCATTAGAGAGCACTATTTTATCACCTCAGATTGTAACGTTTGTTAAATCTGAATCAAGATGGCTCAGATGTCATATTGGTTCATAGTTTAGCACATGTTGCACAAGCTCGCAGGTCAATGGGAATCTTACACAAGAAAGAACCCAAGTGAGCACATCTGATTCTTCTGTTTTCTATAATCTGGCAAAAATGCTGTCATGAACAGATTCAGTAAAACTAGAATCTCTTTCCAAAGGGATGGTTTTCTTCTCATATGCAAATGTTGTATTACTTGGATCTGGAACATTATAGAAGTTTTCTATATATGAGATTTTTCAAGATCTTAAAATAATGAGTTGTTACTAGTCAAATATGACTTTTAGCACTTAGGGATATAATTTATCATTTACTGTGTCTAGATAGATTCTGATTGTTGTAATGGAAGGATGCATTGCAAAGTTATTTCATACATGGGGTATTTTCAAAGTCCTGCAGTGATGACATTGATGTAGTGCTACTACTCTGTTATAATCTTTGTATATTATTTAAGTGTAACAAATACTTCATTCATTGCCTGCCCTAAACTTTGCATTTGGTGACATTCTTGCTACTGTGTTAATATCGGGTCTATTAAGCTGGACCTCATGGTCCATTACCCTTTCTTTAGGCCTGACCCCAAGAAGTTTATGGGTCTTGAGCACAGTGTGAAAAAGCAAAGGGTTTCACTCTCACCCAAGGAGCTCATTAGGACTTTACAGAAACACAAAAAATACCCCCACAGTACCAACATTTGCACTGAGGGATACTCACCAGACAAACAGCCTGGTGTCAGGAGGTGTTCATTGTTCTCTTTTTCCAGTCCTGCACACCAATTTAGCAGGCTAACTAAAGGGAGTGCTCATTTGTAATCCAGCATTTCATCCTTTGTGGTAGAGATTCATTTACCAGCATCCCTTAACTTTGCTTCCTGAAATTCCAGTTTCATTTAGAGCAACATTTTAAATTAACTGACATGCTGAGGACACGACTATGCTGTCATTTGCTAATGCGGGATTTGGTAACTGCGTGTGTGTTTGTTCCAAAGGCAAAGAAACAACAATTCGGAGCCTATATTTAACAAAATTTTCTGCAGAGCATTTATAGAGTAAGGGCTGGGTTCTGTTGTTTACTCACCTCCAGTGGTACCGTACTGCTCCTTGACTTCAGTGTGACTACTTGAAGAGCCAGTCACTAATAAAGGGGAGTAAGGATCCCAGAATCTGGCCCTGAAAATGGTGAGAAGATAGAACTGTTCTTCTACCATTAATAAAATATGTTTCCTTCGTGGGCCATGTTCCATCTTCTCTTTGTCTCTTTAAAATATCAACATCTTTGATACATTCAGTGTGTCATTTTTTAGTATACAGCAAAAATTGCTATAGGTTTTCATTCACTATAAAATGCCTCCATCTCTAAGGCACTGAGTGCTCTCTGCTGAGGGCACTCAGCCCCATGCAGGGTTGATACTTAACTCATAACAGTGTAGCCAATGCCCTTGGTATATTTTGAATTGTGCTTTGATATTTAAGGCACTGAAGAAAGCTCTGGTTTTTAATCAATTACAATATTTTCTCTGAAATGTTGAGCTCATTGCCCTGCAGAAGCAGCTGCTTGCAGATTCCATATCATTTTCAGAATTGCTACTCTCTGGGAAGCACAGTCACAACAAATTTGCAAACCGAGTGGTCTCACTCTTGCCAATCAAGCATTACGTGTTTTGTGTGTGTGTGTCTGTGGGAAATAAGAAAATATAAAGATGGTTTTGCCTTTAATATTTCAACACAGAGAATCCTTCCCTAATAAAATCCTACTTACCTGCGGTAAAGGTTTTGTCAAACTCGTGCAGCAAGACTTGGATTTAAGAAAATTAAAAATGGCCATGAATGTTTGTGGGACTGCATTTAACTTCCCACACTCAGTGAAAAGTGAAATTAGGGAAGCTTTATTTTGTGTACAAATCAAATCTAGATGGGTATTTGTCACACCTTTTTATCTTGACGTGTATAATATGTGGCAAGCATTTGTCATTCTGTTTAATACATCTGCAACACATATCAAAAATTGAATTACACTTAGATGGCCTGAGAGAAAAATAGCTTTGTTAGTCCAATTGAAATAATTTTTTTAATTTCATTAACGTTGCACTATGAATTTGTTTGGCCCAATTACCAGAGTAATCAGACAAAATAAACAAATAAAAAAGCTAGAACCAGAATATGCTAGAGGAATGTCAAATCCCTGCAACTACTGAGATGAAATTGTATCAACCAGAGAGCAGGGATGTTGTATGCTAACTGACTTATACATTGACATTTATTTCTCGGTCCATGCTCTCTGAGTGGAGCCAATTTGTGTAATGACTGTATAATTTATCCTCAATAACTGTATGATACACAAACTCCTGTGCACTATCCAACTGGGAGCCATTATAAACCAGAATACTGGGATTTGTATAACCAGTTGAGAGGTTAATTTTTAGGAACTATACCATGATTCTACAGTTCTCTCTCTTCTGATACGCTGCAGCTCTCAGATTTCCTATCCACGTGCCATGCAAACATAGCCACCTCAGCTTCTAATGCTCACCCTGAGAGTTCCTTTTAAAGGAATCGCACTTAGTGGGAGAGAGGGGCCTTCTTCAAAGAGCAAATACGAGTAAGAGAGAAGATACTGAAAAGGACACTGTTAGATGGAGAGCTGGAGTAAGGACAAGGCCAAACATTGACTTGGCCAAGTCTATTCTAGCTTCATGGATGGAGAATTCTCATGGTAATAGCAAAGTACAGTTTTATAGTAGCTAAGAGGAACATGGGGCTTTAAGGACAGTGCACACAGTTCAGTATAATAACAACTTGAAGGTGCCTATACAGTTTGGCAATAACTGTGTCTTGGGCTAATTAAGTCATTGACCTTTGATCTTCAAATGTATTTAATCTGAGATGTGGCCATTCCCCTGTAAACAGGAAGCATCTTCAATTTATCACTTTAATGACATGGGACTTTCTCTTTGTTCATTCAGGTATAGTATCAACAAACATTTTTATAAATTGTACTTCCAGCTGCTGTTCCTCTTAAAGACCAAAAGCCAAGGAATTAATCTAACAGAATCCACTAAAAGTCATTGTTTCTTTAACAGCAGAATTATCCAACTTGATGGCTTGCTAGAGAAAACCTAGCATAAAAACATTAGTAGGTTGTTGAGTGTTTTAACATCTTGTGTTTGAAGTTATTTGCATTCTTGAAGATGAAGGTGTGGTGTACTGTTTTTGGACACTTTCAATGCACTGTACTTAGGGTAAAATGATTAGTCAGTGTTTGTTGTGAGGGCCCACTTCTTATTCTGCTGTGGCTTTTAACCACTCCTTAGTAGTAGGGTGTGGAGTGGAGCTGTACTAGCTCAGCAGGAACACTGGGTGGCAGTCTCCCTGAATGCCTTAGCACAAAAAGGGAGCGCAGCTTCTGCTAAACCCCTAAAGGGGATGCAGTAAATTTTCTCTGCATAGGTCGACCAACTCTGTAGCTCCTTTGGAGCAGCTAATGCTGACTCTGTGGGTGCTCCAGGGATGGAGCACCCATGGTAAAAAAAATAGTGGGTGCTCAGCACCCACCAGCAGCCCTCCCATCACTGCCTCCCCATCCCTTCCAGTGTCTCCTACCTGCCGACAGCCCTGTCGATCAGCATTCCCCATGCCTCCTGCCCACCGCGGATCAGCTGTTTAGTGGCATGCAGGAGGTGCTGAGAGGGAGGGGGAGGAGTGAGAGAGGTGTGCTAGGGAGAGGGGGCAGTAAGAGATGGGGTGAGGGTGCAGGCTTGGGGGAAGGGGTGGAGTTGGGGGTAGGGACTGGGGTGGAGTAGGGGTTGACTAACCCTTGGGAAAGGATAAAGTCAGCATCTCTGGCTAGCAGTGCTGGCCTTGCACTCCCTGAACACAACTGTCATTTTGCTTAGCTCTTGCACATGGATGAGGGTCCTTGTGACCTTTCCCTGTGCACGCTTGGGCAAAGCACAATCTGTCCCTGGGTCAGCAAGATAAATTATATAATGGAGAGGAGCTCACTAAGATGATGCAATGCAAGAGAACATCAGAGTGAAATCCTGCCCCTATTGAAGTAAATGGCAAAAACTCACATTAACTTCAATGGGGCCAGAGTTTCACCTCAGCAATATAGGGGCAGTGAATTGTAAAAATGGAGGTACGAAAAACAAGTCTGAAAGTTATTGCAAATTGCCAATAGATAGAATATACAAGAATAAAATTGTACAAATAAGATGGGGCCCTGACTGCCAAGTTTAGAAGGTCCATGTTGTATTGTAGGACTTCACATGTTTCATGTTTAATTTTTCGAAATAGAAATGTTTTAAAATATCATCCTTGGGACATCTAGAACAATTCATCTATCACTGAGTAATACTCATAAGGACTGTCATTTTCTTTGTGTACAATGCCTAGCACAATGGAGCTCTGACCTAGCTAATCTACAGGTGTTACCAGGATGTAAATGTTAAATAGTAATAATAATAGAGAAACTAGGGTATGTTTTAAGAGAAATATGAGCCTGCAAGGGCCACATAGGTTAACTGTAGGGAGAACAACTATTGTGTATAACACTGGACATTGAATAGAATAATTACACATAACCAGAAAAATATAGCAAGTGATCAGAGAAAAATAATATGGGTCTAAAAGGCATAATGATGTAAAACTACTAAGATTCATGCTAGAATGTAATACTTAGAAGAGGAAAATGTAAGGAAGGGATTTTAATAAGCTCAGAAAGAGAGGTCGCTGCAAAAGATGTGAATGGAAAGACATTGTATGAGGAGCAAGAGGCTGGTGAGAGAAATTTTAAGTTCCCTTGTGAAGAAAGGGTGGACGTTGCAGGTATGGTGAATGTTTGCCAAGCAGAGATGTAAAAATATGCTACTATACAGATACATTTTTGGCAGCTGGGGAAGAAAACAAACAAACAAAAATCTGGAAATGTTTGAAACCAGAATAAGATAAGTTTAAAAGTAAATGATAATAAAATGAACCACCTGGAAACAGATGAGGCTGCAGCAGTGGATGATCTGTACCTTGTAACTGCCAAAGGGAAGTCACTGTAATGGTGATCTTTAATGCCATATCACATAGTAACTGTAGAGAAGTTAACATGATACCTCTCAGCCAGGCATTAATGGAACAACCAGACAACTAAATACATATAAACCTGGACTTATAGAACTGGTCAAAATCAGAATTTCTATTCTGTGGGAAATTCTGACATTTTCCTTGATCCTCAAACTGGATCAAACTGGAACAAAAAAAGTCAAAACTTTCCATTAAATGAAATTTCTGGAAACCTTTGCAAATATTGAAATGATCTTATCAAAGCACTTGTTTTTGATAAAATTGAATATGATATAATAGTTGAAATAAATCTTATTGAGCTTATTGAAATGAAACATTCTGATAATTTTTCAATGAAAATTTTGACTAAATTGATAAGTTCCTACAAAACAGTCAGTTGCAGGTTCAAGGTTTAAACAAACAAGACAAACTGACAAACAGTAATAGATAAACACACGTTCAATCAAAATATCAAAACATTGATTGTCACATTTTTAAAAATTATTTCCCACCCCCTCCCCAGCCTTTCACCACAACACAATATTATTCCATATAGCCTCTACGTCCCTCCTGGATAACAAATCTCATCAGTTGTAAAATATTTAAGGAGCTCAACCTCAACAACTGACTGAAAATTGTCTCAGAAAAGTGTCCTCAAGGTTTTAAGACAAACAAAAGTCACCAAAAAGATGGGCCAAGCACTGAGGTGATACATTGTTTAACCAACAAGTTTTGCAGGTTGTTTTTTTAAAAAAACATTTATTTTTATTCAGACATCAAAATGGCCTAACACCCAAAGTTAAAAGGTAGAGTGAGACCTTTAGCTTTCACCTTTGCCTTAATAAAGGCTGTGGAACTGTATTCATTTACACTGGTGAGCCTGAAAAGCACTAATGCTCATTCAGGCTGAAAGTACATTCATATTCTTTATATATAACTTATAATCACCAAAATGTGTATGTGTGACACAACAAACATAGATAGGAACTATGTTTTTTAATGCCCTGGAGGGAACTTTTAGTGTGCACCAGTGGGGTCCATGCAGTTTTGTTAGTGCACAACACACTGATGTGCATTAGAATTTCTCCTCACTTGGTATGGACTAAGGCACCATGTAGACAAGACCTCAGATTACTTGCCCACACATAAAGGGATTAAAAACCTTTAGGCTACTGAGAATTTAGGTCTGGGCACTCCGGAGTAATGGGGCTATTTGCTCACTTAGTTCTTTACTGGAGTAGGTAAGGAGTGGTAGAAATGGGATGGAGTCTTGGCTGTTCCCTTTTCACTCCCACCCCACCTGCTTGCCAAAGTAGCTGAGCCGACATGCAGGGAGCAACTAGTTCACAGCTAGCATAGGCCAGCAGTGAATTACCTCTCTCTGGGAGCGAGGATAAAATGGGCATTGTGCTGGGTAGCACAAATGAGTGGTGTGTTTGCGAGTATATTTATGCAACAATCACAGGGCCAGACTGAAGCTTGAATAGGACAGATCGAGACCTGAGTTACCTTTAATCTACTTATCTTTGGTCCTAGAGCAGTGAAGCTGCGGCAGCAAGTGCTTCAGCACAGGGTTTACAAGCCCACCTGGAAGCTTGGGTAATTACTGACAGGCTAGCCCAGGCTGAGCTACTGCAGTGTCGCTGCTCCAGTACCCAAGCTAGATTAAAGCAATCTCACCTATGGCTACTTGAATCGCAGCTGCACCTCATGATTGCAATAGAATTACAGTACCTCCCAGGGCTAATCCTGGAGTGCTACAATTTATGCGCCACCCCTTGCTTAAGTTTGTGCCTAAATTCACACTCTAGCCCAAAAAGGCTTTTAAGGGAAAGATTCTTGGTTGAAAGTTTTTCACAGGGTATGAAATGTCCTTAATGGGGAAAAAAAGGTTGGGTATAGATGGTAGCTCTCAGGTTCTGTTGTTTTAAGTCCAGTGCCATTTCTTACTAAAACTAAACAAGATAAATGCATGCAAAGGGGGAGAGAGAAATGAATGTTAAAAGACAGGAACATGCAACTTCTGTTACTGAGGCTTTCAATTACTGGAAGATCATAAGCACAGCATATGACCCATTTCGCCACTCCCAGACCCTGGATTTACTTCTCTGGCTCAAGCTGTCCTTGTTTTTCTTTGGCTAGGGTGTGGCAAACAAAGCTTATTAAGAACATCTGGTTACTTGACAATCATTTTAGTAGAAGACATGTTATATCTTGTTTTTAGGAAGGCTTTTGATATAGTCCCACATAACACTGTCATAAGCAAACTAGAGGACTGTGGTCTAGATGAAATTCTACCAGGTGGATGCATAGTTGGTTGAAAAACTACTCGAAGTGCAGTTATTAATAGTTCACTGTCAAACTGGGAGCACATATTTAATGAGGTCTGTCCTGGGTCCAATACTAGTCAATATTTTCATTAATGACTTTGATAACGAAGTGGAGAGTATGCTTATAAAATTTGCAGATGACTCCAAATTGGGAAGAGTTGCAAGCACTTTGGAGAATAGTCTTAGATGATCTTGATAAATTGGAGAATTGGTCCAAGATGAAATTTAGTAAAGACAACTGCAAAGTTCTGTACTTAGGGATGAAAAATCAAAGCACAAATACAAAATGGGAAGTAACTTGGCTGAGTAGTAGCACAGCAAAAAAGGCTCCGTGGTTTACAGTGGATTCCAAATTGAATATGAGCCAACAATGTAGTGCAGTTGCAAAAAAGGCTATTATTTTTCAGAGGTGTATTGACAGGAGTGACATCTATGAAGCGTAAGGAGGTAATTGTTCCATTATATTCAGCATTGGTAAGGGCTCAGCTGGAATATTGTGTCCAGTTTGGGGCACTACAGTGTAAGAGAGAGTCCAGAGGAGGGCAACAAAAATGATACAAGAGTTAGAAAACCTGACCTGTTAAGAGAACTCGGCATGTTTAGTCTCGAGAAAAGAAGAGGAGGCGGGACCTGATAATAGTCTTCAAGTATGTTAAGAGATGCTATAAAGAGGACTGTGATCAATTGTTCTCTATGTTCACTAAAGATAGAACAAGAAGTTATAGGCTTAAACTGCAGTAATAGAAATGTAGATTAGAGTATAGGAAAAACTTTCCAACTATAAGTGTAGGTAGGCTCTGGAACAGGTTACTGAGGGAGACTGTGGAATCCTCAGCATTGGAGATATTAAAGAACAGGCTAGACAAACACGTGTCTGAGAATATGGTAGGTTAACTTTGTCCTGCCTCAGGATAGGGGTCTGGACTTGATGAGCTCATAAGGTCCCTTCCAGCCCTACTTTTCTATGACTTTTAACCTGCCAAATTGACTATGGCAAAGTATTAAAGTTAGATTTGTCCTGCTTGCCTAACTAGGATTATTATTAGACAAAGGCAAAAAGAGAGGAGAGAAAGAGGCAGGAGAAATAATGTGAGGATGGAAATTGACACAATGGGGGTTCACATTTTGGATACTGCTGCAAATACAACCATGGAGATGGTCATCTGGTCCACTCAAAACATATTTCTAGATCTGGAAAAACAGTCCCGGGGTCGCAGTATGGAATAGTGGTGGACAAATGATGATGCCAGTGCTGATCAGTATGGTAAGGATGCTGTGATTCAAAGCTCCCTGCCATGTTCAGAAAATCACCAAATGTTCCACCCAAAATAAATGCCCCAAAGGATGGCAGACTAGTTGTTTTAACATTGTCGAATTAAAACACATTCTGATAGGTTATATGAGGAGATTTACCCTCATCTTGGCACAATTCTGCTTTGTGGTTTATAGTGGATCCCAATTTTGCAGAGTTTTGCCAGGTATCTTGAAAATCCCAGATTCACAGTTTTTTCCATCCATACAAGCTCAGAGCACGCTGTTTATTGGAGTACATTCCATGTTTTTTTAAATGACAATTGTACTTAATATATTTATAGATTAAAATAATATCCTGCCATATTTCACCTATGCTGGACAATTTAACCAAAGTTTGGGTTTTTTAACCAAAGTTTGGGTTTGGCACAACACTGTTTCCCCCCCAGCCCCGCTTTCAGCAAAGACTGAAATATTCTGCCATATGGAGAACCCCAGTTACAACATTATTAAAACTTGGTCTGTCCCATAGAGTAGATTAGACTGAAGTATATCTAGCCCTGCTCCTGAATCATGGTACATCCTTTAACTTTTAGCAAGGTTTAGGACCCGAGTTAAAATAGGGTTTGCAAGACCAAACCATGGGTTAACTACTTCAGGGGACAACATGTTGTAACTGGATCCCGAAACACAATGGTTGAAATCCTGGTTCCACTAAAGTCCATGTCAGAACTCCCACTGTTGACAAAGGGGCCAGGATTTCACCTCGCAGGCTTTCCAGTGTAGTTGGGATTTGACTTCATTGCTTTGTAGCATTATCAGTAAAACTCAACTACTTTGTTAAAATAAATTAATAAAGTATCTTTGATTTTTATAAGTCATGTTTGTTAACACAGGGCCTGATCCAAAGCCCATTGAAATCAGTGGACAAACTCCTGTTGGTTCCAGTGACTACCGGATATAACCCTTTCTTTGCAAATTCCTGTATTTAACTAGTTTTACTTTTATAATCTGCAATGGTCTTCCATTCATTACACCAAGTAACTGAGGTTCTGCTGTACTGTGCCATACTTCTCTCTATTATTTTGCATTCTTTTATGATTTTTCAGATCTTTCTGAAAAAGATCTTTCATATCTTTCAGATTTTAATCTGATTCAGTATTTTCCCAGTTAACCTCAATCTAAATCTAAAATCTTTAGATTTTATTTCTGGGGGAATGCCTGTCAGCTTAGTGCATTTGTTTTACCTGTTTAAAATCTAAATGCTCTTCTGCCTGAAATTGTCTTTCTACCTAGCAGAAAAAGAAATCCTGGGTTCCTGTAAGAATTAGTCAGGAAGCAGTTTTTAATGACAAATTGAAACGTTTACATAAGGAAGTGTTGCTTTTATAAATGATGGGAAACTTCAAATTTGATTACAAGCAACCTTTGGCTTCCTATCTGTTCAACAATAGGCCATGTTGTTAAGGGCAATTTCCATGCACAGCATGTGGGTCCCATTTTTTCATCTTTAGACATGGTTGTTTACTGTTCAGAACTGTTTATGCATTTTAATCAGGCTTATTCAGCAGCCCTTAATAAATCACTACTAAGTGAATGTACCAAAACAAGAACTATTATGCAGTTTTTGTTGCCCTTATGCAGTATTCTCTGCCCTCAGTTTCCAGTGGAAATGAAAATAAAAAGCAGAAGGGTAAAGGAGTCAAAAGAATAATTATTAGACATATGATTTTAATGCCTCGTTCTGAACAATCATTTCCAGCTATTTCTGTTAACGGCGGGAGCCTGACTTTAAATTCAGTCCAGGCAAGAATGACTTAACAATTGGAACCTGCCTTCAGCTCATGGCACTGAAAGTATTTTTGATGGGATGAGGCTGACAGGCCAGTTCCTGCCTGGCGGACGTTCTCTTGAGACAAAGCTGTATTTGTATAGATAAATGCTTAAACATTCAGGTATCTTGGTGTCTGGAGACAATTGAGAAGAATGTTATTGGTAAGACATTGGTTTGCAGAAGTAAATATGTTTTTTCTGTCATTCATATTAGTAGCAAGCAGGACAATAACTGCCTTCTACTATTTGGCAAATATGCAGTACAAGAGAAACAGTTTAATCAATGCAACAGGGTTTCTGTGATAGCTAAAGTTAATTAAATGTAAAGCAAATCCAAAAATAGTGTTATTTAGTTGTAAATAAGCTATAAATTAGCAATTAGCTTTGAAAGGTTTTTCCCCCCATCTTTAATGCCAAAATTCTTACTGTGAAAAATAGGGGATTTTAAATACATTTTGAACATGTGTAGAAAATATCTGAAACTAACCCCACATGGGGCATTATGTCATTAAAACAATTGTTTGTGCAAAATAAAACAAATGGAGTTTGGAAAAAATGTGCAGATTTGCCCAGAAAGTGAGAGTTGAATTGCAAAACATCCTTTCAGGATTGTTCAGTACCATCTAATCCTGTTCCCTTTACTCTAAATCAGTGGTTCCCAAACTTTAACAACCAATGAATCCTTTTCAAGTCTCATGAACCCCCTCCTAAAAATGAATATTTCCAGGGATTTTCTCTCTTACCTGAGCATAAATTATAAGAGCAGTGATCTTGGAAATATAATATTTGATTTTATGACATGTTTATTACACACTATTGATTATTAATTATTATTGATCATTACAGTATTTTTATTACATTATGAAAATGGTGACATTCTTCCAAGATCTCACTTTCATACTTATATCACTTTAAATAAGCCTGTTATAAGACAAGGCTCCTATGTTTCATCAAGGAGTATCAGAAGTGAAACATCATGAAAGTGTTTAAGAAGCCAACTCAAATAGTTCCTCCTACACAAGCATTCAGATCTTGAGCAGTCCAGGCAAACAACACATGTTACAATAAAGCATAAACTTATTCTTCATAATAATTTAAAAAACAAGACTAGCTTCTTGTTTAATTTTAAAAAAAACAGCAAAAAATACTCATCTCCCTTTGCATTTCTTATGAGCAGTCCTGAAGTTTAAATCTCCTCAGAGTGATAGATATGCTTTCTTTGATCTGCTTAGCTCTTGGAAGTCTCCAGGGCTCCTGGCTGCTGGCCCTGCACTGCCCAGGATTCCTAGGGATGGTTCTGTTTGCCATTAGGGATTTTTTTCCCGAGGACCCCCTGTAACATTTCACGAACCTCAATTTGGGAACCACTGCTCTAATGGTTAGTCCCACTGAAACTAATGGGATGAACTTCGATAAACTGTATTTGATCCTTATGATCTTTGTTTTCAGAAAAACTGTCATCTTCTTAAAGGGATTACCTGGTCGGTTCTCTGTTTATGGAAATAATAGCCTTCTGCAGGTGGCAGGTGCTATGCAAGATCCCCAATCTATTTTACTGTTAGGCCTCAATCATGACTGGAACTTTACAATAATTTTTTTTCACTGCTCGTGAAATATTTGTATTTGTTTCTTAAGAAGCAAGGCATATGCAGTCTCTGCCTCAAGTCCTTTGCTTGTTTGCCTTGAAAATGAAAAGCAGCTTTGTGAGAGGGAAAAAACTGCTCTATGTAGCAAAAAAACTATGAACGCAAAATTGTGAGATTTCCTTTGGGAAATTATAAGACCCAGTCTTGAAAAGCCGAAATCACATGAGTAGCCCTTTTGACTCAAATAGTGTTCAAATGACTTGATAAGCATGGTATAAATTAGCTAGATAGATAAGATACCTTTGGGTCTTTCATATGTGCCAGAGAAAAATATTACTATTTTCTACTAGACTAAAAAGATGGCCCTGAATTGTGCGGGTACAGATACTAATGTTACCTTAGCAATTGCACCATACTCACTTTGAAAATGTATCCCAGTTTGTCTGCTGGGAGTAGCAGAAAAAGCTTGTGCTGGGTCAAACGAGTGGATTATTATGAAAAAATTGTGCAGACTTCAGCTTTCACATGCAAAATTCACAAAGAGAAAATAGCTCATTTTGTCCATCTCAGCCCCACTGTTCTGTTTGCTCTGATCTTTGCCAACAGTCACCTGCTATTCTGGTAATGGACTTCTCTAGAGAAAAAATGCCAACACGCTAAGTTAGAGACAAGATGGATGAAGTACTATATATTATTGGGCCAACTTCTGTTGGTGAAAGAGAAAAACTTTTGAGCTCCACAGAGAACTTCATCAGGGCTGGGAAAGGTAATCATACAACATGCTAAATTGTATGATAGTTTTGGGGTACAGAGAAACTCTCACTAAGGGCCCAGTCCTGCAGTTCTTTTCTCAGGGTAAACTCCCACTGATTTCAGTGAAAATTTTGTCTGAGGAAGGGTTGTACCATAGGGCGCTAAAGATTGAGATGAGGTCTGACTCTCAAAGTGTCTTTTTGTTTGGCAAATTGGAAGTCACAGAATAAAGAGTTAGTTGCCTTTGCCACTCTCCTATATTATTCTTCTCGAGTAGTAACACTTGCCACCTCCAAACCCGTAGCCCTTTGGGACTTAATCAAAATTTGAACCTGGATCTCTAAAGGTGAAGTGCTAATGCAGTAACCCACTTACAGTAGCTCCCTAGCATTACATTACTAAATTTAACAGAAATGAATGAAGTAGGTCAAATAAAGCAAGCTAATGTTCTCCTCCTTTTCCCACAGATGGACTTTGATTCTGTGCTATTTTGGGAAACAATTATTTCCAACATTTAAAGGTGTTTTAAAAAATAAATTAATCATGACTGTTTCAAAGAAAGTGTGAAGAGTTTATCTGTTCTGAAAAGCAGCCATGCACATAAAAGACTTATAGTGGGAAGATAAAGTACAGGGTATGCATATACTTAACACAAGATGCAATTTTTCTAAGAAGTTTCCTCTGAAAAATTAAGCACTTGTGGAAAACTTGCTTCATATTAAAAACCTATGGGTTACATATGGAATCCTACATGTTCCACTCTATACCTCTACCTTTACTGGCAACAATCCTACTATGCTAACTCAGGCAAATTTTCAAGTTCCTTCAGTGGGAATTTTGCCTGATAAAATGCAAGTCTCTTGCCTCAGAGCACTTACAGTATTTTATCTCTAATATCATATTATTCATACAGTAGTGCCTGGAATCTCCCTCTTTAGTATAATAAGAAAATGAGTGCATTATTTAAAACATGAAACATACACTGAGAAAATGTAAAGTAGAAATTGTCTACCTTGGTCTGTTGATCTGGATACTTTGGTCCAATCAGAGAGGGTCCTATGTATTTGTGAACAGTGCAATAGCCCACAGAGCCCTCTTGTCTAATGAGCCTTGAGTGTGGCTAAAGCTCAGGAAGTGGTAGCTGTGGCCATAAAATAGATCATCTTGGGAATAGGAAGAAGATGGAATGAGCAAGAGCACAGGAAAGAGGCAGTGGAATGAGCCTCCTGGTGGGAGATGGGGACTGGAGACATTGGTGATTCTATCTAACACTTCCTCCACACTTTTTGAATCTGGCACAGGTTATTATAAGTATATTTAATAATTCATATATGGCTAAAAATACAGTAAAGGAGACTTTCCTCTAGAAAATTGTCCTGCTCTGACTACAAGAACACATGGTACATGTACTTCATCCAGTTAGTCCAATACCTAAAATACCTTCACTAAAACAACCACAGAACCTTGCAACAGCTTAATTTTCATCAGTGAAAAGGTAAACAGTACTAGCTTCTTGAAATACTGACACTGAAAACCTTCAGGAAATGTTTTCTTATAACATCAGCAGATTAGTGGGAAAAACAACACACCTCTATGTTGGCAGTAATTCATGCTGGTGTACATTAGGCTATACGGAAGGCTGTCACATAAATGTTCCTATTTTTGACTCTGCTGACATGAAATGCGGTTACTACCGGGAACGTAACTCATCTTCGGGAACACACTGTATGTTTCAAATAATGTCTATTAAACGTTTTATGTTATAGTTGGAATAGCAGATCTTGCTACAATATAGTTAAAATTGGAATGCAACTTCCATATAGAACCTCCTTTTTTAGCTGTTCATATTATTCTGATGTAAAATCCTTTTGGACTGAAATTTTCCATATGTGGTTTCTGTCCAGAGGTGCATTTTTTTAAAAGATTCAGCAGCTTCCATGTTGCTATCGTTCCATGTGTGTTAAAATCACACAATAAACTTGTTTCATGTTTCAGTAAGAAATCTTATGTATATATAATACATTACCAGAGAGCCAATTTTTTTTTCAAATGTGGATTCTTTCTTTTTGTTTACAATTTGTTGAGATCTAAGGAACAAGCCAAGTTTGAAGGAAATTGATTCCATCATTTGAAATTAAGAGCTAGAAGCTTATCAAGGAATTGCAGTAGGAGTTCCTGTTAAGTATATTTGCTCAGGTGGAATCTGATACTTTTGCAGGCTCCCATCTCCAGTAGAATGTCTAGTTTTTCTGTTCAGCCCAAAGTGGGTACACACCCTGGGGTGATGTGCAATGCTTCTGCTAAATCTAACCTTTCAATGGCTTGACAAACCTGGCAAACTTTATACAGATTTCAGCATATCAGGGCTGTAAAACCCAGGCAGGGAATAGGAAGAGAAGGAAGAAGAGGGGCATAAATCAGGAACAACTTTCTAGAAATTATATTGCCTACAAGAATGAGTACAGGGCATTGAGAACCCAGACTTCTTGAATTATATTCACATTTGCCACTGATTGAGCTGAATAAAAGTTTGGGCCTATAGATATCACTTTATAAACACTAATTAGGTAGATCTGACAACATCTCTATAAAACAGATAAATAATATTATCCTCATTTTACAGTTAGGGAAACTGAGGCTCAGAGACCTGCTAAAGACAATACAGCAACTTTGTGTTAGAACCCAGGTCTCTTGATTACTAAACATGTGACTAATCCACTACATAACAAAGCCTCACTGACCAGCTGTTTAATTTTCCTGTACCTCACCTTTCAACAGCTGTAAAATGGGATTGATATACTACTCTGTTATCTAGCCTGCCAGGGTAGCCACTCCACGACTCCTTTGCTTAATGGAAAGCTGGAATTCACTTTGTTCTACATAGGAAAAGCCTGAGTTAACTTGAATCCAGCTAGTACAGGTAACAATAGCAGCAGGCTTCAATGCAGGTAGTACAAGCCTGACTGTAGTCCTGTGTATTTATTCTACTCACTCTGAAGTCCAAGCTGTGCTAACTTTTCATCTGTGAGCAAACATGTAGTTCAGTTATCAGGTCACTGACCCTATGGTCCTGATTTTTAGCAAGGTCTCAAGCCATCCTTCAGTACTTCAGACCCAATTTGAGGCTCACAAATCAAATATCTGAAATAAACTCTGGGAATAGATTAAATCATCATTTTCAAAGTTCTTCACAAAATCCTGTTAACAGATTATAAATATGTAACAGTGGCTGGCGCCATTACAGTGAATACCGATTTCCATTTTAATTCCTGTTTTTACTCTTTCATAATTTTCTAAAATTCTCACCTTTCACACTGATATTTTTTAGGCTTATTTTACCAGTGGTACATTTCTGGAGAAGTTTGAGCAAAAACATTCCAGATATTTGTATATAATAGATAAGTATAGTACTATATAAAATAAATAGTTGCAATCTATTGCAGCAAGGGAGGTTTAGGTTGGACATTAGAAAAAACTATCTAACTGTCAGGGTGGTTAAGTACTGGAATAAATTGCCTAGGGAGGTTGTGGAATCTCCATCTTTGGAGATTTTTAAGAGCAGGTTAGACAAATACCTGTCAGGAATAATCAAGATAATACTTAGTCCTGCCACGAGCGCAGGGGACTGGACTAGATTACCTCTTGAGGTCCCTTCAAGTCCAATGATTCTATGATTTTTGAATAGCTATATGGTTGAAATGGTTGAGATTTGAAAGTTGGAATTTCGTAGGGACATAGGCCTCAGTAAGGATCCATGCACAACTTTGTTTCAGAGTCATTGGTTTTGATTTGACCAAATCATGAAAATGTAATAATTCCCTACTGAGCATGCATAATGTTTTTATTAAGCTTTTTAAATGACATCAAAGGCACAATTAATTTAGCTGTGCAGTGGATTATATCATTGTCAGAATGACTCCAAACTGTCCAGGGGAAATGAAAGTTTTGGCAAATGAGATATGCTCCTGTGTATGGATAAGCTCCTGAGAAGGAGGAAATTTCCTGCTGGAGGAAATTTCCTCTACTGTTTTGCAGGATTTTAGCTTCAGCTCTGCAGAGTCAGGAAGACTGAATTGAAGCATGCAGGTAAATTACTGCCCAGGTCCTAAAGACTTCAGTACCAGGAGTGTAATTTCAATCCTGAGGACTTAATGAGCCATTGAAGCATCCAGGTAAGTGACAAGTTCCTAGGCTTTGCAGAGGCAGAGCTCCTCAAGGCCTTTGGATGGAGACTCTGCAGCAGTGATGCGTGAAGATAGATTCCTGACCAAATGTTAAATTCCTCAAGTGCAGGAGTTTAGCTTTGACACTGGCCTGCCAAGTACCTATGCTAATGCTGCTATGTTCACTCTAGTATACTTCAGCTGTAGTATATTGTGTAAGGGTACGTCTTCACTGCAGAGTTAGCCTGGGTTTGCTGCATCTGGGTTAGTCTAGTTTGAGTGTGAGCAGCCACACTGCATAACCATACCTGAACTACTGTGCCCTTACTGCTGCTGCACTTTGCCATGTATATTGCGAGAACATCTAGGGATCCCATGACTCATTGTGCTGCAGTATGCTGAACTCTGGCAACTTCCTGTGGGGGAAAAGCTCCAACAGCGGGGAAATGCCAGAGCTTTTCCCTGCTGCCTCCCCACTGCCAGAGACTTTCACTGCAGCACAGAAAGGCTCTGGCAGCAGGGAGGCAGTGGGCCACTATCCTGCTAAAAACTGCTGTGTAGATGTGGGAGGCTTTGGCATGTAGTGTGCTGTGTTGGGTATCTATTTTACAGTTCTGGCACATGTCTCCTAAGCAGTGCCTTATGATCTATAATACTGCCATTTGTACACATGCTAGCTAGGCATGCACTCTTGGTACTCTACGTGCCACCGTAAGTGTAGACATAGCCTCTGATTCTTTCCCAGTGAATTGTGGGGAGAACTTCTCTATCCTTCTAGGCACGTGGGAGGAATTATGTGAAGACATTGGATGACTATCAGCAACTAAGACTTAGCCCCATCTTCATTGCAAAGCAAATGTGTTACCAGCCCAAATGAAAATGAAACCTAAGCTCTAATCCATACGCACAGCCATGTCTGCTACCCTGTGTTGAAAGCACCACCAAACTCAGATGAGATGTTTTTGTGTGTGGATGGGAGGTGGGGTGAGAGGCAATATCTAATTAAGAGCCTGGACTAACTTTGCAGTTTATACATACATTAAGTATGGCATTATTTGTGCCTTTAAAAAATAAAGTACTCTTGCAGATTTTGTCTAATACCCTTAAAGCAGTATACTGCAAGAGGATACAAATTCTCTTGAGGCTACAGTTAAATGCTATGATATCTTACTTGAGAAATAATATGTGATCATGTTATAAACAACTGTATGTACTATAATGCATATGTACAAGGCATTTTTGTGAAAGAATCTCCACAATAAGTACCAAGATGTTCTGATACAATTTGATGGGAGATATGTATTGCTGGTTTGGCTGGTATATGCGAGGCTTACTTGCAGGAAAGAAGACACATATTTCTGCAGGTGAGATGGTGCTGTACCCTATCAGGAATCCTTGATGATTAAGAGAAAATATAGGGGTAATAAAATGTAAGAGGTAATAAAATGTAATGTAAATAATCCGTTAAAATCCTGAGTCTGGGCAGGGTAGTCAGTGTTTCTAGGTACAAGGAGCATTAGAAAGTCCCCATTACCTCATCTCTGTCTTTCTGTCGTCTCTCTTTCATCTATCCCCCTACTTTTGGCTCTATCAAATGACACGTCAGTTTTAGAACCTGAGTCTGCCAAAGGGAAGTATTGTGTAGCGGCAGAAAGCTCCCATCACAGGTGCCAATGGGAGCTAGGCCAGTGTATCTGTGGGCCTGATGTGGCAGAGTGTAAAGAGCATTTAAATAGTTTAATGTTTTTTAAGAAATTATGATTTTTGGTGGTGATATTTTATCCACAACTCTTGGAGGTTTACATTGGAGAAAATGGCGTAGGTAAGATGCTGAGGCTTGCATTTGGACTGGAAGAGGGAGACCAACTCCCTGATTTGCTGGTGATGTCATGTCTTATTCATGAGTATTTTTTTATGAATGCATTCAGAGACATTTTAGGTGATTTCTAAAAAAACCTTCCCAAGTGCTGACTTGTGTGTTTTTAGAGACTTTCAATGTATCAGCCCCCTAATGGGAGTTTGAACTATGGAAGAAAGGGCAGAATAAATCTTTCAATGTGAGCAGATTCATGAGGGAGAGCAGATTTATGGTAAGGCAGCTAGCTACCTCTCTTCCGCAACACCAAGTGCTCTCCTGGGAAGACTTGTATCTCCAGGCTTTTAAAAATGATAAAAATAAATCAGTGTCTATTATTATTTATATTACAATAGCATCTAGAGCAGGGGTAGGCAATCTATGGCACGGGTGCCGAAGGCGGCACGCGAGCTGATTTTCAGTGGCACTCACATTGCCCAGGTCCTGGCCATTGTTTCAGAGGGGCTCTGCATTTTAATTTAATTTTAAATGAAGCTTCTTAAACATTTTCAAAACCTTATTTACTTTACATACAACAATAGTTTAGTTATATATTAAAGACTTATAGAAAGAGACCTTCTAAAAACATTAAAATATATTACTGGCACACGAAACCTTAAATTAGAGTGAATAAATGAAGACTTGGCACACCACTTCTGAAAAGTTGCTGACCCCTGATCTAGAGTCTTCCCTCCACATAAGATCAAGTTTTGTTCCATTTAAGTCAATGGCAAAACTCACCCTGACTTCAGGTAGGGCCAGGCTCTTACCCAAAGTGCCCCCAGGAGAGCCTTTGGGAGAGCTAGGTATTGAGTCTTAAGCCAGTGATTTAATAATGAGGCCATCCTTCTTCTCATCTACCTGAAGATCTAGATGAGTCCACTGTTGGGGGGGTTATTGTTCTTTGATGTGGTGCCAGGAGATCCCTTCAGGAATCATGGTCCAATTATTGTTCAAACACCTATTAAAAGACAATCCTTATCGGGAGGAGCTTACAAGGAAGGACTATAACAAGAGAGATATTTTGCTGCTGTTTGAAGTAAAAGACTTCATATGAGTTTGGTGACTCCCTTCATTGCACTTTATTAATCTTGGGAGCTGATTGCTTTTGGCTCTCTTTGTGACTTTTAACTAAGAAATTATTGTAGGATTGTTCCCAAGTTTTCTTTTATATACCCTCAAACAATGGGAATCAGACAAATTCCATCCTTGTACCAAAATACTGTTGTCACCCTAGAAAGCATCTTCAGATCGGGGAGGATTATTAATAATGTAGTGTTGATTTTATTAGATTTATTGATACAAATATTTAAAAATAAACTAGATATAGCAAGCAAATATAAATGCCCAGAAGGAGAGAACTGTTTGTGAGATCATGAGATTGAACCAAGACCATTTCTTTGTTTCTTATAGATCATTGATTTCATTTCTAAATTAGTAACAGAGGCATCTGTCCGTACCCATTCAAGCAGCAGTGGCCCAATGCCCATCTCAGCTCCAGAGGTGGACACCAGGAGTAGTTCCCTTGGAGATACTGTGGATGAAGTGAGGTGTCTGTGGAGATTTGACCCAGATTTTAAAATGTCAAGACACTGAGGATGGGAGGTGATTACATCTACTGGATCTGGATATAAAAGAGTCAATCGCCCCCTTCTCTCAACCTCCCCATGTTCTTGTTGAAACAAGCTTGCCGGGGCGCTGGGGGCCGGTCTGACCCGTGCCCTGTAGCTCCCCCAGCCTTTGCTCCATAACGGGGTGGTTGAGCCAGTTTCGGACCCCGACTGATGTTGCCTGGACTTTGACACGTCGCCGCCCCCCCTGCCCCGCGGCACCATTTCCCCCAAGCCGGCATCGCCGCTGCCACTCCCAGGGGAGGGCCTGAGGGGGGCAGCCGGAGTTCAGCTCCCGGGGGAAGCCCCGGCAGTTGGCTCGGCGGGCTCTGCCGGGGGTGGGCGCGGCCGGGGCTGCCCGGGCGCTCGTGCCAGCGGCCCCGCTCCCGCCCATCGCGAAGGCCCGTGGAGGGGCTGGACGGGCCCCCCTCGTTCCGCCCCGGGCCTCGGGCAGCCCTTTACTGGGCCGCGTCCCGCCTGCCGCCGCGCCGCTGACAGGCCGGCCGCGCGCGGACACACCTTCCCGCCGGCCCCGCCGCCTCAGCGCGGCCCCCGCCCATGCCTGCCCCCGACCCCGGCTCCTCAGCCCAGGGGCCGGGGCCGCGCGGCGGCCGGATCGGGCCCCGGGTGCCGGGTGAGGCGCGGCCAGCGCCCGGCGCAGCCCCGCCATGCTGCCCACCGCCCTGGGCTGGGGCGTCGCGGGCTCCTCGGCGCTGCCCGAACTAGCGGCGCCGCCGGGCTCCGGCAACCTGGGCAAAAGTTTCCTGATCGAGAACTTGCTGCGGGCGGCCCCGCCGGGCCCCGCCCGGCCCCTCCCCGGCCCGCTCACGCTGTGCCCGGCGGCGGAACCAGCCAGCCCCGCGGGGGGCCCCGGCCCGGCCCGATGGGCCGGTCCCCGCCTTCCCCTCTCCGCCGCGGCCAGCAGCGGGCTGCCAGCGCGGGGTCCCGACAGAGCCGGCAGCATCTTCGCTCCTGCAGCCACAGGTGAGCGCGCGCCCCGCCCGGGGCCGGCGCCCGACAGCGCCGGCAAAACTCCCCCTTGGGAGCTCGCCGGGCGGCCGGGGCCCCGGGCAGCAGGCGGGGATCCCCTGCCGTGCGGAGTCATTCGTCACGGAGACCCCGCTAGACTCCCGCCCGGGCCAGAGGCTCGCGGCCCGTGGGGCTGGGATGGCCCCGACTCCGAGGGTGTTTCGCCCTTTCCTTGCCCCCCCCCCCCCCAGCTTTGGTTTAATGTTTTTAAATTGCCCAGTTCAAGCCGCCGACGCTTGTGCCCAGCTGAGTAATTGCCCAGCCTTGGCTTCCATCTAACTATTGATGTTGATGGCTGGTGATTTACTTGCGTGGAGAACACCTTGAGAGAAGCGTTTGCGGAGTGCGGTTGGCCAGTTCCGAAGTCCCGGTAAATTGTTACACAGTTCAAAGAAGTGCAGTGCATTTTAAGAAGCAATTTTTTGTACCATTTGGAAAATCAGTAATTGATTGTAGTAAATTCCCCCCTCCTTCCCTTAGAAATATCTTAATAAATAGTATTCCTTACACAGAGTCCTATGGACTGAGTAAAAGTAAGTGTAGTTTCTGCCCCCAAATTACTATCTATATGGGTTATATAAAGGGGTGATAGCATTTCAAGTACAGTTTATAAAAAATGTGTCCCCAAAAAAGCTACTGTTCTAGAACCACAGTGGTTGTATCAGTGGGATTATTTCAAATATTTTTCTTCTATTAATATTTTTAGTGTTTTCAAACACTTTTGGGGAAATCAGGACTGATGCTATGAAAATCGAGAACTATTCATTGGGCTGCTTCTGCATCCACTGAAATCTCAATGGGAGTTTGGATATTTATTTCATTGCAGCATTGTCTACCAGGATGGATTGAAAACAGAGCCTTGTGTCCGAAGTAAAAGGTTGAATCTGCTGTTATATGACATAATATACAGCTATAAAGGGTTTTAAATCTTCTTAAGGGAGATTTCCCTCTGTGCAAACCACAGTGTTCTTTAAATCAGTTCTGAATGGCAAGGTTATGAAAGAAAGTCTGTTGTGGTCTTTTTCTTTGTTCAAGAGGGTAGTACAGAATGACCAGTAAACATTAATCTGTCATATTTGACCCACTTCCTCATATAACATCTGAATAAAACAAGGTTACTGTCCTGAATACCTGTGGATTAATAATCACAGCAAAATGTTTAACAATTTTTGATACTATAATGAGGACTTTAAATCTTTCTTAGTCCTTGATCTTTCAGTGCTGCTAACTGATTGCAATCCAAAATGATATTAGAGGGTTAGCCATGAACAAACACACCATAGACCTGGAATCCTTCTGAGTTTACAAGAAAGATCAGATTTTTAGGGGATGGTAAATCTGGATACTAATGTCCTTGTACACCCTCAAAATCCATGGACCTTAATAGGTACAATAAAAAATGCGAGACTGGGCCTTTTGTAGCAAAAAGAAATTGAATTGAGAAAGCTACAATTTTCTTGAAGTTCTGACAAAACACTAGAGGTAAAATTCACTACAAAAACTTAATTACAAGTTTACAAAGTATGTCTAATACTATCATCACTTGTATGTTAAAATAAAAGCCACTGCTTTATTAGACTATAGATATACTGAAAGAGTGGTCACTTAAATTGGTAATACTACTTGGCAGTAATCTGAACCACACAAAGTTTTGCTGTACTATTTGCAAATCATGGTTTTTTATTCATTATGCCCAGGTTTAACTGCACTGGAAGTTTTGAACCATACAAAAATTTTCCAGACAAATTATGCTTCTTTAATGTGTAACTTTTCATGTTCATTTTGTTATAAATATTTTTTTAAAAAAGGTTGGAGAAATATATACCTTGTCTCATTATGGAAGTGTTCAAAGCTGGATTAGAAATTAATTCATTAAAACTGGATAATGAATTAAATGTATATCTAATTAAAATTCACATAAAACATACCTACTTGTTCTAGACCAATATAATATTTTCAGAGTCTTGGAGTATATTTTAATAAAAAGAACAAATATGTATTTAAATGAAAGTAAACAAGCAAAATTATTATTTGGAGTACAACCTTAAACTACCACTGCAAAAGGTGTGTATTAAAACCAAAAATGAAAACATGGTATATTGTTTTTAAATGTTCCAAAATATTTTATTGTATTTTAAATGAAATTCTGCAAGTAGCTCCTATTTGTAGTTCCATTGACTTCGATGAGTCTACTCAAAGAAATTGGCAGGATTGCATCAAGTAGGTTCATGTTTAAATTTTCAGATTAAAAACCATTTTAACTGAGTTAGTATAAATTAAGTTAAAAGCAGTTGAGGAAATGGGAAAGGATGCACATTTCACCTGATTTTGAGTAAATGTTGTTTATATTAAAATAGGAAATTAATTTATTTATTTCAAAAATGCCAGTGAAGAAGGTTGATTCCCCAAAGATCATCTCATCACTATTTCTAGTTATTAGAAACTAGGTGGAAGCTATTGAGTGCCTAATCTTACAAATACTTGCATGATTAATTTTTACTCTAGTCAGCAGGCCATTGGGACATGAGTTCTGGATACTCAGATGAGTAAAGAGTTGCAGGGTGAGACTCTCCAAGTGGTAATGGACATGATCTGAGTTTCTCTTGAGCTCACAATTTCCATTGACTTCGGTAGGAACTTGGGTTGAAGGATCAGTCCCTTATTATTTGAAACTGGGCCCAATTCTTCCTTATCTATTCAGGCAATATTCCCAGTAAATTTTTTAAAAAACCATAAACATTATATGGACCGGTTCTGATCTCAGTTACACCAGTGTAAATGCAGAAGCTGTTGCCTTGTAGAAGGTGCCCTGAACTTTAATAATTGCAAATTAGTTCAGAAACTGGTCTTTACTGCTGGATTCTATAGCCCATATTCAGGCAAGAAGTCTTTTCTCATTAGACTAATCCCAATGGAACTACTCACTTGATTAAGGGCTATGTTTGTGAGTAAAGATGCCAGGGTGGGGCCTGTATGTTATTTTTCTTGTTGATGCAACGGTTAGCAGGACAAGAGTTTTGTCAGAGTAAAATAAAGGTGTTTTCATTAGAGATTTATACTATTCTTATTGACTTGATTTTTATGTGGTATCTAGGGATACTTACTTTTTTCCATTTAAGAAGCTATGTGCTTGGGTAACGTCACAATGTTTATTATAAGAATTTTCTTCACATAGCAAATGCGCATGGAAGCATTATTATATATCCTAGTAGGATAATTCTCAGAGGTCAATGTTTTCGAAAAGACCACTGATTTTATGTTTTTGGATATGCAACGCAAGGCCGCTTAAAAGGGCCTGATTTTCAGAAAGTGCTGAGCATCCACTCTATGAAAATCAGACCCCTTTAGGTTATCTCAAGTTCAGCACTCAAAATCAGTTGGTACTGATGAAAATCTTGGCTCAAGTCTTAACTAAAGTGAATGATCATGACAAAGCAAATTAAGCTCTCAAGACTTCATGTATATTTTGAACTAGTTACTGTAGCAGAATTTTGTAGCGTTCAGTTGTATTTAAAAGGGAAAAAAGTATACTTTTTCAATGAAAGTGAACTGAAATGTATCATAAATATTATATTCATCCTGTGTTGCTTATGTGTCCAACACTTCCAGTGAGGTTAATGGGAGTTTTAGGGGAGCAAGGAATGCACAATCAGACTGAAAATCTGAAGAAACTGAATCTTTGCTACAGTTCTGAAAATAACAAGAACCCACAACTTCTATAAAAAATTAACAAACGTGCTTGATTTATAAAATCTTTTAACACCATGTAAGAACCCAAATCCTGTTTTCTGTTTTAACCTTAAAACTTCCATCAATGCCTGCAGGGGATGCAGGATGACATCCTTTATCTGTGACATCTGGCCATGGCAACATCTGATTGCATTAGAGCTCGGTCATTGCCTGCCTCAGCCGTTGTGACTTTCCATCAGCGGTGCTTTATCGTGTGCCTTTTCATTCCTGTTGTGAGTTACAAAGGGTCTACATTTATAGTTCCATATTTTTAGCCCTATGTGTACTTTAATAATAGCACCAGTGAAAAGCTGTCATCCTACAAAGTATCACGCTATGAGATATGTCACACAATGAACAATGTTCAAACAGATATCCCTTTGCTGGCTATGAGGACATTGAAGGAGTTAAAATCAATGCTTCCTTCTCTATATTGATTATATAGTTGTACAACTGAGTTATGGAATTTTAAGCTTATATTAACTTATTTTGGTTTTTAATTATTCTCACCATGTACAAATAGTATACTATAAAAAGTTAAACCATAAAGGCAACCACAATGGGATCCTCAACTTGTGTAAATTGATTATAGATCCAGTGGAGTTATGTTAATGTACACCAGCTGAGGATCTCTTACTCCACAACTAGTAAAGAAAAAATATTGTAACTGTTGAATCTGAATGCTTAAACACCTATGGCCATTAATTCTGGAATTACAGGTCTAATTAGTCTCTGGAACTCATTGCCACAGGCTATAGTTGTGACCTTGTAGTTAGTAGGATTTAAAAAAGGATTAGACATTTATATTAATAACAAGAGACTCTCCAGTTATCACAGTAAATATTAAAATAATAAAGAGAAGTTTTTGAGGCATATAAATCTTCATTTGTCAGGGCATAAGCCAGCTATTAACTACTGGAATTATGAGGGAAGGTTCCCTGGAGGTAAGTTATCCCATAACCACCTACTGCTGGGTTTCTTATACCTTACTCTGGAACATCAGAGGATAGAATTTGTTCTAATCTGTATACTATGGGCTTGATCTTGCTGCTTCACTGCTTTGTGTAGTCATTTACAACTGTATAAAATGCTACCCTTCTGATCTGGTTAAATTTGACATCCACTTTGCACTCACAAGTCTAAATGACTGCACAAAGTGCAAGGCAGTGAAGAATCATGCCATCTCTTTTAAAGACTGAATTACTGCAGCATGTGCTACATGGGGGCTATACCAGGGGTGGGCAAACTACGGCTTGGGGGCCACATCTGGCCCTACAGATGTTTTAATCTGGCCCTCAAGCTCCAGCCGGGGAGTGGGGATGGGGGCTTGTCCTACTTGGTGCATGCCGGGGCTCTGCACAGCTCCCGGAAGCAGTGGCATGTCCCCCACTCTGCCTCCTATGCTTAGGGACAGCCAGGGGACTCCGCACACTGGCCCCGCAGCTCCCATTGGCTGGCCACTGTGGCCAATGGGAGCTGAAGGGGCGGCACCTGTGGATGGGGCAGCACGCAGAGCCTCCATCCATGGCAGCACCTCCACGTAGGAGCTGTAGGGGGTACATGCCGCTGCATCTGGGAGCTGCTTGAGGTAAACACTGCCTGGAGCCTGCACCCCGACCACCTTCTGCACCCCGAACACCTCCTGCACCCCAGCCCCTTGCCCCAGGCCTGATCCCCCTCCTGCCCTCCAAACCACTCGGTACCAGCCCAGATCACCCTCTTGTCCCCCAACCCCTCATCCCCAGCCCCACCCCAGAACTCCCACACCTAGCCTAACCCCTCACCTCCTCCCACACCCTAACCCTCAATTTTGTGAGCATTCATGGCCCACCATACAATTTCCATACTCAGATTTCCATACCCTCGGGCTAAAAAGTTTTCTCACACCAAGGCTATACCATCTAACCATTACAAATTACAGCTATTGTAGAACCTGGTGGCATGCTTATTAGGCAGTGTTTTACCCAGTGGAGCACTTTATAGTTATTCACTGTCCATTACTATGGGGGTGAAGTTTAAGATCCTGGTTCTTCTGACCAGCCTAACAGTCCTGCTTTAAATGGGTGGGGGCTGATAAGAGAGGTGTTCCTTGCCTCTGGAATTTGCTTCTGCCTCTAGTCCACCAGAGCCTGTGTGTGTCTCCCTTTAGACTATAATGCAACACTCATTTGTTTTCCCAAGCATTTTTTGGAGGGAGAGAGTCACTTTAGCGGCTGATGGGATTGTTTTGGGGCTGGGAAGGCTTTTAGGAGGTCTGTTTGACAGATTTTCTTATGGCCTGATTTCCACAACAGCCAAGTGACTACAGCTCATATTGATTTCAGTGAACATTGCAATTACTCAACTGTTATGAAAATCAGTCACTAGAAAACTGTGTACTTCTCAAGTAATGTACACAGTACAAAATGACAGCAAATGTGTTGGAGCCAATGAATTTTCACTATGGTAAATGTAACCAAAACCAGGCCCTGTGCTTTTAAATTTTGTAATGTGTCTAACATTAATGATAAGTACATCTGATATATATTGCAATGAAATAAATAAATAAAATACAACACTGGACATGCTTGTATTACAGACTTTGTTGGTATACTGAACACATTGGATTTTTGCCTACAGTAAAATATATACATGTTGTAGCAAAGCTCTGACCTTGTCTCTGTGGGTCCTGTGCTTCCAGGCGGTTTGTGCTAGCGTGAGCGGCTCACTGCGACCCTCCATGGAGCCCCTCTCTCTCCAGGCCAGGGTTACAGTCTACTGAGCCCTTCTCATCATAAGCCAGCAAAGTGGTTGGTGAGAGAACTCCCATAGTCTCTGTTGTCCCTCTGGGCTTATTTCAAGACAGTATAGCCTCCTGTTCTGCTAGAGGCCTGCCTTCCCCTTCCAGGAGGTGTATCAGTAGTAGCAGGTTGCGGGGAACCCGGACCCGCCCTCTACTCTGGGTTCTGGCCCAGGGACCCTAATGGTAGCAGCTGTTAGCAGCCAACCTTTCACTGACAGAGTTGCTACTTTTCCCTGGGCCACTTCCCACAGCTCTCCCACTTCTCCCTTACCACAGGTCACAGTCACTTCCTCTCCTCCAGCTCCTTTTCTCCTTGGCACCCCACACATGACTAACTGGGAGGTTTTTAACTGGTTTCAACCAGCCCCTGATTGGCTTCAGGTGTCCCAATCAGGCTAGCTATTTCTGCTCCTTTCTAGAAGATTCTTAATTGGCCTCAGGTGTCTTGATTGGCCTGGAGTAGCCTTTGTTTGGTTATCCAGGGAACAGAGACCTGCACATCCTGAGGCTAATATACCTGCCTTCCAGCACTCTCTTATATCCTTCTGGTCTGACTCCATCACAATGTATATACACAGAATGTATGTAAGTATAAAATAAAGCAGACACATACTAACACAAGTACTTACAGGATTCTATTACCATAGTATCTGAGTACCTCAGAGTCTTTAATGTAGTTATCTTCTCAGCACTCTTATAAGATAGGGAAGTGCCAGCACCATTATTTCACAGATGGAGAACTGAGGCACAGAGACAAAGTGGCTTGCTCAGGGTCATATAGGAAGCTTGTGGCAAATTCACATTTCACTCCTTCTAGAATCTAGCAATTGGTAAAAATGTTTTACTGAAATTAAATGATTTTCAGCCCATACCCCTTTTTATGATTTACACTAAAAGGCATTATTAATTATTTCTTCATTGAAATTAAAAGAAAAAAGAATAAAGTGATTTAAACTATCAGAACGCTCTAGATTTTCACTAGGTAATGTAGACTCCCTGTTATATGAGTTGGAGACTCTCACAGACACAGTATTGCACCAAGATTCTCCCTGGAGATGCGAAGGATTCTGTGGTGACTAGGTACATGTAAAATTAATTTTCACATGATTTAGGATGACTTCTTGTTCCCTTCACAGTCAGTGGGCCACCTTCTAGGTCCTAGGTGGACAGGTCTTTAGGTACCCAGTATAATGCAGTCGAGTGGGTGCAAAGGTGGTTTTATGATACTTTTGCTTTCCCTCTATGCTGGGGCTGCTAGTCTAGCCTAATTATACTGTTTAGCTACAGCCCCCAGGACCTGTTGCAGCAGAGATCATCAGATCATAGGGATGGTCTGGTCATGTCTCTTTACCCCCAGCCATGCCTTCTGCCTTGCAGTCTGAGGAAAGGATTGGTATTGGACCTGGTCCTTTTAAGCAGGGTTTAAGCACTGCTGGAGAAGCACAAAGCAGCATTATCAGGGCCAAGGATCTGGGTCTGTAGGAGAAAAAACAGGTTCTTAGGAGGGAAATGAAGGAGTTAGTAATTTCAATAAATTTAGTGAAATCAGTTATTGTAACATGGATTGTATATTGCACAATGAGATGCTTCTGAAACAGGAACCTCAGGGCTGAAGAATGAAAACGGAAAAAGATTAATCTGATCATGCAAGTTACTTAAATTCCTGACTGCAAAATTATGGCTATATTATGCCATGATTTTTTATGTGAAAAACTCCCATTGATTTCAGTGGGGGTTATGTGCATACATTGCTTGTTGAATGTGGCCCTCAGGAATTTTTCCTTGGAGAACTCAGCTATGTAAGCTTTAACTGTTCTGAGTGACATGTATGTGGCTAATAACCCTTAACAGCCTTAAAGATAAAACCATATTCCAATACATTAGACACTAGATGGCTTTTTAAACATCAGACACTTATTTCTCAGGGTAGGAGAATGGATTTTAAATAGGAAAGGGCCTGATCCTGCAGTCCTTCATTCTCCCATTATTCTCCCATCAGCAGGATGCCTATTTCTGTATATTACCAAATTACACTGCTCTACAGCCAAAATGCTTCTGAAATAAATGTAGTCCAACTTTACTAATTCTGGGTCACTGAGAACGAAAACGATGCTTAAAATTGTTGATTGGCTCTAGTTTTCAAGATATGCTAATGGATCAGTATATATGACCCTTGACATGGGAATGGCGGAGGATAAGTGAGTTATAAAGGGAAGGGATCTCAATTTAAACCAGAAATGACTAAAATACATCTTTGACTGGATCTATGAATAAATCTATGACTGGGTTTGGACAGTACTTGCTTTTTAGGCAAAACAATGAATGATGCAATCTGAAGCTGATATTGCATCATACATGATATGAATTGCATCATGTTATTCCTAGAAGTCATGGATGATGCAATCATAATGAAGCTTACATCACTCTGCTGAACAAATTGCCCTATATCAGCTCTAGAAATCATACAGTGTCGTGCTCTCTTATTTGTCAATGTTTGATTTTGCAAAGGGATACATTTCTGTTTAGCCAAAGTGAGCAGAGATGCCTCGTACTTGTGTGAACAGTGCAGATAAGTTCTGCTATGTTTGTGGTGAAGTGACTTTTGCATCACAAAAGCGCAGTCTAACCACTATGGTTAAGAAAGCCTATCACCTTTATTTTGGCTGCAAAATTGGAGATCAGGACAAGAGGTGGGCCCCACACATATGCTGCAACACTTGTGCAACAAATCTTTGCCAGTGGTTGAACAGGAAAAGGAAATCTATGCCTTTTGCAGTGCCAATGATTTGGAGAGAGCCAATTGTTACTTCTGCATGGTGCCTCCCGTTGGGAAAGGTGTGTCAAAGAAGGAAAGGTAGACTGTGCATTATCCAAATATTCCATCAGCTATACGCCCAATACCCCACGGAGAAGGACTGCCGGTTCCTGATGCACCAGAATCATTCTCACTTGAGTCAGACGAGGAAGAGGATGAAACTTCTGGTCCTGAACCATCAATGTCACAGGACCCACATTTTCTCCCATCCTCCCCCTCTGAACCACACCTCATAACACAAGGTGAACTGAATGACCTTGTCAGGGATTTGGAACTACCCAAGAGTAAGGCAGAGCTGTTGGGCTCCAGACTACAGCAGTGGAATCTCCTGGCAGGTGATGTTAGGGTTTCCATGTTCCGTGACCGTCCAAAGGATCTTGTCCCATTCTTCTTCATGGAAGGTGATCTTGTAGCCTGCAACAACATCGATGGTGTGATGGCAGCCCTCAACATCGTTCACGATCCAGATGAGTGGAGACTCTTCATTGATTCATCGAAGACAAGTCTTAAAGCTGTTTTGCTGCATAATGGCAATGTTTTGCCATCAATTCCAGTTGGTCATGCAGTCCATATGAAGGAAACCTATGACAACATGAAACAACTTTTGAGGTGCATAAACTATGACCAACATCAGTGGCAGCTTTGTGGTGATTTGAAGGTTGTTGCTCTCTTGCTTGGTCTGCAGACTGGATACACAAAGTGCTGCTGTTTTCTCTGCGAATGGGATAGTCGTGCAAGAGATTCCCACTACATCAAGATTGGCCACTCCGATAGTCATTGGAGCCTGGGAGGAAAAGTGTTCAGCATCCACCACTTGGTGAATCAAGGAAGATTTTGTTACCACCCTTACACATCGAGCTGGGTCTGATGAAGAACTTTGTCAAGGCCACTGACAAAACACAAGCAGCTTTCAAGTACCTCTGTGGAAAATTTCCAAGGTTAAGTGAAGCTAAGATAAAGGAAGGTGTCTTTGTTGGTCCTCAGATTCATGAACTTCTTCGAGATGATGCATTTGACCATGCACTGCGCGGCAAGGAAAAGACGGCATGGAAAGCCTTCCAGTCAGTGGCAATACATTTTCTCAGAAACAACAAGGCAGACAACTACAGGTTGTTGGTGGAAAACCTCCTCAAGGCATACAAAAGCCTTGGCTGCAACATGTCACTAAAGATACACATTTTGCACTCTCATCTAGATTTTTTTCCACCGAACTGTGGAGCAGTGAGCGACGAGCACGGCGAGCGATTTCACCAGGACATTGCAACAATGGAGAAACGCTATCAGGGCAAATGGAGCCCATCAATGCTTGCAGACTATTGCTGGACAGTGACAAGAGATGCTCCATTTAATGAATACAAGAGACAAGCCAAGAAGCGCTGAGTAGACACTGAATAGGACTAAACTATGTACATAATAGTTTTTTGCCTTTTGTTTCATAATACATTTTATTTATATAACCCTTTTGCTGATTTTTAAAGTGTTACATAAACAGGACAGGTGAAATATTATCATGTAAAGCAACCATAAACACATGAAAAGACCTAGGTTTACAATTTATGATTAAAACTCTACTATCTACACAATATACATAGACATAAAATGTCAAAACTTAAATATCTTAGAAACAGTAGCCAATCAGTTGTTTTAATTGTCATATTTGAATTCAGCACATCAAAATACATAATAAATATCACATTTTATCTCTGAAGCAGATGACTTCTAAAAAATTGTAGACCAGTGTTACAGCACAAGAGGATTTCCCTCCCCCTACAATAAGTCAAGCAACTGATGGGGTGATTACATTGCAAATCAAACTTTGAAAATATATTATTTTTTCAACTACAGCATGTCTGCCTTCAACACAGAGGGGAAAAAAAGAGAAAACCACATTTTAATAGTTCATTGGTGCTAGCAGAAATGTGAATATAATCAAGAGTATATTTAGAAAAAAATTATCCTTATGGAAATGTCCTATAGAATTTATTACAGAATGTGATCTTTTTTATTGTGCTTTTTTTGGCATTTTGTAGAAATTAACACAGAATTCAGTAGTCTGGTTTAAAAACCCCTGTAGAGATGTCAAAATCTCTGAGCTCCATTCTGCAGCTTTTAGTTGTATTTAATAGACTCTTCCTCCACAAGTTCTTACAAATAAATGGGACGATTTGTGTAGTGAGATACTATTTAACTGAAGAATGGCAGAATCAGGCCTCCTAGTTTAAGAATAATTTCTATAGAAATTTGTTGGTTTATCCCGATTACAATTTGCAGGCATTTTCATAAAGGCATGTTTATTGATTTCCTTACTCCACATGAGTAAAAGTAAAAAAACCTGACCTGTAAATAAGATACTCATTGCCAGGCAGTGCCTGTCAGTTCTGTTATTTTTTATGTTTTATTTGTTTTATTTCATTTTTTAAGGTATCCTTCCCCACTAAGTTTTACCTAGCAAGGTTGTATAAATAACTTTTAGATGGATTTACAGTTAGTTATGGCCAATGTATTCAGACGTATTACTTAGGATGTATGGCACTAAACAAATAAATATTGAATCATCGGAATTTCAGTCTTGTGATAAATGTACTGTGATAGTTCAGTATGTCAAATTGAAGCAATAAATGAGTTAAAACTAGCTTTGATTAAGTTACTTAAAGATTACTTGGCTGATTGTCTTTTGAAATCTCTGCTTAAGAAAAGGAAGCAGGGTTTGTGAGGCAGGACTTCAAATGCTGATTTTTTTGAAAATGGTTGTTGTGAATATCACTTAAGATTAATGGATAATCAATTAGATCTATGCTTTATTTGCAGTTCTTTCCAAACATTTTTTTCTCCGAGCCCCACCATTCTACTCAGCATGCTGTGGTGGGTCCTGTCAGCACCCTGTATCCCCCACTGCTTTTCCAAGTAAGTTTTTATGCTTCATCAGTAATGCTTGAGTTATTCTGTAAACCAAAGCAGCAGGATTTAATGTGTTCTGGAAAACTAATTGGTGATGCAATGGCAGCAGCTAATTCCTCAGTAAAATCACAGCGATCCTATTCAGAAGGTTTCCAAAGATTTATCAAACTTAAGTACACTGAGCAATTGTAAGAGATTTCTAATGGCATTGAGACATCCAGACAGCTAGCTAAGGAACGCTCCTTGTTTTCAGTTTGCTAGAAAAGATCCTTTAAGAGTCAATAACTCTTTTTAAAATCTGTATCAATACGCATTTGCAAACAGGAAAAGAAAAGAATTGAAAGATCATAAAATGGACACTGCATATTAATATCTGCAGGAACTGTTAACTTTATTTAAAAAATCCTCAAAACCCAACCATTCTGTTCATAGCATACAAACACTTGTATTCATTTAATTTTGTTTTAGATTATAATGTTAAAACTGGAAGACATGTGGAAGATGATTTGGTCCCAGTATTATACATTTGGGATGAAAACTTTGTTTTATATTACCACTTAATCCAAGTCTAAATTTAACCTTGATTTTTGAGGTTTGTGCATCATATAAGATTATTTATTAAATAGTTTTGATGTACATGACCAAGGAAGACAAGCAGAGGATACATTTTATTTCCTCAGAATTGAGTAAAAAGCACAGAACTGTATGTCGGTCCAAATGGAAATTGCAATGTATGCATTCTGGAGCATATATTTTTATCACAGTTGAATTCAAACTACTGCTGACTATTTGTATGTGTTTTATGAATGTTTCCGAAGGGCAGTTGCTAAGTCGAATAATTCCTGACAAGTGAGGCAGCAAATGCTGGCAGTTTAATGAGCTGCAAGTTTCTGAGCACCTCTTTAGGGAGTTGACACTTTCCCACAGAGCGTTTTACATGGCCCCAGCTCCATCACAATGGTTGACAGCACCATGACCAATCACCACTTTCACTTTACTCATCCACACGCGACCTCACCACAATTTTTCACTGTGCCGATGAACTTTAGGAACCATTTCACATTGAAAAGGCCTGGGCAAGGGTCAGTTGCCCTTTTGTATGGTCATAAAGCAATGCTCTATGTGCCAGTCTTTTCTCCTGTCTCACATTCCAAGAGAATTTCTGGACAGCATTTAAAGCACTTGCCTGAAAAATAAAGCAGTGAATGAAACTGACTTTTATAGACTCATTCTAGCTCATCTTCCCATATAACCCTGTCTACCTGAAAAGGGATTTAGTGGATGAGCTGAGTGTATACAGGGACTTGCTGAATACATAGGGCCCATTATCAACTGTGGGGATTGTTTATTAACCAGGACTGATACACTACTATTTTGGAAGTGACCTATTAATTGTCCATTTAACTAGAATGTATTGAATTCAAATGAAAAAATGGAAACCATGACTAAAGCTTTTACTCGCTCCTTCAAGGTGGTCTCTGCCATGAAGGCAAATTAAGATTGTTCCACAGATTAAGAAGACATTTATCACCATATATTAGGATACGAAGGAAAGACTTAAAAAAAAGCAACAAAAAACCCCATGCTAAACATTTGGTACCATATTAGCATTTATGTCAACACAGTATTAAACCTTTCAGTGTCTGTTCAGCAGGACAGACTGCAGACTTGCTTCACTTAACTCATTTTGACATAACTGTTGTGCTGTGTGTGTAAGCTCATGCCTCCAAGTATCAGAAAAATAGACAATGTACACTCAGTGGATTTCACTTGTATGATTAGCATATTCACTCCATCCACAAGATCATAGGTTGGCTTTTATGTGTACAGTTTTGGTGTATTTTATATTGTTTAATATAGAGCAGTTAAAACAAAATTCCTAGACCACCTTCTTATCTGAATGTTCACCTCCCCAAAAATGTTAGCTTTAAAATTTGACCAAGCGGCTGGCTCCATTTTTCTCTAGTGCTTGTCTGTGGTTCTGCTCACTGTTAAGTTTTTGTTTAGCTGGGCATTTATTCTACATCCTTTCCTTTGTGGTATACAAAGTCAGAGAGGTTTCTCTCCATACTGGGTGGGTTCTTCCCTACTATATAATTCTAAAAATGGTATTAAAACAGTCACCTACCTGCTTCCTGGGTATGGCAGGTAGGTACATGAACTCACAGTGTTATAGTGGCTGTTTCTTAGCTGAGTGACTGCCAGTCAACAATCAAGGAAAGAAAATTGTAAACGGGTCATATAATCTTACCCCCTGCCTTTAGCTGACAATTCCATTTTGGAGCTCAACAAGAAAGGTGAGGACCAACCTTGTTGGCTAAGAAATTATTTTCTTCCTCCCTTGTGGCAATTGTGGGGATAAAAGGAGAGATCTCTTCCACTTATTTCACTGGAGGCTGTATGGACTGGTCAGGAAACACCACCCTAGCTATTTTTTAAGCTGCAGCCCAGACTTAACTCTTTCCCTCCTACTGCAGCCATGTATGAGGTGACTACAGCTTTAAGGCTGTATCTCCCTGCTGCCTATGCTTACTTGTGGGGAACGGAGACCATCCTTGATCAGGAAAGTGACCATCCTTGACCAATGGTATATTGGGCTATATGAGTAAGAGCATTGCCAGCAGATCGAGGGAAGTGATTATTCTCCTCTCTTAGGCATTGGTGAGGCCACACCTGGAGTATTGCGTCTAGTTTTGGTTTTCCCACTACAGAAGGAATGTGGACAAATTGGAGAGAGTCCAGCTGAGAGCAACAAAAATGATTAATGGGCTAAGGCACATGACCTACAAGGAGAGGCTGAGGGAACTGGGGTTATTTAGTCTGCAGAAGAGAAGAGTGAGGGGGGATTTAATAGCAGTCTTCAACTACCTGAAGAGGGGTTCCAAAGAGGATGGAACTAGGCTATTCTCAATGGTGGCAGATGACAGAACAAAAAGCAATGGTCTCAAGTTGCAGTGGGGGAGGTCTAGGTTGGATATTAGGAAACACTATTTCACTAGGAGGGTAGTGAAGCATTGGAATGGGTTACCTACAGAGGTGGTGGAATCTCCATCCTTAGAGATTTTTAAGGCCCAGCTTGACAAAGCCCTGGCTGGGATGATTTAGTTGGTGTTGGTCCTGCTTTGAGCAGGGAATTGGATTAGATGATCTACTGAGGTCTTTTCCAATCCTAATATTCCATGATTCTATGATTCTAAGGTGTAGTATATGGGAGACAGCATGTGGATTTACACGAGGTTCTTGCCCTCCAAAGAAACTCTCAGCAGCGGAATGAGGTTTTAGAGGGTTCAATGCATTGTGCTGAAATTTTTTTCACTGACATTTTAAAAAAAATTATCAGAACGGATACGTTTTCATGAATTGTTTTGTCAAATAATTTAGTTATTGTTGAAAAAGTTAAAAACTTGAAATTATTTTGATCATTTCTGCATAGGATTTTTTTCACTGAATTCAATGGGAGAATGATCAGGACACTATACTAAGAAGGCACTCATTCTGAAGCTTCTATGAGAGAGAAGGTTATATCTAAGATGTTTGGATTCTACCTTTAGGGCATGCGTGGGCAAATTTTTTGGCCCAAGGGCCATATCGTGGTTCAAAATTGTATGGAGGGTCGGGTTAGGGAAGGCTGTATCTTCCCAAACAGACTGGCCCCACCCCCTATGTGATTCTTACCCACTTCCTGCCTCCTGACTCCCCCCTCAGAGCTCCAACCCATCTAACCCTCCCCTGCTTCTTGTCCCTGACCATCCTCTCCAGAGACTGCCCCCGCGCCCCTAACTACCACCCCGGGACCTAACCCCCTATGTAAGCCCCCCTGTGCCTTGTCCCCTGACCGCCCCCTCCGACGGTGCTGTACCTGGTGTGACCCACTGAGAGTGCCAGATCAGGACAAATTGCTTCGAAAGGGGCAATTACAGCCCAAAGCTGGGGTTTCTCCACCCTAGAGGCAAACCAAACCAGCCAAACAGAAAAGACTTTGGTTTCACCTCACTGGCTAGCCACAATCACACAAGCAATTCCCTTAGACACTCCAGCTTCCCAGTATCACCATCAGCAGCCACCTGTCCTGGGGACAAATGGTTATGAAAACCAACACCCCAAATAAAGAAAACAGTTCTTCCCAATTCCAAAGAATCAGGCCCCAAACCCAGGTCAATATACAAATCAGATCTTACCCACAAATCACGCTGTTGCCAATCCTTTAGAATCTAAAATCTAAAGGTTTATTATACAAGGAAAAGGATCTAGGTGAGGGTTAGGAATGGTTATAGGAAATCAAATACATGCAGTAATGGCTTGCATCAGTTGTAGAATAACTGCAGGTTCAAATCAGAGTCTCTGGAATACATTCCCAGGAGGAATGGGTCATCAATCCTTTGGCCAGAGCGCCCCTTTGTAGCAAAGTCCCATCCAGAAGTAGGAGCCAGGCTGGAGACTGGAGATTGAAGACGAAATGGGGATGGGATACCACCCCTTTATATCCTTTCCAGGTGAAGGAATGTTCTTTGTCCTTCGCTGTGGAAACTTACAGCAAAATGGAGTTTGAGTCAATTGGGCAACTCCTGCCCCCCTTGCTAAGACACAGGATGTGTCTGCCTTCCCTTACTGGGTCCATTGTATAGCTGATAGTCCTTAATGGGCCATCACGCATGGCAAGCAACGCTTAACACCAAGGGCTCTGAAATGTCCCCAACAGCATAGCACAATATTTGGAAAGACAGACAGTATAGAGTCATTATTCATAACTTCAACTACAAAAATGATACACACATAGAGATAGCATAATCATAATCAGCAGATCGTAACTTGGTCATAGACACCTTATATGACCCCCTTTACCTAATATTTGGTGCCACTATAGGACCTTGGTTTCACCAATGTTCTATATGATCCCAGATAATTTCAGTAACGTGACACCCCCCACTCTAACTTCCTCCCAAGAGTCTTCCTCCTGACTGCCCTGACCCCTATCCACACCCCTGCTCCATGAGAGACCCCTGGGACTCCCATGCCTATACAACCCCCCCATTCCCTGTCCCCTGACCACCCCCACAAACCTCCGCCCCATCCAACTGCCCCCTGCTCCCTGTCCCCTGACTGCCCCCTGGGACTCCCTGCCCCTTATCCAGTTCCCTTCTCCCCACCCCCTTACTGTGTTGCTCAGAGCAGCATGTCTGGTGGCCCACCGGAGCCAGACATGCTGGCCACAGGAGCTTGCAGCCCCGCCCCCTTACCATGCTGCTCAGAGCGGCAGGAGCTCAGACCCCACCGGAGTCAGTCATGCTGGTGCAGCACTGGGCAGCAGGAGCGGCGGACCAGACCGCTGCACGTGTGGCAGCATGGCTCCAGGGGATGAGGAAAAGGCAGGGGAAGGGAGTAGTCTCCCTGGCCAGGAGCTCTGGGGCCAGACAGGACTGTTCTGCTGGCCAGACTTGGCCCGCAGTTTGCCCACCCCTGCTTTAGGGTCTAAAACAAATGTGATTTCAGTCAAAACGATCTCTATGGCTGCTGGCCCACAGAAAGTCCACAGGTGTCTAAGGCTATGTGGATGTGGAAACTTCCTTACTCAAAGAAGGCACTTTCCATAAGTAGTGGTTATGGAGTGTGTGTGTCCTTGCTCAAAAGTCACAAAGAATATTTGGATTCAGCACATATTTAGTGGGCCTCTGGTACTTCCCCCAAGCCCTGCTCTCTGGAATTTGGTGCTGTTGGAGGTGCACCACCAGAACACTCCTAGCCAGCAGCTTCTTTGTGGATTCCCATGGGAAATGGATCTTTTGGAGGTAGGGGAAAGACCACATGAAAAAGTGCTATAACTCTAGGCTTTCATTATCGTCTTTCTGGGGCTGCTGGAGGGATGTTGCAAGTGCCCCTGCTCCATGAGTTGGATGAGCAGAAGGTCCCCTCAGAGCACAGATCAAAGGGGTGTGACTGGGCCCAAAATAAACTGACATATTAGGGCTTGCTGAAGGGTGTTAAAGGATTAGAAATGAGACTGACGGAATAAATTCAAGAACTCCAAAAAGCTTTTAATAAATAATCTATGGTTTCCATAATAATCAAGATGTGAATGGCCCATGATTTTCTATTGCAAAGTCTACTACGAAAGCCTTGTCATTACTTTATATATACAGTGGAGCCCTGGTATAACGTGCCCCACTATAACGCAAGTTCGGTTATAGGGCGAATATACTGTGCTCCCAAATCCTGAGTTCTCTGTCCCCGGCAGGCACGGGGGCCAGGGCTTCTCTCCCCTGCTGGGCAGCGCAGGGAGAAGCGCAGCCTCCCCTGCCAGGGACAGAGAACTCCGGACTGCAAGTGGGGGCTGTGGCTTCTCTCCCACTGTCCAGCAGGGGAGAGAAGCTGTGGCCCCCACCTGCCGGGGACAGAGAACTCCGGGGCTACAGACTGCAGCCCGGGAGTTTGCTGTGGAAGCCACGGCTCCACGCCTGCCGGGACAGGGGGACTCTGGACTGCCGGAGTCCTC
>ML677341.1:44646557-44689192 GCA_007922305.1 Dermatemys mawii | reverse complement strand
TCCAGAGAAGCCTGTTGGAAGCCGCTGCCCTGCGCCTGCCGGACTCTGGACTGCCGGAGTCCCCCTGTCCCAGCAGGCGCCGGGCAGCAGCTTCCAACAGCCTTCTCTGGAAGCCGCTGCCCCACGCCTGCCGAGACTGAGAGACTCCGGCAGCCCGGAGTCCCCCGGTTTTGGTAGGAGCGGAGCCGCAGCTTCCCTGGAAGCCGCTGCCCCCACGCCTGCCAGGGGCATGGGATACCGGGCTGCAGGCGCTGGTGTTCCCTGCCCCCCTGCAGGTGGAAGCTGCTGCGCACCCACAGAGAACTCCGGGGCTGCAGACTACAGCCCCAGACTTCTCTGTCCCCGGCAGGTGCGGGGCTGCAGCTTCTCTTCCCTTCTGGGCAGCGGGGAGAGAAGCCGCAGCCCCGCGCCTGCCGGGAATGGAACCCCGCTATAAGGTGACCCTGCATTTAGCGCGATGGGATTTTTTGGATTCCATTGGTCGCGTTATAGCGGGGCTCCACTGTATATATAGCATAGCTTACTTAGCCCAATTCTTAAACCATTCCTATCTCATTATGCATTTTATACTGGGGCAGAATGAGCACCTATGAAAAACCCACTGCAGTTTGCTCACCCTGATCGTATTGGGTAAGGAAAAGTGTACATGTTTCTCCCTGACCATATCTGGATTTCACAATAAAAAGAGCTCTATGTTCAACTTCCTACATAGATTCATCTGATTACGCTTTTTATCACTCCAAAGAGCAGAATCTTGCCCATCTATAACACATCTAGATCCCAGTGTTATTGAAATTGATGAGAGCCATATCTCTACATCCGGTATAGAATCTGACCCTTATTGAACATGACTGAATCATAGTGACACATTTGTAACACCAACAACTCAAAAGTGAGACTCCAGTCTGTTAGTGGTGTTAAGCATAATGCTTAATATTCCTCTGATATATGTTATATATAGCATTATGCTATCTTCCATTTCCTCTAGGAGAGGGAAGCGTTCTGCCTCTCTTGAGCCAGGATTCCATCTCCAAAGCCCGGAGAGGTATTTTAAGAAGAGCCGTCTTTTCTGAAGACCAGAGAAGAGCTTTGGAGAAGATGTTTCAGAAACAGAAGTATATCAGCAAAACAGACAGAAAGAAACTTGCCATTAACCTGGGTCTGAAAGAGTCACAGGTATGGAGGGATGGGGAGACATTGTACTGCACTTAGCACAGTGGGGACTCAGTCCATGACTTAGGGCTCCTCGGTGCTACCGTTTCACAAGTAATAAATAATAATAATTTACAGCTTTCTGTCTTTGAAACAAAAATCTTCAAGATAGCTTTGCTGGAGAGGGGTGGGGATATAAACAGCCCAGGACCAGTCCTATAGTTCTCACTTAGGCAAAAGTCTCACTGAAGTCCATGGTAGTTTTACCTCAGTAAAGAATGAATAAAAAAGAGTCCCCTTCCTGTACTGATCTGCATTCAAAAGTTGAAATCTCCATTTCCATACAAAGGTGGAGGAAAGTCCTCTCTGAACACTAGCACCCTCTGGCCCCATTGCCCTGACTGATGACCACTTTTGGGCTCTGCATGCCCAAAGTTCCACAGAGATCCGGGAGCAGGGCACTGTCTTCTGCTCTGCTTCCTTCCAGGGTTTTTTTTTTCCATATGAGAGTATTATCTGTCCCAGAATAGGACTTCAGGATTTGGCCCAGTGTTTAATATCACTACAGTGTCACTCTTACATACAAACATAGTAGGATCGTTCCCAGAGGTGCCTGTGAGGTTTGGGACACCAGTGTATTGGTCTCTCTGCAAATATAGCTAAAGTGATAGTACCTGCCCGGGAGGGCTTGCAGTCTAAAAGGTGGGGACAGGAATAGAAGAAACAAGAAAATAAGCTTGTGTGATTGGCACAATTTCGTTAGTTACAGGGAGGTAATGGACAGGGAGAGAGGAAGTGGCAGAAAGAGGGAGTGAGTGAGTGAAAGGGAGTAAAGGAGAAACAGTCCCAACACATCACCTGTCTTGCCATAGTCAGCAAGCAAGGTTTTGAAGGCATCTTGGGAGAGATGAGTCTTAAGGAGGCTAAGATAGTGACTGTACACTTTTAGAATGAGCTTTTCCCATGCATAAGGGGCATAAGTTAAAACCTAGAGGTTATCGAGGGAGAAGATAACTCATGAGCTATAAAGGCTGGGAATGGTGGTGGAGCACTGTACGTTAGTGTAATTTTTAACTTGAACACTCAGCCATAAATGCACAGACGGAGACTCTTTCCAGTCTATTAGCTGAAGCAGAGTAGTAATCACCAATATTTCTTTTCATGCTGACAGTGTACAATCATACTCTGCAGTGAGGTTTCTAAAATCCTCACAATGTGTATTCACATACTGTATGTTGCAAGTGTTTCTCTCCTACATTATTTTGCCTTCCAGATATTCAGTTGAGCCCAGGGAAATAGGAAATGGACTGAGAGGGAGGTAAC
Source organism: Dermatemys mawii (assembly GCA_007922305.1). NCBI lineage: Eukaryota > Metazoa > Chordata > Testudines > Dermatemydidae > Dermatemys > Dermatemys mawii. The sequence goes on along the minus strand of ML677341.1, from coordinate 44,686,717 downwards.
TACTAATACTAAAAGAAAAACAATTTATTAAAAATAATGGGCCATCATTCCTCTCTAGGTTTTTCCTATATAAAACACAGGAGAAACTGAGAGTTTCAATTTGTAGTTTGACTGGCTGTACCCTCTAGGGGCAGGTTTTGCCATCTAAGGACTGGGAAAAGGATTTTGTCCCAAAACCCACAGGAGAGCCACATGGATCCTAGGAGATCCCTGGAGCTTACAGTGCCACCACTCTGCCTTCTGGCCTGCAGCCCACTGTCAATAGCCATGTTGTTCCTACAGCTAGGCCATGCTCAGCTGCTCCTGTGGGTATAAGAGCCACAGCTCCTGTAGCCACGCTGTGGAAAGTTGCCATCTCCTTGGCCATTACCTCCCTCTTTCCAGTCTGCTGAGCCAAATCCTCACCTCATCTCTGCTGGTGGAAGTAGAGGGGAGTGTTTGGTTTGACTCTTGTTAGTAATAATGAGCTGGATCCCCAGCTGGTGTTAGTCAGCGTAGCTTTGCTGATTTCACTGGAGCTATGTTGAACTTGACTTCAGTCAGGCCTAGAGAAAATTGCGTAAAATTGAAGGAATTTCAAGAAAAAAGGGATTAAGGTAAAATTATTTTAAGAAAACAATAATAACCTCCAATTATCTTGGGAACAGGTGAAAATTTGGTTTCAGAATCGAAGGATGAAATGGCGAAACTCCAAAGAAAAAGAAGTGCTTTCAAACAGGTGCCTCCAAGAAGAGGGTCTTCAAGAGAACTACCTCTCAAGATCCACTCTGAATTTTACTTCCCCATGTCCTTCTATGTGGGAAGTATCTCAACAGCAGGCAAGTCCAAGATGGAGGGAGAATTCTCCAGAATCTTCAGAAAGACTGAATAATAGAAATAGTGCACAACCACCTCAAGGAGCAGATTCATTTCAGGGCACATTGTATTTGTACCCTGACCAAGACACTGGAGACAAGACAGTTACATTATCAGTATAAAGGAATGATGGACTTCTGCAAATTTGTCAAAGAACACAGACTTTAAATGGGTGGTCTTTTAAAACTAACAGGGTTTGAATGTTGTAAAGCTAACTAGTTTATACCTCATCACTTACTAAAATCTAACACCATTAAAATGACAAACCATTAATGCTGCAAGAAATATTCTTTAAGATTCAATCTTCTCTCATGTCTTTTCTGGTCTTATACAGAACTTAAGTGAATTAGGAAGGGATGGTAAGTAAAATGAAGCAAAGAGTATGAAACTGACATTTTGCTTTGATTTACATACTGTGCTGTATATACATAGTCATTAAAACACACTGATACCATACTTTTTCTCTCTCATTGAAGTCAGACTCATTAAGCTGTTTTTGCCCATAGGATACAGAAAAACCCTTTCTCTAAAGCTCATCATTTTTTAAAAAATTGCTTATAGTGTGTGATTTTTCCGTAGGTTTATATTGAAAACATCTAAGTATTTTTAGTGGTATTTCTCCTTCTTTCCTCAGTATCCAGTTGTGTATACAGTACAGTGCAACAACTCAGATGAGTTATCCTAATGAAAGAATTGAATATTAAAAAAAAAATCTTGCTGTTTACATCACTTTAATTTGGACGCAAGCTGGGAAATGCCGGGAAATGCCAGGAAATGCAATTTACTGAGTCAGTTCTTTTCTTCTGGGGGTGAAAAATACAATGACCTTAGCTTTAGTAGCCTCTGTCAGTAAAGTCTGTTGTATCATATTTTGCATTTTAAAACTGGAGATAGCGGAAGGGGAAATTAGAACCCATATGGAATCCACAGCAGTACTATAATTGTGCAAACTGACACTTTTGCTCTATATAAAAAATACTTGACAGCTAACATGCTGTCCCACACTTACACCTGACTATTCATTTAAGCTGGTTCCAGTGGGTATGCATCTGTTCCAAAATACTATACAATATTTTATGTATATAACTAGCCTGAAATAGTAGTATTAAAATTGCTTTACTTGAAATGATTTGCTTGCTTCATCCACTCTAAGGAATTTAAGTAATCTACTCTGTTGGATTTAAGAATCAATTATTACTCAGTTGAGAAGCTTTTTAGCCATGAAAAAGAGGAATATGTTTTCTTATTGTATATATTTAGGAATGTGTTCATTGGGGAAAATGGTTAGAGAGATTTTATGTCAGATGTAATATAAGATCCTTAAAAATCTATGAAAGGAGTCGAACAGCTGAGTAGGGAGCCACATAAGCCAGCTGGGAGTGAAATGCAGAGGAAAGGGATAGGGCTTAGGGCCAAATCCCATTGATTTCACCTTTAGGAGCCTGATTCAGGGGCCAGAGGGAGGCATCTATCTCTGCTTGGGATTCTCAGCCATGAACTCCACATGCCCCGCAAGTATCCTTACCACTGGGTTATTCTGACATATGTGCCTATGTCTCTTGTGCAGGGCTTGAGCCTATAAGTGTATGTCTACACTGCACACAAAACCTGTGGCAATAAGTCGCAGAGCCTACATCAACTGATTTGAGATTTTCAGACTTGTTTATTGAGGCTAAAAATAGCAGTCTAAGCATTCCCGTTTGGGCTGGAGCCCAAGCTCTGAGATCCATCTTCTTTGCTGGGTTAAAAAACCTGGGCTCCAGCCCAAGTAGGAAGATCTACACTACCATTTTTAGCCCTGAAACATGAGCCCAAATCAATTGACCGGGGCTCTAAGACTTAGTGCTGCAGAGGTTTTTTGCAATGTAGATATCCCATCAATGTACTGAGAGCACAATTAAAGGGACAGCCCCCTTGAAGAGATAGGCAAGGACATGCCTAATTTGAGGCTACTGGGGCTCTGTCTTGTGCCATGTCTCCGAGCAGCTTGTTAACTGTGGGGTTGGCGTCAGGACTTAGGTGGCTTTGTGTGTGCCCACCTGAGGAAACCTTGGCACCTACAGGGTTAGACAGCAGCAGCTGAAAGAGGCAATTAATCACTTCAGTACCTTTGAGGATCTGGCCATAAAATACTCTAGGTGTGCAACAAGACTTCCAGAAAGCAAGGGAAAAGTCTCAACATGTTGGTTTTAAATATTCTCTACAATGTCAATCTGACTTTCTTCAGTCCCTCAGAAACACTGAATTTTGGACTATAATTAAAGTGGTCTGAGTCCCTAACATCAAAATAAAGTTAAACCTGTAACACATACAACCTTGATCCCTCTTAGTTTATGCCATTTAAAGTGGAAATTTCCCTTCAACTTGCACTGTGAAATTTCAGCAAAGCACCACTCATCATGACTGTTATACATATTGCAAGACATTTACTTTGCCATTCTCTCCTGAAATATCATACTTTAGCAATGGATCAAATAGTATACATGCATTTTCTTTAAATAATTTATAAACATCAGTTCTGCCAGAATAAAGGAGAACAGAAATTGGTGATACAAACTTCCTGCTGCATTTGTACCTGCCCCACCCAATTCACTCTCAGCCCTGCCAACTCATCCTGTCCCCATCCTAGCTCAGCACCTCCCCAGCCTCTCTCCACCTCCTGCTCATAGACAGACGGCACACACCTGAGCCCCCGTGCTGAAAACCCCTTCAATTCCAAACAAACCTCTTCATAACTCTCAACCACTTCCTCAGCTCTGTAACTTCCCCTACCCAGGCTCAGAATATCCCGGTCACAAAACCCAACCCCAGCACAGAACCTTTTCCTTCCTAGCTGGCACCTACCAGCATTACCCAGCTTAGAACCCCTTGACTAGCCCACAGTCACCACCTTGCCTTCCCCTATTTCATGCTGGACCTGGAGATGCAGGAGCAGAGGTAGGAAGAAAAAACATTGGCTGCTGGGTGCATGGAACCCTAGGCTGTCTCTGTGAGGATGTAGAGTGTTTGCTCTGCACCTTCTACTGTTGCCACCTGGCCAGGTTTTCTCAGGACCATCCCTTTTTTGAGGTAGCTGTCCTGGGATATCTGTGAGGGTGCTTAGTACATAGCCAGGTGTCCAGTTTTATGGGCTCAGGGTCATCCATATCCTGGGTTTTTGTACCTCAGTGGTAGCAACCCTATTTCTGCTCCTTGCAGGCCCTGTGCTGCAGGGCCTTGAGGGGCTCTATGCTGGGACATTCATCTGCAAAGAGCCCAGTATTCTGCCTCAGTAGAACTGAAGGAAATCAGCCCCATAGGAGCCTGTATTCCATGCTCTGTGCCTCCTCCGTCTGCTGCCTGCAGTATTTGTGCTGCAGGTCCCAGAGACCACCCCCGCCACCATGGCAGCCATGTGCCTGGAACGGTTCACCCCCTGCAGGAGTCCCTTAGTGGCAGCAAGCGATAGTGCACCCTGATACCTACAGTGTATCTGGCAACTGTGGCATTGTTGATGGGGCTTGGCCTCATTCACCCTTAATGACCAGCTGTCACAGATGCTGTCTTCCTCAGTGTCCTGTAATGACATCCTGGGCTTGATTCTGATTTAATTTACCTCCATGAAAGAGTAACTCCGCCACAGCCAGTGGAATCACATGAGTATAAAACCAGTGTAGGAGAGATCAGAATGAATGAAGTCCACGGTGTTAGCTAATTTCGTATTTCACTTTGAAAAGCCACCTGGTCAGAGCATTTAAATGACAAGTGAAGGCGGGAAAAACATTTTGGCCTGGCTCTCAGACATTTCTGACCAGGGAGCAATGGCAGCATGAATGGAGGGAGCAAGGATTACCTGGAGCACAAACAAAAAGATTAACTAAGAAACAGGAAATGAATCCCACCTGACATCTGTGATGTAAACAGACGAGTGGGGACAGCATTCTAAATAATGCTCATTCAGATACAGATATCACATCAAAGGGAGTGAAAACAAAGAAAATCAGATACGCCCTATGTACATCTTGTCTTTTTTTTAATTAGCCAATGTTGATTTGAGAGTTTCCTTTGTCCTTAATCCCTTTATCTGGCTGTTGGCTTTGGGCTTTGCCACTTAATAAAAGAATGGCATTCCTGAAGCCTTCCGAAAGGGGAGACAATGTATAGCCTCCTTTTTCATACGATTCAAGAAGATCAAAGAAGTAGAAATATTTCTGTGTGTGGCTGACACATTCATATTATATGCTTCATAAGTATGATGTTCCTTCATGCTGCACCTTTGCTGGTTCCATTTTTGATGATTTAACCCTTACAGGGTTTTTTGCCTTTGGATTCCTGCTGTGTGATACCTGTATCAAAGTGCAAGCTTCTGACTGACATGAACTTTGCAGAGAGAATCTTGGTAAGTGGGTGGATTACATCAGAGAAAATCTTTTGGCCTTAGTTAATGTGTGTTCCTGTTTTACTCTCTCTTTATTGGCATCACAGAAAGTGGGATCATCCCTAATTGGCACAGTATATGCCGTACATTCATTTGGGTGCTAGTACAGGTAAGTAAATGGCAATACTGGACCACAGCAGAGTGATTTTTGCCCTTAGTAGAGTGTAAATTTGCTGTATTGTTTTATAGCTGTAACCATATTATTAATGACCAACATGCATATTTGCTTGATGTCAACAACATCTAGAAGAGGGTGTTGTGAATTGCTTTCTGGACCTGTTACTCAGGTAAAAGAAATTAAATCACTAGATCAGTCCTATAAACAATCATAATGATGGTGCACTTATCAATTCTTACTGAATCTTGACGGTCATGAACACACACACAGAGTTTTGCACATTTAGTAGGTGTCCATCTCCAATTCCCTCTCTTAACATTTGCTCTGAGAATACATTGCCTTAATATAGAAGGAGCTGTTTGGATACCTATTACATTGAACATTTCAATGGGTTTTCCTCTTTTCTTCTGTTTTCTGGTAGTATCTTGGTTAATTTAATTAGCTGTACAACAAAATCTAATAGTGATAAATATGGTATTGTTAAGTGAGAGATGATTTAAATGGTAATTGATGGGATATCCTTTAACTTTCTTTTGCTGATCAGTACAAAGCTATTCCCGATTGGTGATAGAGGCAATGTCATTGTAGGAGGAAAAGGGAATATAAAAAGGCACTGAGAGCATGAGAGAAGAGCATAGCTACAAGCTGTAGTTTTTCCATATGCCTACATTTGTCAGACTCACAGAACTCTAGTTTCATTATTATAAGAAGCCTCAGTTCCTTTAGAAAACACTGGAAATCAGAAATAATTAGTTTTGTATTTGATAATATATATGTAATATCATCTTGTTGAAGGAATTATAGCAAGTAAGATCTTCAGAGCAGGAGCTATGTATTCCAGTGTTTGTACTACATATAGGACAACAAGGCCCCAGTTCTGCTTGGGGCTCCTGAGTGCTTATGCAATATAAATAGTAATTAATAATTGCTCTGCTCCCCACAACTGGCAGTTTGGCCACTCTATTATTGATTACTCTGTGAAAAGTGGGAGTGGGAGTAAATTGCATGACTTGCCTCCTACCTCAATCTGCCTAACCAGCAAATGCAAAGATGGCCCTTGTGCAGAGCAGAATGGGCTGGGAAAGGAGTATTAATTGGCTGTGCCTAGTTCTTCTCTCCAATCAGAGGAGATACACATTGCAGAGCATGAAAAGGTAGGAGAAAAGCAAAGGCCCACCCCTAAAAAGCCTGATTCATGAAGACCATCTCCATCTGCGCAGCTCACATCCCAGCAGTAGATGAAAACAGGATTCAGGTGCCCACCTTAGTTGTACTGTTACAAGAAGAGGACAAGCAGCAAGTTCAGAGAACTTCTTTGGTTGGGTCTCTTCTCTTTCACTGTATTTGCTATGGTAGTATAAGATATTGTACATTTGTTGTGGTTAGCTGTAAGTTTTGGATATTCACAGGCTTGGGAAGAGCTTTCAATTTTGGCTCATTTACCAGTTTTGCAATAATTTACCAAACAGTGTAGGCTCTCTAGGTTAGATTCAAAAAGGGAGTTAGGGGCTGCTGCAATGCCTCTCTTTTAGATACCCTGTTGCCCAGTGGAATTCATAACCCTGAGTTAGGCTCCCTGTACAATGCATGGGGAAAGTTATGGGATTTACAGAGGCTTTCACACTGAATAGGGAAGGGATCTATCTGAGCTAGGCTTTAGAAAAAGCCAAGCAGATGGGTGTGGCCTAAACCCTGCCCCTCTCACAGAATGAGGTTCCTAACTCTCCTGGGGATTCATAGCAGAGAAGGTGCCTAAGCCACATTTTGCAAAATATGGAACAGCAGGTACCTATTAATCTTTAGCCCAGTACTTAAGGCACTCAGCTGAGTTGTGGGAAGCCTGTGTTCAACCCCCTTTTCCTCCTCATGCAAGGAGGGACTCAAATCTAGGTTTCTAACATTGGAGATGAGTACTCTACCCACTGGCTTAAGAGGGGGTCTCCTGCTCATCCTTGTGAGGCCATTTTGTGTGGGTTAAGGTATACTCAGTGCACACCTACCAGATCAGGAAAAACAGGCAGGAGAATACTTCTTTTGTGAATCCCATTGGGGCTTAGACACCAGCCTGCCAGGTGGTATCAAGGCTAAGGCTGTGTGCATGCTCAGTTGCCTAAATTTAGGCCCTTTGGCAGCCCATAGGTACCTACGGATGTTGGGTGGCAGCTGAGTAGGAAGTTTGTAAATGCCAGTGGTATCTAAATGTTTGACTTAGGTGCCTTAGTCCCTATGTGAATCTAGCTCTCTTGGGATAATTAGCATTATGCTGTTTGAAATATGACCTTTTCCATGCTGCTGTCTGAAGACAACCTGAGAACAAGCACTTGGGCTGAGCTGCAGAGGTGCTGAGTTCTCATATATATCCTCTGAAAAAGTGAGGCTAGCTCTGCATTGGTTGAGCTTATGGCTGTTCAGGCATAATTTGACAAGTTACTGCTCAGTGGTCAGTTCTAAGTCATCTCTCTGACTTTCTATGGTTTCCCACATTTAAATACGCATATGCTTGCAAACTGTGCCCTAATTTCTAGTAGTCTGAATGGCACTACTCCCAGTAATAAAGTTAAGCATCTGCATGAGTAGTTCCAGGATCAGGGCTCAGGTAATCATGAATGCCAACATTGAGTCCAAATCAGTTATATGTCTATTCATAATCTAGACTGAGAAGACAGCGATGTTTCATTCCTAGCTAATGAAAGTTCAAATGGATGGCATATAATTTGTTATAGTTAGGAAAATATAAAATAGCTCCTCCCTTATCACTCAGATGAATCTAAGGTTTTTCCCTATACCATAGAATTTACAGCATCCGTATCTCAGCACTGAGTCTGGATATGTGTGCAGGAAACATACCCCTGTCCACTGTCTAAACTTGACACTGAGACTGAACCATCAATTAGGCCCTTACTCATGTGCCACAGAACTTTTTTACATAAAAAGACAAGGAAGGCTTTGTAGCACCTTAGAGACTAACCAGTTTATTTCAGCATAAGCCTTCGTGGGCTATAGTCCACTTCATCGGATGAATAGAATAGAACAGAAGTAAGATGTATTTATATACACAGAAAGAAAATAGAAAAAAAAAAGTTGTACATTAGCATGCCCATTCTAAGAGGCTGTTTAATTTGGATGGGCCATTATCAGCAGGAGAAAAAAAAATACCTGTACGTCTTACTTCTGTTCCATTCTATGTATCTGATGAAGTGGGCTATAGCCCACGAAACCTTATGCTGAAATAAACTGGTTAGTCTGTAAGGCGCTACAAAGTCTTCCTCGTCTTATTTACGGATACAGACTAACACGGCTGCCAATCTTAAACCTTTTACATAAAATAGTTCTCAGTGGGACTACTTGTGAGTAAGGTGCTACTCAATGTCAGGGTATCAGACTCCTGGTCTTAGGGACTCCTGAAACTACATCAATACTTGTAAAAGCTTACAACAATTTAGGAAAAAAGTTAGAAGAAGGGAAATCAGAGAGTCACGTATCCTCCTAAATCAATCAGTAATAGCAGACGTTGCTTACACTTAAACATAAGTACCTTTGTCACATGGTGATAATCAACTTATTATAAAAAATATTTTTAAAGTGTATGTAAATCTTGTACCAAGACTTAACTAATTTATTGATGTTTAGCTTCAATGACAATTTATACACACCTGAACTATTTAAATTGCAATTTGACATACCGTAGTAAATACAGAAACTGATTTATGCACTACCACTGAGAAATCCACTCTACTTGGTGTGTGGAACCCACATACACACATTATGCCTTATTTAATATTTCAACTGTGTAGGTTAACACTGTAAAATAAATAATTGGCGAAGCCATTCAGAACTAGTTCTTAATAATTTACTATTACTGTAAGTGTCATAAAACCTTTATAAATAATCTTGTTCCATTTTTGCAGACAACATGTAGCTGTAATTCTGAAAATTGCCTGTCAGAGATTAAAACTCAACAACTATTTCCTGGCCAAATCCTACATTTAAGAATTTTTAAGTAGCTTTGTACTTTATTGGAGTCTCTTCTGAAGCAGTGAATAAACTCATAGTCACTCATCACATTTGCTTCATTACTAATGGATAAGCCAGCTGCTTCTGATGATCCCATTCCATTCAATGAATTGCTGATGATCCCCATTGACTGCATCTGTATTGAAAACAGAATATGTATGACTAACATATCAATGGCTATAAATGTGGCTAAAACCAAAATCCTCAAAATGCTAGTGTTGAAGCTAACAAAATCAAGGTTTATAGAACACCTACTAATGAAATCATCAGCTAATATAGACTGCTCACCTCCAGATTTTTTGTGCAAGTACTGAAAAAAGGTGCAAAGTTCTCAAAAGAAAGGCTGGTATTGCATTTCTTGTTATTCGGGGCCTACATAAGATTCTGACTAGCCTGAAGTGGTCTCATATTATTTCAAGAAATTCTACCTCTGGAAGAAGAACTTTGGCAGTGCTATCAAGGACATAACACCCTTTGAACATGGAGTAGGTAAAGGCCACTCTTCAGTATGGTTGTAGGATGACCATATAACAAGTGTGAAAAATCAGGACATGGGGTGAGGCGTAATAGGAGCCAATATAAGAAAAAGCCACAAATATTGGGCCTGTCCCTGTAGAATTGGGACATCTGGTCACCCTATATGGCTGCCCCATCTCAAGATAGTACAGTGGATCAGTTTTCTTCAGACTTGTAGCCTTATTTAATGAGCTTCATCTAGTAAGGTGCTAGGGAGGGAGGTTCTAATCCATATCATAGCCAAACTGAAGATTGGGCTTCTCTGTTCATAGCTCTGTCCTGTGAAGCGCTGTTCAATTTCACTTCAGTGGTGGCAGCATTTCAGCAGTGGATGAAATGACCAGTCTGCTGTATATGCTGAGTTCTATGTCAGTTTCAATTTGCATCATCCTGTGGTGAGAAGGGTTTTTTTCTTATTTTTTAACTGTTTAGTGAGATGTCTGCATGGGAATAAATATGTTAATTGCCAGGGACCTAAAGAAAATAGGCTTGATTCTACATTTCTTGTCCACCTGAGTTTAGTGAGAGTGGTAAGTGCACATGGAATACAAGATCAGGCCCACTATCTGGTAATTAAAAATGAGCGAGAGCTGCAAATATAATCAGATATAATTCCACAATGTACATTTACCAGAAGGCATTTGTCTCGGGGCTTTAAAATGACTATGTAAGTAGCTAAGGGTGGAATCCAGAAAGGGGTTTAGGTGTTGTGACACTCAGTGTTGCAATGCCTAACTTTTAGGCCCCTAACAAATCTCAGGAACAACTCCGTGATCCACAAAGCTGAGTTAGGTGCCCAGACTTCCTATACAATGAATGGGGAGAGAAAGCCACTTAAGAGTAAGATCCACAAAAGCTAGCATGCTAGGCAGGAAGCCACCTAGGCTAGCCAATGGAAATGCTGACATGCTAAGACCCTGCCCCTTTCTCAGAGATAGGTGCCTCAGTCCAGGCTGCTGGAGGTGCCTAGCTCTGGTAGCTATCCATGAACGGTAACCCTTCCACTGGCTTAGGCACCTATGTAATTTCTTGCTGGAATGAGTTTGGTGCTGGGTTTTTTTGTACCACATAAAACATCCAGAGAAGGAAATGGTGCTGGGACCCATCTGATCACTTTTAGTCCAGTACTCAGCACAGATGTGGGGGAGCCAGGTTCAATACCCCCTCTGGCAGGCGGGGGAAAGATCGGAAGTGGGGTCTCCTACCTCTCAGGAGTATGCTCTAACCACTGAGCTATTGGATAGTCTGATGTGGGGCTCCCTCAGCCTCTCCTATTGAAGCTGTTCCTCTCTAAACACTCATGCTAGGGTAGAGTTACCAGACAGCAAGTATGAAAAATCAGGACGGGGGTGGGGGGTAATAGGAGCCTATATAAGAAAAAGTTCCAAAAATCAGGACTGTCCCTATAAAAATCAGGACATCTGGCCATCCTATGCTAGGGTTATAGCTTTGTAACGGAGAGCAGAATTTGGCCTCGAGGGCCCTTTGGTGTTTCAGTATAATTGATATTATAAAAAGTTATGTTGAAAAATCTTGCCTTCTCTGTTACTTTCTCCATTCCAGTCTTCAGCTCATGCACCATATTACTGATTTGCTTTGCTTTGCTCAGGCTGTCACTAGAGAATTCTTTATGATGACCAATATGCTGATCAAAGTGGGAAAGTGGTTCCTTCCAGGCTTGCAAGAGTCTCAGTATCAAGTGAGTTAGTTCTTCTCTCTTGAAAACAAAATATGAAAGAACTTTCCTAATAACTTGCAAAGCATATGAATAGTTATGTTCTCATTGGGCACAGTATACCTAAACAGATGACACTTAAAATCTGGGCACACTTAAAATTTCTATGCATAGAATTCATAGCTAACTTGCAAATGTTTAGAAAATAACAATTTCATGGGCTTTTTATCTGTATGAACAAAAAAACCAAAATGACTTTGAACATGCAACTTCTTCCCAAATTGCTTAGGATCTCTTTCTGTAATGTCTTAAATGCATCAAAGTGGTGGTACTGTGTTAAATAGTGCTACACTGAAATCAAATGCTCAACTGCTGAGTTGTTAGATGGAAAAAGTCTTGAGGGAAAACTTTCAAAAGGCCCAATGTCGCAATGCCAAGCATTGCTGCCCTTAACTTTTAGGTGTCTAGAAAATCACAGGAACAACACTGAGATCCACAAAGCCTGAGTTAGGTCCCTTGCTCACTATACAATGAATGGGGAGAGAGCTGCCTGAGGGCTGCTCTACACTGGGAGCTTACATCAGCATAGCTATGTCTCTCAGAGAGTGAAAATCCACTTGCATGAGAAATGTAGCTGTGCCTTCCTAACCCTCACTGTAGACAGCTCTAGGTCAATGGAAGAATTCTTCCATCAACCTAGCTACTGCCTCTCGGGGAGGTAGATTGCCCACATCAATGGGAGAACTCTCCTGTTGGCATAGGTAGGGTCTATGAATTGCTACTGAGGCATAGCTGCAGCTGTTTCGCTATTGAGGAATAAGTGTAGTCTGCAATCCACAAAAGCCAGCATGCTAGGTGGAGAGCCACCTAAATTATCCAATGAAGAGGCTAATGAGAGGGGTGTGTGGTGAACCTGGCTCCTCTCAGGCACCTCTTGTCCTATCTATGCGTAACAATTTACAAAGGAAAACCCCTCATGGAATCAGGCAGCTTAGATGTCTAAGTAGTTTCTGGTAGGAATGAATTAGGCACCTGCCTCACTCTACACAGAGCACCCAGAGGAGGAGTTGTTAGTTCCCACTGCCTTTTAGCCCAGTGGTTGGAGCATTCCTTTCGGATGAGGGAGATGCAACTTCAGTTCCCTCCCACCCCATCTGAGTGGGAGAAGGGATGTGAACAGGAAGCTTCCCCCTCTCAACATTCTAACCACTGAGCTATGGGGTAGTTTGTGGGGGCTCACTCAATCTCTCCTTTTGAATTTCTTCCATTATGGCTAACCAATGGAAGGGTGATTGGAGCAGGATGACTAGATTCTGGGTCTCCCACCTTCCAAGTAAGTGCCCTAGACTACAAACTCTGTCTCTCTCTCTGAGGCACAGTTACATTTTCACTGAGGATAAATACTTAAATAGTCATTGGGCTAGAGAGCATGAAAAGGACTCTGGTTTAGTACTTAGGGCACTAGCTGGTAAGAGGGAGACAGGTGTAGTTGCCTTGTTCCAAATACTCTCTTTCATTAGCTAAAACTGTTCCCCTTGGCTAACAGGAGAGATTGAGGGAGTCCAACATCAGAATATTTTTTGTAACTCCGGAGTTAGAGCTCTCCCCTGAGAGGGTGGGAGACCCTCCTAGTCAAATCGTTTACTGCCCCTCAGGCAGAGTGGGGGCAGAACTGAAGCTGAAGGGTTTCCCACATCCTAGGTGAATGCTCTAACCACTTTGTCCGTCCTTGGGGATGTTTGACGTCTGTTTAAGTCCCCACAAACATCATTTCTTACAATATAGAAGGAAACTGGGATTTGTTCTGAGATCTCAAATTCATCAGCTACCCTGCTTACACTCTGCAAATATGTAGGATGCAAGAACTTTAAAAAGAAAGCATCAACTATAACTAAGGCTATGATTTTGTCATGGAGGTCATATCACCTGAGGCAGCAGGGGTACCCCGCAGCTCCCAGTTGCCCTGTGTAGTGGGGGTACCTACAGCTCCCTGCCACTGCAGTGGTGGCAAGGGGGATTCCCACAGCCCCCCACCACTGAGGAGGGGCTTTGGGAACCCCAGCAGCTCTCTTCCACCACTAGTGGCAGGGGGACCCTGGAGCTCTGAGTCCCCACAGGTGGTTGGGGCCTCATAGCACCCAACCACCCCACAGCTGCCCAGTCCCTTCCTATTTTATCATGGATATTTTCAGTAGAAGTCAGGGACAGATGAGGGGCTTTTGTGAATTCTTCTTTATTGTCCATCACCCATCCCTGACTTTTACTAAAAATATCCATGACAAAAATCATAGCCTTGGCTGTAACATTCCAATGGTGCAAAATCCCCCTGGCTGGGACTATGCTGATAATTCACCTGTTAGCCACGTGGGGCTCCCTACCAGCAGGTGCTGGGTGTTTTCAACTTCCTTTAAAGGCCCTGAGATTGGACAGCGCTCGGCACTTTGCAGGATCGGGCCTGTCTCTTCAGTGACAACGCTCCTTCCTTCCCGCCTTATAATAACGCGAGTCTGGCACAGCTCGGTTTGACAAACGGTCCCCTTCAGTATCCCCATACAAATAGTGACCGCCTGACATCACTGATGCCATTTCAAAGCCGGTGCAAGCGAATAAGGCCTTACCGGTATTTTCTGGACATACTCCTTGCCATTAGGCGTTAGCATCCTGGAGGTGTGGCATTTACCCGTCCATTGGCCCAACTCGTTTCCACTGTGCAGAAAGTGTTTTTCCTAAGGGGGCCGGGGGAAGAATCCAACACACCAGATATTGTGCAACTGTCCTGTGTGGCTTTGTCGGTTTCCAATAGCCATTTTGTCACATTTCCTTTTACCACCCCCCCTCCCCCTTACAATCAAAACGCGGGAAAACTTGTGAGCAGAGCTAGGCCCTGGCGCTACCGTGTCACACGTGGTGCGAGTAGATGAGCACTGAGCAGCGGATCGCGCCGAGACTTCCCGCTGCTCCCGGAGCCGATCCGCGCTACAGAACGGGAGGCAGCAAGCAAGGGGCCGCCCGCCTACCCGGCCCAGGGCTGTAAACGGCCGGGAGGAGGGAGGGAGGAAGCCAGATGCTTTGGCAAACGTGCCCCAGGGTCAGAGATCGCCGCGTGCCCAGTTCAGGTGGCAGCAGAGGCGATCCCTAGGCGAACAGGGGAGCCCGTGGCTGGCGGGACGGGGCACTCACCAAGTCCAAGTAGAGCGCCGTGGAGAGGCTGTGGAGCCGGTCCGAGTGCTGGATCACCCGGTCGAAAAGATCAGACACGGGCAAGAAGCGGCAGCTCGAGTCTCCCTGTCGGACACACGTGGCCACGAAAGCGGCTCCTGGCGCCTTCCCCAGCAGCCAGAGCAGGGCGCAGAGCCAGGCGTAACCTGCGAAGAGCGGACGGGTCAGGACCAGCCCGCTGCTCCGCGGACAGCGCTGGGGCGCCGACCGGCGCGGGGCCCGGGGCCGCTGCTTACCTTTGCGCGCGGCGCCCATGGTGCAGGCGGGAGCGGCGGGCGGACGCTGGGTCGGGTGGCTCTGGGAGGCCCCTGGCTCCCCTATATATGCGCGCGTGGAGATGGGCACGAGGGTGAGCTGAGGCCACGCGGGTGCGTGCGGGGCGGCTGCTGTTCGTCATTGCCGAGCCCCGCAGCGGGGATCAGCAAAGGGCGCGGAGCGGGGCCCTGGCTCCGAGAGACGCCGCGGCGGGTGTGAGGCGGCGAGTGTCACTCCCGAGCCAGTAACCAACCGAGGTGCGGGTGGGAGAGCAGGCGGCCCCCGAGGAAACACCCGCGGGGTATTGGGTAGTTCACCCCGGCACGCACAGACGGGGTGTGCCCCGATACACGGAGGCCTGATTTCCTTCCGCCTCACCAGTTTGAAACCAGTCACTCCACTGACCCCAGTGGAATTGCGCCTGATCTCCACTGGCACAAGCCAGGGAATAGGTGCTTTGTGTATAGTTCCTGGGGATGCACACTATGGGCCAGACCTTGGCCTCCAGCCTTGCTGCTCTGGGCAACGCAGAGAACCTCAGCTGGCAAGTTGGTGATTCCTCAGCTACACCTGGCTTGCACAGAAGCAGCCATACTCACCCCATAGCACTCCCTCTCCCAAACACACTCCTAGGGCTGGCCTTAGGGAAAATGGCACCCTGGACAAACTTGCATTTTGGTACCCTGGCACTTGTAGGTGCTCCCCCCGCGGGCTCCCTTGATTGATCCCCCACACATCACCCACAAGAAGGGCTGCACAGACAGGATCTTCCGCCCACTGACCACTCTGCTGCAGGAAGGGGGAACCCAGGGGCTGGCCCACTGGCTCCATAGGGGCAAGCCCTGCTGCCTGCACCTCCCCACCAGACTGGCAACTTGAGGCGATATCGCCCACCCTCTGCGTGGCTGGCCAGGTGCCGCAGCCCACAGCTCGCCTGCACTCACTCCTACTCTGGCAGCCCAGGCCCACCAGTTTGCATCACTTGGATGGTGCCCCCTGACCAACGTGCCCTGAGTAGTTGGCAGGTGACCCATTTCATCTACCACTAAGTCCAGCCTTGAACACTCCCATCATGGTTTATGATGCTTAAAGCAGTGGCAGAAAAAGATAATTTTAGCAGCAGCATTTTGGATTGATAGGACCAGGGAGGCTGGAAAGGACGTTTGCATTAGTCAAGACGAGAGATAATTCAGGCATGGTTTTTGCAGCAGGGAGAGTGAAGGATGGTAAAAGGCAAAAATTAGGTGGGTGAAAGAGAGGAAAAGTCTGAGGAGGCATCAAAGGCCTTTTCAGTTCATAATGGAAGAGAAAACATCAGACAAAAGTTCTCTGTGCTTACCGAAGGCATGGGGAAATACTCAGCAGGATCAAAAAGAGAACTAGATAAATTCGTGGAGGTTGAGTCCATTAATGGCTATTAGCCAGGATGGGTAAGAAATTGTGTCCCTAGCCTCTGTTTGTCGGGGGGCGGGGGTGATGGATGGCAGGAGAGAGATCACTTGATCATTACTTGTTAGGTTCACTCCCTCTGGGGCACCTGGCATTGACCACTGTTGGCAGACATTGGGCTAGATGGACCTTTGGTCTGAGCCAGTATAGCCATTCTTATGTTCTTATTAATAAAGGGGACAATGCCTGGTATCTATACTGTGGCTGTGGGAGCACTTGGCAGGTTAAATGTATTTGTTTCACTCTTCATTTGTTTCAGTTCTGTGGTCTGCATTACAATATCAGGGATCCTGTTATTAGGATCTAAGAATTATGGTCCTGATTCAGCAAAGCTGTTCCGTCTCTGCTGAGGTCCATTCCTATCCAGCAGTGCACCTAGCACAGATCATTATGCATGTTTTTCCTCCAGATTTTCTAATCTAGAACTTCACAATATTTAGGCCCAATCCTGCAAACATGTACACAAGTGAATACTTCAAGCATGTAAGTAATCCTTTAATTCATTTATTTAAGTTTGCTAAATTGGACCTTAGGCCCAAATCCACATAGGTATTTAGGCTCCTAACACCCATTTGGGGATGGACTTTAGGTGGTGGTATGTTCAGAATCTACAGAGTCTCTGTCTCGCTATCTCTCTCTCCTCTTTCTCTGGCTCAAAGACTGTTCCACTGTGGATAAATACATAAATAGTTGGGGAGATGACTGAGACAGAGAGGGTCAGTCAACAGACTGGTGGAGGAACAGTGGAAACTTCCTAAAAATGAGGGCCCACCAGCGCCCAAACAGTGGTCCCACCTTCACACCATCTTCTACCCAATTCCCTGCCCTCACACTGCCTCTTTCCCTGAGGTCCCACCCCTGCTCTGCCTCTTCCCCCCCGCAAAATCCTGTTCCCCCCCTTGCTCTTCTTTGCCCCTTCCCTCCCCAGTCACTCGCCCTTATGGCTGGTAAAAAGTGGGGGCTATGGCCTGGGGGTTAGGGCACTCACATGGGATGTGAAACACCTGGGGTCCAGTCTCCCTGCTCTAGTCACTTTTGTTGTTTAGCCAGAGTGGAACAGCTTCAACAGGAGAGATTGAAGGACCCTCACATCAGAATATCCCATGGCTCAGTGGTTATAATACTCACTTAGGATTTCAACAGGGGTGTCCCACCTCATTTCTACTCCTCTGGGTCTCCTACATTCCAGGTGAGTGCTCTAACTACTGGGCTAAGAGCTACAAAGTGGGCTCCCTCTCTGGCCTTTTTATGTAGAATTGTTGGATTCCATATAAAAGATAGTTTTTGTCTGCGTGTCAAACCGAAGCCATAGTCCAATTGCAAGGACTGCAGTTCCTAATAGCCAGAAAATGAAATTGAAGCCGAAGAACAGGTACTTTATGCACTTGGTGCCTCCTTTCACTGGCATCCTGCTGGAGGGTCCAGGCCGGCTGGGGGCATGGGGCAGCTGCTGTGGGGCTGTGTAGCACAAGGAAGGCATTTAACTGATTCTCACAAGAGATCAGTGAAGACTAAATCTTGGATTTAGGTGTCCAAAGTGGAGAGTTAGGCACCTACATCCTTTTGTGGATCTGGGCCTTATTGAGCCATAGTTAATTTTTTTCTGGATACCATTGATACCACCCTCCTCCGTGAGGTAAAAATGTCCTTCACTCTATTCATCATCAACAGTGCTTGAGTTATCTCTTGCTAATACATTTTTTCAATTCTTTATTTTTTTTCAGCTTCAGGTTGAATACATCACCAGGGAAGAACCACAGATAATCTAAAAAGATAATAATCCAGGGCAAGCACATGGAATGCACAAAATAAAAACACTAGCCACATAGAGAAACATTAAAAATAAGTGTAGGTTATAGCTTCACATTTTGTTGTTTATTTGAATTCCAGAGCCTTGAGTCTCCATGGTGTAACGCCAATTTTATTACAGTAGAGCTCTACTGACAAAAAAATGGAACAACACAGTAGAGAGTCAGACCCTATATGTAACTCTTAACATGTTCACAAGCATTTTATTCCCTTCAAAACACTACATGAGACACTCAGGAAGGCTTCTACTGAGGGATTTTTATACAGGACACCCTAGTTATCTCTTTCTGCTGACCTATGATTACTACACCTGTCACTTACGTAAATTATCCACAGCTAGGTTGGCTGGGGTCTAATGGAAACCAATTACCAGAAAATGTCTGAACTCAAGTTCATCCTCTTTCTGGAGGCAAATAGAGAGAAAAAAACAACCGTTGATTCCCCATGCTGGTAAGAGCCTCTGCTTTTACTAGAAGATGTTTTCTTTCCAGCTCTAGTCTCTTTGTTAATAGATAAATCCTTAAAAAGGGAAAAAAAGAAGAAAATTAGATTCCTTTCTAGTCTGAAGAAAGGTTTGATTTGAACAAAAGGATAATGCATTTCTTGGACTATCTGTATAGACTTCACTCACACATTACCCTCATAAGAAGATGACTGTTCTCTGTGGAGAAAGAACTACATATGAATATGGAATACTCCTTGGGATTTGTTTATACTGTAGTGGTTTAACTTAACTGGATTTGTACTGGTTTAACTAAACTGCTTTAAAATTTATTTAGCTAAATAAGTGAAAGCTCCTACTGTAGATGGACTTAAACTGATTTAAGCAAGGGCTAAACTGGTTTAGTTAATATGGGTAAATATAGGAAATCCCCCACCTATACTTAATCCATGCTGCTTCTCCACACTGTCCAAGAGGTCTGCATTTAGTAACACAAATCCACATATCTTTGAGTCCCTCAGTTTACTTATGGCTCTCAGAATTAACTTGGAAGGGTTGGTTGTGGCATGGGTATGCATGATACTTTGTTGCAAGAGCTTGTGCCTTGTTAATTTTTGAAGTGGATCATTAAAGTCAACATAATGTTGCCCTCACTTTCTTAGCTCTGCTGTATCTTTCATTAATGAAGAAAGGATCCTAGTTTTCTGTGACTAAATAAAATAAAATTCTCTCCTAAAGACATAAAAATCTGCATTTTTGCACAATTCATATGAAACACTGAATGTTAGCTCCCCTAGCCACAATATATATAGCTATCAGCTGAACCCCATTTATTGGAGCCTCCATTATCTGGCTCTCTGTATTAACCAAGCCTCCAGCAGCTGGAGGCTGATTGCCCAAGCCCTCCCAGCTTAAAATAAGGGATAGAAATCTCTTTGCCAATTCTCCTGATTACCCCAATTTTTGATGATCCGATCTGGCCCTGGTCCCAATTAGATCAGACAGACAGGGCTCCACTGTAAATGTAAAGCATATTCAAAAATCAACCACAAGAGGGGGAGGTTGCACACATTGAATAAGTGACACTGGTACTTTCAGTAGAATTTAGTTAGTACATGTTTTTATTTTTTCACAAAATGTAAAAACAAAAGATTCTCTGCATTTTTCCATGGCAAACAGATTTCCAGGATTCCAGCTAATGAATACACTTGGAAGGCAGTTAATTTTAGTGGTTAGAGTAGTGGACTGCCATTTATTCGTAGAAATCATGGTACAATAACTTTTGGTAATGGCATTGAGCCTCTTCAGTAGCAAGCTTGTTTGTTGTGTGTGATGTAAATGTTGGTTTGAATATTAGCAGCCAGTCACTACAGGGAAAGCAATAGTCATGTCAGGCATATGACAGGAACGGATAGTCAATGCCAGTATGTTTTAGGGGGTGTAGAGGGCCTGTCAATAAATGGGTATGTGTAGTTTGTCTTTACCTGCTAGCAGCATTTTTCTTTGTTTTTCATAGGTCTGAAATTTTCAAGTCTTACTCTTCAGCAGTTTCCCTGTATGTCTTAAGAGAACTTCGGAGTTTAGGAGAAGTTTGATTACTTGAAGGGAAAATCAGTTTAGCTAATTACACAGCTAATGATATGCAACTAGGAGAGAGATGGTCTGCAGTGTATTGACTTATAGATTCTTATAAAATGGATGATGTGTTTGCTTATGCTCTGTGTCTACATTTAAAAAAATGTTTTTATGTAATTCTTTCCTGGCTCTTCAATGAGACATTCTGATATCTTTCGAGTCTATTCAACAGCTTTGTACTCTTGGAATTCCATTGATAATATTAACAACTGAGGATTAATACACGAACTAGAGTTTTACCATGTGATCCAATCCCATTCACAACATATACTTTGTATGAGTAAAAGCTGAGTGGTTTTAAAGGTGATCTGAGATGGCTTTGCTCCAGTATATGCCTGGTTTCAGAGTTTGTTTGTTTGTTTGTTTATTTTTCCTGCAATCATTAATGATATATACATTTAATAGTACAGGGAGATACATTCCATACACTCTTCTCTAAATGTTAGTGATGTCAGCTCTCGAATAAGAAACAGAGAGTAATGAACATTGGTCTTAGCAGTTAAGTAAAAGAAATTGTCCACCCAGAAGAGGCAGCATTTTCTAATGGTGGGAGTGAGTCTGGGAGTCTCAATAATTATATAAAGATAGATATCATGCTATAAGTATAGACATAACTATGCAAATGTGATGATGTAAAATTAGTATGGGAGTGATTATACACTCAGGTTCTGAGCATGCCCAGTGTTAGCCTGATGATTTCTGAAGCCTGAGCCATTCGCTTGTGTAGCTAGTAAAAGTGTGCTAGATGTTGTACAAAGGTACATGGAAAATACTGGCTTAAACCCACTTCTCCCCACTCTTTTTCCTCCTCCGAGCAGGATGGCATGTGACTCTGCTCTCCTTTTCCATCCACGTTGCTGTCATCTACCATCCACCCAACTCCTTCCCATCAGCCTTCCTCTCTGGTTTTGTTTCTTGCTTTTCTCTCTTCCTCGCTTCACACTTTCCCACAGTCATCCTCAGTGATTTCAATATCCACTGTGATGACTCACCCTAACCCTTAGTGTCAGGTTCCTCACCCTTACTTCTTCTTTTGATCTGCAGCCCTGATTCAAGTCTCCCACTCACCAAAAGGGCCATTCACTTGACCTAGTCATCACCAAGCAATGCTCTCTCACTGTTGTAGAGCTCTCCTTTTCTGACCAGCACTTAGCAATGCTGAAAGGGACCAATCAGCACCCATCCTCATGCCCCATCACTTGGTCGTTCCTTGACTTCGGTTCATTAGCACTGATGACTTCTCGTTTGCTCTCAGCCCTCTCCTCCCTCCCCTTTTTTCCCTTTCCTCCACTGATATGTTTTTT
Source organism: Dermatemys mawii (assembly GCA_007922305.1). NCBI lineage: Eukaryota > Metazoa > Chordata > Testudines > Dermatemydidae > Dermatemys > Dermatemys mawii. Next base: position 44,665,009 of record ML677341.1, on the reverse strand, counting down.
GATTCTTTCCGTGCATCACTCTCCTCTGCCCTCAATTCTTGCCCCTCTCTCCCATCATAAGGTTCACATGGCCAGTCCCCAGCCCCTGCTCACCTCCAACACCCACTTCCCCCACTCCTGCTCTCAGATGGAAATTACATGACCAGGACGACTTCTTCCACTACAAAATTGTTCTCTTCTCTATAATTTCTGCCATCTTCCTAGCTAAGCAACTCTCTCTCTTCATCTTAATTGAATCTGACACCCACAATCCCAGCCACATTTTCACCACTTTTGACTCACTCCTCAACCCCTTCTGACCTCCAGCCTCCACTTATCTTTCTGAAAAGGATCTAGCCAATTTCTTCCAAGAAAAAAATTGACAAAATATGATATGGCCTTTCCTCTTCCCTGAGCTCCCCATCTCTTCCCCTTTCCCCTCCTACACTTTTCTCCTCCTCCTTCCCATTGCAGACACGGAAGTTGCTCATCTGCTCTCATCCTGTAATCCCTCCTTTTGCCCCACTGTCCCCATCCCATCCCATCTCCTGATCTCCCTCATGCTCAGTTTCATCTCTTCCCTTACTCTTTTCCTTAACCTCTTCTCCTGTGACTCTTTCTCCTCACTTACATACGTGCCTTAGTCTCATATAACATAAATAAAAACTTGAATGCCTTCAGCTCTCCAACTACCCCCCCCCTTCATCTCTAAGATCATTAGTTGTGCTGTTTACAATTCCTGCCTAGCATTCTTCTAAAGTAATTTCATCCTTGACCATCTCCAATCTGGCTTCCAACCCTTACACTCAATTAAATGGCTCCTGACAATGCTTTCATAAATGACTTAATTAAAGCTCAGAACTACAGGGGTTCTCAATCTGGGCATCGGGACCTCTCAGAGGGTCATGGGGTTATTACATGGGGGGTTGCGAGCTGTCAGCTTCCACTCCAAACCCCGCTTTCCCTTCAGCATTTATAATGGTGCTAAATATGTAAAAAAGTTTTTAATTTATAAGAGGGGTCTCACTCAGAGACTAGCTGTCTGAAAGGGGTCACCAGTACAAAAATTTGAGAGCCATTGCACTATACCATTCCCATCTTCTTTGATCTGTAAGCTGTCTTCAGCACAGTTTACTATGCTCTTCTTGAAACCTTGCCCTCCTTTGGCTTCTGTGACTCTGTCTTCTCCTGGTTCTCTTCATACTTCTCTACTTCCTCCTTCCAAAGCTTCTCCGTATCTTCTCTCAAGTTTTCTGTGATGGTTCCATAGGGCTCTGTCCTTGGTTTCCTTCTCTTCTTCTGTTATACCTTATCTGTGGGTAATGTCACATACAGTCACAACTACCATCTCTATATTGATGTCTCACAGATCTACATCGTTGCTACAGACCAGTCTCCTCCTGCCCCAACTAAAATCTTAACTTGTCTCTCTGACATCTCCTCATGGATGTCTAGCTGTCAGCTCAAGTTAAACATGGTTAAAACAGAGCTCCTCATCTTCCCTCCTTTCTTCTCCCTCCAAACCTCCTTTCTTCACCTCTTTGGACAACACCTTCCTGCCCGTCACTCAGGCCCATAATCAGACATGGTCTTTGACTTCAACCTCTTTCTAGAGCCTCACATTCTTGAGTCTCTTTCTGCATAATCTCTAAGATAAGGTATTTTCTATCCATCAACATGTCTAGAATTTTCATCCAGGCTGTTATCACACATCATGATTACTGCAATATCCTTTCCCCTGGCCTTGACCAATGGAATCTTGCCCCTCATATCTATTCAGAATGCTGCTGCAAAAAATATTCTCCGATCCTGTCACTTTGATCATGTCACTGCTCTCTGAATGCCACCAATGGCTCCACTTTCTATATTGCATCAAAGATATGCTACTCATCTTCAATTTCAAGGAATTTCAAGGCCCTTCATGACCAATCCTAACCCTACCTATCATCTCTCCTTGACTTTGGAAATGTTGATTCTCATCTCTGATCAACCAACTATGTCAGCCTCCATTGCACAATTGTTACATTTTCAAAGAAGCATCTTCATGCTTTCTCCTGTGCTACTCCTCACTCGTGGGAGGAATGCACTGTAAACATCTGCAAAGCTATCTCATTATTTTCCTTCAAAACCTTCCTTAAAACTTCTTTTTTTTTTGTGAGTTTTGTAATGCCTACAAAATGTTGGTGTGCTGAGACCACTGCCTATCACACTCACCAATATTGTCTCAGTTTTCTTGGACTCCCATGTCTGTCTGTATCCATCTGTGGTCTCTTGTATTATACTTAGATCGCAAGCTGTTTGGGGCACAGTCTGTCTTTTTGTTCAGTATTTGTACAGCACCTAGTGTAATGGGGGGCTGCTCCAGGACTAGAGCTTGTAGGTGGTATGGTAATACAAATAAATAATAAAATGATTGCAAAGGAGAATATCAGCTCTCTGGCCTCATATACAAAAAATACTTAGAGCAACACAGTGTGACACTGAGAGCAGAACTGGCCATAATAGTTAAGTAGAATTACTAACTGCGAAACCCAAAATGTGTCCTAAACTTGGGTCTATTAGGGATGTGACTAATCTACAATGTGTGGGGGTGTTTCTTTAAGTTCCATGTATAAAAGCTATCATGATTCAGTGGAGGCAGGGTCTGAATCCAAATAATTATTGTCTTGTGGAGTTTGTGAGAGCACACTTGAAATTGGTTTTCAGTTTGCACCACTAATGAATAAGGGTGTTGGAATATGAACAATACTTATCTCTTGCTTGTTGTTGAAGACTAATGTGCAGAACTAGTCATAGTAGTAGACAGTATTGGTTGGTTGATCTATACTGCATCCATGGCCTCATGTTAGGCACTGTACAGCTGAAATCTGAGACTAGTATTCCATGTTCCAGGTGAAGGCTCTGGGAATGGTGTGTGTGTGAGAGAGAAAGAGAGATATAAAGGAGACTAACATTCCATCTCTCTCAACCTGCAAGATGCAACCTGTGACTGCTTGAAAATGGCCAGTGTCCTGTCTGTCTTATTAAATAATGTCTTCTGTTGGCAGAGTGGACTGCTGGTTAACCAACTGTCAACAAAGATGGCAGTGGAGGAATGGCTGTGGCCCAGGAACTACCATTGCCTTGTTATGACAGCCACTAGATTGGGTATAATGGTATTGGAGAGTCAGAAAGCCAAGGGCCCTAGAACTGATCACTAGATGATGGACAGTGACAACAGAGGCTGGGAAGAGATTGATATGCAGAAGGTCACTGTGGCCTCTCTCTCATTGTAAAGATTAAACCTGGAATTGCTAAAAGAGCTATGCTGCCTGATCTGTACAATGTTTCTTGTAGAGTCTTTATTAATGACTGGAGGGCAAGAGAGGATGGAGAAGAATGTCAATGTGTATTGGCATCAGAGAGGCAGTGAGACTCAGCAGCAACAGATTATTCTACATTGCCAAACAGTGCATAAATTTAGTGGGTGGAGATGAAAGAGAACTGCTCTAGACTCTCTTCCACAGCTAGCAGAACCTGCCTCAAGGAGCTCAAACCATCTTATTGTGTGTCTTGATCACCTCAGCAAGTTTGGACTTTGGGGAATAGATGGATGTGGATGTACGTACTTTGGGTTGCAGGTGAATAACATCAGACTCAAGGCATTCTCTAAAAGAAGCCTCTGTGAGGATGGATACAATGTGGCCGAACATGCTATATGCATTTTCTTATGTTTATTGCGGGAAATCCATTCAACAGAATAAAATCGCACAGCTGTCTTCATTCCACAGTAATACCCACCATTTTCTATTATCATTGGGCTGGATTCTGGTCCAGGGGAAATCAGTGACAGTTTTGCCATTTACTTCAGTGGGAACAGGATTGGGCTCACTGTGTTAGCTGTCCAATAGAGAGCCTGATCCTGCTTTCCATGTTCTGGCAAATTGGCACTGGAATCATTAAGGATGTGGGCTCAAGCCTTTATATGGTAAGCTCCTTACAGCAGGGACCTTGCCTTCCTATCTGTGTAAGGCACCATGCATATCAGTGGTGACCAAAGAAGGAGGCTTGTGTTCGAATGGGGACTTATCCAATCACTTAGTCTGTGGTTGTAGGTGTGCCACATCTGTCTCATTTTGGGCCAGAAGGGTTATCCTCAAGCAAATTGATTCATCAGCCATGAAAGAATCATTTTTTGTCTTTGGCAACTGTTGTGTAAAGGTGAAAAACATGAGAGGGTTGTTGAGAGAAACACTGTACTGGAATCAACACACTTCCAACTCTCTAGAGAACTCTAAACAATGGGACAAACTAAAACTTCTATTCATTAGCTGAAATGCTGACTTATTTATTTTTCAGAAAGAGCTGGCATGTCATCTTATGGGCTGAACAGTATGCATGTGACAGGTAAGTAACATTTTACTTAAAAAGCCAGTTGTGAAATTCAAGTATTGTGTGTGCAGGAACTCCTTCAGCATATTTCCCGCTAAGGGAATAGCATCAATTGTGCAGAGCAGGTTGGCGTGGAAGTGGGAATGTGTGGAGGTGAGTTGCCTTATTGAAAAGAGTTCCTAGCCCTAGATCAATAATTTCCATCAGAGAAGGATCAAAGGCTCTTCATCACAGAAATGAAGTGAGATGATCAATCTCTTAATATTTCACATCTGAAGGAGAACTTTTATATTTTTCTTTGAAGGGGGAATGATTTTTTTACCATCAGTTCTGTTGACTTCAGTGGTATTGCATGGGGTATGAGAGCAGAATTCATACTATTTTATCAATGAATTTAGTGCTAATGAATTGAAGAGATTGAGTCAGGCACAGGGACAAGCTGGTGTTGAGGAAACTCTGTCAATCTTATATTGCAACATCACTGGCATTCAACATATTAGAGCAGTCATTTGCACAATGTGATGTGTGTCTGTGTGTGTGTGTGTGTTTGGAAACTAGAGTAAGAACAGCACACTTGTGTTGCTTGTGAACCAGATTTAAATTTGAACCCTGGTCACCAGAAGTGAAAGGATAGTGTGCTATCCCAATGTACACATTGTGCTATCCCACAAGAGGACTCTTTTAGGACCTGTGACGGAGTCAAACCGGAAGGATATAGGAGAGTGCTGGAAGGCAGGTATATCAGCCTCAGGATGTGCAGGTCCTTGTTCCCTGGATAGCCAAACAAAGGCTACTCCAACCCAATCAAGACACCTGGGGCCAATTAAGAACCTTCTAGAAAGGAGTAGAAACAGCTAGCCTAATTGGGACACCTGAAGCCAATCAGGGACTGGCTGAAACCAGATAAAAACCTCCCAGTTAGTCAGGTGGGCTGGGGGTGTCAGGAGCTGTGAGAGGAAGTTGTGCTGTTGGTGAGACTGAGTGGTGGACAACATATCATCCAGAAGAAAGGAGGCCCTGAGGTAAGGGTGAAGTGGAATTTGAAGAAGCAGGGACTGCTGTGGGGAAGTAGCCCAGGGAACTGAATTGTGTTTTGTGGATAAAAGGTCATCCATCTTAGCTGATACTATTAGGGTCCCTGGGCTGGAGCCCAGAGTAGAGGGCGGGCCTGGGCTCCCCCACTTTTTCCACCTTCCATACTGGCCTGTGATGAAAGTAACTCACTAGGTGGTGACTCTTGCCAATTATACTGAGAAAGGGAGGTCACTCTGGGGCCTAGATGAGTTTCTGAGGCCCCTAAATCTGCCAGGAAGCGCAGGACCCACAAGTACAAACTTGGAGCTTTGTCACAGACCTTATAACTAAATTCTACATCATATACTACAACTATATTTATCATAGGACTTTGGTTTTAACAATTAAGTCTACAACAATGTTTTTAAAAATAAGGTCCATGGCTACGGAAATAGTCATGCACAGGGAATTGTAGCTTCACTCCTTTGGTTTCCCTAGGGAGGTACAAAATACCATCTAAGACTTCCCTTTTGATGTATCCCGTCTGTTTAATAAAATACGGATGATTCCCTCCATACATTCAAGGATTCCACAGCTACTCTGCATTCCTTGGGCACATACACACCTGCACTTGAATCACTGATTCCATCACCCCATACACAACATTACAGGACCACCCAGTTTTTTCACGAGAAGCCCTATGAACCACTGTGGAAGCATCAAAAAAACTCACAGATTGTGCCCTCTGGGACCGCCTCCCAGATGCAACCTCACAGAAAAGATACTTCTGAAGAACCCTAAAGAGCTGTCAACCACATTGCCTATTACTGTGCAACCTCCCAGTCCTTTCGGGAGTCTCTAGCACTCTTTTTTCCAGTTTGGAATGCAATAACAATGGGAAAAATGGTTGCTAAATGTCATCTACGAATTCATCACACTATCTCATCCACAGCCCCCCTCCCTGATCTTTCCTCAGAGACCACTTTCATGACATTATCCTCACCCAGCAAGTGAGCTCTTTAGTGCAAAGAAGAGCGATAGTCCAGAGGAACATGCTCTATCAAGAAATGGGGTTTTATTCAACTTACTTCCTAATATCTAAGAAAAAATGAAGGTGGGGGTGACTAATTCTGGACCTCCGTCTTCTCAGTTGGTTCATCTGCAAGGCCAAGTTTCGTAAGGTTCATACTGCTTGACCTCCTTTCTTCCCTCAGGATTAGTGTCAATGTTGAAAAATCAACCTTAAACCCTACACAATGTCTAGACTTTATAGGGGCCACCATCAACTCAGTCAAGGCATGAGCCTACCTACCATGGGTCAGGTTCTGTAAGAACTCATAAGTCATGTAGTCAACAGTCCTTCAGTCAGAGCCAGGACTTACCTATCCCACCTGGGCCGCATGTGTCACTGCCTTCACTTTGCCTTCTCTGCCTCCAGATGTGGCTCCAGATGACTCACCCAGTCATCACACCATGGTCCTCAGACTATCAGTTTCCCCCAAGATCATCTCATCCCTACCATCCGTCCCTGGACAAGACAATTATCACTGCCGCTTCCGTCCTTAGCGGAGAGCGCACATGGGTGAACACATGGCAGAGGGAACATGGGCTCCTCAGGAGATCAGAATGCACATCAACATTCTGGAGCTCAGAGCAGAAAGGGAGATGTAGCAGGCCATTCTCTCACTCATCCATTCCCATCATAGTCTCATCATGTCAGACAATACCATGACTGCATGCTACATCAAGAAATGGGGGCATGAGGTCAACAGCTTTGTGCTCAGAAGCACTGGTGCATCACTTACCAGATCATCTTTTCTGCAGCCTATCGCAAAGGGGCTCAGAATGTGATTGCAGACATGTTCAGCAGTGGGTTTGCTCTTGACCATGAGTGGGAACTCCATGACACTATAAAATGTGACATCTTCAACAAATGGGGAGCTCCAACCAGAGACCTCTCTGCATCCCCAGTGAACAGAAAATGTAGTGCATATTGCTCCAAATGGAGTTTGGAACACCACTCTCAGAGTGATGCTCTCATCCTCCCTTGGTCAGACCAACTCAGTTATGCCTTCCCTCCTCTTCTGTTCCAGCACAAGTTCAGACGGGACGAAGCAACAATTTTGGTTTCCCAGCCTCCTTTGTATGTCTGTCCATCTCCCAATCCCTATTTCTGCTCTCCCCAATCTGCTGACACAACACAAAGGCAACATCAGCCATCCCAGTCCACAGGTGTGTCACGTCAGAGCTTGGTGTTTGGATGGGCATCTTGACTAGATGTGCAAAACGTCCTCTCCAGCAGCAGGAAGGCATCCACTGCGTGTTGTTTCTGAGTCAAGTGGACAGGCTTTGCTTTCTGGGCACAACACAAAAGCAGTGGGGATTCCCCTCCTCCTGGACTATCTCCTGTTTTTGCAGGTATCATGTCTCACCCTTAGCTCTCTCAAGCAGCCTAGGCCTAGGTGCAGGACTCTGCAATATATGCTTCCTTTGGTGCAGCTGTCCTTTGCTCTTCTCTCCTGCCTTCATCCTCGCACCATCCTTCCAACTTAGGAACTGTTTGCTAGTCTCCCTCTGTGGAATACAACAGGGAGCATCACTTGAAGAAGAAGAAGCTGTTACTTGCCAGTAGCTGGAGGTTCTTTGAGATGTGTGGTCCCTATCTGTATTCTACTTCCCACCCTCCTTATCCTCTGCTCCAGTTCTGTTGGATTTGTGATGGAGAAGGAAATGGAGACGCGGTTGGCCCTCCCTGCCCTTTATCACCTCAGACAAAACCATGAGGTGAATCAGGGCACATGCACAGACCAATGGACATTACTACTTTCAAATTCTCTGGTTTTGGACACATAATGCACATGCATAAACACTCAGTGGAATATATAGAGGGAGCACACATTTTGAAGAACCTCCAGTTACAGGTAAGTACCCTCCCTGGCCTGGCTAAGGGGCTTTTGTGGCCCCTCTTTACCACCACTGGAGTGTGCGCAACCCTCAGTGGGAGGGAAATTCCCTCCCTTCATCTTTTCAGAGAAATTTGTAGTAGAAAATAAACTGAATAATGTACACTTCTGTTCCACTGAGGGGCTGGAAAGGGTTTGCCAAACATCATTTTACCAATGGGAGAATTGAACCAGTCAGAGGTAAAGTGACTTGTTCAATGCGATATAGGAAGTTTTGGGATAGTACCAGTGCTAGAATCCATATTTTCTGACTCTGGGTCCTATGTTCTAACCCAAAAGTCATCCTTCTTGAAAGCTACAATTGATCTCCTTGCCAGTGCAGCACAGTTCAATACTCTTTCTAGTGTGTTTTTCTGTGGTTTGTAGTAAGCATCTGAATTATGCTCCATAACTAAATTAAAATATGCTTAAAACAGCAATGTTGCTCCTATTTAGAAGCCATAAAATGTCAGATTATCTTTATCTCTGAATTCTGCTTCTTTATTTTATTAATTTAATTAATTAATTTCAAATCACTGACGTCTGCTTCCATTTATATTCACATGCCAGTGGGCTTTACCCTTCCATTGTTCCCAGACTGCAGTCATATGACGACAAAAAACAGTGAGAAAGCCTGAAGGTTTTCTTACTAAACTGCTGCAAACCATTTCATAGATTGGAATAAGTGGCCAACTTTCTTATATAATATAGTGCAAATAGTTCATTCAGAGAGGCAGCTTTCTCATCATTTGTTTATTGCTTCATGGACTGTAAGTCTCCATAAGCACATCACGTGTGTGTGTGAAAATTCGCTGGAAAAACACAACCACATAAGCAAAGCATTCACTTCCACAGCTGTATGCTTTATTTGACAAGGATGAAAAATAAAAAAGCATATTGGAGAATATAAGTGTGTATATAAAATCAGTATAAATGCATTACCCACATGCATGTCTATTTATATTTAATTTAGTGTAAAGAAAAAATATTATAGAATTACTCTACTAACGCATAAATTAAGGCTTTATTATAACAGTCACAGTTTCAGGGTAACTGCACTTGTAGCTGTCCTACACCTGGGCCTCAGGTCGGCGATCTGCACCCATCACCTGTCTCTGGGCAGAGACCTTGCCCATCACTCTCTTCTGTGTGTGGGGTTTTAGGACTGCACAGCCCCCTGCCATACACTGATATATAGCCCCAGTGAACCAATCTGCTTAAAGACCAGTGCATGAATGTTGCTTTCTCTCTGAGGGCTGTGAACAGCATGTTGCCAGCAGTTACCAGTTACTGCACAGTCTTTCTAAGAAAGCACATTTATTCTTAAGGTAAAAGTGTTACAGAGAAAACACATGAAAAACAAACTCCTATATATGTGCTAAAAGCTTAGCAGAGGTCACCCATCAGTCTTATGGAACTTTAGTAGGCCAAAGTCTTGCCAACTCTCCTTCAAGGGTTGGGCCCTCTGGAACAGAAGGTCCTGTCTAGTTGCTGGAACAGAAGGAAGACCCTGAGTCAGTTTAAATCTGCTCTTTTTACATCAAAAGCCCTTTCTTTGTTAGTCTCTGAAAAACCCAGTTTGAACTAGTATATTCAAACCTTTCCAGCATGATACCTCTCTGGAGGTGTGTTTAGGCTAAATGATTCACCTAAATAACCACTCGCTGGTTCCTGGAGAAGTTATGGTAACCCTCCCCTCCCGGAATTACACACAGTCCCTGCCCCACAGTGATACATAAACTTAATACAATATGGTCCCCAAAGATATTGCAAGCAGTTGCAATATCTGTCACAGTAACATATCCTGAAAGGCCTTTGTGTCTCTCAGAATTGGAATAATTTTAATTAGTAAGAAAATACTTCCAGTGTCACACATGATAAAATTTGCTTCCTCCACATGAAGCCAAAGGCCATGTCTATACCACAGGACTATAGCAGCCCTCAGGGACTTGAAGCAGGAGTCAGGCCTAGGAGATGGTAGCTGGGAAAAGGAGCCTACAGAGTTGAAGCCAAGGGTCAGAGCTGGGTTAGCTGGAGTGAGGCAAGGTTAGGCTAAAGCAGGAATAGCACTGGGTCCAAGGCTGGAATGAGGTGGGGGCAAGACTGGGAACAAATAGGTGCTGGAGCTGTGGGCAGAAGCTTTGAGCAGCCAGTGAAATGCTGCTGCTGGGCTTAAGAGCAAATCTGCTAGTTTCCTCAGTCAATCAGGAGCATCATTCCAGCAGATGATCTAGCTGATGTAACCCAGCTGTGCTCATTAAACTGTCACAATTACATTTGTTGGACAGGGGAATATTTGGCTCAGGAGAGGAGGAGGGCTTTGAGCACTGCATTCTGCACCTGCAAGGTGGTGACTGGGGCCAGCAGGGTCTATAAAGCACCACTTTATTGAACAGGGAAATATTGGCCTGCCAGGGATCCACTTTAACCACCGGGCTCGACCCCTTATCAGCCCTTGTTTTATTTTTTGTTAGTGCTGTTCAAACTGTCTATGTCCCAGTCCTTGACAGTCAGGCCTAGTGGTTGGAACAGGAGTTGGTAGCCAGGAATAGGAGCCAATGGTCAGAGCTGGGTTACCTGGCAAGGTTGGGCCAAAGCAATAGCAGGGTTGAGCCCAAGGCTGGGGCAATGCAGGTGTAGGACCTATTGCAGCCATGGGGAATATCAAGCCTGGAAGGACTAATCAGAGTAAAAGGGAGGAAAGAGGCTTTGTGGGACTGTTTCTTCTGGTGAAGGGATGATCTTTTCCTTTGTTAAAGCCTCAGATGAGTCTAGGGGTCTGAGAATTACAGCCCTCCTAGAAGACTGTGAAGGGCAGTGGGACTTGCCTGAGGAGAAGCTCAACCTGCTCACTATTCTGCCAGTCAGCAAGTGGGAAAACAGGATCAGGTTCCTTTTGAGGTGAGGGAAAGCATGAAGACCAGCTGTGTTCAGATCTCCTCTCCCTCTGATTTGAGTTACCCGTTCTTCTGATTTTCAAACAGTTCAAAAATTTGTTGAGCCCATCTAGGCTTCCTTGAGAGAAAGGTGAGGCCTAGAAATCAGATGCGGCGTATTTGTGTTTGCCTGAGCCCTCTGGAATTACCACCAGTCTATGCATATCGTAGGGAAATCAGAGGGCCTCTGTTCCACACAACCCTGCTATACAGTGTATCTTTTTCTTTTAGGCTCCTGCTGTGGTCACTCCGCCATTGTACACCATGGGTCTCACAGAGTTAGGTTTTTCAGTCAGTTAATTCTGTCTATTTACTAGAAACTGGTCCAGTGCAAAACCTTGCCAAACACATTTGACCTTTGTGGTGGGAGTGTAGAAATCTGACTCTGAATTTCTCAAATGTCCCTTGCCTTTGATAACAATCCTAAACCAAAACCCTGAAATTTGGGTGTTTAAAGTCTACTCATGGATCTGAATTTTGTAACGTAAACCCATCTTTCATTCATGCTCTTGCGTTTCTGTGGCAAGCATTGTATACAAGGGTTATTTTTAACCCACATTAATGTTGCTACCTGTTAATTAACTGGAGGAAAAAACAGGGAAAATAATGTGAAATTCACCAGATTTTCTAGCAGATGATGAACGAGTGGTGCCACCCCCGTGCAGCTTCTGTGGAGAATTGTCTTTTGCACACATGCTCGTATCATGGGAAATACTGTATGCATGGACCTAATGGAAGCTAATGGGCTCTGCTTCTCTGACATTATCTCAAAATGAGTCTCATTTTAAGAGTAGGGGGCAATTTTGGTATTATCTTTCTGGTGTTTGCACCCCCATTTTTCCACAGGCAGCATTTAGACTATTCAAGTTATGTTCATGGCATGCCTACAGAGAAATTAGATTAAAAAAACAATAAAAACTGTTGCTGGAAAGCTGCAATGTAACACTACTTTATTTCTGAGAATCCTGAACTCTAGCACACAGAAACTAAAACCAGAGAGAGACAAAGCAGGCTGCTCCATAAGATAGAAAGGCACAATTCAACCTAATTTGTTCTAGGCCAGCTCTTTGCAGACTGTCTGCACAAGGCTCAGATAGCAGGCTTCCCTAAAGAGTCCTGCAAACAGGACTGGTAAACCCTTTAAGTTTAAAGTGATAGCTTGTAATTTTAATACAGTTTTCAATACCCCACAATTTACGATATTAATCAGGATTTTAAATGTCTTGCATAATCACCTGACAGGAGTTTTCTGGAAAAACAGAGTAATTTCCTAGGCTGTGCATTTATTAAACTTGTGTGGTCAATTCGTCATCATGGTTTGCATGATTAAACTGCATGGTTATTCTTGGAAAAGCAGGGCTTTTTAGTCATGTGTGCGCATTTGAATTATTCATCATGGAGTCCGGTGGAAAATTGTATATGTCTTTAAGAAATAAGCGATAATTGTGTGTCACCAGCTATGAATGATCTTTGAGAAAGACAGTGCCTATCAGCAAAATTGTCATAGAGTTGGTAGTGGAACGTGTGAACCCTGAAGAAACAATTGAAGACCAACTCATTAGCAAATGTTCATTTATTTAAACTACAGACTGAACATGTTGACAGTGAAACTTAATTGCCAAGAATGTATTTGGTTTAGAATTACTGAACCAACTGCTGGAGGACTTTTAGAGGCAAATTCAATGTCAGACCATCTTTCTTATTTAAATAAGACTGTTGTAGTATGATCATTAAAGAAACAACTTCTGAGCTAAAATAAAGGGCCATTAAGAACAACAGTCCTGTTATTTTTAAATTTGTGTTCCTATTTATATTAATTGGTGTGTTTCATGGTTCACCTGAAGTTAAAGTGAATTCCTCTTGTGCTGAGATGGTTTTAATATTTTTCTCAGAGCCTGTCACTGAGAGATCTAGAATATAAATTCACATTTCAATGACAGAGTGAGACATTGAAGAGCCATATGGGGACACAATAAGCATTTGACTAAACATATTTCAGTATGGCTGAAATAATGTAACTAAATGATTCAATGGCCATTTTCCACTGCTGAGGAAAGCTCAAGTTGTAATGAAAATTTATGCACTGAAGGAAAAAAGCAAGTGTTAAGTAAAGTAGTAAATATAAAGTTTCAGGGTCTGGCAGGTATTTAAGCACATGCATACAATAAGCATATGCATAGTCCCCCTGAGTACCCTGATGTTATATGCTCAAATTTATACTTGCTTAAACAGCTTGCTGAACCAAAGCCTGAAATTTTAGAGACTGATCCTCAGGGATGAAAGCAAGGGGGTACGGGCTGGTATGGCATACTACTAAAAGTTAGCCGCCAGCCCCGTACCGCTAACTTTAAAGCGCTGCCACAGAGCACATTAAGAACTCTATTAAAAGCACTGCCAGGGCAGCGCTTTAATGTCGCTGCCCCTTTTGCGCCCCCAAAATGTCGCTGCCCCTGGATTCCTACCAGCAGGGCCGCCAATGTGGGGGCACAAAAGGGACAGCAACGATAAAGAGCTGCCACACTTTAATGTTGCTACTCCTTTTGCCTCCCAGCCCCCGACAGGGGAGGGCAGGAGAAATAGCTGCCCCGGGGTCGCGATTTAAAAGGGCCCTGGGCTCTGCTCGCTCCCAGCTGTCGGAGCCCAAAGCCCTTTAAATTGTCGCTTGAGCCCCGGCCGGCGCGGGCCGGGGAGCTGACCACCAGCCCCGCTCCTTCGTCTTGAGGCCCCACCGCTCCTGGGAGAGGCAGAGTGGGCTCTGCACCGGTAAGAGCTGTATTTCACTTTAACCCCTGCTGATCCTATCCCCGCCTCCGCAGCTGGGGAGTCCCAGATCCGTCGCAGTTTGTGTGGTCTCAGTGTTCTGGAGGGGCAGGAACTGGGGATTCTAGAGAGAACCATCCTCAGTTCTCCAGAAAGTGTCGTCATTTCCTAGCCCTCTCAACAAAATAAATTAAAGATACATGTAAGATTTTCAAAGTTCATCTCCCGACTTGGGGTTCATGCTCACCCCTAGGACCAGGCTAAATGCCAGGAATTGCAGGTCTCCAAGGCTCTGAAGAGCTAGTAGAGGAGTCGGCAACCTGCAGCAGGCGTGCCAAAGGTGGCACGCGAGCTGCTTTTCAGTGGCACGCAGCAGGCTGAGCAGGGTAGGTGGCTGGGACTCCGACTGGCAGAAGCCAGCGTGGGGAACCCTAGACCGGCAGCGGCCCACCCTCTTCTATCCTGGGGAGCGCAGCACTGACCCTGCATATCCAGCAGGAGCCAATCCCCCGCCCACCAGATCAAGCCCTGGGGCACCTCTGCCTCGAGGCAGGAGGGGGCGCAGGGCCGTGAGAGGACAGACCCTCTCTGGCATTGTCCGCCGCTTCCCGCGGAGGAAGGGGCACTTGTGCAGCGGGGCCAGCGGCTCTTTTCAGCCCTCCCCTGAGCTACTGAGAGACCGGGCGCTGCTGAGCGATGTCTCCATGCCACGGCGGGAGCACAATGGAGGGGACTGCTGCTGGGTTCCCCACCCGCTCGCTCTGCCCACCGCCCCTATAGGTGGGTGTCGGTGCGGTGCCCAGGGACAGCAGGGGGTGGGGGGGTGCAGAATTACAGCGGCACAGAGCCATGTGCGGGGAAAGCGGCGATTCCCCCCCTCCGCCAAAATGGGGGGGCGGACCCGCCGGAACACCCGTTCTTTCAGCCGCACTTCAGGTCCAGCCCTTCGGGGCCAGAGGAAACCTGCTTCCCTCGCTCCTCACCTGCGTCCCCAGGTCCCCCTGTACACGAGAGAAGCAGCGTCCTGTCCCCAAAAACCTGCCACTCAGTCCCGCCCCGAATCCTTGCAGCCTCCGCGCCCGCCTCTCCCCACTCCCTTCCCACCTACCCCCCCCTTACCCTTTCCTGTCTACCCCACACACCATCATCCAACTCCCTTCCCTTCCACTATACTGCCTCCCTTCCACCCCATTCCTGGCTGCCCCACTGCCTCTCCCATCTCCCATTCCCATCTGCGCCCACCCCGCCTCATCTGTCCCGGACACCCTCTCCCTTCAACTCTGTGTTCCTGTCTGCCCCATTGCCTCCCTCACTCCCTTTTACCCCCCATTGTCTCCCTTCCCGTCTGCTCCACTACCTCCTCCACTACCTTGCTTCTTCCCATCTGCCCCCATTCTCTCCCTTTTACACCCCTTTCCTGTTGGCTCTTCACACTGCCTCCCCAACTCCTTTAACTTACACCTCCATCATGTTTGCCCCCTCACAACCATTCCCATCTGCTCCATCGCCTTCCCCACTCCCTTCTACCCCTTCCCATCTGCCCCGCACCCGCTGCAAGTCTGGGGTTCCCTCTGCTGGCCCCTACAACTGCAAAATGTACTACTGGCATGCGAAACGTTAAATTAATGAAGACTCGGCACACCACTTCTCAAAGGTTGCCGACCCCTGGTCTATAAGTTCTTAAATGCTAAATATTTCAACTGAAGAAAATAATTGCTTTCCTGAATGAGCTCCAAAATCCAGCATTCCAATCACAAGATTTCTTAGGGCTTGTCTACACTTTCCAGGGGACTGACACACAGCAATCGATGCACTGGCGGTCAGTTTAGTGGATCTAGTGAAGACCCCATAAATTGACCGTAGATCACTCTCCCGTTGACTCCTGTACTCCACCTAGGGCGACCAGACAGCAAGTGTGAAAAATCGGGATGAGGTGGGGGGTAATAAGAGCTTATATAAGAAAAAGACCCCAAAAATCTGGACTGTCCCTATAAAATCAGGACACCTGGTCACTCTAACTCCACCAGATCAAAAAAAAAAAAAAGAAGAAGGGGGAGTCAACAGGAGAGCGTTTCTTGTCTACATCACATAGTATGGACCCCACGGTAAGTAGATCTAAGCTATGTCAATTTGAGTTACACTATTTATGTAACTCAAATTGTTTAGCTTAGGTCAAATTTCCCCTGAAGTGTAGACAGGTCTCTCTACTCTTTCATATTCTTTTTATATTTATCTTATATAAAGTCACCACGGCCAAAAATATTCCAGTATTTAACAACTATCTGACTGCACTTCTCTGTCAGTCAGTCTTCTTATTTTCTCTTTCGTCTGATAGACATATACCAAGGACTGGCAACCTTTGGCACACGGCCCACCAAGGTAAGCCCCATGGCAGGCCAGACCAGTTTGTTTACCTGCCACTTCCGCAGGTTTGGCTGATTGCAGCTCTCACTGGCCACGGTTCACTGTTCCAAGGCCAATGGGGGCTACAGGAAGCAGCGGGCCAGCATATCGCTCGGGCCATGCCACTTTCCGCAGCCCCTCATTGGCCTGGAGTGGTAAACCGCGGCCATCAGCCAAATCTGTGGACGCGGCAGGTAAACAAACTGACCCGGCCTGCCAGGGGGCTTACCTTGGCAGACTGCATGCCAAAGGTTGTCAATCCCTGATGTATACTTTCCTTAGACTTCTGTCCAATAATAAACACAAACATCATGCAGCACCATTCCTTGGTTCTCTTTTTTATATGTCTATTTTTACACACTGTAGAGTGACCTGTTCACCCACTCCACATCTCCTGTAACTTGATGCAAGAGGAGTCCGTGATGGACTGTCTGGTCATTTGTGTTTGTGCAGCACCCTGAGCAAAGGAACAGGGGCTTTTGGACACCACCAGAGTATAAATTATACAAAGCCTGAACTTCAGAGACAGAATGATACAAAAGTATTACTCACAGAAGTGGTTTAAAGAAACTACGAGTACATTTACACTACCCGCCGGATCGGCAGGTAGCAATCGATCCATTGGGGGTCGATTTATCACATCTAGTCTAGATGTGATAAATCAATCCCTGAGTGCTCTCCCGTCAACTCCTGTACTCCACCACCACGAGAAGTGCAGGGGGAGTCAACGGGAGGAGCAGTAGCAGTCAACTCACCGCCGTGAAGGTGCTGCAGTAAGTGGATCTAAGTATGTCAATTTCAGCTACGTTATTCTGGTAGCTGAAGTTGTATATCTTAGATTGATCCCCCCGCCCCAGTGTAGACCAGAGCTAAATTACACCTGCTGTTCTTATTTTGGTGCTAAAATCTGAGAACACAATTTTCTATTAGCAGTTAAAACAATTTACTTCAATGGGATTATGTGCATGTGCCAAGTATTTTACTGGACTCTGAAAAGCTTAACATTTGGCAGGATCAAATCCATAATGTTCAAACTTTTCATTAGTCTCTAATCAATGCTGTAGTTGTCCATGAAATTCCTGAGATAAAGGAGAGCAGTTCAAAATGCAACAAATACTTGTAGTCATGAAATTCTGACTATTTGCAGAGAGGAAGGCTGTACCTTCTTTTGCCCTCCTTGATCTATGGAAACAATATCATACTGTGTACTTGTAAAGGAAGAAACATAATTAATAATAATATCTGGCATTTATATAGTGCCTGCCTAAGGATCTCAAAGGCCTTTATAATGAACAGTGAAGATATCATATCCACTAACAGGTTGTGCTGTAAAGCTATCTTAGTGTTCAACTGCTGTTTTGTTTTGACATTATGCAGTTATATCTGATTAGCAGGAGATTCCATAGGAAGTATAGGACAGACCTATACTTAAAACGCTGCATTGGTGAAAATGCTCCTACGCCCACAGGAAAACTTTTCCTGTTGCCGTAGTTAATCCACCTACCCAAGAGGGGGCGGTTATGTCAATGGGAGAAGCTCTCTCATCGACATAGTGCTGTCTACATGGAGGGTTAGGTCAGTATAACTATGTAGCTCAAGGGTGTGGATTTTTCATACCCCTGAGCAACACAGTCTGTATCTAGTTCTGCCTGGGATACTAGAGTTGTTCCTTGCAGTGTCCTAATATGTCCTTTGATTGCTATAAATGAGTATTACAACTGACATTTCAACATGGCAAAAGCACTTTTGCCTGAGAAGCAATTTACTGGTCATGTAGATGTAACCCTTCTGCCCATCAGAGTTGGCAGCAACAAGGGCCGGGTTCAGTATCCAGGGGTTCCATTCCAATAGCACAATACAAAAACCAGCTCGAGCCCCCACCCAGTGACCTGGGACAACCATATACCACTCTTCTGGGTGTCTGTAAGAGACAATACTTCCCCTCTCGCAAGCACAGAGTCTGAGTGTACCAAAGCCTTTTAATAACAGGGAGAAACAATGTGGCATTATATTGGGGAAACACCACAAACAAGGTTAATAAACCAAA
>ML677341.1:44533087-44641557 GCA_007922305.1 Dermatemys mawii | reverse complement strand
GATCCCCAGCGTGGAGCAATAGCGAGGTGCTGGACCTCATCAGCTGTTGGGGGAAAGAGGCTGTTCAGTCTCAGCTGCGGTCCAGCCGCAGGAATTTTGATACCTATGGGCAGATATCATGGGTCTTGGCGGAAAGAGGCCATGAGTGGGACACTCTGCAGTGCCGTGTTAAGGTAAAGGAGCTTAGGAATGCATATCGCAAAGCCCGCGAGGCAAACGGCTGCTCAGGGGCAGCCCCGGTGACTTGCAGATTTTATAAGGAGCTGCACGCGATACTTGGTGGTGATCCTACATGCACTCCATCGACCACCACAGACACTTCCCAGCCCACCAGTGAAGGGGGAGGGTGAGGAGGAGGAGGATGAAGAAGAGGAGGAGGAGGCGGCAGCGACCCAGGGCACGGAGGAGTCCCTGGACGTATACAGCCAGGAGCTCTTCTCAAGCCAGGAGGAGGGCAGCCAGCCGCAGCGTCCGGCGGTTGCAGGGGGCAGCGCAGCAGTGGATTGCGGAGATAAAGCTGCTTTTCTATTGGGAAGACAGGCAGCTTGGGGTGGAAAGGGATGCTTGCCTACATGTAGAATAGTGCATTGATGTAGTCTATCACCTCGCGGTAGTCATCATCAGTAATCTCTTCAAAGGTCTCAATAAGAGCGCTTGCAATGCGCCTGCGCACGTTTCCCGGGAGAGCCAGCATGGCCCCCATCCCGGTCATGGTCACTAGTCCCCGCCACTGTGCTACAATGGGTGGGGAGAGCATTGCTGCACATAGGCAAGCTGCATATGGCCCTGGGTGGAAGCTGCATCTCATTAGAATGCCCTCCCTTTCTTCTTTGGTGACCCGCAGCAGCAAGATATCTTCCAGGACAAACACCTACGGAAAATGTTGGGACAGTGTTCAGAGTAGGGCTCTTGCCACTTCCCAGCCCTCCCCCCGCCCCGCCACAGCACAGCACGGCAGGGAAACAATCATTCCCCCTGTATCTGGAGAGGACTCACCGTGGCAGGGGCTCCGTTGTTGTCTGTGTGCTCTGTGTGGGACAGGCAAGCGGGGAATACAGGGGAATGATAGACATATCTGCTGTTTACAAGGGAGCCACTGTTACATGTATCTTTTTCTTTTAGAAGCATCGACCTTGAGCCCTGAGCCATCGCTGTTATCAACAGCTGAGAGGCTGAGGTGACTGAGGAAAAGGCCACGAAAGAGCAAAGAGGATCTAGTACAGCAAGTAATGCAACAGGCTGTAATGGAGAATTGAATTGCACAGAGGTGGAGGGAGAACGAGAGCAAGTTGAGGGAGAAGGCGCGGCAGGAAAACACGATTCACCGGTGGGAAAGCACCGATAAGCTGCTCTCATTACTGCAGCTTCAATTGCAGACTATGCAGCGCATTGCCACCCTTCAGGAGGAGAAGCACCGCGCTTTCCGCCCCCTTTATCGTTTGCCCCAAAACCCTTCCCCTTCGGGTCCTCTGTACCCTCCAGGCCACTATCATCAGCTATCTGGTTATCACCACCCACAGCTGCCTCCAACCCCCCTGTCTTCACCGAACAACCCCCAAAGCCAGGACCCTTATCCACTGCAGTCAACCTCTAATAACATGCCTTATTGCCCTCCGCAAATGGGGCTCAGGGGACACGGCAACTCTGAGGGCACTGGAGACTCAGAGATCCGGACATATTCCAATCTCTGACTGACCCCATCCCTCCCCAATTGCACCTCTCCCTGCTTCCCCCTCACTTGCATCAAAATCTTTTCTTTCAGCAACCGAAGTAGCTGTTGAATAAATGAATTGTCTTCTTAATAAATGGGTTTCTTTATTCAGTGTACATAGATTATTAGTGGCTACAGAAAAGCAAATCCCTGTTCCTATTAAAACAATGCACCCTCCCTCCCTCCCTCTCTCCCTCTGCACTTCCCTTTAGAACTGGCTTTCAGCCTCAAAATGCTCCCTCCAGGCATTCCTGATCCTAACAGCCTCGTGCTGGGCCCCTCTAAGAGCCCTGCTCTCTGGCTGGGCGTATGTGGCCTCCAGGCGTTGAACCTCCAAGGACCATGCCTGAGTGAAGTCTTTGCCCTTCCGCTCACAAAGATTATGTAGGGCACAGCATGTGGAAATAACTGCAGAGATACTTCCCTCAGCCAAGTCTAGCCTCCCATAAAGACAGCTCCAGCACACTTTGAGACACCCAAAAGCACACTCCACAGTCATTCGACACCGGCTAAGCCTGTAGTTGAACCTTTCCTGGCTGCTGTCCAGGCTCCCTGTGTAGGGTTTCATGAGCCAGGGCATTAAAGGGTAAGCGGTGTCGCGAATAATCACGATGGGCATTTCGACTTCCCCCACGGGGATCTGCTGGTCTGGGAAAAAAGTCCCAGCTTGCAGCTTCATGAACAGGCCGGTGTTGCGGAAGATGCGTGTGTCATGCACCTTTCCAGACCAGCCCGTGTTAATGTCAGTAAAACGCCCACGGTGATCCACAAGCACCTGGAGAACCATGGAGAAGTACCCCTTTCGGTTGAAGTACTCGTCTGCTAGGTGATCGGGCGCCAGAATAGGTATATGGGTCCCATCTATCACCCCTCCACAGTTAGGGAAACCCATTTCTTGAAAGCCAGCAACATCTTGCACATTACCCACAGTCACAATTTTACGTAGCAGGATGCGATTGATGGCCCTGCACACTTGCATCAGCACAACTCCAGTGGTTGACTTTTCCACCCCAAAGTGGTTGGCCACTGATCGGTAGCTGTCTGGGGTGGTCAGCTTCCAGATCGCGATAGCCACCCGCTTCTCCACCGGGAGGGCAGCTCTCAATCTGGTGTCCTTGCGCCACAGGGCAGGGGCGAGTTCAGCACACAGTCCCATGAAAGTGGCTTTTCTCATGCAAAAGTTTTGCAACCACTGCTTGTTGTTCCAGACTTGCATGATGATGCGATCCCACCACTCAGTGCTTGTTTCCCATGCCCAGAAGTGGCGTTCCACGGCCATGAGCATGTCTGTTAATGAGACAAGAAGCTTCGTGTCAAACACGTTCACCACTTCAATCTTGTCTTCAGACCCATCACTGTCATCCTGCATGTCAAGGATTAACTCCACTGCACACAGAGATGTGCTGGCGACAGTCGTCAGCATGTCACTCAGCAGTTGTGGATTCATTGCGGCACACGAAAATGGAAGACGGAGCACGCCTTCATGAAAGATGAAAGCACGTCGTTGAAAGATGGCGCCTGAGGTGGACGGAAACCCAGGGATTGCTGGGATATGCCACGAAGCATCATGGGTAGTTGGAACAGGATGCAGAATGCCCCGCAAGTGATGCCCCCCTACCACAAGGCATTGTGCCAGATCGGGAAGAGGTCCTCTGTGGGATACCTGCCCTAATCCGCTGCGGTTAATGCTGCCTGAAGTGCTGCAAATGTGGCCATGCTATACCGCTGGCATGTCTCAGTGAGGACACACAATAGCGCTATACATATTGCTGTATAAGGGGACCGCTATAACCAATAGCGCTATAATCCTGTAAGTGTAACCATACCCTCAGTCTCTGACCTGGTAACATGACTCTGCCTTACACCTGACTCTGTTTGCCCTCTAGCATATCTCAGGCTCTGATCTTCTGGTATCTGACCATGCCTGGCTCCTGACTCCTTCTCTGACCATTGCAATTGTCACTCTAAAGTACTTTGGGTGCTGAGCTTTTTTAAAAAACTGGCACCACTTGACTGTCTAAATAATGTTTATAAGAGTAGAGATGAAACATAGTATTGACTAAAGGTTATATTGATACAGTCCCTCATCCCAGCAAAAGTGCTTCTTTCTTGAGAATATCGTTTAGTGAGAGATTTCTGTATTTTGTGTGTAATATAATCAACTAAAGCGCATGTACAGTCTAACATTTAGAAGATTATCCAAAGACAAAATGGGGGGCTAGGTTCCAACTGCCTCTGACTTTCAAGGGGAGTTGGAGAACTAACTGTCTTTTGTGTCTTTGAAAATATCACCCTTAGTCTGTTTTGTGCGATAAATATTGTCTGGAAAACTCAGTCTAGTTTTTAATAATTTTTTTGCCCACTAGCAAATGTGTGACTCATGTGACTCAAATCATTAAAAGTGTGCTTTGAGCGTAAGCCGGACATGTGTGGAACTAATTTTTGACTAGCATCACTATCATGTGATAGATTTTTAACAGCTAGGAGGCAGAGACTAAGCCATTTCATAATGCAAGGTTAAATAAGGGTGACCTTTATCAGGATTTACTCCATTTTACAGAAAGAAAGGGCGGGGGGCGGGGGACGTGTCACAATACAGAGTTGACTATACTGATTTTAATATTGACCTGCAGCACTACCCTCCAGTTGGATATGAAGGTATTTCAGTCCCATGCTCATTACATTGTAAGCATCCTTTGATCACAGTGCCAGTCTTCGTACATGTAGTAATTTATTATCTCTTCAACTGTAAAGCAAATGTAGTGCCCCCTCTCCACCCAGTCAACCTTCTTTAATGCCAGTCTGATGGACACCCTGGATTCTTCTGGATCCGGCCACCCACTCACCAGGGTGTATCTTCTTTATTTTTCCCTATGAATTTATTTGGCGGTGCCTCCACCTGCCTTGCTCCTTCCTGGCAGTCACTAGGGCAGCTTGGGAGGAAAATCCTAACCACAGAGTAACCTCCACTTACTTGCCAGATAGTTGGAGACTCCCAAGGATAACACAAATACGTACAAATATTCAGCACAGTAATTATATTAAACAGGAGACAACTATAGCAGAACATTGTAAAACACTATTCTTAGGGTCATCACTGTCCATGCTGATAATACCTGTGACTTTCCCCAGTCAATGACCTGATGTAGCAAATGTAAGATTAGTGTCATGTTGATACACATACTTTATTGGGGCCCTTGATGACCCATGACCATGATATCTTCTCTGCAGTGGTGTAGCAGTGAGGCTAACTGGGTTCAGTACAATCCCAAAGGACTCACAAGTGAGAGGAGATGGTAAGTCCCTCCATAGGTTTAATATGCAACAGGTTATAAAATCCCCAAACCCTTGCTCCCTGGCTTGAGGACACAGTTCAGGGAGTAGGGGCTCCCCAAAACAATTTCCCTAACTAAAAAATGGTGCTCTCACAAACTCCATGAATGATCCCCAGGTTCAGAGATGACTCTGGACTCCTCGGTCACTACAAAGGGGCAGATCTCCGCTGGCAGGGATCCTCTTCAGGCAGGAGTCGGGCTGCTTCTGGTCCCAGGATTTCCCCTCACCACAAAGGGGTGCAGGCCTCAAGGTGAAGATTACACAACTGTATTAAACTCCAGACTGTCGTCTCCTAGCCTAGCCAGTGTATTTTGGGGAAGCTGAAGAAGCCACGGAAGATCAGTCTAGACTGGTATGCTGAGCATGGGGAATAAAGGTCTCTGAAGGGGTTGCTCCCAACAGACCCCAGGGCATAAAAACCCTCTCAAGAGTGGAAGCAAGTTGGAGATTGGCTGCGGACCTCTGGATGACCTGTGCACAGGACAAACTCCCATCCACTCCCACTCTCCCTCCTCCCACAATGGTATGCCCCAGGCCTGGCCAGCCTGGGGCGGCATGTCTGTGAGTATGAAAGTGGATCAGGGTTTGAGCAATAACACTTCTTTCTTCCTTTGAGTGATGTGGAAGCAGTTCCCACACTCTCTGCTGTTTTTTTATTATTATTTTATTAATAAAGCTTTAAAATTCAGTCACATGGTATGTTCTGTTCACCCCCGCCCCAACGATCCTGGGGTCTTAGCCTGATCAACTGAGGCCCAGGCAGATTGGTAACTGAAATCCTTCATAATGGCATCTATGGCATCATCTATCTTCCCAATTTGGTGTTTGGTAGGCCTTATTGCCTCCCCTTGACTTTCCCATCATGTGACACTCAGTGGTTTCAGTGTCAGAGAGGATGTTCCCAGATGTTGCTTCAAAATTTGCCATCGATGAGCTGATGCAGAGAAAAATACATAGATGCTTTGAATTACATTAAAAAATTCAGCAGCCTCACTAGAAGCTGATGCTGCATCAGTGACCATCAAATTTAATGAATGAGAACTGCAAGGGACAAAAAAAGCTCAAGGGTTTAACTCTCGGATCCGTTTCTGCTCTGCTCTGCTCTTTCCTCTCATGTTGGCACCATTATCATAACCCTGACCTCTCATGTCAGTTATTGCAATTCCTGTATTTTTTTAAGAAGCACATTTGTCATATCAGCTCCTGTAGTATCATCAATGCCAATAAATTCTAGAAACTGCTCTCTGACAGTCACCATCACAGGGACATTTTCACTAGGTTCTGTTGTTGTTACAAAACGCATAATTAAAGTCATTTGTTTCATATGGCTGATGTCAGGTGTGCAGTCCAGAATAACAGAGTAATTTCTTGCTGACTTCAGATCTGCCACAGTCTTCTGTTTGACTTTTGTTGCCAGTAACTGTATGATCTCATTTTGAATTGTTTTTTGAAGGTAGTAGTGTGTGTACATTACTTGAATAGTGACTCTTTTTAGATGCTCCTGGAGTACAGCATCAAACTCAGCCATCGGCTCCACAATTTTAAGGAAATTTCCATTGTTTGGCACATACAGCTGATCTGAAGTGCCACGCAGTATTAGGTTTTGGGTAGAAAGCATTCTCACAATGGCAATGAGCCTTTTCAGAACATTTTGTCAGTGAAGAGATTCTGATACAATCTTCTCTTGAAGCTGACCATCTATGGTGGCCTTTAACCTTAGTCTCATCCTAAGCTCTTTCCAGCTGTGGAATGCTCTCTGGTCACCTGCACTTTGACTAACTGGAAGATCAGGCATCTCCTCACCGCTCACATCCTCACTGGGGCCATAAGGCTCACCATGAACATTTGTGTCTATGTATCTCAGGAGAGCTCCTTCCTGCTTAGATAGAAAAGCTTCCTTTGCTTGCTTGCTTTCTTTTTTCTGAATACTGTCCTAGAGGGGCGTTTTCTTCTTTCACTCATGACTGCTGTTCAGTGCCAGCTGTAGTGGCTCTCAATACTCAATTGAAGAGGACAAATAAGCAGGCTGGTAGCAGGGCCTGAGTGAGGGAAGATATCAGTGTCTTAAGGGCGTAACTGGCTCCTACTACTTCAGTTGACTGCCTGTTCACCTCAAGTGGGTTCAGGGAAGTAGCAGGAAACAGAAAGCTCCCTGAGAAGCTGGTGTTAATCAATCCAGTCTCCTGGGGGCTCTAGAGAAGTACATAAGAGACTCCTCCTCCTCTCTATCCCTGCAGCTCCTGCTGCTTTCTGTTATTCCCTCTCACCTTTTCTCCTGTCTGCCTGTTATGTCTCTTGTGCCCACCTTCCTCCAGCACAGCACTCCACCATCTCAGTGCATCTAGAGCAGAGAGAATAGATGCACCAGGAGCAGACACACATTTGAAATACAAATACAAGTAATTACAAAAGAAGTACGAATGCTCTAAACAATTAAAATACAGGATAACAAATTTTCACAGCTTTTGAGTCTGCTGGTACAGTATTTTTTCAGTTAGATGTTAGTGAAGTATTAGGTGTAAAGGCTATTACATGTTTTCAGATGATCACAGATATCTGTTTGAAATAGTTGCTGTACATGTTCTGTCTCTGCACTGTTTTGGAAGTACTATATTAGGAGATTCTTAACATTTGGAAGGCTAGTGCAGTGGGAGGTGGGCTACGGGTTAAGAGTAGAGCTAATCAGATAACTCATTGAACACTTAGATGAATTTTGTGATTCTTTAAAATAAATTACTCAAGAACTTCTAATTATTTGCCCAACTTCTGGAGCTGCACTAATAATTTGTGAATATTTTTGCATTTTATGAAAGTTTTCATATTAAAATGTATTTTGGAGCTGGAACATCTTGGAGGTTTGCATCAGACAATATATTTAGGTTTTTTAAATCTTATTTTTATTTCATCGTCTCATGAATCACATTCAGCATTTTATTTACAATTTTAAAAGGATTTTCTCCCACAAGATGGCACTATAATCCTGTAGATAATTGTAAGGGAAGGATGACAACTTTTTCAAAAAAATATTCTTTTTAGATACAAACTTTGAAAGTATACATAGGAAACAACATTAGGAAGAGACTGTTTCTAGCAGATTTTATAGAGACAACTTTAAAATCCTAGTAGAAAAAACTTTGGATGGCTGTTTTAACTGTTGTTATTGATAATCACGGCAGAAGTAAATATAAATTTGTTACTTAATCTTTTAAATAGAAAATCAATTTTTAAACAGATTTGCCCCTTGCAATTTTCCCAGGGTAAACATGAGGAATTTTGGAGTGGAGTATGTTCTCAAATATAATATTAATGATTCATTAATTTAGGCCCTGATTCGGCAAAGCACTTAAACATGTGCTTAATTATAATCACACACTTACATTCTCTGATTAATAGAGTTGGACTTACTGTGCTTAAGTACTTTGGTGAATGAAGGCTTTAGACCAGACTAGGTCAAAATCTGGGCCTCATTGCCACTGCCCATCTCCCCAAAATGAGATGCAAAATAACTGCAAATGTAATGCTGGGAGGTTTTTTTACCCATATTCTTACTGGCCCACAAGTGTCCACATAGTTGCCAGCTGAGATTAGTTCTGTGAGGAGCATCAGGAATCCCAGCAGAGAAGGATGAATAGTGAATGGGGAGCTATTAGCTCAAATGTGTGTATTATACCCCTTGACAATGGGTCAGAATGATTCCTCCACAATTTGGCTGTGAATTCTAGATCTGAAGACTCCAGGAGCCGGAATTACCTTGTATCTATTCAAATGCACCTGGAAGACTGTCTGGAAAGGTTAATCTTTATTTTAATTATATTCAAGTGACTCAAGAGCGTGAGTAACAGCCTCAGGGCAGATTGTTAGGAACCAGGGCACAAACCCCAAATTGGGTTGTGAATTCTACACTCAGTTTTCACCAATCAGTTATCAAGTGTAGACTCTTTGGGCATTATAACAGCCTTAACATGGTGTCACAGACAGTCCCCTTGGGAACTCAGGTCTATCTCCCCACCCAGCTGAGCATAACTTTGTTATAGTTGTTCCCTTACACCAAGAATCACAGCAATATTCAGGTTACTCCCAGTTCCAAAGGATCAGTCACTTACCCCAGGTCATTTGCACCTGAGATCTCACACCGAAGCCAACACTTGTAGCCAATCCTATAATAAACTATATAAAGATTTATTAAATAGGAAAAGGAAATGAGAGAATTATTTGCAAGATTAAAGCAGGTAAGCATAAGTAACAAAAGAGAAAAATCTTAAGTTTCTGAAGGCAATAGAAGCTTCTGTAATCAGCAAATGCTATATGTCCTCTAGGGCTAACCCAGGCTAAGCTGCTGTGGATCTCTTGCTTATGCCTAGAAAACCCTGCCCCAGAGCCCAAGCAGCATAGAAATAATTAGTTCCTTCTTGTTATGGTTTTTATTCCCCTTCTGCCATTGTGCTTTGAGCTTCAAACTCAGATGATGGGAAGGATCCACTTGTGTGACTTATGTTTGTGGGGAGGTGGGCATAACAAAAAAACCCTTTTGTTGATGGTATGTTGGGAAATTCCAATTGCCGTGTCTCACAGTAGTCTGTCTGCTATCAATGGACGCTTCCTTTTGGGAAGAGTGCAGGGCTGGTGCAAGCACTAGAGTACCAGGCAGCACCATTTTTTGAGGGTGGTGGTTTGGTGCTTTCCGTGGCATTTCGGTGGCAGCTCTCACGGCCACTGTGTGTGGACGGGGGCCCTGTGAGCAGCTGCCGAAATGCCCTCGCTGCCTACGGCGGCAAAAAAGCTTACGCTGACCCTGGAAGGGTGTAACGCTCTTGGTGAAGATCTCTCCTTCACACTAATGTCTTTATTCTGTCTGGTGATTTGCATGTCACAGAGTTTCACAATACAACCCCTCCTATATTACCTTACTCCTTGGGATACAGATGTTATAAGTGACATCAATGCATGCAGCAGCTCAAAGCATTCAATAAAGTCTTAACACATTCTTTTATCATTCTGATACCTATTTTAGCAACACTGACACTCAGGTGAGCCAGACTGATACCAGCTTCGTATTTGTCAGTGTTCAACTGAGACATGGAAACCTTGGTGTGTGCTGGCACTTGGACTGCCAGCTAGGTTTCAGAAACAACAAACACAGTAACTATATAATAACTAAAGCAAATCTTCTGGGTTATGGATTCTGACAGCACAAAGAATGAGATGTTGAGTCAGGCATATGGCTGCTCTATCACGGCAGCAGACATCAAGCGCATCTATCCCCCCATCAAGATGATAAAGAGGGCAGTCCGTAACCAGATGGCATGCTGCTTGTTCCTGAGCTCCAGAGGGGTAGGAGAGGTTACTGAAGAAGTCCCAATGTGACAGATGTCAGTTAAATGCCTATGACTACAGTGTATCCTGTTTTAACAAAGAAGGATATCTTGGTTCACATGGTTGTTCTAAGGTGCATGTGAGAGCTGATTTGGATAGACTAGGGAATGCAGATCTGTGTCATTAGAAATGTGCTACTGATTCAAAACATAGTCCTGCAACAGCTGTTGCTGCTGTTTCTTAGAAAGGTCATGTCTGATGTACTGACTGAGAGACCTGACTATGCCAGAAAAGGGAGGTCTTGACCTCAACTGGTATTTCTGAAATGAGTTTGAGATGAAATTATGAAGTAAGCTTCTTTATAGTTGGCTATGACCAGGGCCCTGCTCTCATGCTTAATCGCCAGGGGAGCAATGGGATCAGAAGGTTGGAAACTGGAGTTGTTCAGGTTGCACCAGTGATGATACAAAGGGCAGAGATCATTGAGTCCAGCTTGCCACAGTGACGACGGGAGCCCCAGGCTGCTTCACAGTATTCAGCAGTAAATTAAGGAACCCCAAAATATTCTTTATTGAATAGAATCAAATATCCTAAAATGATTTCATTTTATTTTAATGTTCTCTTGCAGAAGATGTTTTTGTAAAGAGGATGAGAATGGTCTTGTGCTTAATGCTCAGGACTGGAACTTAAAAAGGGGCTGTGTGCAATTTCTTGCTCTGCCAGATTCCCTATATGACCTCGGGTAAGTCAATTACTCCCTCTGTTCCTGGATCCTCATCTGTAAAATGGGAATTATAATCCTCTCTTCCATTCTCTCTTGATTGTTTTGTCTAGTTAGAGCACAAATGTTCTTGGATCAGGGACAGTCTCTACTGTGCATATTTACAGTACCTTACACAATGAGGGCCTGTCCTTGGTTGTATCCCTGAGTGCTACTGTAATTTTACTAATAATTAGAGTAAGAAATGACACACTAATTTCTTTATAGGAAAAAGGATATTTATTGTAACAGTATGATATTACACTGTTGGTACTACCTAGATATTGGCAAAATTTTCACCATTGTTGATATATTTGGGGTTTGCCATTGTGCTCTAATATCAACAAGTGTATCGGGTAACAGAAAACATAACAGACTTTTAATTTAGCTAAATTCCCATCAGTAGCTCACACAGCAATAACTGAGGTTATATGAGCTATTCAATGTGTACATCACTGATTATAGTAGACTACAGTGCTCTGTAATTGATAAAGTTTATGAAGGAGATTACAGAAAGATTATCTTTCATAAAATTATAAGGTACGAAGTTATAGCTAATATTTTCTAGTTTATATCAATTGCAGTTTCCAGGAATGTGTTAGTAAAATAAAAATATAGCACCAAAAACTTTACAGGCTCATTAGTGATAAATGACATCTTCGTTGTTACATTATCACTTCTTCTTTCTGCTTTGGACTACATAGAGCAATGGTGGGCAAACTACGGCCCAAGGGCCACATCCAGCCCTCCAGATGTTTTAATCCAGCCCTCAAGTTCCCGTCAGGAAGTGGGGTCCAGGTCTTGCCCCGCTCTGGCACTCCAGCAGAGGAATGGTGTCAGGGTCTTTCTCCACTCCACATGGCTCCCGGAAGCAGCAGCATGTGCTCCTCTGGCTCCTATGTGTAGGGGCAGCCAGAGGGCTCCACATGCTGCCCCACTCCCAAGCGCTGCCCTCACAGCTCCCATTGGTGGGAACTGCAATGGGAGGTGCAGGAGCAGTGCCTGTGGGCAGGGCAGCATGCAGAGCCATCTGGCCGCACCTCCGCATAGGAGCCGGAGCTGGGACATGCCGCTGTTTCTGGGAGCTGCTTGAGGTAGGCACTGCCTGGAGCCTGCCCCTCTGAACCTCTCCCATGCCCCAACCCCCTGCCCCAGCCCTGATCCCCCTTCTGCCCTCCAAGCCCCTCAGTCCCAGCCTGGAACACCGTCCTGCACTCCCAACCCCTCATTGCCAGCCCCACCCCAGAGCCTGCACCCTAGCTGGAACCCTCTCACCCTCCAACTTCATAAGCATTCATGGCCCACCATGCAATTTCCATACTCAAATGTGGCCCTCAGGCCAAAAAGTTTGGCCACTCCTGATATAGAGGACAAGGAGGGAAGCAAGGAGTTTTGAGAGTGAGTTAGGAAGAATTTAGTGTCAGAAACACCTGGTACTATTAATGAAGCATCCAATAAATCAGTGTGTTGCAGCAAAAGAAGATGATTTTTTTTTAACATGAAATGTTCTGTTGTAATATTCTGGAGTAATTACATTATATTGCATTCAGCACAGTGCATTGCTTTCAACAGTTTACATTGCTTTAGCACCACAAGTACAATAATCTTAGGCAGATGTATTTTCTGTACCTCTGATATTATCGGTGATGCTGGTAGCACTATCCATTACTACAGTTGCCTTACACTTCCCATTAGAAGACCCTGTTTTCTACTTTGCCCAAAAGTAACTACTTAGGCTACCATTTTCCATGTCTGTCCTAGGATAAGTGTTTTTGGAAGATTTCAGCCAAAATACTATGGCAGTTTCTAAGACAAGGCTGAGGGAAATTAAATTGTTTTGCTCATATTCAGTTCTTGAGACTTTTTCTTTGAACAGCTCTAGCACTCCCATGTATGGAACAGGGACTTAAAATTTGGTGGGAGAAGGACGCCTTTGTATCAGAGACGTGCCTTTTGCCAGACCCATGAACATCCACCTAAATTTGGCCACATTGTAAAAACCTTTGGAAACTAGTTCACAGATGCTCAGTAGACATTTCCTAGAGCTGAGGCTCAGAGAGATTGTGGTCAAAAGTATCCACTAATTTTGAGTGCCCGATCTGAGACAACTAGGTCCTGATTCTTCAGAGTATCTGGCATTATGTAGCACTTTATATATTTAAGCACAGCTTCCACTGACTTCAGTTTCCGCTGTGAGTATTCAGTTCTTCTGCAAATCAGCCCCCAAGGTCTCAATTCAGGCACCCAGAAGATGAGGAGCATGCAATTAGAGATCACTTACGAAAAGTTTGCTTTTAGGTGACTTGTCTAGCATAACATAGGAACTCTGTGGCAGTCTCAGGGATGGAATCCAATTCTCCAAGGTGGCACTCAGCTGTTTTAATCACGAAGCTCTCCTTTCTCTCTCCTGTAATTCTCTGCTTCATTCCCTATGCACATGCCAAATTCTTCAACAAATGAGGCATAGGTGCTACCGGCAACAGCTTCCTTTACTTAAATTTGTCACCACCAGAAGGGTATCTTTACATCTAGAAGTACCAAATCACAACCTTGTGCCGAGTAAGACGTCTGAAGAAGACAATTCAAAAACCAGCTGGAGGAAAGGACCACAAACAGTGAAGGAAAGAACTGAGAAGTGCTTCCTTGCTCAAACCAGACAGACCTCAGATAAACCCAAAAGAGCATCCACAACTGGCCAAAGAAGACAGACAATTCTCACTGGGAATTCCATGCTAAAAAGCGTGAACAGGGCATTCTGGAAGTGGCAGAAAGATAGCAAGACAGTTTGCTGTCTTCCAGTAGAGAAAGAATACGAAAGTAAAGACTATTTGAGGTCAGCCGGAGAGACTCTTCTGCCACTGATCCACATGGGCGCCATTCCATAGATCTTGGAAAATTTCAGGGAGCTGTAGGAGTGGAATATCAGACAATCTTCTCTGAAATCTTTCCTGTCTTTCAAGTGAGAGAAGAGAGACTGCAGAAGATATTGAGAGTGAACAGTTGCTTAGGTAATTGGTGTAGGGGGGGAAGACTGCAGAGTGGGATTGTATGGTTCTGCTAGCCTCCATTTCAGTAGTAGGCATACTAATTTCCTGGGTGATAAATTAGCTAGGGCAGGCAGGAGAGATTTAAACTAACCATGAAGTGGGCAATCATGTACAAACACCCATATCTATAAACCAATCCCAAGGCATTATGCATATGACAGATCCAAGCACTATGGGGCATTTATGGAACATATTTTAAAGTGGTCCATAAATGCTCAGAGTCTAGGTAATAAGCAAGAAGAGCTGGTAGTGCTCATGTGTGAGAGGAAATATGATTGGTGCAATAGAGTGGTCATCAAGGGGTTCACTAAGTTACTCAGTGTTATGGGTTGGAACCAGGCTCCATCCACCCTTTGCTTCCTGTTGAGTTAGTAGGAATTCCCCACACCTCCCTCCCCCACTCTGTTGTGGTGCAGTTAAATGAAGCAACAAGTCCTCAGCCTGCAGTCCCATAACTAAACTGTATTTATTGCATTGAGCAATTGGTCTCTTTGCAAAAGTTGGTATTGCTGAAACTTGGTGGGATGGGTCATATGACTAGACTTAAAATTGCTGGTTACAATTTGGTCCATAAGGATAGAATGGGAAAAAGGGACAAGGGTTCACTTTATGTCAAAGACACAGTTAACTGTTACAAAGTCGTAGACTTAGACAATTCAGAATCACTGGACCTCAAATGTTTATAAGTTAAAGTTCTAACTAGTAAAACTGAAGATGGGGCACTGGTTGGCATCTGTTACTGACCACCAAATCTCACTAGGGGACTGCTCCTTAAGCACCTCCTGTAATGTAATAGGAAGAAAATCATGTTGCCATGGGAGTCTTCAACGTGGGGGACATTTGTTGGCCATCTCATGGCAAATAAAGCCTCCTTATAGTTTCTAAAAATAGTAGATGATATTTCTTAATGGAGATAGTCCTGCACTCAACATGGGATAACTCAACATTGGGCCTCAATCTGATGGAAAAAGAAGAGCTAATCTCTGACCTAAAAATTAGCTGTTATCTAGATACTAGTAATTGTGATCTGGTTACATTTATTTTGTGGACACAGATTATAGAACTAATTAATATTATGTATATTTGGAACTTTAAAAGGGTCAGTTTGCCAAACCTTAAAGCGATTGTCAACGTAACTGGCTAGGAACATACATTTAAAGGGAGAAGTGTTAACAAAAACTGGGAATTATTGAAGGCATCCTACTGGATGCCCCAAAAGCCACAATTCACAGACACCAAAAAGTTTATGCTGGGCAAGAAGCAGCAATAAAAAAATAAAAAATCAATATATGAAGATGGAAGAAAAGGGAAAGTGGTATTAGAATTTGATGTAAATTATTGACGAGATGTCAAATAACCATGGCTCAATCAACAGACAAAACATCACAACACAGAAAGGGAAGGATTAATACTTTACCAATTCAATTTGAGAAGCAGAGTCTTGCAGCTTTCAGTCTGCTTCCAAGATCATGGGCTTCTGGCTATGCATATATATAGGCTTCCAGTTTGGCAAGCCTTAACAAGACATACATCTTATCTCTGACAGTTCCTACACATACCCGAGAACAGAGTTCATATACAATTCACCTGCTAATACAGTTTCTTTTAGCATAAGTACTAAGGATTCTGGAAATATAGTTCATATTTATACAATGTTACCATAAGTGCAAAACCTTTTAGAAATGCATAATATTGGCTAACAGTAGATAGCAATGCATACATTATAAGCTAGGAAACATAGGTGACTGATAAGTGATGCTAAAGGAGTCAATGAAATATCAATAGCTAGTAAGGTAAAATACAATAAGAAGGCATTTAAAAATGTATTAGGAACAAAAAAACCCCAAAACAAACAGGTGTAGATTGATTGTGAGATGCAGATGGTAAAATTGAAAATGATGTAAAAGAGTTAGAAATGTTGAATAGATACTTCTGTTCTGTATTTAGAATGAAGCAGGAGGATGTATCCATCCCATATGATGTTGTAGGAGGAACAGAAAGTTTACCATCTGCAACAAAGGAGGATGTGAGGCAGGATCTGCTAAAATTAAACATTTTCAAAGCAAAAGGTCTGGCTAACTTACAGCAAGAGCCTGACAGAAACTAGCCGTTAATTTTTAACAAATCTTGGAAAATTGGGGAAATTCCACATGGTTGGAGGACTGCATACTGGCACAGAACAGTTTAGTCTTGGGAGCGTTAAAATAGCGTTAGTCTAATTGAAGTTGTTGGCCTCAATATAAGGATACTTAGGTGACATTTAACAACCTCTGATGTACAGGAGGTGAGGTTAGATGATCTAATTGTCTCTTCTGGCTTTAAACTCTATTAAATGAAATCTCACTATGACGTAGTAGACCAGGAGTCTCAAACTCAAATGACCACGAGGGCCACGTGAGGACTAGTGCATTGACTCGAGGGCTACATCACTGACACTCCCCGTTGCTGCCCCTGGCCTTGCCCCCACTCCACCCCTTCCATGAGGCTTCACCCCTGCCCCGCCTCTTCCCATGCCTTCCCTGCCCCATTGCAACACCTTCCCTGAAGTCCCCACTCCAATGCTGCCCCCCCTGTCCCCAAGGGGTGCAGAAGGGGTGCAGGATGCGGCGGGGGCTCAGGGCAGGGAGTAAAGGTGCAGAAGGTGTGCAGGGTGTGGCAGGGGGCTCAGGGCAGGGAGTTGGTGTGTGGGGTGCAAGAGGGGTGAGGGATGCGGCAGGGGGTCAGATGCAGCAGGTGCATCAGGGCAGGGAGAGCAGAAGGAATGTGGGGTGTAGCAGGGGGTTCAGGGCAGGGAGTTGGGGTGCAGGATGTGGTGGGGGCTCAGGACAGGGAGTTGAGGTGCGGGATGTGGCAGGGGGCTCAGGGCATGGAGTTGGGGTGTGGGATGTGGCAGAGGGCTCAGGGAAGGGAGTTGGGGTGCAGGAGGGGTTCAGGGTGTGAGCTCCAGCCTGGTGCCGCTTACCTAGAGCGGCTCCGGCCTCCACACTGCTGCTGCAACCAGACCCTGCAGCCTCGGGGGCGGGCTGGCGCTCAGGGTTCCTTTCATGTGCTGCTCTTGCGTTCCTCCAGGTATCGTCCACGAAGCTCCCAATAGCCGCGGTTCCCTGTTCCTGGCAATGGGAGCTGCGGGGGGCGGTGCCTGGAGGGAGGTAACGTAGGAGACCTCTGCCTCCTTCCCCTTCTCTCCCGGCCGAAGGGATGTTGTGGCAGGGCAGGGGTAAAAACCCCTAGAGTGCCCTGCCTCAGTAAACCCTGCTTGTAGGCAGGAGGCTCCAGGGCAGGGGCTGGCCCTAGCCATAAGAATGCCGAGCTAAAAGCCCTAGCGAGGGTTACTGCAGGGAGCTCAGCTGGGTTAAAGGGCCACAGCTGCAGCTGGGATCAGGAGGCAGTATAAAAATGCTGACTCATGGTCAGTAGAGGGGGGAAGAAGGGCCTAGGCAGGGAGAGCAAGGCTGAGTTGCTCTCTCCCCAGGCTGTGAGATAGGCACCTTAGGGGCTGAGGGACCAACAGCCCAGAACTGTGGGGTCACTGTTGTGGGGTGCACAGATGGTTTCACAAGGGCACCGTTGTAAATAAAGGACACGTGGGGCAGCACTAAGACTGTGTGGAGGCCTTTGTGGAGACCAGAGAGACCGCAGGGGGCATGGACCCTGTGACAGACGTGCTGACAGCCACTTCAGAAAGCGGCGCAGCACTTGCAGCACCTGAGGGGTGGGGGTGGGGTGGGGGGCCTGCAGGGAACTTGGCGGGGGGGCTGCGGGGAGCTTCACGGGCTGCAGGGAAGGGCTTGGTGGGCTGCATGTGGCCTGCGGGTTGCATGTCTGAGACCCCTGTAGTAGACCATCCTGATTCATCCCCAGAACAGGTCTGTGCACTGAACAAGGCAGGTGTCCTGTGGGGAAAAAATGTGATCATGTAAGTAAAGACTGTATATTGAAGCATTCACACAGTGGGGTTCAATTAAAGTTGCACTAACCAGGGCAATATATTGGGGCCCTGGTTAGTCACTGCTCTCCTAACTCTAGATGAGCGTTCTCTATCTGATATGGCCTTCAGTCAGGAGCCGCCTTATGTTCTACTGGTAGCACCAAAATTCCGCCACAGCAGCTTTCCCTTAGCGATCTGCTTTCACAAAATCAGAGGTGCCTCTAAGATTTTTGCCACCCCAAGCGCGGACGTTCCGCGGCAGGCCTGTGGGAGGTCTGCGGCTGCCGCGGATTTGGTGGCATTTCTGTGGGTTGTCCATGGGTCCCACGGTCTCGTCCTCACTGCCGAAATGCCGCCAAATCTGCATCAGCTGCAGACCTTCTGCTGCAATGCCGCTGAAGACAACCTGACTGCTACCCTGATGGCGAAAGTCAGGCTGCCCCTCCCCCGTGGCTTGCCGCCCCAGGCACAAGCTTGGAGTGCTAGTGCCTGGAGCCGGCCCTGCTGCCCTGACCCCATCCACACCCCTGTCCGTAACTGCCCCCCCTAGGACTCCACCCCCTTCCAACCGCCCCTGCTCCCTGTCCCCTGACTGCCCTGCCTCTTATCAACGCCCCAGCTGCCTGCCAGCCCCACTGAGACTTCCAGCCTATCCAACCCCCGTGTTTCCCGTCTCCTGACTGTGCCCCCCAGGACATCTGTCCTAATCAACGGCCCTCTGCTCCCTGTCTCCAAGTCCCCCCAGGAGCCCCTGATCCTTATCCAACCCTCTGCTCCCTGCCCCTACCATGCCACTCAGACCAGCAGGAGTTCACAGCCCTGCTGCCCGTCTAGAGCCAGCCACGCCGCCGCACTACCCAGCAGGATAAGCTGGCCAGAGCACGCTGGCGGCATGGCAAGCTGAGGCTGCTGGGGAGGGGAGACAACAGGGAAGGTGCCAGGATCTAGCCTACCCAGCCAGGAGCTCAAGGGCCAGGCAGGTCAGTCCCGCAGGCCAGATGTGGCCCACAGGCCATAGCTTGCCCACCTCTGGTCTACAGTGCTATTTTTAGCCCTGCAGCCCAAGACTCGTGAGCTCGAGTCAGTTTACTCAGACTCTGAGTCTCATTGCTTTGGGTGTTCTTTGCTGTGTAGACATACCCTCAGATACTTTTGAAAACTGCACTCAGTGTTCTCAAAAAAGAACTACCAGAAAGTTGCTTTGGAAAAGGAGAACTCTAAGGTGATCTGGTAGAGCAAACTAGCTTAACATTAGCTTCACAGGGACTTCAAGGTTTGTTTATTTGTTTTCTCTTCAACTGAACTTGGAAACATTGAAAGTTTTTGAGATAGTCATGTTTAGTCCTTCCAGCGAGCCAAATAGAATTGTTTCAGAAAGACGACTGCACTGTGACAGTGACTGAACAGGTATATACATGATTAGGGCAAGACTGAATAGAATATAAGTGAGAGGGACCTTCCTCTCTTCTCAGAGATGTGGCCTCCAGGGATAATTTTTTGGAACCTGGCCTGGCATCGGAATTACAGTTAGAAAAGGGAAGGTCCTCTGAATTGAAGTTTGTTGAAACTGGTTCTTGCTTGTTGACTGCAGTTTAAGGAAATGCTGGATCTTGGAACTCGTTTCAATGGTATTTATGGTAAAGGCTGCAATTAAGCCTTTGAAAAGAGATTGACAACAATGAGGATAAAATATCAAATGAAAAATGAGTGATCTTTCACTACAAATGAAAGATGACCCATAGCATGAATCTGGAAGAGGAAAGGCTGGTGGTGATCATAAGGTCAGATTTTCATCTCATTCAGCATTACAAATAACAGCATTACAACAAATTGGTCTTCTATGTAGATGTCCAGGAAATAAAGGGTTTTCAAGACGTGATTAATCCCTAGTCTGTCTCTAGTTCTATGGATCTGTGCTTCCCTCACTCTTGCTCTCAAGAGTCCCTGGATGAATATCAAAACAATGAGATCTTATTAACTGGGATGTTAAAATCTCAGGTTTTTTAAATTGGTACGGCATGACCATCCCCTCCTACAACCGCTAAGGCAGGGGTGGCCAACCTGAGCCTGAGAAGCCAAAATTTACCAATGTACAGTGCCAAAGAGTCACAGTAATATATCACCAGCCCTCCATCAATTCCCCCACCCCACTCCCAGCTCTTCCCACCCACTGGCAGCCTCACCAATCAGTGCCTCCTGCTCTCTCTCTCTGCCCTTCCTGATCAGCTGTTTTGTGGTATGCACGAGGCTTGTGGGAGGGAAGGGAAGAGAGAGGAGCAAGGACACTACAGGCTCAGGGGAGGGAGGAGGAAGGGGTGGAGTGGGGGCAGGGCCTGTGGCAGAACCAGGGATTGAGCAGTGAGCACCCCCTGGCACATTGGAAAGCTGGTGTCTGTAGCTCCAGCCCTGAAGCTGGTGCCTATACAAGGAGCTGCATATTAACTTCTGAAGAGCCGCATTTCCACAACTTAGAAATGCCCTAAATTTTTTTCTGTTATAAATAAACAAAATGCCTTAAACAGAAAATAAAATGGTGCAAACAATGGGTAACAATATAGACAATGGATGTATGATACAAAGATTTTGATTTTACTTAGATATTGTGAGGTTATTACTATAAATAATGTTTTTAGAAACTAGTGTAAAATGCATAAAATGTACCCCAAAATAGCAAGCAAGAAAGTAAAAGTCATGTAGCACATTAACAAATTTCATTTTGTTTTCTTTTTTACCCCATGCAAAGAAAAAAAAACTTGCTTTTTTTCTGCTTTCCTAAAAATAAATGTTTGATGAAAAAGATGCATGACATGCATATCAGGAAAATGAACCCTGACATTTTCCCACAGAATATGGGTTGCATGTTGACAGACTTTTTGTTAAAAAACTGACAGTTTTGGTGCAAGCTGTTCCTACCATGACTATAGGGAATAGATAGCAAAGGAGAAAGTATAAATTACACTATGCACACTTGAAACAAACAAATCAGGCTACAAGGTGACACAGTTACTTTATGTAAAAATACCTTATGGTATCTAAAACAAGTTCTCTTTGCCCTTTGTGCATTGCAGGAATAAACAATGTACTTGTAACGTGGTGCACAAGTCACACTAAAACTTCAGATCTAGTTTACTAACTTCCACACATATTTTAATAAGGATATTGGCACATTTCAGTGACTTGAATAGTCTTTCTATAGCTCCCAATTTTTTTAAATGTGAAATCAAATCTACTTTTAAAACATACTTGGAACAAAATTATGTACAGATGAAGATGACTATGCTTGTCAGCACAATTTTAAAGACTTAAAAAAAAAAGTTAAAAATAACGGTAGTCCTTGTAGTAAATTAAACACTTGGCTGCACAGAATGTATATCTGTTAATTTTAAATGAAAATACATCCAAAAAATTCTCTCTTTGTATAAAGGGTAGAATCAAAGTTGAAATGTATTCAAATTCAATACAAAATAATTTCTTGCAAGTCTTTTTACTGACAAATTCCTTATGTTCTGAAATTTCAAAGAAGTGGAAAGATCTTTAAAAAGCAATGATTAACTATGCAAATGCCATATTTTATAGTCTTTTTTTATGAAGAAATGTTCCTTTTAGAATCCTGTCTGCAGCAAGATCTTACTTTCTTCACATTTTATACTAATTTTTTCTTCACCACCCCTTCTATTTTTAATGATAAGTGACTGTACAGGAGGATTTAACATTATATAGCTTCAGTTTTTCCTAATTGATTAATCTGGGGTAGAACACTGGGTTTCTTAGGGCTTGTGTATATGGACACTTAGTGTGCGTTTGGTGAATGAGAAGATTCCAGAAGACTTGAGAAATGCTAACATTGTTACAATCTTTAAGAAAGAAGAGAAGTCAGAGCATGCAAACTATCAAGGCATTGGCTTGCTATCTACAGTAGGAAAATTCTTGCCTGTATCCTCTTAAACTAATTTACTCGCCCTTGGTGAGGAAATATTGCCGGAATCTCAGTGTGGCTTTAGATCATCCCGCGGGACAACCGACATGATCTTCCTTGCCCACCAAATCCAGGAAAAGTCTTGAGAGCTAAATCAGGACCTGTTTATGGCCTTCATCGATTTGACAAAGGACTTTAACTCTGTCAGTCACAAAGTCCCATGGAAGGTGATGGCCAGATTCAGCTGCCCTCCAAAATTTATTAAGATCCTAAGGCTTCTCCATGATCAGATGACTGCCAGCGTTCTCTGTAATGGCCTTGAGACAGAACCTTTTGTCATCAAAACTTGGGGTTAAGCAAGCATGCGTTATTGCCCAAACCCTGGTCTCCATCTATTTAGCAGTCATTTTGGTCCTTATTAAAGATCATCTCCCCAATGGAGTTGACATTTAATACAAAATGGATGGACGGCTCTTTAATCTTCGAAGCCTCCACTTGAAATGTAAAGTCTTCATGGTGTCCATTACTGATCTTCAGCATGCTGATGACCTTATCATCCTCACGCACACTGAGAATGACCTTCAGTCCATAGTGGATTTTCTCGCACAAGCTTACTGAAGACTAGGACTCTCATTCAATATTGAGAAGACTAAAGTGTAGGGCTGTCAAGCGATTAAACAAATGAATCATGATTAAAAAAGTTAATCATGATTAATCGCATGATCAATCACACTGTTAATAATAGAATACCATTTATTTAAATATTTTTCGATGTTTTCTACATTTTCAAATATATTGATTTCTATTACAACACAGAATACTAAGTGTACAGTGCTCACTTTATATTTATTTTTATCATAAATAT
The DNA here is from genome assembly GCA_007922305.1 of Dermatemys mawii. Taxonomy (NCBI): domain Eukaryota; kingdom Metazoa; phylum Chordata; order Testudines; family Dermatemydidae; genus Dermatemys; species Dermatemys mawii. The sequence continues at coordinate 44,618,681 of ML677341.1, read as the reverse complement.
TTGTACTGTAAAAAACAAAAGAAATAGTACATTTCAATTCACCTAATACAAGTACTGTAGTGCAATCTCTTTATAATGAAAGTTGAACTTACAAATGTAGAATTACGTACAAATAACAGCATTCAAAAATAAAACAATGTAAAACTTGTTCCAATGTAAAACTTGTTCCACTGGCCCCGGCTCGCCCACCCAGTCCAATGGGGGCTGCAGGAAGTGGTGCGGTGCTGCCTCCCACTTCCCGCAGCCCCCATGGGACTGGGACAGCGAGCCGGGGCCAGTGGGAGCCGCGGTCGGTGAAATGCCAGGTAAACAAAGCAGCGGGGCCAACTAAGGATGCTTACCCTGCGGTCCCGTGTGCCAACGTTGCCGATCCCTGCTCTAACCAGTGAGCCATGGGGTATTCTGGGTTGGGAGTCCCTCAGTTTCTTCTGTTGAAGCTGTTCCAGTTGAGGTCATTCATGAAAATATTACATAGTGTAGTGCTAAGAACCAATTCCTGTGGGACCTCACTAGAAACACACCCATATCATGATGATTCCCACTTTAGTTATATTTTGAGACATATCAGTCAGTTCTTAATGCATGTAATGTGTGCAATATTGATTTTGTACCATTCTAGTTTCTTAATCAAAATTATGTTATGCAGTACCAAGTCAAATGCCATTCAGAAGTCTAAATATATTATATCATACATAACCATTACTCCTTTATGATACAAAACTCAACTCCCTCCCTGCAGGACCAAAACACACCTTTCATCTAGCCCATAGAGGCTATCTTTTTTTAAAATTAGTATTGTTAAACAAACAAGCAGTTCCTAAAAAAGAGAATCTTGTTCCTGTTAAGATTTTGCTGCTTATGCCGACCTACTGCCTTTGGTAATAGAGCCACACTTTTGCTATCTACTGAAGGAAACCTGATGACCATGAACATCTATTCAGGGTTATAACTCCTGTTGCCCTTGTGCTCGGGGGCTCAGTACACTAGAAAGCTATATAGGCCACTACTAGAACTGGAGTTAATGCACTGAGAATGGGGATCAGATTAAAGAGTGAGAGTGAGGAGAGACAAACAGAAGTTCATTTGCCTTTCTATTATGAACCCCAGATAATTTTCATTTTGAGGTGTGGGGGAGGAGTGATGTGTAACATCCTGGAAAAAAATTCCTACCAAATTCCTGACCAGGATTTCAGAACAACTGAAAGAGAGGGAGACAAAAGCCCCAGGAATCCATCACAAATGTTACACCAGACCCAGTGTGTTCCAGAACAGGATATTTGGAATATAATAAATATGGAGTAGCTAGTCATGCACTGAAGCTATAATCAATAAGTAACTTCAATATAGTCGTAATATTTTAAATCAAGACACTCTTAGTACTGGGATACTGCACTAGTGATGAAGACAAATGCAAGATCTCTGCAGACAGCAAAGTCTGTTATGAGGCTGCTCTGCATTCTAATGGTTGATTCTAAGTAATGTATTTTCTGACCTTGAGCTCTGCATTTATTTTTGAAGAAGCTTGAGAATACGTTTCAAATTATCGGCGAGATAGTTGTAATCTCCATTTTCTTCCAAGTGCATTGCTTTCAATTCCCATCTGTCCTTTCAGACACCTCAACTATTATTTAGTCACAGAAGATGAATAACAGTGGTGTGAATTCTTCAGAATTGTATTATATGTTATTCTGCTCCTTATTAATGCTCTGTGTTGTTTTATTTACCATAACCTTGTAAACAATAAGATGAAATGGCATCCACATGAACTATGTACAGTATTAAGTTGGAAAACTACATACATGTGTTATTAGCAGCCCGGGACTAAAAAAACAAAGAAAAGTAAACTACTTTTGGAAAATGATGTCTGAAAATAATGAAAGGCTCCTACTCCTATTATTTGTACTTGGATGATCTCTTTGTTAGTTACCAGCTCTTTTCAAGATCTAACCATGTAATTCCTTTGTCAGAAATCTATATACTCTTATTGTGCTGCCTACAATATTCTAACTAGTCTTTTAAAATGATTTACTGAAAGTTATTTAATAAATATCAAAAACTAGGCAAAGCAAAATAGATATCTTAATACTTTCCTCTGAGCCCAAACATAACCCGTAGTACAAAAGCTTTGGCATTAAATGGTCCCACCCTTCTACCACAAATTTGCTTTATTGTTGAGGCACCATAGGCCAGTAATGGTATTGTCACTATTAAGGTGATGTGTTCAAACCATAGGTAGTGCTCCTCAGAGTATCTTAATGTGTATGATAAATACTCCACCTGTGTGGGGAGGATAATGTATACATGGCAGATGAATATATATGATTCACTACCAAAGTTGCATCCATGGTAACCATTTTAAGCAGTGTGTCACAGATTAAGTAATGAACTTCAGCACCACTTCAGGAGCTTGGGGAGAGAGTCCTTTGGGATGATGAAGCCTGCTGTGGTTGGCATGACTGAAGTCTGGCGGTGAGTAGCTTCTCCCCCGCCCCCCACACGCATCTTTGGAATGCCAGGCACTTCCCCCCTTCCCTCTGGGGCAATCTCAGGGAAGAGTCTCTGCAATCCAGAGCACAAGGACTGCAATTGCAAAAGGCTTTTTGTGTGCTGCCTACCCCTTCTCCCACTACATATCTTCACAGGGGCTGGTCACAGTCTGGTCCTCTTTCCCTCCACTTACCACAGCAATCAGAAATCATGAGTCACACCCCAAAATCATGTAATTGGCTTAAGAATCATGCACATTTAGAGATAATACATTTTGTGTTCTCTTTAGTTGCCTTCTGGTTTCTGACCCGGGTCACATGTTCAAATTTTATTCACTTTTTTTTTAAATGAAAGCTGAGATTCTCTGCAATTGCTTGATGCCAGCAACTGGGGCTTTAAGAAAAATCCATATATTGCAAGACATACAGTAAAACTGCTGGTGTTGGTAATACTATCAAATTCCTTTGCCATTTCAGTTTTTAGAATGGCGGTGCATTTCCACCAAGATCAGTACATGTTTGTGTAGGGAATTAGCTGTACAATGGATAGAGACTTTCTCTTAGAGAGAAGGCACTTGTGGTGAAAGCGCATCTCTGATGTGCTTCATTCAGAGCCATAAAAAAGAGTGAGTATGAGCCAGTGGGAGAACTCATTGGCCAGGCAAGAAATAAGGTTCCCAGCAACAGAAGCAGAATTTCAATTCCTTTCTCTGGAATGGGTTTATTTCTTAAACCAAAACAATTCTGGCCTCTTTCCTAGGGCTAACTGACCTGCTTATACATCTTAGCTAAGGACCAGATGATCAGTAGATCATCACCTGATCCCTACTGGCAGCCTATCACCTGGGAGGCAGCTAATTAGTCACAAGTTGGGCCTAAGCTCACTCTCTTTAAAGACCCACCCACAGCTCTCAGCACAGAGTAACTTGTATGCCACACAACATGGCATTCTAAGCTCTATATACCACATTAGCATTTCTTTTCCTGGCTTTTATGGACTGGGGCCTTGATGACTTGGGCTTCTCTGAGGAATGGAGGTTTGGCTGTGTTGTCTGAACCAGCTGAAATAGATCACACAAGCCATGGAAATTTGTAGACTTATAGGAAATAGTCTTCCAACATAGGCCACTGCTGGATCCTTCAGAACTGACTGCTCTGATTATGTGGCCCCCTGTCCTACTCCCCTGTTGACACATCCCTTCTACTTCATACATACACACATTTGGTTCAACTGGAGTTTCCTTTACCTGCTGCTGCCCCTAGATATGCAGTGCAGGGAATTCCACTCAAAAGTTGATATGGTTTTAAACAATATTAGCTTCTGAGAAATTGAGGGAGAGACTATGGGCCTGATTTTGCTCTCACTTATACCAGTTTTACACCAGAGTTATGTTGTTGACTTCAGTGGGGTTGCTTCTGATTTACAGCAGTGTAAGTGTAGGGGAGATTAGTCCCAATGTAAGTTAACTTGTTCCCTCTATCCATGCCTAGTTCTGAGCTTTTCCTTTTTTTCCTCCTTCCCTTTCATGGCTCCCTGGCCTCACCCAGGATCAGAGGAAGGAGATGAAATGCTGTCACCCCACCTTCCATCCAGAAGCACCCATCTGCCCATGCATATCTGGAGATGGTCAGGCTTTCAGTTTGGGAAGGCTGCTTTCTGCTCACTCACTGGCCCATGTCTGTGTTTTTCCTATGAAAGCATCTAAGAACTCTCCACAGAAGGAGCCATCTAGATCTGGGTGTGGGTAAAGGAAGGCCAGGGTCATTAGTTGGGTCACTGTTCAGAATTGTTTGCCTACTGAGACTTCATAAATACTATGAGAGGCAAACACTTTGCAGTCCCCACTCCAGCAATGGCAAATGAACATATTAATTGCTAATGTATTGCTAATACATTATGAAGTATTAAAATAAAATGAAAGTCAGTATTTTAAAAATAGATGAACAAAATACATGATGCCTGCTCTGTGGAGGGTTTTGAATTAACAACAAAATTTAATAATTTTCCAAGCTATTAATGTGAATTAGTAAGAGTCTACTGTAATTTACTCTGAATCCAGTAATGTATACAAATAGTTTAAATAGTTTGTTCTATATCTATTACATTGCATTTGGCTACATTGAATTTCATTTGCCACTCCGTTGCCAGTTTTGTTACATCATCTGGAAGTTAGTTTTGTCCAATTTAAATAGCTTTGTGTTGTCAGCAGTTTTGCCACCTCATTATTCATCCTCTCTTCCCAGTCATTAACAAATATATGGGACTAGAAGGAGGGGTGAAATTGATCCCAATGCTGATCCTATAGTACTCCTTGTGTCATCCCACTATTAACATCTTTCCATACTGAGCATTGGCCATTTATCTCTGTCCTTTTCTCTTTCCCTTTAATCCATAATAAAGACTTTATCTCTTACCCCTGGTCACCAAGTTTCCTTAAAAGCCTCTGGTGAATGATATTATTGAATACCTTTGGAATGTCTCTCTAAATGTATATCCTGCTGATTTTTTTATTCAATATTTTCCTAACTCTTTTATAAAATTTTAACAGATTTAGGAGGCACAATTTATCCTCACTGATAAGGATATCAGTTTATCTGTGGTGACTTGCAATTTACCCTTACTGAATTTTTTTCTCTCTCATACTTATCTTTGTGGGTGTTCCATAATTACCTTCAACGATTTACTCAACTATTTTTCCTGTTACTGAATGAAGCCTCTCTGATTTTCCCTTCCCAGGGTCAGCCCTAAGAGGTATTTTAAAGATTGATACAATGTTGGCCACCTTCCACTTATCCAGGAGAATGTCTGTTGTAACGATAAATTACATATCTTTAGTGATAAATTATAGTATTCCAGCTATTGTGTTTTATTCTTTAGTTCCTTCAGAACCTCAGATAAATATAATCTGATCCTGTGATTGATTACAACTGAAATTTCTTAAGTTGTTCCATCACCGATATTTTTAATAGCTCTTTATCCATTAGGACTTCAGCATCACTAGCTGTAACTTGAGTAACTTCAGGGTAAAAAATCACCCCAAACTCCTGTAGTGAAGACAGCCAAATAAATCATTTAGCTTCACTGAAAGCTGTTTGCTTGCCCTCTTACCACTTAGCAGTATAACAGATCTACTTACTATAGCCAGCTTCCTGTGTATGATTTACTTAATTTTCTTAAATAATTTCTTATTCTTCATCTTAATATCTTTGACTTTTTATTCTTTGGATGTTCTCTTAGCTTCCGTTTAATCTCTGTGTTAGATGTCTGCCAAATGTTCCATTCTATTAGCATTGCTGTTGCTCGGTTTCCATTTCTGAAGGATACATTGAGGACCCAGATGAATTCCTGTACCTTGCCATTTAATCATACTGTTTTTTCCTTCCTTTGTTTTTTTCTGAAACATACAGACCTTCTGTGACCCTTCTTTGAGAGACTTTTTGTGAAACTTCCTTGTTGAAATTATAGATAATAATTTCCTTACTTTCCTTTTCATTCCAAATAAGTTTTTCAGTTAAAGAAAAAATCCTCCTTTGAAACATAGTAAGAAAATACTGCCTCTCAATATGTAAACTTAACTATATAATGCCAGATTGTGATTCCCTTTACACTTATATTGGTAATACCATTAACTTCAATGGAACTACTCACTGAAGTTAGGGGATCAAAATATGGCTCATTTTGATCATTGTTACAGCATTGTAACCACACTAACTACTTCCTGAATCAACTACTTTCATTATTGTGCTAATGGATTTTGTTCCACCTGATCCATCTCAGCACTATATCTCTGTTTTGATCCAGAGGTGTGTAGTATGCTTTCAATTTTGCATTTGTTTTTTTGTTTTGGTTTTTTTTTGCCTCTGGAATGTGTATGATAACAGATTTGTCACTCTTTCTCTCTAAAAGGCTATCTACATTACTCATGCGATCTGACACTTCATTCCTACTAGACATATTACCTTAGGTTACTCATGATCGTCCTACACCCAGTATCTATATTCCTGAGTTTCCAACCTCCGCAACTGTCTTGCTTAGCACAATTCAGTCCAACCTTCTCCCTAAAAGACTTTCTTGCTGTCAGAAGAATGATCACCTATACCATTTATTGCTGAAAAGGATTTCCTTTGAAGGAAAATTACCCATTCATTCCTCTTTGATCTTTTTGCAATGCATTACTGGCTTTCTCACTCTGAGTAAGCCCATTCCACTCTATCTGTACATCTTTCTGTTTCTTACTCATCTGTGGTTCAGCAACTCAAACGGTACTTAATTTCTGAACGAATGGCAAGTAACCATGCATTGTGTATTCACTCTGTCACATCCATCCCTAGTCTCTCCACCCCTCTCCTGAAGAAGAAGAAACTGCTAGTTGTTCTTAGGTCTATAATTTATTATTATTTTATTATTATTATTTAGAGTTTGTATTGTCTTTAGCTATTTAAGTTAGGGATGTGAAGAATACCCAATTTCTATTTGAATTTTTACACCAACCATCCGATACTGAAGATTGAGTAACAATACAGATATTGGTTAGCCCTCTGGGCCATTACGATTTGAAGCCCCATGACTGAATAGGCAGCACTGAAGCAGACAATCAGGTAGGTTATGGTTTGAGAGTCTCCGTTGGTTGAGACACACTAAGTAACAAGTAATGGGTCATGGTTAGAGCTGGTTGAAAGCAGGATGTAATTTTTGTGGAATTATTTCTCTTTTTTTTAACTTCACCTTGAAATTTTGATGCAAAGCATTCTCCATTTTTGACACTTTTTACTAGCTCTACTCAGGGTCTAAGGCTAAGAGCATGAAGCTGGAATCCAAGAACTCCTGGGATTTAGTTCTGATTCTGTCACTGATTTGCTGTGGGACTTTTCGGTAAGTCACGCAGGATCTTTTCCTAATTAATGCTGAATGCTCAGCACTTTTGAAACTCAGTCCACTTATTTAAATGCCTTAATATAGACTTACGAGCCTAACCACAGACATTTGTTTTTAAAATCTGGGCCACAGTTTTCCTTGGTTTTGTTCCTCCTCCATCTGAGAAAAGAGATTAATGGCTATCATGCTTGGTGATAAACTTGCTATTCTAGGTCATGGAGTTTTGTGGTGATGTGGCTTTGAAAACACTGCCAAGATAATACTATTTTTAAAATGCATAATGTAGCTTTGTAATCTAGGATTGATAGCTGATTATGTTTAATATCAGTTTTTTGGTATTTGACTCTTACTAAAATATAAACATTTTTGTCACATCCATAGAACTAACCCAATGAAGTCTGATCCAGATTGGAGCATTCATGCCCATTAATACTGTCTCTTCTGACAACCATTCTTCCTTTAGCCACAGGAGGTACTTGCATGACAAAGATAATCTTCCTGTTTCCTCCCTCACCTTTTCAATGTGCCTAAATTGTCACTCCTGGGACAGCAGAAACCCACAGCAATTTTGGAATCCAAGTTTCATGTTGCTTTCCCGTTACTCCTGGCTTGACTTTTCGTAAAGGTCTCATTAATTGTTTGATAGATGACTGCCTGAATAGACATTAATCACTGAAGCTGTTCTAAACTACCAAATAAATATGTTTTAGGATCTACAGATTCTGCATATCAAATTTGTTATCCAGAGCATAACACATCCTGTGATATGTTCTTTTCCAATGTTGCAGAAGTAATTAGACTATAGCAGAGAGTGTTAAATTTCAGCCTTTGAATTACGTAAGGACAAAACCACATTTTAAATATTTTTTTCTTGTATAATACAAGAGCCAAAATCTGGCTCTGCTAAACAGCCACACAAATGGGTGCATATCATTGCTGGAAAATTAGCTTTAATGTGTATTCCGTGTATTCTGGAGAGCAACAACCCTCTCCCTAGGCTATTTTTATCAGGCATAATTTACATAAGGTCTTGAAGACTCATTGCCATGTTAGGGTTTAGACATATTCTGGGGGGAAAATGGACCCCTGATTACATGTTTTAGCCACTCTTTGGCTCCAAATAAGGAAGGTCTAGAGAATGAACTGTTGCGAGATTTGGATGGGATCCAAATTGCAGCTTGATCCAAAGTCAACTGAAGTCTTTCAGTTGACTTCAATGGGCTTTTCAGTTCATAGATTCATAAATGTTAAGGCCAGAAAGGACGTGCCAAAGGCAGTGGAAGCTCATTTTGAATGTTGGGGGGCAGAGTAGAGGTTCTCTGTGAGGGGAGCAGGAGGAGTCAGAATTAGAGTAGAGTGGGGGAGGTTGAAGCTCAGGGGCAGCAGAGCGAGTGAGGTGAGTACTCTGCATGCAGAGTGAGAGGGGCTACTGTCACTCAGCAGGGGTGGTGTTAGGTGTGTTTCACTACATGCTCCTGGGCTCTACAGCAGCTGCTCCAGTTCCTCTGGGACCTGCTCTCACCTCCCTTTCTCACCTCCCATGTGTTTGTGCAGTTCAGCGAGAACTGCATGCAGGAGCAGAAACACAGATCAGCCCCCACAATATTTCCATTACACGGGCACTAGCCCCCACTCCTCGCCCGGTTCTGCCACCCCAGCAGTCTTTAGAATTTCACTCAACAATTTCTGCTCCAAGCTGTAACTTCTAGTTGAGCTAGAGTATATCTTTTAGAAAGAAATTGTCTTGCTATCAAATCCTCAAGTGATGAAGAATCCATCATGTCCTTAGATAAGTTGTTCTAGTGGTTAATTCCTCACTGTTAAAAAAATTGTGCCTTATTTCGAGTCTGAATTTGTTTTGCTTCAGTTTCCAGACTCTGGATCTTTTAATGCCTTTGTCTGCTAGATTAAAGAGCTCTCTACTGTCAGAAGTCTTCTCCCCATGTGGGTAATTTGCAGACCATGATTGAGTTCCTTCATTGGATCAGGAAGTTGGAGTAGAAAAATGTCATCTGCCCTCTATTATTGACTTAACCACCAGAGCATATTTGGCTCCAAGAATGATCATATAGATTTTAGTTGTTAAATTGAATTGTTAAATTGTATTTAATTGTTAGTTAATTAATTAATTGTTAATTAATTGTATTAAATTAAATTGTTAATTGCATTTAATTGTTAAATACAATTGTTAAATTGTATTTAATTGTTAAATACATCCTAGCAGAGTAGAGATTTTATATACCAAGGTTATAATACCATGGGAAACATTTAGGATAGAAATGCTGACTCCTCTTTAACTATAATGTTTCAGAAAGCAAAATTATAATACAGTAGAATAGATGTATACTTTGATTAAGTTAATTTTATAGATAGGTTTTTACAGTGTACTCATCACCATAGTATCTGAGTGCCTATTCCTTCCTATTTTGAAACTAGGTCTGGACTTTGAAAATGTTAACAGAACTGAAATAATTAATTTCCCCCTGCCAGGTGGGGGGTTTCTCTCTGTCCAGCAGTCCAGCCACATCATAAACCTGTTTGAACCATCCCTGTTGTTCTTTGGTACAGTTGTACATGTGCAGTATAATGTCAAATCTCCTAACTAGACGCAGTAGCTGACCTTTTCTAAAAATAGAAATTTTAGGCACTATAATGTGTAAACTTTACCAGCAGGATGGCCTTTCTACTGTATCTATCAAATGTAGCATGGCTAAGTTTGCTTTAAAAAATTAAAGCACAGTGGAATGTAGGAAGCTAGGTTGTGGTCACCTTTCACCTCTGGAGATCAGGGTTCAAATCTGAGGAAAAATGAAACCTAGCCTGAACCTTCAGCCTTTCCCTATTGGCCCTGAATCAAACAAGAACCCATGTAAATACATCCTGAAAATATCCTCATTTCCCCCTTTTAGTTTTTAAATTAACCCAGTTCTGCTTTCTATATTCTGATGAATCCACCTGTGCCGATTTAGGAACTCCCATGTATCTCTATTCCCACGGGTTTCTTTCTTCACCTGTGACTATACCAAGGCTGAAATTTAGGCTGCAGCCTGTGTCACATCCCAAACTGAGGGACACACCATTAACTAAGTTAGAAAGCTTAAAGAGATGTGAGATTTATTCATTTGCTGTGAATATCTATAATTTCAGTTTCACAAATCTTTATTTCTGATTTAAATAATTGTCAATGGGCAAGGGTAAATGTGTGTGGAACATGGGTAACTTTGGAACTAAAATAAGAAACGCCCCTCAAGCTGATGTACACTTGAGAGGTGTGCCTCTGACGCCTAACAGACCTTCTAATGGTGCTGATATTGTCTCAAATCTCAGGCAGTCTGACAGTCTCTGTGGGGCTCAGGCCAAGGGCTCTATTTAAATCTCGAGTTCTGTGGGGCTTCCCTGTTCAGAGCCACACAATGCATTCTTGAGCAGGGAACCCTGCTGCATGCAAGATTGTAATCCAGCTGCCAGCCTTGACCTAGCAGAGACTGAGAGCCTGACACCTTGCAAAGGAATATCAGCAAAATTTTGTTTGCTTGGATGAGAGAGAGGTTGTTAAAGACCAGGAAGCTGTTGGGGAAATAGGAAGAAAAGGACACGTGAGGGAAAATTGAGAGTGATACAAGGAAATGCATGCAATTGGGGAACTATTGGGGTGGTGAGAGGAAGTCAACTGATTTTATGTTTATATATATATATATAGGTGGGAGAGAGGGTGCCAAATGTTTATGGATCAATCTGATCAGGAAGTTGAAGGGAGGGATAGTGAAGAAGACCTCATAAGGAGTGCATAAGCCTCTAAACATTTTGAGGCGTACAAACAGAACAGAAGAGCACCTGTAGTTTGCTCCTCTCTAGCTGAAATGTTGGTTTAGAAAGCAAGTGAAATATGGGTTTGGTGGTTTCACCTTAGTCTCATATGACATTTTTCCACATCGCAAAACATTCTCACAATTTGCACATGTGGCAGTTTCTGTGTAGGGGGTGGGGGGGGGGTTGCGGGAGTCCTTAGCTATAATATCAGAGGTAGTAAAGGTCCAGATTGAGGTGTATGAGTAGAAACTCCCAGAGCACAATCCATCTGCCATATCCTTAACTTGATCGCATAAAGACCCTCACCTTCAGCAGCAACAAATTCACACCAAATTAAAAAACTGCTTCTCTGTGACAATAGAGTACATGCCACATTCCACTTCAAACTATGTAGTATCATGTTTTACAAATCCTTTTCTGTATAAATGCTGCATTAAAGCATTCCAGTTTACAGTGTAGGACTGTATATGTTTTGCAACTTTAGAGGCACAGTTTCTTAGAGTCTTAAAAAAAAAGAGTGTGCAAGCCAAGGCATATCACTGTTTTAGAAGTAGGTCAGTGAAAACTCTACGTATTTCTTAAACTCACATGGACTCTCCAGATTCAGGGGTAGGAATATGTGGCTAAAACGGCAGTGAATAAAATATTTATGTTTTTCTTTAAAAATAAATAGACTCAGTTGAGCTGCAGTAAAAATGTAGTGCTCTCCTAATGCAATGTTGTCATCTGCATGCTTTGAGCGTTTTTTCAGTTCATCTCATTAGCATATAACAATTAATGAGTTTCTTTTTGCAGAGAAGATGTTCATAAGTCTGATGCTTGTAAAGTTTCTCTAACTTTATATTTTCATGCAAGCCGAGAAAACTTAAAACAAAATTTCATAATCAGTTTGTTTCTCAGATAGTACATTCTAAAACATTCTAGATCAAATAGTTACCGGTCAATATTTATCTTGACATTTTCCTTTATCCAGAAGACTTCATAAAAATGCAACATTAACTTGCCAGAAATCTGTCCTCAATTTAGTCATGTTACACAGCACCCATTTTAGTGCAAGTTAGACTGAATTGCTCCCCTCCATCTCTGCCAACTGGAGGGGAAGAAAGTAGAAGAGCTGGATCTGTGGCATGATTCTATTAGTGCTTGTGGTAGTGCTACCATAGGAGCTCTGCAGATGTAAGCCTCTCTGGGTTGCGTGGGAGCATGGCAGGGGTAATAGTTATTCTCTTCAACATCAACACTTCTATAGTGTTCTTCTCAATAAGGTACAGAGATTCTCAGCTACTGCAAACTGTCACAGCTCACAATTTATACCTTCTGAGGATCTGTCCCCTTGTATTCAACACTTTAATTATTTGTATTTAAACATAATAGAGCACTGTATCCAGAGTGGGCTGTCTGTGGTTTTCTAATTGGTCCCAGCAGTCCAGTGTAGAGCCCACCTTACAAGATAGATGATGACTTTTAGTCTCTGTAGCAACATCCCACATCCTTATGCCATACACTCTTTACCCAGCTCTCGGGGCCAACTGGCTCAAGATAGCACTGGCTGAATCAACATTCCCTTGAATAGCTTACCCTCCCCTTCATGACCCCTTCTTTGTGAGGACTAGGAGATGGAGTTCTGGTGGCAACAACTGGGAGGTGCACCGATATGGGAATGTAGAGCCAGTGTGAAGGCATATGGCCTGATCTCTTATAGATCCCTGAGTTAAGCACAGATCTTTTATGGTCTACATGTTATGAATGCTGAACACCCATGCTCCTTCTGCAATGGATCAAATTATCTTTCTTCACTTCCCCTTCCTTAACAGAAGGAAGAGGAAATTCTGTGTGTACAAATTCAGAAAGTTTCCAGTCACCTACCCTGGGACATGGTACTTAGGTACTTACACCGTGTCCATTACTGTGGTATCAAAGTGCTTTCTTCAGGAGATCAATTCCAGGCAATTCTTAATGGCTTGACAATCTGGAAAGGGTTTAGCAAAGAGAAGGATTTTACATATACTTCAGTTTTTGGCATGTTGGCTAGCATGGTTGTGTCCACCCAAGCTGAAAATTGCATCTCTAGCTCCAGTGCAGACATATCCTACGAGAAGGTAAAGGGGTGACTTGATCACAATTTATAAGTACCTGCACATGGAAAAAATATTTGATAATGGCATCTTCAGTATAGCAGCAAAAGTATACCAAGAAGCAATGGCTGGAAGTTGAAACTAGACAAATTCACACTGGAAATAAAGTATTTTTAACAGTGAGGGTAATTAACTGGTGAAACAACTTACCAAGAGTTGTGGTAGATTCTCCATCATTGGCAATTTTTAAAATCAGTACTGGATGTGTTTCTAAAAGATATGCTCTCATTCAAACAGACGTTATTTCAGGGAGGTTCTGTGGCCTATGTTTTATAGAAGGGAAGACTAGATGATCACATTGGTTTCTTTTGGCTTTAGAATCTCTGAATTTCATTCTAAAAATAGTAATATTTTGGTCATTCTGATGTCTTGAAGGAGGGAGTTCCCACAATCAAGGCCAAAAATAGCTCTGCTTCCTTCCAGTTTCATCAGCAATATTTGATCTGTGTCCCTGTTGTTCATGGTTGTCTTCCTGGCTCACAGAGAGAGATGGTGTCCCTAAGATATCATGGGACCACCCCGAAGCTCAGTGACAGCCTTGAATGTTAAGACCAGAGTCTCGAGATGAAACTATATTGGCCAGAGCGCTTATGTAGCATGTAAAGCACTGGAATGATGTGCTCTCATCAGTTTGTAGTACTTACTAGACAATCAACTTCATGTTGGACCAGCTGCTCTGTGTCCTTCACTTTCATACGGAGTTGCAGTGCATTTACAGTAGTTAAGCCTGGATCAGAGGTGAAAGTTGGCCCATACGGGCGGGTATGTCATACCAGTAATAAGTGGCCGCTGGTACCAGCCCATACACAGCCGACACTAAGGCGCTGCCATCGTTGCCAGCAGCAATCACAAAATGGTGGTGAATATGTAAGATTTGAATAACTAATAATATTTTGTTCTTTTTCCTTTCACTGACAGTTTTACACAGGCAAATAACTGTTCTTACCCCACTTAGAGATGTGGCAACAAAGGTGTGGCAATGTAAATGTCTTGCACAAGGGAAGTTTGTTTCAGAGCTGGAAACAGAACCTTTGTATGAATTTAAGGTTCATCCTCTACAGGCAGTGGCCAACAAAAATCCTGTTGTCACAAGTTGCAGCCCTCATCACCAGACTGGTGCCTCTTCCTGGTCATGCTGGGGAATAGCTTGAGGCTGACATCCATGTCTGCTGGCTGTGCACCAGCATTCTCTCTGCTCCTGCCTATGGCTCCTCTCTCAGTTCCCAGAACCACCTCATTCTTTTTGTGACTCAGCTCTCCAGCTAGGTCATCATCTGTGTTTCTGCCTGCCAGGTGGTGGTGGGGGTGGGGGGTGGGTTATCTCTGTCCAACAGGCCAGCCACTTCCCCAGTGGTGAGTAAGGGGATGGGGCCAGGCCTGTCCACTCTTCTGGGCCCCAATACAGGGACCATGTGAATAGCAGCCTTCTGCTGATCCTCTGAAACTCCTGTCAATGCTGCTATATTTCCCTAGGCCATTTTGCCAGGGCCCCAGCACCTTCTTCACCCTCACTTCAAGGCACTCAGCTGCTCAACTCCAGCAGCCAACCACTTCCTGTCCAAGGTACTTATGGTTCTCTCTGCCCTCCAACTGACCTACTCTGCCCTGCAGGTCCCTTTTATCTGAGCCTGCCAGGCCCAGATTGGTTGCTTCCTGCAACTCCTCCCTGATAGGCTGTGCTTCATGCAGCCTCTTTGGGCCATTCGGAGGATTCACCTCCATTGCTTTTTTTGGGGCAGGGCATGATTAACCCCTCCTCAGCTGTGTGGGGTAGGCACTCCATCATACCTATCTTCACAGTTTTCAGAATGTCCTCTCCAAAAATCATACAAAAATGTCAAATAGGCAAACTTTATTTTCACCCTTCTTAAGAGCAAAATATATTTTTGGTAGTTATTAGAGAAAATAGATGTGGGCTTCCCGTTTCTCATCTCAGTTCAGTGAAATAGTGGGTGGAAGTTTTGTTGGGGGAGCATATGTAATATATTCATTTGTAATATTACCCTCTGGCAGTCCAGTTTGGATACCAGTTTACCCCTTATGCTGAAAGATCATTGTACTGGCTGATTTCCACTTCATATGCAAGTTTTATTTAATTACTGGAGGTGTCTGATTTTTATTATTATTTGTGCTCAAAGATCAATTCAAGCCTTCACCCGAGCCCAGAAAATGCTATATTGGAATAGTACTTAGGGCTCTTACTTTAATATTTTGACACTGATTCCCAACAAGAACATGAAAATAATGTGGTAAAGCAGCATACTATCAAACAGTAAGTGGTACAAGGGCTTATTAAAAGATCAGCAGCCCCTGTCCAATGGGGAAATGACAGTTTGCGTTGGCTGGTGTGAGATTGTTATTCACCAGCATTCTCATGCCTCAGATGCTTTTCAATAGGGCATTTTAATAGGAAACTTCCACAAGATTTTCCCTGAGAGGCATGTGGGGTATGCACCTCACTCCTTCTGTGACCTGAGGCAGAGGGATGCTGAGCCCCCTCCCAGCATCCCTCTGACACAGCAGCAGGCCACCTGGGGAAAGGCTTCACTTCTCTGGAAGGGTTCCCATTAGAAATATTCAAATGGACTTTTCTAAATCTTGCAAGCTGTCATAGAAAGGGCATGTCAGTTCCTCACCCATCCTACCCAGGCTGGGCCCCTCCGGGACAGCTCCAACCTCTCACACAGGATGAACGCACACTTTCTTTCTCATGGCTCCCACTCACCCCCCCCCCCCCGCCCCGCTGCCTGCTATTTCCAGAGCCCCCAGGAAGCCACAATCCCACCGTTCCCGCTGGCAGGGCTGCCTGCTGCTTTGCCCTTAGCTTCAGGCTGTATAGGGGAAAGGTGGGCTCTCTCTACCCTACCCACCATGGTCCAAGAGCCAGAAGGGCCCACATAGGCTCCTCCTTAATGAGGTGCATGGAGATCATCCCAATGTTCCCTCTATTGATGGGATCCCCCATCCCATGCCACTGCCTGTTAGCTCCTTGGCCAGTGGGGTGCAGAGAGGGGAGTTGGGGTGTGTGTTCTGTGGTTCCCTCATCTCTTGCCCCATTAGCCCCTAGGTAGGGGGATGCTGAGGCGTGATGGCGGCTCCTCATCCCTCTGCCCATCAGCTCCTAAGTTGGGGGGGGGGGGATTCTGAGGGGTAACTGGTGTCCCCATCTTCTGCCCATGATCCACCAGGTGGAGGAGGTGCTGAGGGATAACTGCCCACCCCCATCCCTCAATCAATTAGCTCTAGATGGGGAGGTGCTGAAGGGTAACTGATTACCCCATCCCTCTGCCCATTAGCTCCCCTCTGATGATGGGAGCTGGGGCTCCCCACCCTTGGACAGGGAGGATCCTGTCCTGTTAAGGGGGTGAATGGGGCAGCTGGGAGGGCCGTCATTTAAGGCAGCACCCCGGGAAGACCGGCTCCCCGGCTCTAACCCAGCAGGGTTGTCGGCTCCCATTGCCTATTGACCCAAGGCTAGGGCAGGCGCCCAGCCTGCCCCCTGTCCCACGAGTGCCCCCCCCCGCGATCTTGGGGAGGAGACTGGATCTCCAGCGGGAGCCAGCGACGGGGAGTCGGCGGCGCCAGCTGCTCCTGAGCTCAGGAGCTGCGCTTGGTGACGGCGGCGAGGCTTGGAGACAGAGCCCGTGGGACCAGCGAGGCCCACAGGAGCGTCTCCTCCCCACCCCCACCCCCACAGGAGCGATTTATCCTCGCGCCGCCCGCGAGCCTCTCCATTGTCTCTGCCTGGCGGCGGGACCGGGCTGCGCGCCTCACTCCGCCGGCGCGCTCCATTGGCCGGCTCGCTCGGCCGCACCCGGGCGCTCAGGCGGCGGCACCTGGTTGGCGGGGCGGTGGCTGCTCCGCGCCCGGGCGCGATGTGCGCATTGGGGAGGCGGAGAGTCTCCCTCGCCCGCTGGGTCCGAGCTTTCCACTGAACGAGGCGGCGGCGGCTCGGGCGCGGGGCGCTGAGATTCGGCTCCCAACCGCGTCCCCCGGGGGGATGTGGACTGACGAGCTCTGCGCCATGGAGTCCGCGAGTTGGTTCAGCGCCTTCTGCCTTCTCCTCGGCCTGAGCTCGGGTAAGTGGACGCCCGGCGTTTGGAAAAGCGGCGTGGAGAAAGAGAGAGTAACCCCCCCCCCGACCCCCCAACTCTCCCCCAAACCCGGGAAGAAACAGCCGGACTAGGAGCGGCCAGGGCGAGCTCTCGCTTCACAGGGGCGGGGAGGGGAACTCCCGGGGCTTTTCTGACGGAAACTCGTGTAGCTTTTTGAGTCCAAAGGGAACTTTATGGCGAGCTGTATGTTAAAGTCGGTCATGGGAGTCGGGCTGAGGGCTTCGCTCTCCCGGGCGCCGCCGATTCCCGGCACCCGGCTGAGACGGAGCTTGGGGGATCAATCGACCCGCTCTCTTTGTTGTGTCTTCACGGCTGTCGAAAAGTTAAATGCTCGGCAAGTGGAGCAGCTAATCCTTTCTGGGTCAGTTTTAGGGTTTGGCGTGGACCCCTCGCTGCAGATTGACGTGCTGGCGGAATTGCAGCTGGGAAATTCCAGAGCTGGAGTGCTGCAGGTCCAAGGGCTGCACAATGGGAGCCGAGCATTTCTCTTCCAAGGTATCGAGCATCTTTCCTATGCTCCTGGCTGGGGTCAACCAAGGCCATTTGAATAATTTCTGAACTTGCTGGCAAATATGTCTGACTGAACTTTTGCATTAGCTTGATGGCTGGCACTATTCCTGAGGGATGATGCACAGATCCATTTTTAACAGCAAGGTTGCTTCCTGCTCTTTAAGCGTCATGGTCTTTTTTTCCCCTCCCTCCCCCTGCCTGTTTTTCTTTCACTCTCTTGCCCACTTTTTTTTGATTGATAGAAACTTAATTAATGTACAGCAGGGATGATGATGGCAGATGGCTTATTTTGTGAGTCGTGGGGAGCGATGAATAATAACAACACACTCTTCTGAGCTGGGGGCAATTGATTTAGCTGGAAAATGCTAAACAAACTCTAGTTCTAGCTAAGAAAATACTCACTGAAAGTTTTATGTGAATAGACCAAAATGCTGAAATGAACTGGCCAGAGACTTGCAGCATGGGGCTAAAAATGTGAATATTTGCGGGGAACAAGAGTCCCTTCTGAACTGTAATGAATTAATTTTGGCCACGTTTTAAAAAATCTGATTATTTCTCATTCCAGCCAAAGGACAAAAGCAGTAGTCTTGTCACAGTTTGAATAAATACATTTCTGTCCTTAATTCCAAAATAATAAAACTGTTGTATAATCTAGTTCTCATTTTTAATGAAATAGTAATGGTAAGATCATTTGAACTCAATGGGTTGGGTTATTTTGTCTATACTTGTTAATTTTCAAATTAATGTTTAATTATAGTTTTAAAATGTCATGGGATTTTAAATCAAGCTGCTGACAAGAATTAAATTCTGAGGAAAAGAAATTGCAGCCTTCATTTAAAAAAACAACAACAAAAAAAACAGAAAGGTGGATGTTTGAATGTAGGTCTGTTACCTGAAAGCTGCTACAATGTGCTTTTTAAATGTGGCTAAACAGAAGCAGGGAAGGTGGTTAGAAGAAAGCCCTGCATCACTCTGCAGTTTTACAACATAGAGGATTGATTGTTCTCATCATTTGTTGGGTTAGGAGTTTTTACTCTGTTCTGAAACGATTTCTGGTGCAACAGGCAAGGGGTAGTGCTACCCTGAGAGAACAGGTGTAATTTGAAAGAAGTATAATGTGGGAATAGAAATTCTTTGTCACTTTTGCATTAATGATATCATTGATCCAAAAGCTAATAGTCACTGAAGATGTTTTTAAAGGGGAATTTCCATAATGGTGTGTTTCCCTGCTACAGCCAGCATGTGTCACTATGATCATTAACATTGAAACATCGGCATATGCCTACAAAAAGGAGCGAATTGACATGCTGTATTTAAACAGAAATCGGCTCACTATTTCAGAGCTTCGACTTCTACATGAATGGATAGTTCTTAGAATGGCAACATATTTGTGTGGCTCTGTGGTTTGAGTTCTAAAATAGTTTATATGTGTAGTTAGCTGATCCAATTTAAAACCCCATCCTATTTTCATTGGGAAAAAAGTCAAAACTCCCCTTAACTTCAATGGGAATAGGACTGGTCATTTTCAAGAATAGTCCATTTTATTGTATATTTTCCCTGTGTTTGGAGAAGCAGATTACTAGGTGACTAAAAATCACTGGAGGTTTTTTAACTACTGCCTTTCTCCTTGTGTAGCTGCTATGTAGTTCTTGGATATGTTGCTAATCTAATCAGATACAATGCTTCTGTTAAAGGTCAAGGACCCTAAACAAATGGGACTGATAGGACCTTAAACTCTCAGGCCCTTTTTTATTATGGTTCTTCTCTCTGATCTCCTTATTATATCTAATAAAAATACTTTTGTCCAAAGTGGTTGCTAAGGGCACTCAGTATCTCTTGGGAAGCCTTCAGCACGTTAGATGCTTTTTTCTTATTTCAATATGGCTAAATGACTGATTTTCTTACAATAAAGACACTCTTCTCTGAATGGACAGATTTGTATTTTTCTTACTTGCATTTAGGAATATAGGAATTGCCATACTGTATCAGACCAGTGGTCTATTAATCGTTTTCATTCTGGTCTTCAACAATAAAGCACCGGGAGAACGAGACCATCTTTACTTCCTATATGTGAATTTGCTGAATGCAAAATTATTGATTTTATTTTTCCTCACCCTTGCCAGAGCTGTAGTCAGAGACATAAACCCTTAGTCATATTCTGAAAGAGCCAAATAACAGAAGTGGTTTAAATGCACAAACCTGAGACATCCTGGATTCTTTACTAGCTCTCTATTCCCTCTCTTCTTCTCTTCATATAGTTTAACTACATGAGATTTTGCTCTTTTTTTCTATCAAGAGTGTCTTTGGCCTACACTCTCAGTTGGTGTAAATCAGTGTGGCTTCTATTGATTATTTGTTAATTGTGTTGCTCTTCCCATTGAAGTTCTTGGCAAAATTGAATGGGAGCAGAATCAGGTCCCTAATTCAGTCCTGTTCACAACAAATATTACATCTATTTAAAAAGCATAAAAGAACTGAATGCAGAATGAATTATTATCTTTAAACATTTCAGAACAATGGAGGCATGAACAGCTAACAGACCCAGGACAATTAAAGAAACAAAAGGGGAAAGTGAATGTAAAATAACGGTCTCTCTCCTGCAGTCCTTACTTGGTGAAAAAGTCACTTTCATTTAAGTGCCTGAGAAGAGATCGCAAAGTGGGTCTCGTATCAGTTTTTAACACAGGATTTTTTTTGGCTAATTACGTATTCAGATAAAATTTTCCTTTCAGAATTAATTCTCATAGGAACCTATATTCCCAGGAGATATAATTCACTAATGGGTTATGAATCTAGTTTCACTCTTTCATGGTTCCTTCAGCACAATCTAGATTGCTCACTAGGCAGTTGCCGGTTCAAAAATAATTTGACATTCCAAAGTCATAACCACTAAGACCCTCTTATTCTGGGTCAGACTGATCCTGCACTATTAAAGTCATTGGTATTTTTGCCATTGACTTCAAAAGGATCAAGATCAAGCACTATGTAGCTACAAGGCTTTCCATCATTGTAGAGATGTAATTGCACCATAACTGTAAGTACATCACTGTTACTGATGGGAGCACAAATTTTTAAATAGAAAATGGGGGAAAGGATGGTGTTGCTAAATATGGATATATACCAGTCACCAAGCAACCATAAACACAAGTGTGGCAAAATCTCTTTTAGAGGAAATGCTAGAATCTTGTAAACCTCAGGATTTCATACAGATGAAAGGGCCACAACCAAGAACACCAACTGGAAATTGGTATATGCTGGTTGTGTATGTGGTGGTATATGGTGGTGCAGTTATTGAAGGATAAAAGGACTGAGACAATTACGGCTGCATTGAGGAAACATGTGGTGTTGCAGTTCAGCCCACTAACGTGCACCTGGTATAAAGGAGTCACCCTAAGGTTGGGAATTAACAGCTAATGCCTTTAAGGAAGCTCCGCTGTCTGTTTTCACATTTGTAAACACAGAGATGTGTTGGCTGCCTCTTTCCACATTGGCCAGGAACGGGAAACAGTGACTATTGGAAGCTGCGGTGGGACATGCCTGCGCATGGTCAACGTAAACAGAATGTCTCGTGGCCTGCCTTTGGATTACCCTGATGGGCCACATGCTGAAGGTTGCTAACACCTGTGCTAAACTAAGGGACCATTCAAGGTGAAGTGGCCTGATAACACTCCTATAGTCATGGAACAAAAAAGAGGGTTAGTGAGTTACAGATTGTTGTAATAAACCATAAATCCAGTGTCTTTATAAAGACCATGATTTTTAGTGTCTAGCTAAGTTATGAATTTTAAACTCCCAAGCTCGTTTTTTGAAAGTGTTATGCTGGTTTCCTTTGAGCATGAGGGCTGATAGATCAGCTGTAGACTGATCACTCTCTTATCATATTCATGTGTGAGTTAATTGAAGAGATTAGTGATTGGTTTCACTCACATAGTTGTTGTTGTGGCATTTAGTGCACTGTCTGAGGTACATAGCATGTTGTCTTTCCAGTATTTCAGAAAGGGCAATCCCCCTTTATAGTAGTCTTATAAATGTTTGCATGACTGTGTATAAAATCCATGATCCACAGTAGGAATCTGCTTGTAAAAGACTTTGACATCACCATCTAAAACACTAAGTACTATGCTGTTTTCTTATCAGTGCACTTGATCACAGCGATCATGAGCTCAAAGTCTGTCTAGTACTTGCAGATTCCAGTCTCATCGATGTAAGCAGTGTCAGGAATGAGATATATTCTGACATCTGGTGGCAAACTATGGGAATTGCAGTGAGTTTTGGAAAATAACTTTGGGGCTGATTAATTTGCATAGACACACCCACTGCGCCTAGTCTGGGCTCACAGCAGCCCACATGGCCACTTTGGCTGATGTGGGAGCCCCAGTTTCTATGTTACTGGGGCAGGAATGATAAAGTGATGTTACCCTGATCGTGTGAATGAAGGACTATGGACAGGTACTTGGCCCTTGTTATGATGGAGGGACTCGCCATCATCTAAGTAGCACTCACTGGTCAGGGGCCACGTGCTTCAGAATGCTCTGAGATAGAGACACCTGCCCATAACCTCTCTCTATCTTTTGGTGAGGGACTTGTCTAAGGGCCCCTAGTCCTATTGCCCCCTGCCTCTCTCCACTGTGGAATGTTAGAGCTAATTTTGATTCACTTAGGAGTCTTGGTTCAGCCTGCTAAGCTGACTTCACTTTGAGTCTGCTGGTGTATCTGTGCCAAGGTACTGGACCCCCCCCCCCCACGAAGAGCTGAAATCACTTAAGAGCTGAAACCACTGAGCACTGTGTTAAGTGGGGGGTGGGCCTAAAGGCATGTTGGTGGCACCAAGCACTTTGTGCAGCTAGCTGCACAAAGCAGAGGACTCAGCCGAGTGGTTCCTGGGTGGAGTTTGGGTGACTGGCAGCGGACTCGGCTGAGCGGTTCCTGGGTGCAGTTCGTGCGACTGGCAGCGGACTCGGCCGAGCGGTTCCTGGGTGCAGTTCATGTGGCTGGCACAGCAGAGCAGTCCGTGTGTCGGCTAGCAGGCCGGCTAGCGGAGTGACTGGCGCTGCAGAGCAGTTCGAGTGTCGGTGAGCAGAGCGGATTGCGGTGAGGGCTGCAGAGAACCCCACAGAGAGGCGGTGCAGTCGGCCTCGGACCATGTAAGGTGCCCCGTGCCCTACCCTCCATTTCCACCCAGGATGGGAGGTAAGACTCTGCCAACTGATTTTTGAACTCTGCACTGACCCAGAACAGAGACTCTTGGGCTGCTGGACTTTTGGGACTATTGAGTGACTTTTTGGGGTTGTGGAACTCAAGAGCCAAAGGGAAGGCCACGGCCTCTTTGCTGGGAGGGGGGCTTCTGGTTCATGGTTTGGTTTATTAACCTTGTTTGTGGTGTTTCCCCAATATAATGCCACATTGTTTCTCCCTGTTATTAAAAGGCTTTGGTACACTCAGACTCTGTGCTTGCGAGAGGGGAAGTATTGTCTCTTACAGACACCCAGAAGAGTGGTATATGGTTGTCCCAGGTCACTGGGTGGGGGCTCGAGCTGGTTTTTGTATTGTGCTATTGGAATGGAACCCCTGGATACTGAACCCGGCCCTTGTTGCTGCCAACTCTGATGGGCAGAAGGGTTACATCTACATGACCAGTAAATTGCTTCTCAGGCAAAAGTGCTTTTGCCATGTTGAAATGTCAGTTGTAATACTCATTTATAGCAATCAAAGGACATATTAGGACACTGCAAGGAACAACTCTAGTATCCCAGGCAGAACTAGATACAGACTGTGTTGCTCAGGGGTATGAAAAATCCACACCCTTGAGCTACATAGTTATACTGACCTAACCCTCCATGTAGACAGCACTATGTCGATGAGAGAGCTTCTCCCATTGACATAACCGCCCCCTCTTGGGTAGGTGGATTAACTACGGCAACAGGAAAAGTTTTCCTGTGGGCGTAGGAGCATTTTCACCAATGCAGCGTTTTAAGTATAGGTCTGTCCTATACTTCCTATGGAATCTCCTGCTAATCAGATATAACTGCATAATGTCAAAACAAAACAGCAGTTGAACACTAAGATAGCTTTACAGCACAACCTGTTAGTGGATATGATATCTTCACTGTTCATTATAAAGGCCTTTGAGATCCTTAGGCAGGCACTATATAAATGCCAGATATTATTATTAATTATGTTTCTTCCTTTACAAGTACACAGTATGATATTGTTTCCATAGATCAAGGAGGGCAAAAGAAGGTACAGCCTTCCTCTCTGCAAATAGTCAGAATTTCATGACTACAAGTATTTGTTGCATTTTGAACTGCTCTCCTTTATCTCAGGAATTTCATGGACAACTACAGCATTGATTAGAGACTAATGAAAAGTTTGAACATTATGGATTTGATCCTGCCAAATGTTAAGCTTTTCAGAGTCCAGTAAAATACTTGGCACATGCACATAATCCCATTGAAGTAAATTGTTTTAACTGCTAATAGAAAATTGTGTCCTCAGATTTTAGCACCAAAATAAGAACAGCAGGTGTAATTTAGCTCTGGTCTACACTGGGGCGGGGGGATCAATCTAAGATATACAACTTCAGCTACCAGAATAACGTAGCTGAAATTGACATACTTAGATCCACTTACTGCAGCACCTTCACGGCGGTGAGTTGACTGCTACTGCTCCTCCCGTTGACTCCCCCTGTACTTCTCGTGGTGGTGGAGTACAGGAGTTGACGGGAGAGCACTCAGGGATTGATTTATCACATCTAGACTAGATGTGATAAATCGACCCCCAATGGATCGATTGCTACCTGCCGATCCGGCGGGTAGTGTAAATGTACTCGTAGTTTCTTTAAACCACTTCTGTGAGTAATACTTTTGTATCATTCTGTCTCTGAAGTTCAGGCTTTGTATAATTTATACTCTGGTGGTGTCCAAAAGCCCCTGTTCCTTTGCTCAGGGTGCTGCACAAACACAAATGACCAGACAGTCCATCACGGACTCCTCTTGCATCAAGTTACAGGAGATGTGGAGTGGGTGAACAGGTCACTCTACAGTGTGTAAAAATAGACATATAAAAAAGAGAACCAAGGAATGGTGCTGCATGATGTTTGTGTTTATTATTGGACAGAAGTCTAAGGAAAGTATACATCAGGGATTGACAACCTTTGGCATGCAGTCTGCCAAGGTAAGCCCCCTGGCAGGCCGGGTCAGTTTGTTTACCTGCCGCGTCCACAGATTTGGCCGATGGCCGCGGTTTACCACTCCAGGCCAATGAGGGGCTGCGGAAAGTGGCATGGCCCGAGCGATATGCTGGCCCGCTGCTTCCTGTAGCCCCCATTGGCCTTGGAACAGTGAACCGTGGCCAGTGAGAGCTGCAATCAGCCAAACCTGCGGAAGTGGCAGGTAAACAAACTGGTCTGGCCTGCCATGGGGCTTACCTTGGTGGGCCGTGTGCCAAAGGTTGCCAGTCCTTGGTATATGTCTATCAGACGAAAGAGAAAATAAGAAGACTGACTGACAGAGAAGTGCAGTCAGATAGTTGTTAAATACTGGAATATTTTTGGCCGTGGTGACTTTATATAAGATAAATATAAAAAGAATATGAAAGAGTAGAGAGACCTGTCTACACTTCAGGGGAAATTTGACCTAAGCTAAACAATTTGAGTTACATAAATAGTGTAACTCAAATTGACATAGCTTAGATCTACTTACCGTGGGGTCCATACTATGTGATGTAGACAAGAAACGCTCTCCTGTTGACTCCCCCTTCTTTTTTTTTTTTTTGATCTGGTGGAGTTAGAGTGACCAGGTGTCCTGATTTTATAGGGACAGTCCAGATTTTTGGGGTCTTTTTCTTATATAAGCTCTTATTACCCCCCACCTCATCCCGATTTTTCACACTTGCTGTCTGGTCGCCCTAGGTGGAGTACAGGAGTCAACGGGAGAGTGATCTACGGTCAATTTATGGGGTCTTCACTAGATCCACTAAACTGACCGCCAGTGCATCGATTGCTGTGTGTCAGTCCCCTGGAAAGTGTAGACAAGCCCTAAGAAATCTTGTGATTGGAATGCTGGATTTTGGAGCTCATTCAGGAAAGCAATTATTTTCTTCAGTTGAAATATTTAGCATTTAAGAACTTATAGACCAGGGGTCGGCAACCTTTGAGAAGTGGTGTGCCGAGTCTTCATTAATTTAACGTTTCGCATGCCAGTAGTACATTTTGCAGTTGTAGGGGCCAGCAGAGGGAACCCCAGACTTGCAGCGGGTGCGGGGCAGATGGGAAGGGGTAGAAGGGAGTGGGGAAGGCGATGGAGCAGATGGGAATGGTTGTGAGGGGGCAAACATGATGGAGGTGTAAGTTAAAGGAGTTGGGGAGGCAGTGTGAAGAGCCAACAGGAAAGGGGTGTAAAAGGGAGAGAATGGGGGCAGATGGGAAGAAGCAAGGTAGTGGAGGAGGTAGTGGAGCAGACGGGAAGGGAGACAATGGGGGGTAAAAGGGAGTGAGGGAGGCAATGGGGCAGACAGGAACACAGAGTTGAAGGGAGAGGGTGTCCGGGACAGATGAGGCGGGGTGGGCGCAGATGGGAATGGGAGATGGGAGAGGCAGTGGGGCAGCCAGGAATGGGGTGGAAGGGAGGCAGTATAGTGGAAGGGAAGGGAGTTGGATGATGGTGTGTGGGGTAGACAGGAAAGGGTAAGGGGGGGGTAGGTGGGAAGGGAGTGGGGAGAGGCGGGCGCGGAGGCTGCAAGGATTCGGGGCGGGACTGAGTGGCAGGTTTTTGGGGACAGGACGCTGCTTCTCTTGTGTACAGGGGGACCTGGGGACGCAGGTGAGGAGCGAGGGAAGCAGGTTTCCTCTGGCCCCGAAGGGCTGGACCTGAAGTGCGGCTGAAAGAACGGGTGTTCCGGCGGGTCCGCCCCACAATTTTGGCGGAGGGGGGAATCGCCGCTTTCCCCGCACATGGCTCTGTGCCGCTGTAATTCTGAACCCCCCCACCCCCTGCTGTCCCCGGGCACCGCACCGACACCCACCTATAGGGGCAGCAGACGGAGTGAGCAGGTGAGGAACCCAGCACCAGTCCCCTCCATTGCGCTCCTGCCATGGCATGGAGACATCGCTCAGCAGTGCCCGAACTCTTGCTGGCTCGGGGGAAGGCTTGGGCGGTGGTGGCAACCTGCAAGGAGCCGCTCACCCTGCTGCACAAGTGCCCCTTCCTCCGCGAGAAGCGGCGGACAATGCCAGAGAGGGTCTGTCCTCTCACAGCCCTGCGCCCCCTCCTGCCTCGAGGCAGAGGTGCCCCAGGGCTTGATCTGGTGGGCGGGGGATTGGCTCCTGCTGGATATGCAGGGTCAGTGCTGCGCTCCCCAGGATAGAAGAGGGTGGGCCGCTGCCGGTCTAGGGTTCCCCACGCTGGCTTCTGCCAGTCGGAGTCCCAGCCACCTACCCTGCTCAGCCTGCTGCGTGCCACTGAAAAACAGCTCGCGTGCCGCCTTTGGCACGTGTGCTGCAGGTTGACGACCCCTGTTATAGACAAAGCCCAGATATATCTGACGAGCAGAAATGGTCTTGGTGGCAGTATATGGTAGGTACTGATGAAGAATGACATATTGTATAAAACACAAAAGAGCAGATTTAATCTGTCAGTTTGAATTATGAAATAACTTTAGTACTACTGGCTTTTGAATTGGCACAAACTACTGCCAAAAAATAAAGCTAAAATAGGCCCATTTGTACAATGGTTCATCATGCCTATATGGACAGCTAGCTCAGTATATATAAAGGTTAGCAGTACACTGTTGCAGTTTATATGTACTTATTATGTGTCCCTTGGTTTCCCGTCAAAAAGAGCATTGTGTTTTGGTCTGTAATTATAGCTCTTCTCAGTGCCAAATAAATGAGTTATGAAGAACCTTTAAAAGGAAATAATCTTTCATGGATGTAGAAATAGGTTTGATGAAGATTTGATTCTGGCTTTGCACTTCACAAGGTTGTACTTGCAGTGTCATTCCCTTTCTAGTTTTGAAGAGATTTTGGTTTGTCTCTATGGAAGTAGCAGAGGTTTGGCTCTGGCTGGAGGCTAGGGCTGTTAGCATGAAGGCTATGTGCCTCTGTACTAACTCCTAGCTCTCCCTGGCCCCTTCCAGTTCATTAACAGCGTGGTTCCTGCAAGAAGACAGTGTGTGGAGGAGGAAAGGTAGGGTTTATGCAGTGTAGGGGGGAGAAAGCTGACATGAACACAGTAGTTTACTTACCAAAATCCTATGCGATTAGGGTGGGCAGGGGAGATATGATGCCAAAGAGAGTAGCTACCCCTTTGTGGTTTCCACAGCTTTGAGGAAGGGGGAGATGATGCAGTAGGACTGGCACTTCTCTCTTTTGTACCCCTGCCTGTATTCAATGGAGTTCATTTCCAATATCTGTGGAGGGGGTGCAGATAGGAGGGTCAATAGAGCTTAGAATCTGGTAATTAATTCAATTTCAGCCACTTCTCCTACCCCTGCTGTTTAATTGTATACCTATAAGTAACAGGCATTGTTGAATTCTAGGAATACTTACAGTACAAAAATGAGGGTGCTGTAGTACCATATCAGTTCACTTAATAATCAGTTGGGGCTTTATTCTGCCAGAATGAGTAATACTTCTGCAAGTAATCTTATGATTTTAATAGGACTACTCCATGGAGGCAGGTATTCATGGGGGGAGGAATAGCTCAGTGGTTTGAGCATTAGCTTTCTAAACCTAGGGTTGTGAGCTCAATCCTTGAGGCCATTTAGGGATATGGGGCAAAAATCTGTGGGATGATTTAATAGGGTTGGACAAGATGACCTCCTGAGGGGTATTCCAACCCTGATATTCTATGTTCACATGAGAATGGAATCCTTCTAATTTTAGGAATATGAGCAGGAATCTGTGGGACTCAGGTTACAATCTGGGCAAACCTTTTGTCTAAGAACTGCTTTTTCCATAGCAATTCTGTTAGCTGGTTTAATGTAAATAATTACACACCATTTACACAACAACTGTTGGGTAAAGCTGTTTACTTATAGCTGTAAAAATGATCATAATTGTTATTGTACATCACTTCCCTGTTCTTGAAGAAGGCTCACATGCCAACTTAATAGAATCTCAAGAAGAAAATTCCTAACTTGGTTGATTGTTTCTCTGAACCCATAGGGTTCAATTCAGTATATCTGCATGAAAACCAGAGAGATGAGTATGGTGCATAGCTCCAACGTATGCACTGTAGGAAAATATATACTCAGCACCAGTATATTCAGATAGGAGTGTACATTCTTGCTTAAATTGGTGAGAGAGACCGTTGAGCCAGTCAGAAGAATGAAGGCCAGCAAGTGGAATAGGCATGTCTCTGCATGTGACAGGACACCTAGGCAGTTGGTCACTACCAGATAAGCATAGATGGCTGTCACCAAACAATCTCTGTTGAAAGTATAGCAGGACACAACGGACTCAGCTGAAGTAAAATATCTTATTTTGACAGCAAAACCACATCCGTTCTACATATGGCATAGTGCGTGGCATCTTGATCCACTATGTACAATGAGATACAGGGAATAGGGACTTCTGTGCAGCTGGTACCCATCAGATGTGTTGCCTTCACATTGCTGCTCAACACTCCCAGAGCAAAAAGATGGCAGTGTGTGGCTGAGGTGTTGCCACTCTGTGTGTAATTGTTTTTCTGTAGTCTATCTCTGATTGAAAACATGGTCACCAGAGAACAGTTATGACCAGCTACATATGGTTATTTGTGGGGTTTTTCATAGCAGTTGTGTTCAACTGGTCAGGGGAGAATTTCCTGCACAGGAATTTCAGGGAAGGAATTTCCTGCACAGTACCTGATACTCTGGGTCAATGCCTGAATGTATTTTTCTTCCACTTACCCACGCCCAACTCCAGTGTCTGCTGTGTGTGAAAGCACAAGTTTGATATGAGGAAGAAGGTGCCTGAACATTGCTGTGGTCCAGTCCTGCCTACCCACTTTTAATTCATATTGTCCAGAGCCCACAGACACGGGATGGAAAGGCAGCTGTAGAATTGCTTGCTGAATACAGGTGAATTGCATCTTAGGGCTGGTCTACTCTGGCGGGGAGATCGATTGAAGATACGCAACTTCAGCTACGTGAATAACGTAGCTGAAGTTGGCGTACCTTTTTGGCCCACTTACCTGCCGTCCTCATGGCAGCGGCGGTCAGCGGCGCGCTCCCCCGTCAACTCCACCTTGCGGCAAGCTGGAGTTCCGGAGTTGATGGGGGCGCCGTTGGTGATCGATTTATCGCGTCTTAACAAGATGTTTGCAGTTGGCAAAAACATACACAAAGAAAAGAAAAACAATTTAAAAACTTAACCGGAGCACTTGCGATTCAATGGCGGGCGATTCAGCCCGCCATTGAACTCGATGAGAGTTTCACTATATGCAATTTCAGCTTTATGCAGTAACCATGGAACGGAACCCTCACGTATAACGCTGTATAGATTCTGTGTCAGTTTCAGGCTGACTGCACTTATATTCCTCCTTCATGGTCTACTTCAGGAGTGCCCAATCGGTCTCAGACCTCCAGCCACCACCTGTCTCTGGGCCGGGGCACATATCCCACTCACTTATGAGCAGGGGTTTTAAGGCTGCATGGTCCCCTGTCTTACACTGTACCATTCCTACCAAACCAGTCTGCCTAATGACCAGCAGTTGGGCTTTGCTTTCTCTCTGAGGGCTGCGATAGATGTGATTTCCCAGTAATCCAAACAACTATTTCTAAGCAAGCACATTTATTCATAGAGAAAAAGCATCACAGACAAAACATTAAAAAAAACCCAAAACAGATTTACAAGTACACTAAACATACTGGGAGTCACCCATCAGTCTTATGGGACCCTGGTAATCCAAAGTGCTTCAGCAGCATTGAGCCCCCTTTGGACGAAAGTTTGTGAACATTTGCTGGTTCAAAAAGAAAGCTGTGCCAGTTCAAGTTCAGCTTTTTATACCAGACTCCCTTTCTTTGTGTGAGTCTATGGAATACCCAGTTTGACTCAGTATGTGCAAACCTCTTCAGTGTTTCATTAGCAAAGAGTGAAGCTGAATGCAGGTTACGTTGAACAAGTTGAACTTTGGTGTGGACACAGTGAGGACAGATACATGATTACAGATACATGCACAGAATTAAGCAGCAGGCCACAACTTTTGGTAAATTTAAACACCAAGAAATGGTGCTACCCACCCATCACCCATACTCTTCTGTACCAGGCACTTAATTTGGTTCATGTGTGGGGATTACAGGGCTCCTTGCTGTATAACCTATAACTCAGGGTAGGCTTTCCTCAGCCCATTTCTCCCAGGACTCAGCTCTCTCTGAGTCCCAGCACCCTCCTTCCCATGAAGGGACAGGGGATGGGGACCACAAGAACTCACCTTGACCTTCAAGGGCCATAGGGTCTAACCCTATCCCATGAGCCCGAGATCCATCATCAAAATTCCAGGTCTTTTACTTATCTTAACCCAACCCTTCATGGTTGGTTAGATCCTGAGAGCTGGGGAATGCTGGCCAATCAGCACCCCTCCCCCACAGCCAATGGGGGCCAGACAATCCTGGGGGGAATGATCTACCCTAGTGTCCCTTAGTGAGTGTCTCCCTCCTTTGCTTCTGGGACTGTCCCCTTTCATCGCCAGCCCCATCAATTTCCCCCACCTGTTGACAGGTGCATGGCATTTATTAACCCCGTGCATTACTTTCTCCATGTAGCCTAGCTCCCAGCATTCCCTGTTCCACTGGTGTCCATTCAATACGTCTCTCCAGGGAACCTGAATCCTCTGACTCCAGTTCCATTGATCATGATACATACCGGGAGTGGTATTCCTCTGGTTGTTTGGTCTCAATGATTCGTGTTAATAACCTACTGTTTTTAGTTCCTGGAGGATTTGTGATAACCCTCCCCCATGGAGTAGAACACAATTGTACATAAACGATTCATAAACTTAATACGGTGGTCCCCCAAAGATACTGCATGGGGTTGCAGTATCTGTCACAGAGTGTTTTACGTCACACAGGCAAGATATTTTCCATGTGGAAGTGTTACACAGTGATAGTCCTTAAGAATTTGGCTGTCTCCAGTGTGTCTCAGGCAAGTGAAGAGTTGAGCTCATAATGTATTTAAAGCCACCATATACGAGTTTGAAATTATGTTTGGCTGTCATGGGAAACTACCCTTTCATGTGGTTACTCTTCAGCTCCCTATGGTTTGTCATGTTTCAATATCTCGCAGGTTTCAAATTCAGCACAGCAGCCAATTCTGTCATGTTAAAAGCTCAAGGGAGATGTGATGAAGCACTAGAAAATATTTCAGTGCCCTGATCTGAAAGTGAGTCCTTGTCACTTCTCCAGGGTCCATCTGTTTTGTCTAAATCCCTCTTCAGCTTTATCTCAGGCTCTAAGATACGCTAATATGCCCATCACTATGGTATCTAATGGTTTTGCGCTAGGAAAAATAGACTTAATATGATGTGAACGTGGCTCCAATATTCTAGTGGTACCCTTCGGTTAGAGGTAGCAATAGTTACATTGCTTTTCCATTATAAATGCTTATTTGGATATTTCAGGTAATTATAACTTAGCCCTAAAAATAACAAAACAAATTTGTTGCTAACAAAACGTGATTAAAGTTCAGCCTGGGAATGTTTATTTTTATTAAACTTCAGAAAAAAATCAATGTAGCCATTTTTAATTTACAGGCTTACAGATAAAAAATAGAAAGTGGTTTCAAATGTTGTTTCTGTGATTTAAAAATGTCTTTTTTTGGGTTGGCACTGCACCTCTGTAGTCTGTTTGGTGAACCAGAGATGTTGGGAAGCAGCTGTGTAATATGAGTTTAGAAAAGTGGATTGACAGATGCTAGTTTTAATGGAAGGCTAGAGATGGGCATAGCATAAAAACATGAATAGAATAGAACAGAACTCTGAAAACAATGTTCGTGAAGATTTTAGCATATAGACTGAACATGTATTTGCAGCAGCAAAATATTGAGGGCCGACCATCACATTTCCAAAGGAGCTATTACAATCCATATTGTTAGTGATCCATAAACTGTGGACTCTTTTAGTGAAACTTGACCTGATTAGACCACAGTGGCTCTGGCTTATGGTGGCAAGAATCCTCATCAGAAAGAAGACTCATGTCAGCCTTCACAACATAGACTGCATTGTAAAAATCCCTAAAGGCAAATACATAATAAATCAGAAAAGTTCCAAAGGAACTTTTCGTGGTTTTGGAATCAAAAATCTGTGTTTTAATAACTCTCTAAACATGTATTTACATAAAGGACTATTCAAGGGAGCTCTTATAATCACTGTCTCTGGAACTAATATCATTTTGACTTTAAACATCATCACCTATAAAAGTGTTAAGGGCCCTACAGGAGTAAGTAGGTTCTCTGATCAATAATCCTCTTTAAATTTTTCTTAAATACAAATTTTTAAAAAGTTGGAGTATAAATAGATGGTCCATGTGGAGTTTGGGGGAGGGAGTTTGCTGCAAAGGCAGGGGCAGCCAGTCGTGGAGCAGGAATTTGATAGTTGACTTTACTGAGACCACACCTGATATTCGCATTCATTTCTGGGCTCATCTACCTCAAAAAGGCATCGATATAAAGCAAGGAGTGCAGAGGACAACAATAAAAATGATTATACACCAAGGAGAATTGACTTACTAAGAAAGATTAAAGGAACTAAATATATATAGCTTGTCTAAGCAATGACTATGATGTAAGATAAGTCTACGAGTTTTAGAAGGCTGTAAACTCCAAGAAGGAAGGAATTGTTTAGTATTCTGAAAGGTGAAACT
Source organism: Dermatemys mawii (assembly GCA_007922305.1). NCBI lineage: Eukaryota > Metazoa > Chordata > Testudines > Dermatemydidae > Dermatemys > Dermatemys mawii. The sequence goes on along the minus strand of ML677341.1, from coordinate 44,584,912 downwards.
AAGACTAATGTAATGATATTAAGAATGTTATTTGAAATTTTCTTTTGGGGAAATCTTCCTGACAGTGAGCTATATTATATTGTGGCTTAGTCACTGAAAGGAAATGATGGAAGTCCCCATCACTTTCTTTGCTCTTGTAAAGGCAGAGTGAAAAAATTCTAGAAAATTGTAAGCTAGGTTACAGTAATATTTTAATGCATTGGATGGGGACCAACTGGCTGACCTAAAACATTTTTCAGCTTTATATAAATCTATGGTGATGAGGGATCCATTAGCACGTGGACGGGGGGGAACTACAGAGACAGATTTTAAAGCTATAAAAAGGAATTAAATGCCCAACACCAGTTAAGATCAAAGGGTTTCCCTTTGTTCCTTTAAAAATCATTCCCATAATTTTCATGTATTTTTGAGTTTACTTTAAGTGTTTTACATAAAACTGACATAATGAACTAAAATATACAAATGCAAAGAAAATCAAAGTTCAAGCTGCTGTTCTAATAACCTTTGTTCATCCTAGGGTTGTAGATTGGGCAGTACTTTTAGTACCTATGATAGTATTTGCTGGGACTGGTAAAAAAAAAAAAAAGGTAAATAAAAACATTTTTCTAGTAAAATGTTTTATTCATTGAAATCTGACTTGGGCACAAATTTCCATCAGAAAAAAAATCAAAACTAAATAGTTTGTGTTGCGTCAGTATTACTCTCTAGTGTGGTGTCTCCTGGGACCTGTAGTTCTGGTTCCCTCATGTCCCCATTCTTCCCATGGGCTGTGCTACTTAGCTGCACTACATCTCCCATCACACATGGAAATCTCTCCCTCTGCATTTGTAGATCAAAATTTTTCAAAACTTCTTTTTCCACAAAAAGCTTTTATATTTCAACTTTTGATCCCTGTTTGGCATGAAAACAAATGTTGAAATAGTAGAAGTTCTTGTTTTTGATCATCTCCAAGTCAATAGCTACTGACCCTCCTTAATTTTTAGTAATTATAAGCCATGTCATTTGTGTGGGGCCAGGAAATAAAGATCAGTCTCTATTAACACTTTATTTATCAATTTAGATGAAGAAGGAAAAAAAAATTAGCCCTTGCATCTAACAAGCTTGTGGAATCAGTCAATTAACCCTGAAATAGTTACAAAAGAACTACACACCAGGAAATCAGCGCACAACAGATACTGTAACAATAACCACCATTGCAAATGTGAAAGGTTAGTTTCCAAACAGAAAGTAGTGGTCAGCCCACCAAAATAACAGCTATACCGCCTTCTCTAGTGTCATATATCATAGCTATCTGTGAAGGTCAGTACTATAGGAAGAACACAAGATATCTGCAGAAAACCAGAGAACACAGATTCTTTAGGATGCTCAGAATGCTACTGACAGAAGTAACACATGCCCACGTGGTTGCTGACAATGAAAAAACATCCAGAGCAGCAAACAAGCTTCAGGTGTTAAATCCACCTCAGCAGTCAAATAGGCCTCAATAGAAGAAATGGTTAGGTAAACAAGAAGTGACTGGGTGATCAGAAACCATTAGTCTTTTTTAATGTTATTGACACTTGTACAATAACTCATAAATAATCCTCTCATCTCTTAAGAGACCTTGAATTTAAATTTTCCTATTTCTGTAGTGTAATAATTATTTCTGTCTGTCTTTCTAGAAGGATATCAACATCTGCCATATGATGGATATAGCCTTGTGTATGTAACTCGATCTGTGATATGGAATGCAGGCTAGGAAATAAGATAATTTTTAAACAACTGTCCTCTGTGTTGTGCCCTTTTATGGTACTAGTTGTGCTGTAAGACAATGAGAGATTTTCCTTGCTGTCTTCAGTTTGTGTGTCAGCCTTAGCAGCATTGCTCAATGTGATAGTTCTGCTTGTTGCTAGGTCAGCTTGATACAATGTGTTCATGTGGCCGTATACAGTAGAGCATAACAAAGTGCATATGCTGCTAACAGAAGAAGCACAAACCAAGACAAACTTGATTTTTCTCCACAGGTTTAAGGTTTTCCAGGACAGTTTTCTAGATGCTTTCAAGAATTAAAAATTACCTATACTACTCACAACCTCCAAATGGAATTGGAGGATGATTATAACAAACAGAAATCCTGCTCTTCACTAATATTTCTAAGTCCTTGTTCCAGAATAATGGCTTGACTTTCGGTTGGCATCAGCCCCAGACACCCATGAACAAGCTTATTGGCCAGGTATTGCAGGAAATATGGCAGACGTTCTGTATTATCTAATGAGAAAAACAAACAAAAGAGAGCATCTTCCAAATTTGCACTAGCTATTTAATAAGACTGTCAGAATACAGACTCTGGGGCCATGGAAAACTTGTAATTAAAAAGGCTAGCCCTGAGGTATGATCATGGTTGAGAGAACTCAGTATATTTCAAGGTATAGCGCTGAAAAATTGTGTTGGAGACTCTCTCAAAAAATGCTAAGGATGGTTGTTTTAGGAACACACTCAGGAATCGGGTTTGAGAAAAGGTGCTACACAAACCCTCAGCTTAGCATGACTTTCCTCAGGCTTCTGGAAAAATCTAGTTTACAGTTGGCATGATCAGAGGCTGAACACTGCATAGTCATTCCCACCTTCATATTATATCACTTGTTTTGCAGCATGCTCGAGCATAGATATGAAACACTATCCTCGAATAACATTGAACGCCTAATGTACCAACAGCTCTGATTTGTCAGGGATAGTCTCAGGTTTGCAAACCCTGTCCTGAGGAATGGTAACTGCTTGCTGTCCCAAGATTGGGTGGTTGTTCCAAGTCAACTATCATATTGTACTATTTTGTGTAGTGTGTTTTATTCTTTTGTTATATTGTGTCACAGTTGATAATTTGTCTCTTAACCTATGTATAAAATTAATATAAAGGAAAACTAATAAATCAAGCTAAAATTGTCAGTCCCCAGGCAACAGAAAACAAAGCATTACATACAGAGTGCTTTGAAAGAAATCATGAATACTTATGCAAATAGAAACTAATCAGGTTAGGCATGCAAGTTAGGTGTTTAATGCTGAGTGTTTTGAATCCACAAACCTACATTGCAGCCCTAAAAGGATGTCCATTCTCTCAATGCGCCCAGATTGGTTTATGCACACAGTAGCTTCTGTTGAGAAGTGCTGATTGTAGAAAAGGTTAGTGCATCCATTGTGACCCATTTTAGGTGTGCAGTTGTCAGGTTTTACACATGTAGCACAAGTGGATAGATTTTCCAAATATAGACCATCAAGTTTTACCTACAAATATCAGAGTAAAGTGAAGTTGTTTTAAATTAGAGGATATCCCTTTGTGGCCTACACATCAAGATCTTGACTGACATTCAGACTAGAGAAAGCTGCAAATTAAGGATGATTTGGAACTTCACCAAGTGCTGCAGAACAAACTGAAATTTCCCCCTTGCTTTTATCTGATGTAATGGTTTGGTTTCAGTTCACTTTGTTTATTCAGTTTTTGCTTTCTTTTTAATTTTTGTCTGTTATTGATGCCTAAATTTTCACTTATGCGTTTCTGGTTAAAAATGGAGGCAATCAAAATCAGTGAATTCTTTTGAAAAAGAATGAAACCTGTTGAAGTAAATGGGAGTTTTGCCATTGACTTTAATGGGGTCAGAAGGTCATTCTAAATATATTAGGTTCATAGGCTTTAAGGTCAGATGGGACCATCATGATTATCTAGTCTGACCTCCTGCACATTGCAGGCTACAGAATCTCACCTGTTCAGTCCTGAAATAGACCCATAACTTCTGGCTGAGTTACTGACATCCTGAAGTCATGATTTAAAGACTTCAAGTTACAGAGAATCCACCATTTACACTAGTTTAAACCTGCAACTGACCCATGCTCCAATATGCAGAGGACGGTGAAAACCCCCCAGATTCTCTGTCAATCTGACTAAGGGAAAAATTCCTTCCCCATCTCAAATATGGCAGTCAGACCCCGAGCATGTCAGCAAAAGCTACCAGCCAGATATCTGGGAAAGAATTCTCTATAGTAACTCAGAGCCCTCCCCATCTAGTGTCCTATCAAAAGCCATTGGAGATATTTGTTGCTAGCAGTTGCAGGTCAGCTACATGCCATTGTAGGCAGTCTCATCATACTGTCCCCTCCAAACTTATCCAGATCAGTCTGAAGCCAGTTGGGTTTTTTACTCCCCTTCCAGAACTTCACTCCTCTGATGGTTAGAAACATTCACCTAATTTCAAGCTTAAACTTGTTGATGGCCAGTTTATATTCATTTGTTCTTGTGTCCACATGGGCGCTTAACTTAAATAATTCCTCTCTTTCCCTGGTATATATCCCTCTAAAGTATTTATAGAGAGCAAACATCTCTCCCCTCCACCTTCATTTGGTTAGGCTTAACAAGCCAAGCTTCTTGAGTTTCCTCTCATAAAGTAGGTTTTCCATTCCCCAGGGCATCCTAATAACCTTTCCCCACACCTGCTCCAGTTTGAATCATCTTTCTTAAACATGGGAGACTAGCATTGCATGCAGTATTCCAGATAAGGTCTCACCAGAGCCTTGTATGATGATACTAACACTTCCCTGTCCCTACTGGAAATACCTCACCTGATGAGACTGCTTTATCTTTATTTCACGGCCGCATCACATTAGTGATCCTGTGATCAGCTAATAAATATGACCAGGTCTTTCTCCTCCTCTCTCACTTCTAACTGATATGTCCCCAGTTTATAGCAGAAGTTCTTGTTGTTAGTTCGTAAGTGCAAGACCTTGAACTTTGCACTATTAAATCTCATCCCATTTCTATTACTTTAGTTTTCTAGGTCCTCCAGATTTTCTTGTATGATATTCTTGTCCTCCTCCATATTGGCAATATCTCCCAACTTTGTCAACTGCAAATTTTATCATGCTCCTACTTTTTGTGTCAAGGTCAGTAATAAAAATGTGAAATATGATTGGTCCCAAGACTGATCCCTGAGGAATCCCAGTAGTAGCCTCCTTCCAGCTTGACAATTCACCTTTCAGTATGACCCACTGTAATCTCCCCGAACCAGTTCCTTATTCACCTTTCAATTCTGATATTAATTCCCATCTTCTCCAATGTAACTAATAATTTCCTATAGAAATGTGGAACCATATCTAATACCTTACTGAAATGTAGGTAGATTAGAACTACTGCATTTCCTTTATCTAAAAAAATTAGTTATCTTCTCAAAGAAGGAGATCACATTGGTCCTACATGGTCTACCTTTGGTGAAACCATGTTGTGTTTTACCCAATTACCGTTCACCTTTATAGCCTTAACCATTTTCGCTTTCAAAAATTGTTCCAGGATTAGTATAGTAGTATATGATAATGTATATTAGTACATTAATATATTACAGATGGAATAAAACTGGAACTAGTTTTCCAGATCCCTTACTTGTAGATGAAATAGGTTTTTGAGCTGAACTTCCCCTGACTTTTTGGTTTTGAAAAATTAAATTAGGTTCAAGTGTGTTTGTTTGAAAAATTACACCTTCTCTAATTTTTGCCTTTCTATGTGACATATTATTACATGCCAGACATTTGGAAACCTATTAGTGGAGGTTGGGAGAGGATGGTGGGGGAGGGAAAAATTGTAAAAGACAGGTAGCGCAAGTTAGTATCTCATGTATCAATTCAAATAAAAAATCAGGATTTTAAAAAATAAAGCATGCCTAGTGCAGAATCAAATGAGCATCATAATATTGCAGTCTTTTATTGTAATACAAGTTGGTTCATTTTATTCCATTTTCAGGTTTCATTGCAGTCATTGATACAGGAGTGAGATTCATGAGTTTGTATTACACTTACAATATTACACTTGAGAGTGTGTGCTGTTATTTCAACCTTGTAAAGATTCTTATGTTGCTTGCCATTCTACCTCATTTACCAAAAGAACCTGACTCTGCAAATCAGCTAGTTAGGTTAAAGAACAATGTAAAGTAAATGTAGTGCTGGATACTTGTGTCTTTTGCAGACAGAAGGATTAAAAATCCTCCATCAAAGTGTTCTTAGTCAAAGAGTGTAATGAGAAGAGGGAATGACACAGTGTCAATATATGCTTATGTTACTGATTCCACCAAGCACTGGAAAATGGTACAAAATCAAACTAGCCTTATTATATTCTCCATACAGTTATACCTCGCAGCTCTCCTCCTTCTTTTACAAGCCACTAGAATTTAATTCAGATAATTCAGCAAATTTTCACTTATGTGCAGAATTGATTTATAGCTATTAAAAGCTGATTGTATGCAATTACACTGAAAATACGGAGCTTGATTCATTAGCAAGTGTTCCTTAAAGGACTTTTTTGCAAGAATTCTTTTTCAGCAATTAGGTGCATATTGTAAGTTTAGCTCCAAATGGGGGGAGGGAGAACCCAACCCCAAACAATTGAAGACATACCATCTTTAGGTGCAGCTACCTATTTATTTTAATAATTGTCTATTTTTAATCTTAGCTAAGAAAGCATCTGCAGTAGGTTATTAGTCCTTAAACATTTTGTATGCAGTTTCTTGGCATTATTTAGGCGTAGTCAGCTGAGCTTAAATACTTCAGTTATAGAGCAGAAAATAGCATCTCTACATCTTATGGGCCTGATCCTAAGAGACTCTGAGCACCCCCTGTGAAGAACAGAGTCCTCCATTTTCATTAATATTTGTCTTCCGTGGGAGTTAAGACTGCTCAGCACATTGCAGAATTGGGCCATAATAGTAATATGGCACTTGGTCCCAACTTTATATTATATGTGGTTTGGGGGAAAAAAGGCATTAAACTACCCATGCAGTTAATGAATTGGCATCCTTATGGACCAGGATTAATATTGCATATTAAAAAAAAATAAATCTGCCAACTGCATCATTTTTCAGTACTTTTGACAACTGGGTTCTCTCAAATTTAGTAATAGATCTTTCTCTGTGGGCATTATTACCTTTACTACAGGACATTTTCATGCTGTAGCCACTAAATGGAACAATCTGAGACATGTAGCAGACTATGAAATTGAATCCTTTGTTTTTTTTTCTCATTGTCACTATATAGCTTATACTTGTAGAAATTGAAAACTGAGTGTTAACAACACATATGGATTTATGAATTGTTATGAGGGGTCCAAATCCCTCTCAAATGCATTTCTAGTATTTTATAATTATATTATAATAATAATATATTAAGGTTAAAACCTTTATTCAGGTATCTCTATCACAAGTAATTTTCTCATATAAACTGGTAGCCCTTATAGTTTACATACTTTGGGGCCCTAGACTCCTACTTAAAACAGAGGTATAAATCATTGATTTTTGTGAAGTACGATAAATGTGTGCCGCATAAATCTCTTATGTAAATTACATGAATTCACAAATTATTAATCTGGATTACAGCCGAAAGTTCATTCTTTCTATGGTTTTCAATGGACAGTGGTTTTCAAACTTTTTCATTTGCAGATCCCTGAAATTTTTTGAATGGAGATACAGACCCTTTTGGAGATCTTAGACCTAGTCTATGGACAGCCAGCTGTCTGTGGACTATGGGTTGAAAACCACTGCTCTAAAACATTTTGGGATTGTGAACATATCTGAAAAGGTGCATATAATAAAGGGTTTTCATTAATTCATAAAACGTTACCTACCTTGTTGAATAAATGTTGGTACACAGTTTATTTTGATACCTGGCAAAGTAATCTATCAAGTACTGATTTTCACATTTTAAGGGTAATCCAAATAAAAGATTTGCCTTATTTTATTAGAGCACTCGTCCAACTGGGTCCAATATCCTGACTCCCAGAGGAGCACTATGAAAACTTCACTGGCCAATTTTGCCATATTGTCTATGGAATGGCAGTCCTTCTTAACCCCTGTACTGCTAAGTCTAGACTGTGTGTTGTGAGACTTGATTAATTATATCTTAGTTTCAAAAGAAGATACAGTTTCTCCAGTGTAATCAGCACAAACAGACCTGCCTGGAGTGATGATTGGCAGTTTCATATTCTGGGAGTTAAATGTGATTGTTGTCACTTTAACATGTTGGGATTCAAAGTATCCTAATATGTTCAGAAATGTGTAAAAGCACAAAGGTCCAGAGGAGAATCCGTTTGTTTATATTTGAGATTCAAGTATAAAGCTGTGATGAAAGCCTACAGAGGCTGAGTGTAACTCTTGTTCACTAATGTGCCTGAATTATGTTTTGCATATAAAAGGAGGCCAGAAACTGACTCTCACCAGTCCCTTTGCCCTACTCGAGCAGCACACAGAAGAGTTGTACCTCTGCCTTAAATAAGCAACTGAGGATTCCCCCCACTGGTTGGCATAGAACTGGTTATATGTGCTCCGTGCCTTACCCTCCCAACGTAGGTTGCGCGTCCTGGGTGGAAGGACATGTGGTTAGAGCAGGGGTGAGCAAATTTTTTGGCCTGAGGGCCACATGGGGGCTCAACATTATGCGGAGGGCCGGGTAGGGAAGGCCGTGCCTCCCCAAACAGCCTGGCCCTGCCCCTGCCCCATATCTGACCCTCACCCACTTCCTGCCCCCTGACTGCCCGCCTCAGAAATCCGACCGATCCAATCCTCCACCCACTCCCTGTCCCTTGATCACCCCCACCGGAAACCTCCCCACTCTAACTGCCTCCCCCCAGGAACCTACCTCCTATCTAGGCCCCCCTGGCTCTTTCTTCCCTAACTGCCCACTCCCAAGACACCCCCCCCCACACCCTAACCACCACCCCCCGGGACCCCAGCGCCTATCTAAGCCCCCCTGCTCTTTGTTCCCTGGCTGCCCCCTCCTGAGACCCCATCCACCCTAACCACCACCACCCCTGACCCCACCACCTAAGCCCCCACCCCGCTTACGTTGCTCACCTTGCTCAGCCGGGCGCTCCAGCTGGTGCGGGGCCCCACAGCTCCTCATGCTCTGCCCGCGATGCTTCGCTTGGGGGCCCTGCGGTTCGTGGCACTCTGCCCGGGGGCCCCGTGATTCATGGCACTCTGCCCGGCCCAGGGGCGTGGGGTCCTGCAGCTCACGGCACTCTGCTTGGCGCATGGCTCGGAGCCCTGCTGGTGAGCTGCGCTTGGCCTGCCCCCGGCCCCAGAGCGCAGGGCTCTGCAGCTCCTCGTGCTTGGCTGGCCTGGGAATGCAGGGCCCCGTGGCACCTGGCTCCCTGGCTGGGGAGCATGGGACCACCAGCACCATGCCCCTGCGGGCCGGATAAAAATGGCCAGCAGGCCACATGTGGCCTGTGGGCTGCAGTTTGCTCTCCCCTGGGTCAGATCATGGGAGCAGGCAGTTACAGTCAGGCCTTTTGTAAATAAACAAACCATGGGCACTGATCATCTGGAGCAGTGGGTGTGTGCAGCTTATTGTGACCCCGATGGGAGTTAGGGACACACGTGTGGAGGCAATCAGTTGTGTGTATAAATGTGCACATGTAGCATTGGGTCTGAAAATACTTTTCCCCCATCAAAAACATATTCTCTCCTACAGTGCACATCATATTGATTTCACCAATATTTTTCTTTCTTTTATTAAAAGTTTTATTTTTTGAAATGTCAACTGTATAGACTATTCTCCCCTCCCTACATGAAGTATTTATGCATATAATGCCAATTTACACAAATAGGTTTTTCTAGTTATTATGCATTCAAACATCCCAATGTAACAATAGACCCCCTATGAAATCTCTGTCTAAAACAGAGTAATACGGGAAGGCCTGGAACGCTGTCAGTCAACCAGAGTTAATATTGGACTGCTCAAGGATCCAATTATTATTGTAATTATATACAAAAATATCAATTCAGATTTAGAATGAGTGATCTTACTTCTGTTGAAGTCAATAGCAAAATTTCCAGTGAGCAAAACCAAGCCCATAAACCTTGCAGGAAGTCTATAGAATTGCTAGAGGCAAGAGACAGGCAACATTACTGCAGCTGGTTTAATAAATTAAATTTAGATACCAAAGAAAATTTCCATCCACTCCAGGTTAATAGAATTATTATTCTCTGGTCTGAATTCACTCAGGGCTTGCTTACTTCTGCCATCTACATTAAGTTGCAACTTACTCCACTGCTTTGAGACTTCTTGTAAGCTTTTCAGGACAGAAATTCTTGTTTATTATTTGTTTTGCCTAGGAACTCCAGTCGTGGACCATGATCCCATTGTGCTTGGTATTATAGAAATGCAGAACTAATTGTGTCTCTATGGCGGGTGGCATTAAATAGGCCCTGGTCATAACTGGAATATATTTCAGTATTAATGCTAAAATAATGGACCCCTAAGTATAAAAATTGCTGGTCTGACTGTCAGAGCTTCAGAGAACTCACAGCTGCTGTTAGCTACAGATAGGGTGGTGGGTGCTTTTCCCTTCTGAAAACTCACTGCTTGTATTTTTCTGCATCTTGATAGATGATTCAGTTGGTTTAACCTTAGGCTGTGTTTTGTGTTTAGTTCTTGGGTCTTATCCATTTTTTTGTGTATCCTGCACTCCCAGTGCATTCAGTAGGAATTTTGAGTGCATTAAGAATTTGCCTGAATGTGATAGTGGATGGAGAAGATTTCCCACGTGTGTCTTTCCTTTTCCCCTCTCTGTCTGTTGGAAATAAATTGTTTATATTGCTAGAAACTGTTAATACAGTTAAACCATCTTGTAGATGCAAACCTATGTCACTCCATTCTGCTAGTGTCCCATGGCTAAAAATGAACATTTTGATGTAATTTCATTTGAGTTGCTTCATAATTTATTAATAGTTTCATTAAAATATCATGGATGTCTGCTACATACAGGATGTTATATAAGCCACAATAGAAAAGACAATAAATAATAAAAAAGGCATTTTAAAAGAAACTTTCCATCTCTTGGACCACCATGTTAAAGAAAAATGGACCAAATTTTAGCTTGGGTTAAAAACCTGGTTAAGTTTGGCTCAGATTTCTGTGAGTTATAAACTTTTGCATCTCCTCTATCCACATTTACAAAATATTTGTTTTCAAAACAATAAACATGTTTGCTTAGGGATGCAGCGTAATAACTTTTATAGGTATCTCTTAAAGCTTAAAAACATATTTCCAGAATAATGAGGTAAGCTTCTTGTAAGATTCCAGTATTGCCAACTGAGAAGTCAGTATTTACATTCCAGTTGGTTGTTTACTGCTTATGTCATTCATTGCATTAGTGCTGGTTGGTCAAATTGCAAAGACAGGAAGCTTATGAATTGATTTAGATTTTAGATTGATTGCACTCTCTCTGATGAATTCATTCTTCATATAACATACATCTCTTAAATATTTTCCTACTAGAATGCATTATGAAAAACCTGCAAATTGTTTCCTTATTTTGATCATGTGACATCTTGTTCTGTAAATTTGGCTCTGTAGGACTCAAAAGTTGGGCTCTTTGTACTCTGTTAATATTAAGTGCAAATTAGAATGAAGAGCTACTCCACATTGTACTGTTGTTGTTTGTTTGGATTCTTAACAATTTCATTTTTAGTGTTAGCCTCTGTCAAGCATACACTGATGTACGTGTGTGTACATTAGCAAAATGTCCAACACTCATTTTGGTGATCTTTACAAATTTTATAGTGAGAGGTTTTGAAAGTTGTGTTTTAATCCTTTGATAGTAAACCTTTTAAACTGAGTAAACGTTCTATAAAGAGCTGCTACTTTTTAAACAAAATTAATTGTCCTTTGATACCATGCAAGCTCATTTTTGTAAAAGCCGTAAGACCAGGATTTCAGGTCTCACAAGACAGCTTAGGCTCATATCCAGTGTTGACACTTTATGTGGTAAAGTTCAAGAGAGCTGCATTGTTAGAGGTGCCGTACTTTGGATGAGATGTTAAAGGTACCATCTGTTCATCTATGGAGAAGTAAAAGAGCCTAAGGCAACTTTCTTAAAAAGAACAGGACACTTGTGTCGAAAATATATCCTCTTTCATTACAACAGGCTCTGCTGTCCAGAGCTGTATGTAAGCTATTATTGACCATAATATGATGTCTGTTCTTGCCTATTTGTCACTGTAGTACTAATATGTAACTCGTTATTTTGTAAGCTCTTTGGATTTAGAGTGCTATTTAAAACCAGAATCTATTTTCAATGACTTTCTGTTTCTTTTTTAGATACTTCAAGAAATGTAAAAGCATCGCCAGAGACAGCAGAAGTCTTTTTTCAGAAGTTAAGGAATAAATATGAATTCACAGTTTTGGTGACTCTAAAACAAGCCCATTTAAATTCTGGTGTTATTCTTTCTATTCACCATTTAGATCATAGGTAAGTACTGCCACCTATATTTCCTGTATTATTCATATACTACTAAATACAAATGCATGCCTTAATTAAATCAGAAAAAATAAGCTCAAGAAAATGATGGTAAGGTTTGTTGTGCAGAAGATCATTTTGAAGCAGCTATAGTGTAAAGCAACACACACTGTGCAAATTCATAGCTATTCACAAATCTAAATCTGCCAACAGAATGTGGAACAACTGTCACTCTTTAAATGTCTCTTGCTGCTAAGGGCATAAAAAGCTATTTCACTGTTGTTGGTCATAACATTATGTGCCAGATACCCAGATGGTGTAAATAAGCATTGCTCCATTGTAGTCAGTAAACCAGTTTATACCAGCTCTGGATCTGGCCCTATAACTGTAATATTTAACTAGCTGGCTCATAAGTTTCTAAAGATTGTAAAAATTTCCTCTCAGTTATGGACATATACCTATAAAAACTGGCACAGTAGTTTGTAAAGAACACCTTTTAGGTTTGAAAGACATGAAGCATTTGAGGTTTAATTCTTTCTGATTGAGATACAGAAGGGATATTCTCTGTATTTTCTGTAGCAGCTTTAGGTACTGAAGCTAGCCAGTCTCTGGTTCTGTTAAAGGGTAAGAAGGAATTTTAAAAACCTGTAATTTTTTCCTGAATAAATTAGTCGTCATCTCAGAAACAGACCTTCCCTCCATCCAGTGTGTGAACCATTAATTTTTTTTCTGATATATTCCCTACTTGATAGCTGTGCTATTAAATCAAGCAGTCGTATATATATTATTGTAAAGAGGCTGATTATAAAGGAAACACTTTGATAATAGGATTACTGTTACTGGAAAACCAGTATATTATGAAATACAAGGGATTAGATTTCAATATCGTAAGGGCAATTCTGCTTCCTCTTCTTTTCAGATAGTCCCAAAACTTGGAAGTAATTTGAGGTTTACATTTTTTTTTTTTTTTTTTTTATAACAACCCATCTCCCCCATTGTAGCAGGACCAGCTGTCTCCTGAGTGCTTCCTCATAGTCTGGGGTGGCTCTGTGGTGCCCTGCCTTAATTTTCCCTCTGAGGTATCCCAAGGACTGTATGCTGTGCTCTTTTGCCTCAATAATATGCCTCCTGTTCTCTCCCCAGCCCTTTGGTTTTATTACATCCTCGTATATCATGTCCATCATTCGTTTGCAAAATTTCTCTGGATAGCAATCATGTCTTATGTTTGTTTTGGGAGGTGCCTAGCACACCTTTGGAAAATTAAATAATAACGATAATGAAAAGGATGTGTTAATTCATCTAGGCCAATGAGGGATAATAATGTTATTTATAACATACAGCACAGATTTGTCAAGAACAAATTGTGTCAAACAAACTTGATAGCTTTCTTTGACACGGTAACAAGCCTTGTGGATGGGGGAAGTGGTAGATGTGGTATATCTTGACTTTAGTAAGGCTTTTGATACTGTCTCACTTGACCTTCTTATGAACAAACAAGGGAAATACAACCTAGATGGAGATACTATAAGGTGGGTGCATAACTGGTTGAAAACGGTTCCCAGAGAGTAGTTATTGGTGGTTCACAGTCAAGCTGGAAGGGCATATCAAGTGGGGACCCAAAGGGATCAGTTCTGGTCCGGTTCTGTTCAATATCTTCATCAATACTTTAGATAATGGCATAGAGAGTACACTTACAAAGTTTGAGGATGATATGAAGCTGGGAGGGGTTGAAAGTGCTTTGGAGGATAGGATTTAAATTCAAAATGAGCTGGACAAACTGGAGAAATGGTCTTAAGTAAGTTATGAAATTCAATAAGGACAATTGCAAATTACAACAATCAGTTGCACACATACAAAATGGGAAATGACTGCCTAGGAAGCAATACAGCAGGAAGGGATTTGGCGGTCATAGTGGATCACAAGCTAAATATGAGTCAACATTGTAACACTGTTGCAAAAAAAAGCAAATATTCTTGGATGTATTACCAGGAGTGTCGTCAGCAAGACACGAGGAGTAATTCTTCCTTTCTACTCCATGCTGATTAGGCCTAAACTGGAGTATTGTGTTCAGTTCTAGGTGCCACATTTCAGGAAAGATGTGGACAAACTGGAAAAAGTCCAGAAAAGAGCAACAAAAATGATTAAAGGTCTAAAAAACATGACCTATAAGGGAAGATTGAAAAAAATTGGGGTGGTTTAGTCTGGAGAAGAGAAGACTGAGAGCGGACATAACAGTTTTCACATACATAAAAGGTTGTTACAAGAAGGAAAGACTCCCATTGACTTTAGTTTCTTGGCATTACTTTCTTTCAGAAAGCTATAATGATGGATTCTTAAATGACGGGACTTAATTCAATGGCCACTTAAGTCAATGTGAGTCTTTCCTTTGGCTGAAATGGGCATAGAATTGGGCTCACCACAGGCATACACAAGTAGAATTCGTGAACATAAAATTGGATATTTGTTAAAGCTTATAATATACATTTTTTTGTTCATAATATTAGGAAGTAAAAATGTTGGAGATGGCCAAGGGAAATAATCAGTTAATCAACATAAGTGGCTTTGTCCAATTTTTTAAATTTATACGACAACTCTGTCTTTTTTTAGCAAACTTTTTCCTTTCATTGAGATGGCAAATGAAAAGAGAATGTGAAGAAATCGAGAAAGGCATGCTTTCTGTATTAATAATTTAGGAAAGATGTTTAGGTATCTTTTCTAAACATAAACCACACTAACACACATGTCCAGAGCCTTAGCTGGGGTAAATCAGTGTAGCCACACTGATATCACTAGAGATATGCTAATTTACGCCAGCTGTGGATTTGCCCCAATTGTTCATTTATGATTTGATTTTATGATTTATTTTTTCTTTAGGGATTTTTGATGATTTCCTTGATTTATTCCATCAAATCCAGTCCAGTGTTTTCAACTTCTTCTTTTCTCTTTTTCCAGTACTATTTTGTAGGACACCACTTCTTATGACTACTAGAGTGAGTTCAGTCCTGCGAGGGGGCTGCATTCTTCCTGACAAATGCTGACTTCCCTCATCTGCTTTTGAACACTATGGATACTAAGGGCACTCAGCACCAGACAGGATCATTCCCACTGTGACTGAGCTCTTGGCTCTCCATCCTGCGTTTGGATTCATGTGGATGAATCCTTAAGCCTGTACAATCCGATTGACATCAGTGGGGCTTCATACAAAAACAATTCTCTGCTTGTGTGGCTCTGAATGCAGGATGAGAGACACGGATACTTGATGTAGCTGTCCTTTGTGACTGTCAGTGTTTAAGGTTCTAATCACAGCTCTCAAAGGGATGTATTAGGCATATGGTCATCTTCTGTTGTTTTGTCAGCTAAAGGGAATTACATGCTTTCATTTTTCTTTTAGCTAGCAATTGAAGTTCTCAGTATTTAAATTTCTTCCTTCCTTCTCCCTTCTATGAGGACTATTTTGTCTGATATTTTCTACTTTCAGATTGGTTTAAGCTGATTTAAAAGCAGAAGTATCTAAAAATATCTGTTAGCTGTTACTTTCTAATCTCCCTACTTGCACCCACGATTAGTCCTTTTTTCCCCACTGACCTGAAACGAATGGAGGCAATGTCAGAAAATGGCAATCTTGGATGCAGTTCAGAAGTGGTACTTTAGGAAAAAAGCTATTTTAGTGTCAGGAAATCAGCATTTCAGAACTATAATCATATCGCTGAGTTGTTAGCAGCTAAATACCTGTCTTTGGGAACATTCATGTACTGTTATAGGTATCTGAGATGTTTCAGTTACAAATGCTGCCTTTAACTGAGGAAATAATCTGGACTGTACATGCACTGCTGAAAACTGATTTTATTTTACAAAAAGACTAATTATTTTGAATCATGTGACCAAAGTTGTTGTCATCTTCTTTCACATAGCAGCTTGGAAAGCAACATTAAAGGTTGATGCCCAAGCTTGTAATTCAGTCTATGGTTTCTGGTGGTGTAGAATGAATCAAGGCTGTCCCTCCAGAGGAAGATCTTAGAGGGCCAGCGGTTCACTAGATGTTCCATGATTTGGATCTTCTCTACAGTCACGTATTGGGCTACTCTTCATTTTCCAGTTGTGTAGTAGATAATTGCAACACCTGTATTAAGTCCTGATGCCATTCGCTGTGATGCAGATGTTAAGTTGGCATGGTGAAGCTGGGTGGTTGGTCTGTGGGATCCATAATCAGGTCTTATTCTTGACCCCTTTGTTTCCCCACAGCCTCCACCACTGTCTTTTAGTGATAGTCCAAAGGTGTTGAGAGCTTTGGAGAGTAGCCAAAAGGAGTTCTAAATTAAAGTGGCATCTTGTGGGTAGAGGTTAGATATTGTCATAGATGAGCAAGTCTGGGTTTATTATCACACAGTTATATTCTTGTATTATTGCTGCCCCTCTTTGGAGGGGATGGAGATAAGGTATGCATGTGATAGTTCTCATAGCCTCATTCAATTGCATGTTAAAAAGTTTTGTAGGTACACAAGCTACCCTTGCCAGTACACAATATTCAATTGCTGAGAATATGAGCGCCAAGTGGCTGCCAACAATGGGTGAGCAGCTGATCCTGGCTAGTTTGTCAATTATTTTGTTCCTTCCCTTTATCTTGGCAGCGGTCTTTGTCAGATATTGGTGGTATGGGAGGCTGTAAGCCAGAACCACCTAAAAATCTTTCAGGAAATCCTCATGCTTAAGTTTGATATCGTAGAAAGTGACATTGAGATATTTCTTTGCATGGAGGTTGCTCAGGTGGAATGCAAAGATAGCTGCTATTTTTGCATTGGTTTCACCTAGAAATTTAGAATCCAACTGGGACCAATCTAGTTTTCTTTTTGATTGGGTTTCTATATCTCTTCAAAAGGTGTCTTAAAAGGATAATTTCTTTGCTTTGTTCATACTGATTCTTATTTTTGTAGTGCTAAAGAAGATCCTGTGAGCAAAAAAATTTCTATTGTTGACACTGTCAGTTTGGATGAGTTCCTTCTTCTACCCGTTAATGAATGAACCCCTTGTTTTTCTTGGTTTTGGAGATTCTTTGCTTAATCATGTTTACATCCATGGTTGAGTGGAAATGTTTTTAAGTCAGTTGAAGGATTCTTGGTTTATATTCTGTTTGTCAAGTTAGGAGTGACCTTATTCTTTAACCATTGATTGTAAAGGATGTTATTAAATTGACTGACCTGTCACTATTGCCTATTTTCCTTTGCAGTCTAATCTTCTGTTAGTTTATATTTCTTGATAATGGAAAAAATGAATTTTGACAAAAGGATGTAAATTATTGTAGGTGGTGAATGCAACCACATTATAAACACCATCCTGGCAACTTCAGTTTAATTGATTGGGACAGACCCTCTGTTGATGTAAATTGGGATAGTTCATCTAAGCCAATGGAGATATTTTAATTTACAGCCATTGAGAATCTGTCACATAGGACTCATATGAGGCCAGATCCTTTTAGTCCTTATTCATTCCTTATTCATTCCTTAAAATCAAGCAAAACTATCTTGACTTTATTGGAGGGTTTGTCTGACTAAGAGTTGAAAGATTTATCCCATGTTGTCTGGAACTCTGAGAAATTTTACACATGATGTAGGATGGTTGAAGTAAGTGTTTTGGCAGCTTTCACTATTCCTTTACTGTCTGTTAGAAAGTACTGCTGTAACATACAAAATTTGTGTGTCACAGGGCAAAGTGAAGGAGAATGTCAGAGGACAATTTGTATGTAGTGTTGTTGTAGCTATGCTGGTCCAAGGATATTAGAGAGACAAGGTGGGTGAGGTAGTATCTTTTATTGGACTAACTTCTGTTGGTGTGAGAGACAAGCTTTCAACCTATACAGAGCTTTTCATCAGGGCTGGGAGAGGTACTCAGTGTCAGAGCTGAATACAAGATTGAACAGATAGTTTAGCATAAGTAGTCAGCGCCTATTTTAAAGGACAATTCAAAGTGTAGGGGCCCATCACAACCCCTATAGTCATAGGACAAGAAGGGGAGTTAGTGGTTTACAGATGTTATAATAAATCATAAATCAGTGCCTTTATTAAGATTTTTAATGTCTAGCAGAGTTATGAATTTAAGCTCCTGAGCTCATTTTTTGATAGTGTTGTGCAGATTTCCTTTGAGGATGAGAATTGATAGGACAGAGAGAGAGTGATTGCTTTGTGAAAACTTTTCCCTCACCAGTGATATGTGGTTTTTGTCTTTTTTATCATTCTTCCTGTGTGAGTTCCTGAGAGAGTGTAGTGATTGGTCTCACACAGATACTTGTTGTTGGGACATTTAGTGCACTGGATGAGGTCATGTGTAGGACCCAGGGATCTTTAAAGGTGTGTTGTGGGGAGTGTTGATCATTGTGGGAGTGGAGAGATGTCTGCAGGGTTGGCATCTGTTGTTCTGGCAGGGTCTGATGCTGCTTTAAGTTGGTGTGTCCTGGTCTGTGGAGAGCCTGCTGATGATGAGCTTGGGGGATTTTTTGAAGGCCAGAAAAAGGGATTTGGGAAAGATTTCTTTCAGGATGGGGTCCTCATCAAATATGGGTTGTCGTTGTTTGATGATACCTCATATAGGTTCCAGTATGGGGTGGTAGATGACAACTAGGGGTGTGCAGCTGGAGCACGTTTTATTTCTGTATTGAAGCAGCTTCTCACTGGTGATTATATGATGCAATCAACTTCTCTGGTGGAGTGTCCTTGTTTGGTAAGGCAGTTTTGTGTGTTGTAAGGTATATGTCCCAAACTTTCTCTTCAGAGCATATTCTGTGGTACCTCATTGCCTGGCTGTAGATAACAGATTTTTTTGGTGTGTTTCGAAGTGGTGACTGGTTCTATGAAAGTAGGTGTGGTGATCTGTGAGTTTCTTGTGTATATAGTTGTCCATAGGATTCAATTGCTGACGCTGATCATGTTATCCCGGAAGTCAATGCTAGTGTGGTAGTGTTTCAGAAAGATTTTGGTGGTGGTGGAGGTTGAATTCATGGTGGAAATCTATTATGTTTTAAGTTGTCTGTCCAGAGGATGAAAACATCAACGTATCTCAGGTAGATCATTGGTTTTGTGGTACATTTGTCCAGAAATTCTTCTTTAAGGTGGCCCGTGAAGATATTGGTATATTGAGGAGCCATCCTAGTACTCATGGCTGTTCCCACAGTTTGCACAAAATGTTTGTTGTTGAATGTAAAATTGTTATGGGTGAGGATGAAATGGATGAGTTTGGCAGTGTATTTGGGATGGATATCTGAGGGTTGTCCTGTGTCCTGTAACTATTTGAGGCAGGCAGTTATGCTGTCATTGTGAGGGATGTTGGTGTATAGGGAGGTGACATTCTTGGTGGCAAGGATAGTGTTCTGAGGGAGTTGTTAATGTTCAGGTTTCTGGAGGAAATCCATTGTGTCCTGGAGGAAACTGGCCCTTTGTGTGGTGAGTGGTTTGAGAATCATTTCTATGAGTCCCATATTCCTGCAGCAAGAGTGCCTTGTCAGATAAGATGGGCCTGCCTGGGTTTCCTTGTTTGTGTGTCTTGGGAAGTGTGTAGAAGAACCCTAGAGTGAGTTCATGGGAGATGAGTTTGTAGAGTTTCTCTCAGAGTTGTTTGTGGAAGGAAATTCCTGGGTAAACTGTGGTGTTGGGTTGTCTTTGTGTTCTTTATAGTAGATGATGTTGGTTGGCCTCGTTAAAGTAATCATCACAGTTGAGGACTGCTTTAGTGTCCCCTTTGTCTGCTGATTTGATCACTGTCTGCTCATTAGATTTCAGGGACTGGATAGCTGTCCTCTCAGTGGTGGAGAGATTGTGGTGGATGTGATATTCATTAAGGATTTTAGTCAATAAATGTAATGATCCAGAATGTGGTTTCATCTGCTATGTGTTGTCCAATCAGATTATTTTTTTTTCTTATGATTGTTGGTGTGGTAATTTGGCTTTTTGCTTCCCTTAATCTCTGTCTCACAATGGGGAAATGTTGGCATGGGAAAGCCCTCACAGAGAGTAGAAGTGTTTATATTGTACATTTTTTTTTCTACCGTAAAAAATCCATATGATATGATTCTCTTCCCTTCACCCTATAATTTTGGAAGGCAAGACAAGGTAGATGGCATTAGGAAGAAAACACTTGAGCCAGTTGGACTGCAATAGTAAAAATACACAGAGAGGAAAAACATCTTGGTAAATGGGGTTGGTGGGGAGGAATGAGAAGAAAACGAATTAAACACTCAAAGGTTCCTCAGTCTTCAAGTTCCCTTGATAAAAATGCCATAACCGAGGGGTAGGTGCAGAAAATGAATTGGTCGTCATTCCTCCAATTGTACTTGCATTAGGTGCTATGAAATTATCCATTAAGGCTAAAGCCATTATTATATTCTTCTCTGTCTTGCTGAACTGTCAGTCATTTCTTCACTGTAAGTAACTTCTTCCCTGGATAGTGCTCTAGGCAGGACAGGGAAAAGGGCAAAGCTATTGAATCAAAGTGACAGTGTAGTGAGAGATGAGTACAAGAACTTTAATGAGATATTACTTATATACTTGGCATTTAGAATTTAGACTATGAGGATGTTTTGATTATGTGCATTATCTGTTTTAAGGGAGGGGGCAGGTGAGAGAAGCCCATATTTAATCCTTTATAACACTTAAAGTGCCAGCTACTAATTGGAAAATAGGGTTTGTCATCCTGAATGCCTCATTATCATGCCACATGTATCATCATGGAATACAATGAACTGACGTACTTAGCCAACTGTGCAATGCTAAATGTGGTGGTGTGGATTCTTTCTAGAACCTCACAAGCAACCTATGCCTCAAAGAATAAGATTTGCTTACTCTTAATATTATCTTAGTTTGCATAATAACAGATCTCACTAGTCACAATCCCACCCATTTCAAAATCTAGCTGGAATATTTCAATAATGTAGATCAGTATTTCAGTTTATTTATTCTATACTTACTGCCTTTTCATTTCATTGAGTATTGTCCTCTTCATATTACAGGACAGAGTCAAAAGGGTAAATTGATGGATTTTAACTATACATTGTGTATGTATATGAATAACTTAGGGAAATCCGTGATATGAATCTATACATGATAGACTTAATTGTTTTCAGTGGGGCTAGAACTCAGGAATTTTAGGCTTTCAAAATATTAGTCTATTGTGTTTTGAGCTACAGTAGAATTTTTATTAACTGTCGGTAGTCATAGAATAGCTATTATCCTCTGTGGGTCAGTTGCTAGAGAATGCCAGAGTCTCCGTCCTTCTGATGCACTCATCCGATTTCTGTTGATGTAAATGGCAACATTTCTATTGACTTTTGGAGGGGAGCAGGACTTGCCTTAGTCAGTAGATAACTTGCTCCTAACAACTTAAAAACCCCTCATCCCTAGCATTTTTCCTTTTCCAGACTATCTAATCCTACTTTTTAAATATCTTTAAGTCTCACCATAACTCTTTAACCATCTCCATTTCCCTTTTCAGAATCTTTTCAATAGCCTTTATAACATTATAAGATAAGGCGAACTCCCATGGACACAGTTAGCCAGAGTGGAGAGACCAAGTGTAAAACTGAGTATTATTAGAATATTTTCCCCATTTTAAATCTCCCTTTTTAAAATACATCCAAGCTTGCTGTTGGCTTTTATAACTTCCTCTATACACTCAGCTTCCAGTGGTGGTAAGTCTTCCCAGAGGGACTCTACAGTGCCACTGAAAGCCTCCTGCTTAGGCCTGCTACCACCTAATAAGTTTTTCCCAAAAAGCCACAATCCCAGAATTGAGACAGAAGATCGTGTGTTTTAATAAACCATTGTGGTTTAGAGGGGAAGTGAAGGCAACTGTAAATATATACATAACAAATGGAAGAAAGGGGAAGTTGATAGTAATTATTATAAATCAGTAGTTAGTAATTGTAGACTTGTAGAAAATTGATGAGGGAAGCCAAGGGACACAAGTCGAAATCTACAGCCAGCAGAGTTAAGAACAATAAGGAGGAAGTTTTAAAACATATTAGTAACAAAAAGAATCCTAACAATGGTATTGGTCCATTACTAGTTGGAAATGGTAGACTTATCAATAATAATGCAGAAATGTTCAATAAATATTTCTGTTCCATATTTTGGGGAAAAATAGATGATATAGTCTCATATGGTGATGATAAAACTCTTTTCGTTTTCTGGAGGATGTTAAACAGAAGCTACTAAATTTAGACATTTTAAAATGAGCAGGTCCAGATAACTTCTATCCAAGTTGTTTAAAAGAGCTGGCTGAGGAGCTTTCTGGACCGTTAATGTTGATTTTTTTCAATACGTCATGGAGCACTGCGGAAGATCCAGAAAACTGGAAGTAAGCTAATGTTGTCATGCCAGTTTTTAAAAAGGGTAAACGGGATGAGCTGGGCAATTATAGACCTGTCAGTCTGACAATGATCTCAGGTAAGATAATGCAGCAGCTGATGTGGAACTTGATTAATAAAGAATTTAAAGGAGGGTAATCTAATTAATGTAAGTAATTGTAGGCTTATGAAAAATAGATCCTATCAAGCTAACATTATCTTTTTTTGATGAGATTATAAGTCTGGTTGATAAAGGTAATAGTGTTAATGTAATATACTTAGACTTCTGTAAGGTATTTGACTTGGTACTGCACAAAAGTTTTATTAAAAAAACTAGAACATTATAAAATTAACATGGCACACACTAAAAACGGCTTACTTATAGGTTTCAAAATGTAATTGTAAATAGAGAATTGTCATCAACGGGTGTGTTTCCAGTGGGGTCCTACACGGATCAGTTCTTGGTTCTTTGCTGTTTAATATTTTTATCAATGATGTGAAGAAAACATAAAATCATCACTGAGAAAGTTTGCAGATGTCACAAACATCTGAGGGGTGGTAAATAATGAAGAGGGTAGGTTATTGATTCAAAGCAATGTAAATGCATTTTAATATGTCAAAATATAAATGTATACATATAAGACCAAAGAATGTAGGCCACACTTACAGAAAATGGGACTTGCTCCTGGGAAACAGTGACTCTGAAAAAAGATTTAGGGGTTGTGGTGCCTAATTTCCGTCCTGTCTCCGTTTTTGTTTATGCTAGTCGTCAACTATGGATTAAAACAGTGGGACAGTGGGACATATAGCTTAAAGTGAAACAATTCAAGACTATTTGATCTAGACTTTGTTGACAAAATCGCTCTTATAGTGAATTGCCAACAGACTACAAAAATGTACAAACCAAGTAACAGACATAGTGGAGAAGATAGGTTTGAGATACAATGCAAAGAAATGTAATGTCATGTTAATGGGGACTATAGGGACATAAATCAAAACTGAAGAAGAGAAATTGGAGAAGGTGGACAATTTTATGTATCTTGGAAGTACCATCAGACACAATGGTACTGGTTCCGAGGAAAAGAGAAAAATCGTGAAGAAAAATACTGCATTTGGAAGACTCAAAAACATCTGGCAACTAAAAAAATCCCTCTCAAGAGAAAACTGTACAAAGCAATTGTTATCGTCATCACAACATATAGCAGTGAGACATGACAGATTAGCAAGAAACATACGCAAAAGCTGGATGCATTTCATCACAAATGTCAGAAGAATATTGGGAATAACATATAGAGATAGGAAGAAGAATTACTGGACAAGTAATCCACAAAAGAAGATGTAAGTGGCTGGGACTTGCTGAGAATGGAAAAAGAGCGCTTACCGAATATGACCCTTGAATGGAAACCAGAAAACGCAAGAAGAAAGAGAGGAAGACTGCGAATAACACGGAAATGAACAGTTCTGAATGACATCAAGCACCTCAACATCAAATGGGAAGATTTGGAGAAAAGGGCAGTTGAGAGGCAAATGTGGGTAGCCCAGTGTGTGCAGCAAAGCATGGGATGGACTAAGGTCTAAGTTAAGGTGGATAATCAGCTGAACATGACCTTCCATTGAGCTGCAAATGCACCATCTGAGATCTTTCTGTGCTTGCATTGGAGACTGAATAGAAGATGCCTTTTGTAAATCATGCTGCTTCATCATCAGAGGAGCACAGCGTGATTTTGGTATATCTCTAGTGTGAGGCCAGCAAAGCTGTGAACTTTATTAAGAGTACTAGCAATGATCATGCATACTAGCAAATAGCGAAGATGCTGGCACTACAAATATACTGGACTGGTAATCAGTGTAGGGAGGGGATTAAGTGGCTCAAGAGTGAATACTGGAAAACCCAAGACCAGAACTGCACCTTAGGTAACTTGCCAAAATCATGCCTATTTTGTGAGGAATTTGACTGGGTGCTGGTCACTGGCATGGAGCCAACCTTGATGCATGATGACCTAGTCAGCCAGGATGGTGACCTGTTGGCCCCAGAATCCAGCCCGGGACTGTTGGGAGCCATCAGCAGGCACTGAATCTGGACAGTTAAGCTACTCTGTCGCTGAAAGCAGTTCCAGAACAGGCTTTAGAGCAGCAGTGCATTCTGGATCCATTCTCAGAGGAGCTGATGCATCCCCCTGAGGAACAGCATGCTGCGGAGCTGGCAGCAGACACTAATGACAGAAAAGCTACCCCTAATGTCAGTAAGTGCCTGGCTCCATTTTAATGTTTATTAATACAGTAGTGGAGGGATTTCTGCTCTCTGAACCAATGCAAAGGTTCTGAGAAACCCAGCTAGCAGGGTGTATCCATTAATGATGGATTGTATTCTTCCACCACCGCCACCACCTCAGAAAAGGCGACCAGACTATGTAAGCAGTAAAGAGCACCTGTAAAGTGTATTGTTAGTGGAAAGGCAAAAATTTTTGCTAGGACCTACCTGTCTCTTACAAGTAATAACCTTACATTACCATGCCTGTAAATATACTGCTATGTAACCATTCTATGGTCTATCGAGCCACCTGAAAACAATGAACTCTGTGTGTGTTTGGTATGTTCCATTTCCAAATCTAGTCCATTTCAGTTAGACTAGTCCATGCAATCCATAGATAACAAAATCATTTGTCCCAAATAAGACTGGGGTTTGACATTTTGTTCGGAAATCTGCTGATGGTGTGACAGTAATTCCATTGATGGTGTCATTTGGTGCGAATAGTGTCCCAGCCTGTCCATGAACGTAGACTACTGATTGGTGGAAAACCCTGGCATCACGACCCTTTTTAGTGCAACTCATACTGATGTTCTTAGATTGCCCTCTATGGCCATGAGGGCCTGTGTAACAACAGAGTTGAGCCCTTTTGCTCCCTGAGGAGGACAAATGAGTCCCATCAATGTCCTCAGCACAGTTTTGAAAACCTCGTTCTTTCTAAGACCCTGCAACACCCTGCACTTCAAACCCCTGCCTTGAGCCCCCTCCTGCACCCTGCACTCCAACTCCCTTCCCTGAGCCCCCTCCCACACTCCACACTCCCTCCTGTACCCCAACCCCTTGCCCTGAGACCCCTGCCATGCCTCATAACCCTCCAGCACACCAAACGCTGCCTTGAGCCCTCTCCTGCACCCCGCAGCCTTCCTGCACCTCACCCCTTTGCCCTGAGCCTCTGCCTGCACACTGCACCTTCTGCACCCCAACCCAGATGTGGCCCTCGGGCCAAAAGTTTGCCCACCCCTGCCTTAGAGTCTATTAACCTAGGTGCAGGAAAAGGGATGCACTAGTTCAGCTGATGAAGCTTCTATGGAGCCTTCCTTCAGTGGAACCCCTGGGACTGACCAGCAGTACAAACTACCTTCTGCTTCCCTGGCAGTAAATCTTCCTTGGAGAACTGTGGGCTCACAGAATGGAAATGTATACCCCCTTACCAACAGTCATTTTCCTCCCCTACACGTTTAGAACTCCTTAGCACAGCAGAGATGTTTAGAATATTTTTGTCTCTGTGTGTGTTCTGTTATTCAAGTTGATTTGCTCTGGTCTAGTTTACTTTTCTATAGGTGTGGGAGAGCGTTTGTGAGAATCATAGACCAAATCTGCCGTTATTTATTCACATATGCTCCTGCTGAAGTTAACAGAAGTTACTGCAGTTTCTTTCTGTGCAAAATTACATTTCCATCACTAAGTATATTTATCCATCTTGATCAGGGCATCATTTGCTATGGGTCAAGGGGAGGGAAGTCCCCCACCCTAACCTTGGTTTGGCCCCTGACTTTTCATAGAGCTGTATGCTCCATTATGTCTTACACTCCCCTGCCCTCCCCCCACAACTTTTCAGGATATAATATAATCACATATTGTGTTCTTTATGCTGACACAACTGGCCTATGCTTTCCAGGCCCTCTGAATTTTTCTGGCATGATGGCCCTGATCTTGAGGTCATTCTATCTCTTACGTATTTTAGAAAAGAACCTCAAATGATGTAGATTGGCATAGATCTATTGAATTCAGTGGAGTTAAGTCACTTATACCAGCTGAGGATCTGGCCTACTCTGCTGAATCTGATATGAGATGAAAATGATTAACGCCCCAATCCCTCCCCTGTGTCTCAGTTTTATAACATTTTGTTCATGCTTTAGGGCAGGCCTGCACAACTCGGAAAGCAGCGAGGGCCATATTACTGCAAAAAACCCAGCTGTGGGCCAAAAAGCCCCGCCCTCACCCCACCCCTGTCTGCTTCCCACCACCCCACTGCTTGGCTTGCCCCGCCCCTACCCGCCCCCCCCCACAGGCTGCATAGTGAGCCCGTGCGGGCCGCTTGTGGCCCCTGGGCCGCATGCTGTGCAGGCCTGCTTTAGGGGGTGCTGTTTCAGCTGATTCTGTCACTGTGTTTCCTGATGCCTGTATACATTGTTTATGAACAATAAACTGTTATTCCCTCAGTGATGCTTGTGGTAGTTTTAATTTTTGGACTTTTAAGATGAGCTGTATGATAATAACAAGATGGAGGAGGAGGAGGAGGACAGTGGCTCCCCATCCTCATGTTGGGTGCCATGACTCACCCTCATAAATTAATAATCATTTGTACGGCTGGTCTTTCCCCTTGCTGATAGCATGTTTGTTTCCACTTGGATTATAAACTGAGTTTTTAAAGTTACATTGTCATTATTGGTCTATGTTTACTCACTGGAAGACTTTGCTTGGACCTATATTATTTTTGTAGTCATGAAAAAGAACAGCAAGATGGTAAAAACTAGTAATCATCTATATTTAGATACAGCAGCACACTTTTTGTTTAACCAAGAGCTTTTAAAAACACTAATTAGGCCCTGCTATGATGCAGATAAATAGTGGTTTGTTCTTGTTATGGATTAGTAAACAGAGCGTTTACTTAGAGGTCACACAGTGAGTCAGTGACAGAATTGGAAATAGAAGCAGGAGTCCTGAACTGCAGTTCATGTTTTATCCAGAAGGCCACACATCCAAATTCCAGCGTAATGGTTTATCCTGTTGAAAGTTCTTGCTTTAATGCTGTAGGCTGACCCAGGTTTCCTTCTTTTCTCTGCCAGACTTCATCACTTGCGAAAAAATTCATGTAAGTTCCGAGACCCAAATATTCTCCAGCAAACTCTCTCTTCTAGCCTATTTATGTAAGTGTGATGTTCACAGCGTACACACGAAAAAGTTAGATTGAAAATAGGGTGACCAAATGTCCCAATTTTATAAGGACAGCCCCGATTTTTGGGCCTTTCATCTGTAGGCTCCTATTACCCACCACCTACATCCCAATTTTTCACGTTTCCTGTCTGGTCACCCTCATTAAAAAACATAAACATTGTTATTGGCAGTTGCAGTGTAAAGTTACTTTATTTCTTAGAATTCAGAATGATAACACACAAGAACCCAAAATCGGAGACAGAGAAAACAGGTAGCCCTCCAAGGCTCTATGGCACAACTCAGCCCGCCTTGCTTTAAGCTGACCATTTCCAGAGTGAGGGCTGCTAGGCCCAGATTGCATATTTTCTTACAGAGCCCCCTGCAGTCTGCAAGCAGGGCCAAGAAACCTCCTCACTCTTAAGGTACCTGTACATTGCACACCACTGGCAGCAGCATGTAGGATATGTGGGTACATGCCACAGTGAAAAGCAGGCTGTGTCCCAATTGCAGTATGTTGCAACACATGGCAGTGTAAGGCTCTAGTGGTGGGAAAAAGCTGCGGCAGCAGGGAGGCAGCAGGATAATACCATTTTTAGCAGGGTAAACAGGAGAGGCATTGCCTGGGCATGTAGAGAGACATGTAGGTTGCGGCATGTCTATTCTATTTGCCTAAGCAATGCCCCTTTACTGTCTACACTGCTATGTATACCTGTGCTTGGGTGGCATGCTCTGTACGTACTCTACTCACCACCATAAGGAAGGTGCAGTCTAGACATACCCTTAAAATGATAGTTTGCAATTCCAAAGTAGTCCCCAATACACCAAACAGCAAACTAGTTGTTTATTTTACAACTAATATACTTACTTATTTTTTCATTTTTTAAAAAAAGTTCCCATGCCCTTGGCCTGCTCCTCCTTCCATGGAAGTCAGTTTTGCCATCGACTTCCAAGGGAGCAGGATCAGACACTTACTTATTGTAAGAGATGATTTTTTAACATATTCCTGTCTCTCTCACTCAGGTTTTAATCTATGATCAGTTGCTGAAAGAGCTGTACAATATGTTCAACCTCTTCGTTTGGTCATGAGTGACCTTATTTTTACCCTTTAAGCATGAGTTATGAAGAAGGTTGTTAAGTTGACTGATGCCCTGTCACTATTGCCTGTTTTCGTTGCAGTTGAGCCTTCAGTTAATTTACGTTTCTTGCCAATGCAAAAATGATTGTTGGGCCATAAGGAGGTAAATTATTGTAGATTGTAAATTTGATTGCTGATGTCAGTTAACTGCTTTGTTAATGCAGAGATTAGAACATGCTGAAATACTTTTTAAGGGAGGAAGGGGAACATGCCTTTTGCCAGTTTTGATAAAGGTAACTAATCTGGTGCTATTGCAGGGCACATTTAACGATAATAAAAGCTAAAAGAAAGGAGCAATGTGCTTTGAGCCCTTTCCTTGAAATGGGTCATAAAAGATTATTTTTACTCATTTATCTTGTCTCCTTTCACCCACCTTTCAAACTAAATTCCTTATCCTGCCTGTACTTTAGAAAAACACGTGTCCTATTAGAACAAAACAAACGAACAGAACCACACACATGGTATCAAACCACAACAATTGCATCAGTCTTGTGCAGAAAAAAGGGAGATTGCCAGCTCTTGTCATCTTATTGCGACTTTAGTGATTTTTCTCTTAAAGTGACAGCTCCTGGATTTATGGGATTATTGGAGATTCCCAGACTTTGTTTTAAAAAAAAGTTTCTAGGTCTCTT
This sequence comes from Dermatemys mawii, assembly GCA_007922305.1. Classification (NCBI taxonomy): domain Eukaryota; kingdom Metazoa; phylum Chordata; order Testudines; family Dermatemydidae; genus Dermatemys; species Dermatemys mawii. The sequence goes on along the minus strand of ML677341.1, from coordinate 44,555,386 downwards.
GGTTTCAGAGAGAAGCTTGAAAATGAACAGGAAAGATTCAAAACCCAGAAACCAAATTAATTCCAAATTTTATTCTTTAAAAATCATGATGTTTAAACCAATCTTTAAACCTAGCTTGTGATTTTTGAATGTGTGGGCAGGCAATATTGATTGATGAGTTTAGGAAGGTTTTCCTAGGCCTTCTCTTACTCCTACTGCTAGTGGCATGGTCTCTGCCAGCCAGTAGCTATGGATCTGCAGCAGGTATTTAAGGGGTCATACATTTGCACAGGTTTGGTAATGGATATTTGTCTGGGTTTTGTAAGATCAGCTGCTTGTGGCTCGGAAATAAAATAAATACTTGACTCCAACACTGCTGCATAAAACACATGTTTTATGTTGTTGGTACAGCATACACAGAACCTCTTTTCAGGCTTTGAGTGCCCCCTTCCCACTGTCACTATCATTAGCTCCCTTTTGCAAGGTGTAGCAATAAGGGGCTTCATAGGACCTGAGCAAGGAGTGATCAAGCCCTGCCCTTCCCAGGATGATTTGTCAGGCAGTTGCTTGCGTACTAGAAGAGGCTTAGTTCTCAGGATAAGCAGGGAGTAATTGTCTGTCCTGGTATGGGTTGGACCATCAGAAGCTTTTAAAACCACCTACTGCTGCATCTCCAGCTTGTCTGTGCTCAATATAATGCTGCTTTGTATCAAGCTTGAGTACAGAAGGGCCTAGTATTTCTTCTTTGGCAAAAACTGTGATTATGAATAATGCAAAGAGATGTCACAGTATCCTAAAGGAAGGATATAGGATACTTGTATCAGGGGCAGATCGTCTATGCCCGCATTCTCCACCACTGTAGCAAAGTGGTGGCTCAATCCTGGGCGCATCCTGCTGGTACGTCCAGGGAATCAGCTCTTCCAGTTCTGGAGTGCCCTCTGCAGGCCAATGTCCCACTTTCCACTAGCTCTGTGTCCCTCCCCTGGACCCCGTTGCCCTCTTCCTTTATGGGGTTTCACCCCTGCAGTACCCCCACAGTTTCAGGGTCACCCCTCCCGGGGAACCCCCACCCTCTATCCCCACCTTGCCTCAGTCTAGGCAACTGCCAGTCACCACTTGTCCCCGTTCTCTGGGGCAGACTGCAGTATCATTTCCATTCATCACTGGCAAGGGGGCGGGGGTGGCCTGCTGCCTCTGCCTCTGCAGCCATGGGCTGCCCACTGCAACCCCAGTACCCTTTGTTGGGCCGTCTCCTAGGCCTTGCAGCCAGGGGGTTTCCAGGCCGGAGCTCCCCCAGCTCCTCTTGCCTTGTCCCAGCCCTGTTCCACTCTAGGTACCCTGCTCACACTCCCAGCAGCCAGGCCTGTCTGCCTCTATAGACAGAGGAGACACTATCTTCCAGGCCTCTGCCTCTCAGCCTTTTTATAAGGGCCCGCTAGTCTGTTTGGGGCATGGCCGCCCATCTGAGCCTACTCTCCCAATCAGCCTAGTTTTTCACTAATCAGCCTGGGAGCTGCTTGCCCCCAGCCACCGCCCTTCCCAGGGCTGTTTTGACCCACTTTTTTCTGGAGTGGGGCAGCTATCCCACTACAGCCTCCTTCTCTTGGTTTCTTCCTCTTGTTAATCATTCGTATGTGGTAATCAGGAACCACATTATATACAATGTTGCATTCTCCTGTCCTGATATGAATGCTTAATGACTCAATGCTGCGTTTTTGGTGTAGGTACTTGGAACTGGAGAGCAGTGGACATCGAAATGAAATCAGGCTGCATTACCGTTCAGGAGGCCATCACACACACACAGAAGTGTTTCCGTACATTTTGGCAGATGATAAGTGGCACAGGCTTTCCTTAGCAATAAGTGCCTCACACTTGATTTTACATGTGGACTGCAATAGGTAAGTGAAGTGTGATATTTCATATTAATAAATAGTAGTCTGGAGCGTTCCAGCTCTGTAGTAAATGAAATGATAATGATTTGAGGTTTATTTCTTCTATTGTTTCTTAACAGAATTTATGAAAGGGTTGTGGAAAAGCCCTACATGGATTTACCTGTGGGTACAGCATTTTGGTTGGGACAAAGGAATAACGCACATGGTTATTTTAAGGTATGCTTTCCCTGAGAGGAAAAGACTGAAAATAGGTAAAAATGGTAATAGTGTTTCCTCTATATCTGAAGCAGTGGAAATATTTTAAATACTGTGGTACATAAGTGTGAGCATGCTTTATCGTGTGAGGATGCTGTTAGTCCAGTTCCCCTAAGCAGAACGTACTCCTTGGCATAGGGTCAGGCAAATTTCATGCTCCAACACCAATGTGGGCAGCTGTGTTCCAGAGAGATTCACCCTCAGGTGAGGTGAGAGGATTCTCACTCCACCACCTTCCTCCCAGGGGTTTGCCTGAGACAGGTAAGGTTTATCTTGCTACCAGGAGTCTGTAAGAGGTTCCACAGAGGAGGATGCCTGGACCATGTGCTGAATCAGCTGGGGGGGTTACTCATCTGAAATGAAACTACTGTGATCAGCAAGGAATTGTCATCAGTAGCTAATCTTTATTAGTTAGAGCTGAAAATAAGTTATCACGACCATCATGTATCCTGTCACACACTTCCTCACACCAAACTGAGATCCACAGTAGGTGTGTCAGGAGCCACAACACCCCACGTGCAAAGAAAACTGAGTTCAGTGGGGCTGCTGCCAAATTATGGTGCTCTGTGAATAAGAGGCTAGAGAGCAAGATAGCCATTTAAGAGGGATATGATCAGTGACCAAGGTGAAAGGGGCTCCTCGGAGATAACAGCATAGGGATTGTATTGCCTGGTGCACAGTTAGACATATGTTTTCTGTCACAGAATATTTTTTACCAGAGGAAAGAGCAATCTACTCCAATGCAATACAAAGACCTCAATGCTTTTATTCTTCTATTGTGTTTAGGTTCTTAAACTACACCTCTCACCATGGTCTCTGAGCATCTTTCAGGGTTAGAAATTAACAAGGTGACTAACATCAGTAAAGAGAGAAATTTCCTCCTCTGGGAAAATAGTTAGAAATGTTTATTTTATTTTACACTGACTATATTACTACATGTTGCTATATGGGAAAGCAAGGTTGAAGAAGTAAGATTTTGCATTTGGACTAGAAAATGGTAAGATTTATGGTCATCGAACAGGAACTAAGCATGACTCCTTGGCCACACTCCCTGTCCATGGTTTGACTTCACTCATTTTGGGGGCTGGCTGGGGAGAGGGTTCTATGCAGAATAGAAGTTTCAGACACCTTGCAGCACTGCAGCCCTGTCTCCACAAGGATGCTCTGGTACTTTAGGTTAGGGTACTTTGGATGCTGGGCCCTGTGGCCTGGCTGAATCTGCCTTGCTAAATTTTAAATCTTGGATAAAACACTATTATTTTAATTTTCAATGCAAGTCCTGCCTTTGATGCTGAAATCATCATTAGATGTGTAAACACACATTTCCCATGCCTAAATGCATATTAAAATCCCAAGTGAGTGTGAGATATGGAATGGATGTCCCATCAGGCACTCTGATTTGAAAACTGAGACTTATATCTATTTTTTTAAAATTCAGCATATTTTGCCTTCTCTGTATTACGTGCCAGTCTCCTTGTTAAATGGCTGAGAGGTGATCAAGCCTATACAGGCAGAATCCACTGAAAAGTGGCATTCTTGACTTAAAAATTATTTTGTTTACTTAAAAAATTAAAGATTACTGTGATGGGGCTTGCCCCCTGCTAGGCTACTGAAGGCACCCAATTGGTCATGTTTTGCACCTGGAATGATGAGTTGCTAACTGGCACCCAGCCATAAGGGGCAGAACTAAGCTGTAGTACATAGACTGAAGGAGATCAATTTTGGGGAGAGACAGCAGAGAAGACAGGTCTCTCTGGTTGGGAGAAGCCCAGGGTTAAAGTACCCAGACAGAGAGAATGGGGACTGCACACTAGAGGGACAGTGTAGACTCCTGCAAAGGAAGCCTTGAGACAAGATATATAAATAGAGTAGCAAAGACAACGGTAGCCCAAGAGTGTAGAACTATTCAGTTTCGTTTGGATTTGTTCATGATACCCTAGAAGAGGTCTGAACTTAGGTGATCTGGCCGGAGGCTGAGACACAGAAGACCTGGGGCTCGAGGCAGGTTGCTGACAGGAGGTGCTGGAGCCGAAGAGAGTGGCAACACCTTGCACTGGTTCAAGGGTGTGTGCTAAGAGTGTGTGAGCCCTGCCACATATTGGTACAAGATGTGGAATTGTGGAGACACCCACCATATGAGAAAGGAGGGAGATACCAACTTTCTTAAAAGTGGGGGGCAAATGGATAGTTGAAGGCCTTTTTTTCCCCCTTACTGGAACATGGAGGAGGTTTTCCGCGTGCTGGCAGTGCAGCAGGAGCAGACACATGCTCTCTTGTTGTGTCTATTATATGGGCAACAACAACAGCAAGAGGCTCAACAGGCTCAGCAAGAACATTCCCCGCAGTGCCTAGAGAAGTGGATCCCAGGGCCCTGGGTAGTTTCAGGAAAAGAAAGTTGTCAGATCAGTTCCTGGCCTAGCAAAATTGGGCCCAGGTAACAACCTTCTTGAGCACTTTTGAGAGGATAGCAACTGCAGCAGGGTGGGCCAAATCCTTTTGAGCAGCTTGATTGGCTCCATTCCTTTCGGGAGAAGCTCAAGCGACCTACTGAGCTTTATCTGACGAGCAGATCTGACAGAATTGTGAAAGAAGCCATTTTGGTTAGGCTGGGACTGACCTCAGAAACATACAAACTCTGGTTTAGGATGGAGCCTTTTCCCAGGGGATATGCCCTAGAGTGGCAGCACAGCATTTATGGGGCCTGGCCACATAACAGTTACACCCTGACATGCTCTCTTTAGACAAGGTGGTGGACCTTGTAATATTAGAACAATTCCTAAGGGTCTTCTCTACCAGTTGGGTCTGGGGATTTCAACTGACTTCTACAGATGAGGCCATTGAGAGAGCAGAGACCTACACTGAAGCAAATAATACTGAACCACCCAAACAAGGGGCTAGTTCAAGGAGACTATTCCAAGGAAAGCAGGGTAACAGATTCCTGATTTTGAGATGGCAAGGGGGACATATGTGGAGAGAAGTTCTTGGGGAATTTGGTACGTAAAAAACCAGAAGAGGAAGTGGAACCTCAGTCATCACCAGGCACCCATGACAAGCACCCAGGAATCTATCAAGAGAACATGGTGGTGTGTTTTGGGTGTGGCCAACCAGGTCACAAAAGAAAGGATTGCCCTTTCATGGAGCGTGGCTATTCGGATCCTGCACTTTGGCATGTTTCCTCAGTTGGGGGCATGCTCCAGCTTACCAGAACTGCTAATGTGTCTAAATGTGAAATGTGAGGACTGATTGACTTCAGGTGCAGGTGGACACTGGTTTGAGGGAGTAGAATACTGCAAAAACAGATTGGCATCTGCAGGTGCACATCTCATGCACGCACAGAGAGATCCGAGTCTACTCAACAGCAGAAATGGAAATAGAAATGCAAGGTCAGGGGGTGCAAGCTGAGAGTTGATATATTAAGACACATCTCCTCGCACATAATTGTGGGGAGACACTGGCCTAATTTCCCAGCCTTATTACAAGAAAAGCTAACATATGAACAAATTAACCATTAGGCAATTCTCATCTGGGGACACACTGTTAGACCGGGTAGCCTGTAGACAGGGCTAAATACTCAGTGGACTGGGGAAATGTAGTTAAGAGTTGAACAAGAAATGCCAAGCCAGCTACAGGCCCTAGAAACACAATTGCACAAGGCAAACCAAGAGCTGGAGGAGGGGAAAGCATCATGACACATAGGGTTGCCAATACTCCAGGATTGTCCTGGAGTCTCCAGGAATTAAAGATTTATCTTTAATTAAAGATTGTCATATAACTGAAACCTCAAGAAATACAACCAAACAAAACTGGCAAATCCTAATGACAGAAGGCCACATAATAAGACAAGAACAGATTTGGACAAGACTAGAGCTGGCATATGAAAAGAATTGTCGGCAGCAACACAAATGGGGGATGGCTGCACTGAGAACCATGGAAATACATGGCTAGGGTGCCCCAACCTCTAGAAGCCGACAACAGGCCCCTGTAGGAAAGGAATTGGATTGAGTGAGTTCATGGGGAATGGATGCTCTGAATGAGGAGACAGGAGAAGCTGCCTCAATCGTGGGCCCTGACCCGGCACCCAAAGGGCAATCACACAAGGCCAGACTGTCCATGGAAAGTAAACAGATCCGGGAACTTCAAGGGAGATTAACTGCTGCAAAAGAGGCCCTGCAGATACATGTCCAAGATAGAGTATACTGGAAGACGTGCTTTGTCTTCCAGTATTACTGTTCTGAAGACATGCTAGATTATAAAAGTTGTTTGTTTATCTGAGTACTACTTAGAATCTTAGAGGAAGCAACTGCTGACCCCGCACAGTGATGTGGAGAGAGAGTCCTGATGGGCACTACCTTGAGATGTGTGTGTAATGGAGCTTAACCCCATCATCTGCAAGGCTGGCAAAAGCACCCAATTAGTCAGGCTTTGTACTTTGGGAGGAGAGTAGATAATTGGCTCCCAACCTGAGGTGGGGGGTGGTGGTGGAGCTAAGTCGTAATAAGTAGACCGAAGGAGCTACTTGCGGGGAGACGGCAGAGACTGGTCTCTCTGGCTGAGTGAAACCCAGGGTTAGGTTACATAGACAGAAAATTGGGACACCACATGATGGAGCAATGCAGGCTTCTGCAAGGGAAGCCTTGAGATAGGAATTGTAAATAGAGAAGAAAAGACCACAGTAGCCCAAGAGAGTAGGAGAACTATTCAGTTTTGTTTGGATTTTGTGAGGGCTTGTTTATGATACCCCAGAAAGGGTTTGAATTTAGCTGTCTTGGCCAGAGAGCTGAGCCACAAGACCTAGGGCCAGAGGCAGCTGGCCAGCAGGAGGTACTGGAGCCAAAGATAGTGGCAACAGCCCACACTGACACAAGGGGTTACTCCAAGGACAAGTGAGCCCTTCTACAATTGCTTATACTGCCCCCAAACTCACTTAATTTGCTGTATTTCCCTTTTAGATTAACATGTATTTATTTCTATCTTTTCAAGTCTTACTTTACGTGATACTCATCTCTTTTCTGAAATGTCTGGGAATGTGATGGAACATGCATACATATTAAGGTGTAAAATGAAAGATCACCATTTGTAGTTGCTTTTTGGTTTATTTTAGTTGTTTGTCAAGAAAGTCTAGATGACTCAAAATACCATGAGAATTTTTCCTTACTGAGAAGAGTCAAATTGAATGAAATTCAGCAAGGAATAGTAGCACCAATCCACCCAAAATACGTTTATCTTACTGATTTGTTCATTATATGATATTACAAATGGTTAAACTGAAAACAAAAGTATTGAACATAGTGTTGTGGATTGTAAATCTCTTCAGACTTGTAGCCCAAGATTTTAATAAATGACTAGTGGTTTTGGGTGCCTAGGGGCTTGGTTTTTTGAAGGTGCATGCCCTGCACTTTCTGAAAATCAAGCCCTTTTAAGGTGTCTCACATTGGATAGCCAAAAAATGAGGCCCCCAAAATCATGGATCACTTTTGAAAATCCTGCTCTAGGGTTTTATTTGGTTTTGAACCTAAACTTGGTCCCACTGAATCAGTGTGGGATTTGGTCTTTAATTAGGATTGAGCCCACAATGTTTTGACACCTTTTCTTCATAGTGCTATAAATCCTGTTGAAATTCATTGCCAGTTCATTGCATTTCTTTTAAGAATGAGTTTTGAAGATCAGTGTAAGGCATGGAAGGAAGGTGGATGAAAGGCACATCTGCAGTGTGTGCGATAGGATGGTTCATTTCTAAATTGCTGTTTGGCCTTTGCTTTAGGAGAGCAGCAAAGTGGCTGCTAATTATATCTTAATGACTAAGGATGTATGTGAATTCTGCCTGTAAACATGTGATATGTCCTTCTGGGTGAAATGGGTCATTTCCAGCTGGCATATTTTGAATTTCATGCTAAACATCCTATTTCCCTAAATTGTCAACATGCTCCTCTGTAGCTGTGAAATGGATATGTTGCTTCTCTGAATTAGGTATGCTGTATGAAAAGATCCATATCAAAATCATGAAATACCTGTCTGAATCTGTTTTTCATGACTCAAATTTCTTTACTCTTCTCTTCTGTTTGACAACAGTAGTTCAATGAAAATTTGCATTTTATTTAAAACAATGTTTCGAAGACCCTGAAATTGGAAATTTATTTTTTAAGTTGCTTTAAAGGTCATTTTCAAGCTTTTCTTCAATGGGTAACTAAAAATAACAATGAATTCAAAACAACCAGACTCTTGTCATTTAATGATATCTTGACATTTAATCGTATTTTAAAAATGGTTCAGTATGTGTGTACATGTACAGCTATCTATTTTACTTACTCTTTGCTCTCCCATCACCACAGTGGATGCAAATAAGATGTACTGTATTCATAAACAGTGTTTTTTCATGCAGTTTTTCCTCTGTGAGCTCTAATGTTTTATGTAATGAACATTGCTGTGGAATATTATTTTGACAGGTAAAAATAATACATACTCTTCTTTCTTTTCTATCCCCACTTGTACACAGGGCATAATGCAAGATGTGCAACTACTTGTCATGCCTCAAGGATTTATTTCTCAGTGCCCAGATCTTAATCGCAGTAAGTCTGTTAGTTCTTACACCATAGAATCAAAGGTGTGCTTCTTGCTTCATTTTTGTCCTGCAAGCTCTCTTAAAACCTTGAGCTCCAATATATTGGTTGTCAGCTGTGACTTGTACAGATTGAGCCTATTGTATATACAATTTGACAAATGTAACAAATGTAGTGTTTGTAATTCCAGCCTGCCCAACTTGTAATGACTTCCATGGACTTGTACAGAAAATCATGGAGCTGCAGGACATTTTAGCCAAAACATCAGCTAAGGTAACAGTTACTCAGAGACATGATGTGAGGCATAGGGAATTTTCAGGCTTCAGTTCAGGTCTCTCTCAAAAAATACAGATGTTCAGTTCAGAAAGCTTTCTTACATTTCAGTGTTTTTATGGAATTGTACATTTTCATAGTAAATATCATTCCAAATACCTGAAAAAAGATTTATAAATATGCAAGCTCTATTTGTCAGACTAAGAATTCAGTAAAACTGGAGAGAAACAGGTTACCATATTTACCTTGCTCGTTGCAGCAGGATTTGTTTGGTTTAAGACTTTTCTAAACCTGAGCTGTTCAAAAAACTTATCAAAAATATGAAAGTACTGGGGCTGAAGACTTTCAGGCAGTATCTACATCTACTAGCTGTTGATCGTATCAAAAACATACCCAATTACCAATGGGCATACATCAGCTTACACCATTATTTTAAAAAGGCCAGTGCTTTAATGTCTGTAGCAGTGCAATTGGCACACTGGTTTGATACTAGGCGTGATGGGTTGGGTCACAGAAACCCCCTTGGGAACTGCCATCTGATGTGCTGGGACTACCTCTGAGCCGGTTTTCCATGGTAGCCTGGGACTTCAGTATCTCACCTAGTGGTGGCAGACACGCCAGCGTGCTACAAACACAGGCCTTGGTCTGAACCATGTCCCCCAAAAGCTTCAGGCTTAACTGAAAACAGCTTAAGAAGTGCTCCTGTTTCCAACACCCAGATACCCAGCTCCCAGTGGGATCCAACACCTAAATAAATCTGATTTACTCTGTATAAAGCTTATACAGGGTAAACTCATAAATTGTTTGCCCTCTATAACACTAATAGAGAGGTATGCACAGCTGTTTGCTCCCCCAGGTATTAATTCTTGTTCTGGGTTAATTAATAAGTAAAAAGTGAGATTTAAGTGGTTCAAAGTAAAAACAAACAGAACAATGTAAATTTACCAAGCAAAATAAAATAACATACAAGTCTAAGCCTAATACAGCAAGAAACTAAATGCAGGTAAATCTCACCTTTAGAGATGTTCCAATAAGCTGCGTTTGCAGACTAGACTTTTTCCTAGTCTGGATCCAGCAATCACTCTCAGCCCTGTAGTTACTGTCCTTCGTTCCAGTTTCTTTCAGGCATCTCTTTGGGGTGAAGAGGCTATATCTTAAGCCAGCTGAAGACAAAATAGTGGGGTTTCCAGGGGCTTATATAGTCTCTCGTGGGTGAAAACTCCTTTCTTCCCCAGTGTAGAATCACAGCTACAAGAGTTTTGGAGTCGCATGGGCAAGTCACATGTCTAGGCATGACTCAGTTCTTGACAGGCCTACGCCATTGCCCACATGTTACCAGGAAAGCTCAGATGTGGATTGGCATCTATCAAGGTCCATTGTTAGCCAAGTGCTCCCAATTACTTGAATAACCCCTTCACAATAAGTTGGCCAAATCTCCCTTAGGTGCTTTCTACAGCAAATACTTTAAACACAAGCATAGAGCCAACGCTTATAACTTCAGATATAAAAATGATACATGCATACTAATAGGATGAATACATGCGGTAGAACATAACCTTTGCAAAGATATGTTATGTGGCATATCTAGCATAAAACACATTCCAGTTATGTCATATTTCTATTCATAAGCATATTTCTATAAAGCATTATGAGATGCAACGTCACACTGGATTCTGTAATGTTACACTGCATTGGTTTACAATATAGCACAAATTACAGAAATATCCTGGTTCAATTGCAGGAATAAGTGTTATACATTTAAAATGTGAGCTTTACGTGCAATTAAGAAGAACTCTTGCCTCCCCATCTCTCAAGTTCATGGGTTCTGCACGTGATCTGATAATTACCTGCAAGTAGTTTGGGTATTGCGAAAAGGATGCTTCACAGATTAAAAAGATGATAAACCACTGGCCAAATCCTTCTTGCCCTACTCACATCAGTAGTCCCATGATGTCATTGGGTAAAGTAAGCAACAGCATGTCTCAGCTTCCAATTTTTCTGCTCTAATGGCTGAACACGTAATCATTTAATATTTCAAAATAACCACTTAGTCATCATCTGACTACATTTTCACACATGTACTTTTTCACTCTGCAGTGCTGGATAGTAGAGGGCAGTTAGATCATTATTTAGTTATATGGTAACTGTTTACCAATGTAATAACCCATCTTTATAAAACATGTACAGCTGTCCCGCGCTGAGCAGAGGATGACTAAATTGGATCAGTGCTATTGTGAAAGGACCTGCACCATGAAGGGCACCACCTACAGAGAATTTGAATCCTGGACAGATGGCTGTAAGAACTGCACTTGCATGGTATGGCTACAATTTGAGTAGAGACTCAGGAACACTGATGTCCTCTTTATCTGCAGTTTTAGTGAGACAGTCTAATGATGAAACTTCCAGTTTCCTCAAGGTAGCAACAATCAAGTGCTAGCAAACCTGTTTTTCTAAAGAACCACAGTGTATTAAAAACGTTTTAAATATTTTTTCAGCAGGACCAGCATATGTAGTTTTGCCCCATTTTTCTTGCATGCCTAGGAGGATGCTAATAACAACTATATTGGAATCAATATATTTACCCATCAAGTTTTTCCCAAGTACTGTATTACAGATTGTTTCTCTGGATAATTAGTTCCTTGGTTCTTTCGTATACTATAAATACAGCTTTGTTCTTAGCAGATGATTTCATGGATCCCTTGTGCGTGATTCCGTTAAGTCTCCTTTGGTTACATCTAGATCAACATGTAATAAAATGTAAAATGTCAGTGCTGTATGCATGTCCTATTGTACCACAAATAAAAAAGGGTTTGTTTTAAGGTGGATGAAAGACCCCCTCAGGTACCAAAATTTCAGAATTAATTGCATGTATCTTTCCAAGTACCAAATTATAATGTCTTGGTTAATGCACATCCATTTTAAAATGCCCACTAAATGCCTGATCCAAATCCCATTAGACATCAATGGAAAGACTTCCATTTACTACAGTGCACTTTGGAGTAGGCCCAAAAGCCCTAGATCTATGTGCTGCAATCTTTAATACCTTGAACTGTTTTTCTTAGGCTTATTGTCTTTTTGTTCCACAAATTTTTTTGGGGAAAATTACCAGTTCAATTTTAACAGTTTGTTGTTTAGTAGAAGGAACTACCAGTAACAAACCTAATCTGATATAGTCAGATAAAATGCCTGTGATTGAGATCAAGTTCTATGAAGACATCTACACAGTGTGCAGCGGCAGTCAGAAAGCAAACAGGATGTTGGGAATCATTAAAAAGGGGATAGAGAATAAACCGGAGACTATCTTATTGCCTTTATATAAATCCATGGTGTGTGCACATCTTGAATACTGCATACAGATGTGGTCTCCTCATCTCAAAAAAGATACACTGGCATTATAAAAGGTTCAGAGAAGGGCACCTAAAACGATTAGGGGTTTGGAACAGGTCCCATATGAGGAGAGATTAAAGAGGCTGGGACTTTTCAGCTTGGAAAACAGGAGACTAAGACCAGGTCTGCACTGGGTGAAGGGGAGTCAACCTAAGATACGCAACTTCAGTGAATAGCGTAGCTGAAGTCAACATATCTTAGGTCGACTTATCACAGCGTCCTCATGGCAGCAAGTCAACCACTACCACCCCCCAGTGAACTCCACTTCTGCCTCTTGCGATGGTGGAGTTCTGGAGTTGACAGAGAGAGTACTCGGGGATCAATGCATCGTGTCTATACTAGATGCAATAAATTGATTCCCGATAGATCGATCACTACCTGCCAATCTGGAGGGTAGTGCAGACTTGGCCTAAGGGGGGATATGATAGAGAGAGATAAAATCATGAGTGGTGTGGAGAAAGTGAATAAGGAAAAATTATGTACTTGTTCCCATAATATTAGAACTTCAGGCCATTAAATGAAATGAATGGGCAGCAGGTTTAAAACAAATACAAGGAATTTCTTCTTCACACACCGCACAGTCAACCTATAGAACTCCTTGTCTGAGGAGGTTGTGAAGGCTAGGACTATAACAGGGTTTAAAGGAGAACTGGATAACCTCCATGAATTTAAGTCCATCGATAGCTATTAGCCAGGATGGGTAAGGAATGGTGTCCCTAACCTTTGTTTGTCGGAAGGTGGTGATGGATGGCAGGAAAGAGGATCATTTGATCATTACCTGTTAGGTTCGCTCACTCCGAGGCACCTGGCATTGGCCACTGTCGGTATACAGGATACTGGGCTCGATGGACCTTTGGTTTGACCCAGTATGGCCATTCTTATGTTCTTAAAGTGTTAAATACATGGTATTTTTGTCTCAGATTTTTCGTACGACTATGATATTATTATTATTATTATTTATTATTATTATTATTTTTTAAATGAATGCAGTCTTTCTTGTGAAAATTGTAAGGCACGGTATTGTTCTATGAGGCTTTTATATTTCACACTAATCTACCAATTTGCAATTGATTGGTAGAATATCTATGCTCCAAATGATTTAAGATTTCGTTTTACCAAACAAAACTGTTTTTCATTTTAATGAACACATTAGACTTTAAAAAAATATTACTCCAAGTAGGCTTTTTATATAAGACCTATGCTTGAATCTTTCTTTATAATAATAATTAAGAGAAACATTGTAAATATGACTTATTTTGGTATTGCTGAGGAGTTTTTCATATTTAAGAAACAGCTTTTAAATTCATGTATTTTGCAAAAACTTTATTTTATGTTAAAACACCTTTTTTTCCTTCTTCCCAGAATGGTACTGTGCAATGTGAAGCATTGATTTGCCCATCTTCTGGTTGCCTACTGAATTCTGCTCCTGCATATGTGGATGGCAAGTGCTGTAAAGAATGCCAACGTAAGTTTTTTTTTATTGTGTGGTGCGTCTTTCTGTCCAAAGTATATTTTGAAATCTGAAAGAAAGATGTATGTACCTTTCAACAGAGGTGTCACCAATATAGCTGATTGCAAAATGGTTTGTTTGAGGGCTTTTGTGGAAAACTTCAACATTGTTGGAAAACAGAACATCTTTTAGATACTGAAGAATTTTCAGTTTTCAGCCAAAAAAAATGTTGGTTTTGGAGGTTTCAGTTTTCAGGTTTGTGGCAAAAAATCAAAACATTTAAAAAAAAAAAAAAAAAGCAGACATTTTCTGTGAAAATTTTCATTTAAACAAAAACCTTATTCTCCATTAAAAAGAAAGTTGACAAAAATTGTATAGAGAAGTCTTAGTCACCACTATCCCCATCTCTGAATGCAGTCTTATTTGATTGGTTGGCTGGTTGGACATGCAGATGCATCAAGTCATAGAGTTTAAGGGCAGAAGGGACCACAAGATCATCTAGTCTGACCTCTCGTATATCACAGGCCACCAGTACCACCCGTCACCCACACCCTAAACCCAACAATGGAAATGAGGCCAAAGTAAATGAGACCCACAGGACTCATTTACTCATAGATTATTATGTACCACAGACAGAGAATAGGACAGACTGAGGTGCACCTGTGTCCAAGGTCCCCCAGGGAAATGATTAAATGAGACCTACCCAGATAGTCCTGGCAAGTGATCTGCACCCACATGCTGTGAGGAAGGTGAAACCCCCGCTCCCCAGTATCACAGCCAATCTGACCTGGGGGAAAATCCCCCTGATCCCACATATGATGATAGACCCTGAGCATGTGAGCAAGAAGCAGTCAGCCGAGCATCTGAGAGGAAAAAATGCTCAGAATACTTGTGTCTTGAACTCGCTTTTCAGCACTATTCCAGTCTAGAAGAATATACTTCCAGAATAACATTACAGCATTAGAAATAGTGATCTACGTTATGGTTCTTGTTCTTCAATTAAGGAAACAGTAGACCTTGGCTTAAACAACCACCGCAGAGACCAGAAAAAATCGGTAGCTCGAGGTGTTTTCACAAAAGGTCATACAAAAATCTATTGGATACCGCATGGGGATAATTTAAAGTGATCACTTAAGATAGGGGTTTGCATGTGGTTTCACTGTATTTTGGGGCTGATTGCATTCACAACTATGGAGGGGAATTTTTAAGTTAATCAAATCCATGTGGAGGGCTGATATAATACTTGAAATTGACTATGATCCGTAATGGACACACACATGGTATTTGGTTATACTAAGCAATGGCAGAAACTTTACATAAGCTTCTATACATTAAACTGTGCATGTATTTCTTTGTTCTAGAATTTTTGAGGTTGTCCTGTGTGGGTGATGTGTTTAATTTTTTCTTACTAAGTATGCAGGAGGGCACAGCTGATTAGCATGATGCGCTGTAAGGAAAATTCAAGAAGATATTTTGTACTCCATTGATCTTATTCCCACACTTCATTTATATTTAATTTTTTAGAAGTTACACAAAGACCATCCCATTTTATGAAGCCTTATTACCTTATTCTAGCAGATTAAAGCTTATTGAGAGAAAATTGGAATTCAGATATACTTTTTACCAGCAACGTAGAATTTCTGTGCAGAATAGATGGCTCAGGGAATTTCTAATAGGGTATGAGACTTGTCAACTCTAAATCAGTATTTCAAATTTTGCCCATGTTGACAGGGACAGACATCTGAAATCCATTTAGTCAATGACAATAGGTGAAATGAGTTGTTGATCTCCTATGGACAAATGTCCACATCACAGTTCCCATTTTTGTTGGCAGGCTCACCAGAGAGGGCAAGAGTTGAATGGGCATGATAAATACTGAGCCTGTCTTACAGAAAGTGGGACCTTTTGGTAATGGTTGAAACGCATTGGTACCACAGTATGATGAAGCTTGCACCATCATTACTTTTTGTGTGTATTTAATATAATAGATGACTTCAGTTTCCAATGCTGTTAATCTAGCACCTCTTGCACCATTAATTCAGTTGTTCAGTCAGTGTGTCATCCAAATATACACACACATGCAATTTCTAATAAAGTAGCAGAAAAATGATCAGAGCATAAAATGATCCCTTATTTCATCTTGGTTTTTAAAGTTAAAAATTCATTTTTCAATTTATTTCATGAAAGGCAGAAATGTAGACTCTGGGGATATAGACATATAGCTATAGGTTCCATTTTGTTTGCTGTATTCTCATTTTCACTTTTTAAAATTCCTTTTTATTAATTAATCTTTATTATTAAGTTGATAATCTTCATCAAGAGAAACTTTCACACGTATAAGGAAAAGTAAAGCAATATTAACACTTACATTGCTTTATGAAATGGTACTACAAGCAAAATGATGTCATGGAAAGTTGGACGAAATCCTTAGCTTAGTTTGTGACCCTAATCATCATAAGACTGAACAAGCCAGAGTGCCAGAGGTCAGATTGTTCCTGAGGATGGTAAACCCCAGGGTATGGGGAGAGAGGGTAAGGGACACACATGGAATGTGTATTTGCTTCACAGGTATGTGTTGTGGAGTTGCTTATGGTGTTGGCAGACTCATGCAAATGCTAAGTAGACTGTGTCCCTGTTTCTTTCCTGCATCTTCAACTCGTGCCTGGAGGTTACTGAAGCTCTAGTGCCCTGCAATCACTCTGCTTGGTCATGTGGTGTTGGGAAGTGAAGAGTGCCTACGTTTTGTTTCTATGGGGGAGTGGAGCAGGGCACCTATGGCAGCCTTGCCTCCCATTCTGTCATACACCAGGCAGAGTTCTTTCATCCATTACTTCATTAGCATAGCTTTCCATCCCTTATGACCTACTGAACTGTACAAAGGGTCTGAGCAGGGGCCAGGATCTGGCTTAATGCTACCTGACATGTGAAATCTGGAGATGTACTGGATTTAAGATGGCAGGCTGCTAAGTGTTTTACAGGCTTGTGAACTACTTCAGAGACTCTAGTGGGGAATCTGATAGATTAGGAATAGGACTAGGAGTTACCTGGTTCTGACATTAATTGCTGTATAATCTTGGCTATGTCTCTGAGACTTGGTTTCCTTATCTAATAGTGATAAGAAATTTACCTACCTCCTGACTAAATGTTTTTAAAATGCTATTTGTGTGCAAAAAGATTGCTAAGCCTTGTCAGTAGGAGAAGTGGGAATTTAGGACCAGCCCTGTACGTAACCCATTAGGCTGCATAGCTCTGTGGAACGGAGGCAGGTGAGACTTTGGGAGCACCTTTTAAAATGTATAAGTTTGCATTTTTTCAGTAAAAGCAGCTTTTTAGTTTTTCTTAAACTTCCAATTCATGAAGAATTAAATGCATGAAATGTTGCTGAAAATTTTAATTAAATTTAGTTTCATTTTGTGGACACTTTACCAACTCTAAAACAGTTTTAGTTTTGATGGAGTAGCACCAGAGGTAAACATGGTCCATTGTGTTTATTGTCAGAGGTGCAGACTTTGATTTCCCCAGGGGTGCTGGACCCCTGCTTCGCCCCAGACCCCTCACTCACTTCACCTCTTCCCTCAAGTCCCACCCCTGTACCACTGCTTCCTATCTCTTCTTGTCCCCGCTCTTCCTCCTCCTCCTCCTCCTCCTCCTCCTCCTCAGTGCCTCCTGCACACTGCTGAACAGCTGATTGTGGTGGGTGGGAGGTGCTGGAACGGAGGGGGAAGAGCTGATCCGCAGGGTTGCCGGTGGGTGCTGAGCATCAACTTGTTTTTGCAGAGCACTCAGAGTTGGCACCTATGTTTGTTGTGTGAATGCAGGTGCTGCCAACAGTAGGAAGAACAACATATGCAAGCGTTTGCAAATTAGTATGCTATTTTCTATTAGCCTTAATGAACTGAAAAGAGATGCAGTCTTTTGGGGCATGTAAATGGGAAAATGTGGATCTGTTTCAGCCTTGGGCAAGCTATTCAGCATAAAGCCCAGTCAGGCTACTAAAGCATATTTCTTTAGATCAATGGGTGCCTCCCATGGAGAGCTGCATGGAGCTGGAGGGTAAAGGCAACTTTCCTTCCCTTTTCCCAGTGCAGTTTTAATCCTGACTCAGAAGGTGTTATGTGAGAGAGGTTCAGATTATTAACTTCCTACCTCCTAATAGAAGATGCTCACGTATACTAAGCTGATAGGCACTGATATAAAACCTCAAAGTAGATACAGAGAAAGAGATTAAATTCCTCCCCCTACCTATAAAATAACACTTGAGTTCATGGTCCTGACAGAGAGTACAATAAATGTGTTTTATTTATTTTAAATGAATCCCAAAAGGCCTGCCAGTGCCCTTATCTATTTAGCTGTGGCAATAGGTCCTCTTGTAACTGTCCTATGTGCAAAGGTATTAACACTATTGCATCACTTACAGATGGATTGCAGTAGGCCTTGGATCAGGCCATTGGTGATGCAGTGATATTTCCATGGAGCAAGTACATTTTTAACATAGCTGGTTTTTCATAGATTTTAAAGGTAGAAGTGATCATCATGCCAAACCAACTTATATCTTGATTTTTAGTAAGACTTTTGAAACCATCCATATGCCTTTTTTTTTATAGGCAAATGTAGGACAGCTGGTTCAGATGAAATTACTATAAGGTGGATGCACAGCTAGTTGAAAGACTACTTAGAGGGTAGTTATCAATGGTTCAGTGTCAAACTGGGAAAGATGTGGACAAATTGGAGAGAGTCCAGAGAAAAGCAATAAAAATAATAAAAGGTTTAGAAAACCTGTTTAGTCAGAGATTTTTTTAAAAATGGACATGTTTAGCCTTGAGAAAAGAAGATTGAGGGGGGACCTGATAAGTCTTCAAATACATTAAAGGCTGTTATAAAGAGGATGGTGATTTGATTGATCTCCATGTCCACTGATGGTAGGACAAGAAGTAGTGGGCTTAGGCCGTAGAAAGGGGGATTTAGGTTAGATATTAGAAAAAACTTTCCAATTATAAGGATAGTTAAGCTCTGGAATAAGCTTCCAAGGGAAGTTGTGGAATTCCCATCATTGGTGGTTTTTAAGAACAGGTTTACTTGGTCCTGTCTTAGGGCAATAGGTGGGTGGGCGGGGAGGAGCTGGACTTGATGACTTCCTGAGATTCCCCTTCAGCCCTGTGCTTCTCTACTTCGGTGCTTCTAAGATTATAGAAGTGTCTGACACAGAAGTAATTTTCATTACTAAGTACTTGTTTCCAAGAAGACATACTGCCATTCCCATTATCTTTTTATTTGAATGACTACTTACAGGGGAACTACTGTAGGAGTTTAGAGACTTATCTATGATCCAAAGCCCATTTAAATCAATGGAAAGACTGACAGAGTAAATGAACTTTGGATTGAGCCTATAATCTTCTAGTCTTGAAACTGCCACTATGGTTCTCCATGTATTTGTTTCTTCTAATGCAAATTAAGATATTGTTAATTATTATTCAAGGTAGTTGAATTCACACTAGTAAACTAGCATTGTAGGTAATATTGTGTTTCTTCTCTTCACGCTTATGGCTAACCAAGACAAGGGTGATATATACAGGGGACATAATTAAAAAGAGAAAGTTAAAGTGATGATTGTTATAAAATGGATGGATTTTGTTTTGGAAACCTGGCTTGTTAATTTTAATCATAATGGCAAAGAATGTTAAACCTTTCCATGAGTATAAATTATTAAAAGATGTTCCTTGCTTTAGTCTTTGACACACCACTCCTTTTCTCAAACTGCTCTATACTGACACATGAGAGAGGGGCTGCAAAGAACTGTTGGCCTTCATTTGAACAACAGGCGACAATTAGGGTTGAAACCCAAAGCCCATGGCAATGAACTGTAAATCAAAGTTCTTGGCAAATCCATGAACATTTTCCCAGGTCCCAAAACTTTGTGGAGTTAAGCTGATGGTGTTCAGAGCACAAGACTCATTCTACTCATCTAACAACCATCCCTCCCCGCAATTGCTCCCTTCCCTCCAGGCTGTTAGATCCCACAATCTTGTCTTATGCTGCCATTGCTATAAAAGACATTTATCATACCGGCACTTTACTCCCATTGAGCTACTCCACTGTGCTAAAGCCATTGCTGTATCTTGGTCCCTCCTGTTCTCTGCCTGTGACACTCACTAGTTTAGTAATACTTTTGCTCTAATTCTGGTTATTGGTATTGGTGTGTGATGGTTAGTGGCCTGTGATATACAGGAAATCAGAGCAGATGATCAGGTGGTCCCTTCTGGCCCTAAACTCTGACTCTCAATATTTGTTGGAAAACCACCTGGCTATAAATATATTGTCAAAACAATGTTTACATACCTGTTTCTCATTTGAAAAGTTGGAAAAAGCTTTAAGGGGTCATTCTCCCACACTGTGATCAGACCATGAATTCAAGCTTTCTTGACTTCTAGCTCCTTGCTCAGCCCAGAGCATGTAGCCTCCCAGTCATCGGTAATATAGTCTTAGTAATGTAGCCTAGAGGAAAGGGGAAACAGACCACCGAGGGAAGTGTTTGATGCATCCTCATTGCAGATAGTCAAGAATACTTTAGATAGGGCCCGATCTAAAGCCCATTCAAATTAGTGGGAGTCTTCTGATGGATTGCAGTAGGTCTTGGATCAGGCCATTGGTGACTCAGTGAATAGATCAAAAATATGGAGAAGCTGCATTGGGTAAAATGTTTGCTCTCTCATCTGTTTCTCTGGTAGTGATGCTACGGTCATTCAAATGTTGTGGGTTTTGAAACACATGGATGTTGTAGAAAGTCAGGGACATTAAGCTTTTCAACCATTGCAGAGGATCAGCTGGTCTTCAGTCAAATCTTTATACTTGTCCTTTTAAGATACCAGTGTAAACAGAGAAGAAATTCTACTGTTCTGCTATGGGTTTCTGAAAAGGCGGAGAAGTTGGGCACAGTACTTTCAAAGTATTGGCAAAAGAGTGCTAGTCTTACCAGTCGCTAGGTTGTTCAGTGGAACAGTTGCATTTATGGTGGACTCCTGCTTTCGGCGTGCATACTTTCTGAATGTTACTTAGCATTTCAGCAAAGTATTGTCTCTACAGCTTTAGCTCTCTAGATAACCTGTTCTAAAATGACTCATGTGACTTGACTCCTCAAGCCTTCCAATAACATACAATGATAGTACTATGTGATAATGATAGAAATAAATGCCTTATGTACCAGGTTGTCCCAGAGAGATGAATTACACTGTCACAACACACTCTACTGGATATTTACACAGGTTGTACTAGTGTTCTGCATTATTGTGTCTCAAGTTTTAGTGTCTCGAGCAAAATGGAATTGTTCTTAATTTAGGTATAATACAAATGACTAAAAACAAACAAACAAAGAAACAAATTTGAGGGAAATATATTGCTGCGTCTGTGTTGGTCAGTGAAATCGATGGAGTTATTCCAGATTTACAGGGATGTAACTTGAAAATAGAACTTGGTCCTCGATATTGATTCATCTTCATGTAATTTTCCCCATGATTTCCCCAAAGGCATTTGCTGGAGCCTTTAAAATTCAGCTACCCTAAATATGCACTATAAGTCTTATATGCAACTGACCCAAAGTCTATTAAAGTGAATAGAAAGATGCCACTGGATTTCAATGGGCTTTGGATCAAGTCCTGTGTGCTTAGGCTGGCATGGAGAATAAAAGTATAAAGAAGCATACGGTCCCAACTCTTCCATTCTTGCTTTGATTTGCTTGTTTTAAGATTCTGGCATGGTTTATTAATCTAGGGCAGTAGCAACTTCTATATTTTGCATCAGTCATGTTTTGATTCCATTGCCAAACACTCTAGGGGACCAGTTGGGGCTTGGCTTATGCCTTCAGCGAGCACTACTTTTTGAATTTATAAAATAGATCAGTTGCTTGCATCAGAAAAGCATTGCCACAATCTCTCATTTTCTAGTTCAAGGGTGGACAAACTATGGCCCGCGGGCCACATCCAGCCCGCGGGCCCATCCCGTCCAGCCCCCGGGCTCCTGGTTGGGGAGGCTAGTTCCCCCACCCCTCTGCTGTCCTCCCTCCCCCGCAGCCTCAGTGCGCCGCACGAGCAGCGCTCTGGGGGGCAGGGCTGCACGCTGCAGCAGATCAGCATGGCAGACATGCTGCTCTGAGTGGCGTAGTAAGGGGGCTGAGGTGGGGGGTTGGATAAGGGGCAGAGGGTCTTGGGAGGTGGTCAGGGGACAGGGAGCAGGGGGGGCTGGATAGGTGTGGGAGCCCAAGGGGACGGAGGTGTGGATAGGGAGCAAGGGGATTGGGTAGGGGGTGGGGTCCTGGGTCGGGGGGGTGTCTCTGGAGTGGGCGGTCAGGGGACAAGGAGCAGCAGGAGTTGGATGGGTTGGGTGTTCTGAGGGGGGGAGTCAGGAGATGGGAAGTGGGAGGGGGTCAGATAGGGGTTGGGGCCAGGCTGTTTGGGGAGGCACAGCCTTGCCTACCTGGTCCTCCATACAGTTTTGCAACCCTGATGTGGCCCTC